>JAGKQL010000009.1:34587233-34676444 GCA_018398635.1 Cyprinodon brontotheroides
AAGAGGGCCAGTTGCCGCGAAGGCATACCAAAAGAGGGCCAGTTGCCACGAAGGCCTACCAAATAGGGCCAGTTGCCGCAAAGGCATACCAAAAGAGGGCCAGTTGCCACGAAGGCCTACCAAAGAGGGCCAGTTGCCGTGAAGGCATACCAAAAAGTTGTGAAGGGATGGTGAGGTGAGGTGAATGGTGATGGGATGGAGGGATGAAAGCTAGGATGATTGCTGGGATGAATGAGGGGATGATTGCTGGGATGAATGATAGAAGGTAGCCAGGAATGAACCATCTGGCATGAGGAACTAATGGAGTTAGATGCGAGATGGAAATGGGTTATAAACACATCTTGATTGATCAAACATTAGGTCTAATAAAAGGATGTGAATGAGTTTTGAAACCACCACCAGTATTTGTTGTTAGCTTCCCTTTAAGACTGAGCGAACGTAGAGCAGTTCGGAGAGATGAATGCATGCTAAGGGCGGAGCTATAAGCGTAAGCTGATGACTAACAGCCCTGTTGCTGAGAGATTCAACGAGACGCCACATATCGCTGTTGTGGCTGTTCCATGAAGGCCTGATGATGACGCAGGCTAGAGCTAATGAAATTAATCTCACAGCAGAGACGTGAATTGATGAGTTTTACAGTAGTCTACTTCAGGGAAACAGACCAAAAATGCTGAGGGGGAATATGAGAGGTTGATGTGTTCCCCTCACGTTCAAATATTTTTTCAGAAATATCATGCAGATTTAAAATACTCCAGCAAAAGCTGCTATCAAACATCTGAGTTGTCATATCTGGAACAATAGCATCCCACCATAGCTGCAAGTGTGGATAAATCCAAATTTCATCCCGCCACCTATGTGCTATGTTGAACGTCACCTAAAGTGATTAAATAAAACATATTAACACATATTCATCTCGTAAAGATCACATGATACTAGTTTCTGCATGTATTTGTCTTACATATAGCTCTCTTACTTTGACACCATCGTTGTTTGCTTTGCTGTCTTCCTTGTAGAGCTTTTGATGCTCTGCTCCATGGAAAATGTAGAGCTACAAACAGAACATACCATCTGCAACGAATTCCACTTTTGGGCTTCAATATATTCTTTTTCTCCTGTGCTTCTTTGTAATTGTTGTTCTTCTTAACTGGTCAACTTACATATAGACAAATTCCTAAATCCAGACACCTAGCATAACAGTTTTCTATACGACCTACTGCTGATGGTGAGGGACTCGGTTCCATAGCTGGTGAAAAGAGGCAGTGGTTCTTACCAACAAACAACGTTCTGTGGCACTGGCTCCAAACCAGTTCAAGAACAAAGGTTTTTCTGGCGGAAAAGGGGCATTAGACATATATAATGCTGGGACACCCACCAAAAAGGAGGAGTCCTTATTAATTTTTTACCACCAATATATTGGAAAAAGAGACGAGATGATAGAGATGATGGCAGTGACCCTCTCTCATCTTTTGATGTCCAGCTGAAAAACACAGTTATATTTCTCTTCTGTGTCTAACTAATGTTGTTACCCTCCTAATTTTCTCACTCTTGGAACATTGATGGATGGGTCAGGTTGCTATTTCACTGGCTTAGGTCAAAGGTTTAACCAGGGACTCAGCTTTGTGCTCTGCAACTGTAATTGGAGTTGAAGTATTAGTCCTAATCTCCTGCAGACGCCCCCAACACCACAGCACAGATGATGAATTATCTGCTATGAGGAATTACAGATAGAGCATTTTGAAGCGCCACACACAAACTCTTCAATCCCACACATAGTCATTTACGCAGTTCCACATGCAAATGATTGATAATAGACATCACTGACATTAAGTTTATTGCTTCTTTTACCTAACTCCCATAAGCACACTTTGTTATATGCTAATGATTGAATGGGGTCATTGGATGATGCTGGCATCATCGCTGCTTTTATTTATTCTGCCATTTAGAGTGGTTCTTAGCCTCTCTCCATTGAATATCAAATAGTTTTTTAAACATTTTTTGACAACTAATTTGAAAATGTAATCAGGCTAAAACTCAGAATCTATTTAAGGATTACAATCTTTCACATACATATACTCTCTTAGAGGTACTTAAAGGGACCAACAAGTTCTCTTGTTGTGTGGGTTAGTTATTAGGACTAAATTTTGAATTGCATTAAAGCTGAAGTCTGTAAGTTTTTAAAAATCACTTTTTTTGTCATATTGGCTAAAACTGTCCCTATGCCCAGACAGCAGTTGGTCCCACCTACTGCCTGTATTTCAATCTGGAAAGAATAATTCGGGACGAGTCAAAACAACCAATCACAGCCAGAGGAGCGCCTGATGGAGTGTCAATCATTTCTTGTTCTCACACTCAATCCCCCCTACCCCACCCCTCTCACCGCTGAATCTGCTGCTTTGCAGCTTATATCTAGCTGCTTGGAGGTGAGTGTTATCGCCTTAGCTGCGGAAGCCCATGCCGCACGCCGTTTGGACAGCCACCAGTCGCAGAGAAACTGCCAAGCAGATGCTGTGAGAGGGGTACAGCTTAGCCATATAGCAAAAGTTATCAGATAAAATGCATAGTGATCTGATATCTGACAATTATTGAAATTTTCATTCGAAGTCTGCATCTCTTCTCAATGTAACAGACTGCTGCTTTGAGGTTAGGTTAGTAATATTGCTAGGCATATGATTGTAATGGTTGGGGCTAGGTTACTCAATGAACATCACCTGCTGCCCAATTGCTCCTCAGAATTTAACCAAGATTTAAGGAATGCAAACAGAATTGTTATTAACTCCAAACCTGAGAAACTGGAATCCAGATCAGGTGAATGGTATACAGTTATTAATGTACTGACAAAGAATAAACTTAAGCTGACATCAGTGGAAGTGACCATGAATAACCATGATGACAGGATAAATAAATGCCCCCACCCCCCCGCTTCCTGCTTTAACCTGAGATATTACTTTGCAGAAATTCTGGCCCTGGAGACAGTTTTTATCTCACATTGAAACAGAACCACAGCGGGAAACTGGGAGGAACATGGCAATACCATTATGGGTATATTTCCAGCGACGGCAGTGGAACGATGTACCCCATTTAGGCATTACCGCGCTGTGAGCAGCTGATGATGTATAAAAAAATAGTTGGTTTCGTTTTCAGGTCCTGTTCACCATCTAATTGCGTTCCTCGACACATTGTCTAGATAACTGTGGTTTGTTCTCCTCTCCCACTTGCCATCACCGCATCCCCTCCAGACCGCGCGAACTACAACAACCTTCTGTAAAAACTCCAATTTCCTCCTACTTCTGGCTGCAGCATCCTCTAAGGTGCTCTGCGTTGTCCACTGATCCCCGCTCCACACGCGCACCCCACAGTTTCAACTTTGTCCTAAATGCATATTTATTTTTTCCCTTGCACCGCGCCTCCCCTAAAGTGCCCTGGTGCCCCCTAGGGGAGGCGCGCCTCACACTTTGAAAACCGCCGCTCTAGAGAGTAGTAGTATCGTACATCCTCACTAGGAGGCGAGGAACCACGCTAGCGTGGTGTATAAATGGTTGTAACGAACCGAGCTTAGCACAGTTAACTGGTTGGTTTTCAGAGGGAAGTGTAAATGGGGCTATAGGCCCAGAGGCTTGGTCATCCAGAGGAAGAGTAGGTGAAGAACACTGGATTAATTTCGACTCTTTTTAGAAATGGTTTAAGCTAGATATAATTGTTTAAATGTCTGTGCATTGATTTAACCTGTCTTCACAGATTAATCCTGTAGAGAAGGTACCAGTGACTAGATAAACAAAACTAAACTAACCAATACAATTTCGTCTTAGGACATACGTAGGCTACATGCGCCGGAAACACGGACGCACATTATATAGGCCTACCTACTGGGCCTTTTGACGAACAAGAAATTTTTTAAATTTTATTTAATTGTTTCATTTTTATATCAATAACGGGATATAATAATAAATAAGTAAAAAGAAAAAAAAGAAAAAAAAAGATACACACAGTGTGTACAGCTGAACAGTTGCAGGTGCCCCTGGTGTTTTTAACATTTTAAAGAAAAACAAAGCTTAATCAGAACATGGCAGGGGGGGAGGTTCAGGGTTCAGTTTTTGTAAACCTAAAGGATGACCTTCTTTCTGTCCATTAAAGAGAGATGATTGTGAATCATGGAAGTTCTGACCATAAAAAACAATAAATGTTTTGGCATTTAAAGCTTTTTACTTAAAATTTGATATGCATTTTTAACCCCTTGAAAGCGCTCACATGCGCGTTCACGACGCTACGGAAGCCGGCAGACCAAACCAGCGCATTCAGCTCGCAAAGAACTCATGCTCTTCCTCAACACTGAAGTCCTCAGACATTTTTCTTTCTGTTGTTTCTTTCTTTGCACAGGTAAACAGCACATTTCTTCTTCTATGCTTGCATTATCGGGTAAGAGCAGACGCTGAATGCGACTTTCATCTGGTTTGGTCTGTCAGCGTTTCCTCAGAGTGAACGCTAGGAAATCCTATACACTACTGTTTATGCTCTAAAAATTCTAAATGACTTTTCGTTTCGGTAAATTCTGGACGCTACCCACTCAGGACACTTGGAATACATTGGACGAGCAGTATGGAGGAATATTGACACGCTTTTTGACTTTATGGACCGGCCCTGGCCATAGACCTCCATTATTTGAATGTCATATCAAGCAAGAAGCCTCCCAGACTCCAGATGCATTTGAGATATCAAAAAGTACTCCAGAGTGTTGTTCAGCATGGGGTGAGTAGAAACAGCGCTAATCATGTTTTGGGGTACTATTCCTTTAATGTTAGAGAGGAGATGATTTAAGCACATTGTCTTTTTTAAGGTACGGTAATCACATCGACAGGGAGCTCGTCATGCTCATGTTAATTTGATCGTCAGCATGCTGCCAGGCCTGCCCCCACCTCCCTGAAATCAGGACACTGCATGAAGAGTAATTGCCAAGCCACCATGCTTCGATGCGCTTGACCTTTACGACCTTAAAAGCCATTACAATTTTCTGACCACTAAAAGGAACATATCTCGTTAATTGCAAAAAGGCAAATATTCTCCTCTTCTGTTTTCAGCTCTGCTTCCACAGTATTTGACAGCAAACACTATAAAGCATTTCCATTTTCATTCATCAATGCTTATCAGTCATCTGAAGGCCCCTTCAGCAACAATCAACATCACAGCTCCAACTGAGAGGGACGCAAGGAGAAACTATCAACATGCGCAAGAAGCAATTTGCTTTAATGTTGAGTGTTTTGTTGCTTCTAACTGCTATTTTCTTAATCCTCTGACAAGATTCCTCTGATTCTTTCTGAATGAAAGAGAAAAGTGTCAGACCCCTGCTTTATGATGAAGTTGAATACATTGCACAAACTGCTTAATGAGAAGAGGAAAACATTCATATCAACTACACAGAGGTTCACACTGGGTTTTTAAAATGTTTTTTGTGATAATATCTAATTTTAAAAGAAATTCTTACTAAAATGTCTTTGAATATATAGCCTGACTGCGGTGGTAAATAATATAATCCCCTGCCATGCTGTCTCAACCTTCTCATCTCCCATCCTATTTTTAGAAATTAGACTAAACCAATCAGGGTCCCTGAGCAAAACCCATACGCCCCACACTGCTCCCCAGGTGCCGTACAGTGGCAGCCCACTTCTTCCAAAGGGGATGGGTCAAATGCAGAGCTGAATTTTTCCAGTCTTAAGATTAATAAAGGTCAGTTATTATTATCATGTTATCTATTCAAAATTTCCTATTGAGGTAAACTGTTAGCAGGATATAATCGGCCCCCTATCGAATTATCGGCCTTAAAACTGAACATTGGACATCGGCCACCCCAACCGATATTTAACCCGATATTTGATCAGCTTCTGAGTTTTCAAAAGTCTAAAAAATAAATAAAAAATACTACTTCTTCTTCTTCCTCAAAAACTTCTTTTTACAGACTTAAAAACTACTAAAGACGAGGGAAAAATATTGATCCATTAAAATATCCCAATATCTTCATATGCTGATATATTGCCATTTAAAACACCATATCAATCTCTCTTTTACTAATGAAATATTGCTATATGTCATCAATATGCTACGAAGAAATCCCCCGAAAATTCACATAAATTTTTGCCATATTTTTATATGTTGATATATTGGCCTTTGGTATCGATCTATTTTACTAACAAAATCTCACAAGAATTTGCAAAATATCACGAGAGTTTTGTAACAGAACGATGAAATTTCAATGAGATATTTTGAAAGTAAATAGATCGATACCGCTTTTTTAAAAATCTATTTGATATCAGCATATGAAAATATATTTTGAGTATATTATTCTTCAAAGTGTCAGAAATGGATAACAAAACTGCTATTTTCAATGACTACTTATTTTTGTCCAGCTTTAACATCGGTATCGATATCGGTTATCGGCTACATGAGTTTTAAAATATCGCATATCGGATATCGGCCAAAATCCCAATATCCCTACTTTTAATGTCAAAGTAGCATTTTTAAAAATATAAGTTGTTTTTTTTCCTTTACAATAAAAGTCTAGTACTTTAATTAAATAACATTTTGATAAATAACACCACAATCAATCATAACATTAATAACTTAAATAACAAAATCCAAACCGTATTTCAACGTCAGTCAAGGTCAGGCAGCGACAGGAAAACCCTTTCACAGAGCATAGACTGAGGGCTCTGAGTCTTTCAAAGAGGAAAGGGGAGCAGACATTTATCACCACTTCCTCCATGTCTGCAACAGCTGGGTTTCCACTGGTTTGATCTATTTTTCTCTGTGCCATACATACAGCAATCCCAACATTGCATCTTCTCTGTTGTGATACCAGCCACCTGAGAACCTTCTCATCCTGTCCCACTTTGTATTAAAATGTCTTATTTTAATCGTTATCTTTCCTTATATCCACCAGATTCAGTAGGAATAATCAGTAGAGGGTACCATCTTCCCATTGGACAAGTTTTGGTGTACTACGGCAGTGAATCGATTCTAATTTCAATTCAATTTTAGTTTATTTTATATAGCCAAATTCACAACACATGTCATCTCAAGACACTTTACAGTTCAACCACAGATCATCCAGTCAAACCGCGGAAAAGTTTTCTATCTAAGGAAACCAGTTGATTGCATTGACTCATTGACTCAAATACAATCCCTCACCCTACTTTCCTTTAGCGACAGTGGAGAGGAAAACCTCCCTTCTAACAAAACTAATTCCATCTGTGGGCAGAACAAGCTTATTGAGTCGACTGTTAAAGCTCACTTTCATCTCGCAATTAAACTTCATGACGTCGGTGAGGTGAGGGTTATGATATTGATCTGCATTGTTTTGGACAAGTGCAGAACTAGTGCTTTAGAAAACTGTAAAAAAACCCTTTGATATGTTATTTCAAATGGTCATGAAAAATGCTTCCATGAATATTTTCTATGTGGTGCCCCTGGTAGGGTAACATGATTTTAGTTTATTATGTTTTAGGTTGGTTATCCGGAAGTGCTTTCAAATACTAAGTGATGCTAGTATGGATTGTTTTTTTTTCTCACTGTTTATGCAGAAGCCAGCTTAATTAAAACTCATTTGGATCAATGACAAAGATCATCCATCCCTCCCTCGCTCCCCTCCTCCCTCCATCCGTCCATCCATCCATCCATCCTGCTTATCCACAGGGTGGGGTCCTGGGGGGCAGCAGCTTCCAGTAGGGAGGTCCCAGATGTCCCCTGTACCCAGCCCACTTTAGCCAGCTTATCCGTCCGGGGGAACCCCAAGGCGCTCCCAGGCCAGCCGAGAAACACAGTCCCTCCAGCGTTTCCTGGGTGTTCCCCAAGATCAATGAGTTTGCAAATAATATTATTCCAAGAACCTGTTTTTAATGTGTCCCAGGTAGTTTTGGTTCTTGAATCTCAGAATATTCCTATAGAAGGGTGTGAAACTACACACAATCAAATAACAACAAATAAAGACATATCAGATTTTTTGTTTCCAGTAAATACCTTTATTTGTCTGCAAATTATCTTACATTAGTCAGCAGAAACCATGCACTCAAGCTCCAATTGGAAATATCAGTTAAAAACCAAAAACATGCAGCAAATGAAATTAACAGTAAACATATTTCACCTGAATTCCTCCTGTTTGGTGCACAGCTTCAATTTTCAACAAGTCACTTTGCACCTGTACATTTTTATCTGCTCTTTGTTGTTGTTCATTCACAAAGGGGGAGAATGGCAATTATAAATAATTGTTATGAGAGTAAATAACAGAACAAAGCACGGAGGCAACTTATATGCCCAACACCCCTTTAAACCCTGTTATCACTACACACCTTACCAGAAAAAGTATTAAATTAATGCTAAACATCAAGTAAGGAACTTACTTTATCTTAAAAAAAATAATAAACAGGGAAAAATACATTGTATCACATAGCATAAAAAAACAAAACATATCCAATTAACCATTTTTATACATCTTTTTCTACACAACACCAATTTAGGATTTGCTAACCGTATTTGTGTTGCATAGATAAAATATTTGGTTCCCATGCTTTAACAGACATCGCAAGTTCCAAAAACTCATTTCAGGGAGATGCTTATTGGATGAAACTGGCCCCCGTTGCTATCGGATATGTTTCACGAATTATCGAAGTCTGGTGATCTCCCACAAACACTCTCTCAAGCATTTATCTCTCTTATTTTATTGCCCAATTAGTCTATTGAATGTTGACTTTCAAACTGTTGTCTAAACTTCTGGCTCTACGTCTAAATCCATTCTGATTTCCATCATCTCCTCAGATCAAATTGGGTTTATTAAAAAGAGGCATTCATTTTTTAATCTGCGACGGGTTTTTAACACCCTCTACAATGCTCCTGCTTCAAATACTCAAGAAGTGGTCATATCCTTGGACACTCGTATGGCGTTTGATACTGTGTCCTGGGACTACCTTTTCTACTCATTAAAGAGATTTGATTTTGGGGATAACTTTATTTCATGGATCAGACTGTTATATTCCTCTCCTCAAGCCTCAGTAAGGACGAATAATGTTCAGTCAGTGTATTTCTGCCGGTCTACCAGACAAGGCCCTTTGTTATTTTTAGTTACCATTGAACCTCTTGCAATAGCTCTACGGTCTAACTCGCACATTACAGGAATATCGCGAAACTGTGTTCAGTGTAAGGTCTCTCTATATTGCGATGATCTCTTATTATAGGTGTCTAATCTTCCTGTGTCTGTCCCTGCTGCTCTTGACAAACTTAAAAACTTTGGCCAGACGTCTGGATATAAACTGAATCTAGATAAGAGTGAGATATTTCCCATAAATACTGCTGCCAAAAGATATCTCCTGTATAAATTCCCCTTCAAAGTTTCTCATCATTTTTCATACCTTGGTGTTAAAGTCACACGTAAATTTGAAGATCTGTATAAGGCTTACTTTGTCCCCTTACTGACTCATATTCAGCAAGATTTGAGTGTTGGTCACTGCTTAATTTATCTGTAATGGGTCGTGTCAACTCTGTCAAAATGAGAACTCCTGAGATTTGTTTATCTCTTTCAGTGCATACAACTTTTTCTTCCAAATGCTTTGTTTCGCAAGCTTGATAGTTTAATTTTAGAGTTCCTTTGAAATAAAAAAAAACCCATAGGATGCGTAAACAATACTTACAAAGACCTAAACCTCTTGGAGGGCTAACATTACCAAACCTTAGATTCTACTACTGGGCTTTGACTATTAGGATTCTTAAATATTGGCTTCAACTAAAATCGTTTGACCCCTGGCCTTAGTGGTTGGCTATGGAGGCAAACTCCACTTACTTAGTGTCTCTGGATGCCTTAGTACACACTCCCATTCAGTCCTTCATGTCTCTTTACACTAAAAATGTTATTGTAAGAAGCTTGCTGAAAATTTTGATCCAATTTAAACGCTACTTTGGCCTACAGACATTATCTACTCTTGCACCACTTGCAGCCAATGATGCTTCCCCCCCTTCCCCAGTCGATAGTGCCTTTACAAATTGGGTAGGTCTTGGTATTAACAACTTTAGGGACTTATACATAGACGTGTGTTTGCTTCATTTAAGGAGCTTGTAGAAAGATTTTCACTTCCTCAGCATCACTTGTCTAGATATTTTCTTGGGTTTCCCATTCTACCAGAGGCCACAGCCCTCAAAGTGTTCTTCAAACCACTTTGAACTCTTACAGCTTCCATATATTTTATTTAGAATCACATTAATCTTCTCAATCCTGAACACCTATACTTGGTAAAAGGGTCGTGGGAGGAGGACTTGGGGGTGGTGCTTTCACAAGAAATTTGGTCAGTTATTGCGGCGAATACATAACTATCTAGACATGCTCTCATCCAATTTAAAGTGGTACATCGTGTGTATTATACTAAAGCTAGATTGGCGAAAATGTATGATGGAATAACTGCAACTTGTGAAAGATGCCAGTATAGAAGCAAATTGTGTTGCCTTATGCTATTGTGACCTTAAGCTCACTTGATAACACAGAGCAAGCAGGCTGGAAGTCACGTACAAATCTTGGCAATAACAGGATGTTTACAAGCTGGAAGTCACGTACAAGTCTGGGCAAAAACAGGGTCTTTAAGGCCCACTCGCATGCAAGTGGGTCACAGGACAAGAACTTCCAGGAAGTTCTTCAGAGCGTCCAGTCGTGCACGTGCATCCACACAGTGCAATGTTGAAACTATATAAACGCCCAGATTTGAATGAGAGTTGAGAAAGCCAGATGTGTTCTTGTTGGAATGTTCAGCGACGATAAGTGGACAGTATGTCATCCGATCTTTGCACACAAATGCTTCTTTCCCGTCCTTGGGGCAATCAGGATGATCGACTGAAGGTGTCCTGATTTTTGAGATTCTACCATTGAAAGCCACCATATTTGGTGCATTGGCCGGGAAACGAACACGGGCCTCCCGCATGGCAAGCGAGAATTCTACCACTGAACCACCACAATGAAAATTGGTCATATATTGCGGCGAATACATAACTCTATCTAGACATGCTCTCATCCAATTTAAAGTGGTACATCGTGTGTATTATACTAAAGCTAGATTGGCGAAAATGTATGATGGAATAACTGCAACTTGTGAAAGATGCCAGCAGTCTACAGCGGTCCTTGTACATAAGTTTTGTTTTGGCCCCGCATTATGTAGTTACGGGTCAGATATTTTTGCCACTTTGTCAGAAGTACTGGGTGAAAAAATCGAACCCAATGCACTCACTGGGATATTTGGGATCGGCTTCCTTTGCAAAAGCGAGGAAAAATGTTCTTGCTTTTGCCACTCTACTGGCGAAATGACTGATTATTTTGAACTGGAAATCTTCTGTACCAACCTCACACATCCGTTGGATCAAGGACATCCTCTATTTGGTAAAACTAGAACAAATAAGACTGTCTATGATAGGTAGAAGTGGAATGTTTATGAATCTTTGGGGACCGTTCCTCAAATATGTCAACAAGTCTGATATCTCACTTATTCCTGACCCCAACGCTTAAGGGGGGACATCCTGAACATGATTAGTATAGAATGCCATGTCTGGCTGTGGCTACGTCTATAGAATTATGTCTTGTATTTAGCATATGCTGTTTGATAGGAAGTTTTTTTTTGTTTTTGTTTTTTTCTCATTTGTCTTTTTATTTATGTTAGTCTGTTTTGGTTTGTATTACTGAATATGAAATTGTTCTTTCCAAAAAAAAAAAAAAAAAAAATCTACATTTATGTAAAGAACTGTCTGAGATAATCCCTTGCCTAATAAAGTATAAAAAAAAAGAGTGGAAAAGTGGTCTGCACTTTCTATTTTAAGGATCTTATCTCTTAATGTGACATGAAAAAAATAGGATGTATTCCCTTTAATTTGACTTTAAAGGGACAAATGCAGGCAGATATCTCCTCTCTGTGGAATGAGAGAACCTTCATATTTATGAGTGTTGCACTTTGTTGTATAACTAACAAAAGACACTAGTTGCATGCTAATTATAATTATAATGCAAAGAGTGAATTAATTGTAATTAGTACACACAGTCAAGTACAAATGATACAACACTCCACCGCCTCCCTCTTAATCCACGGCTCCTAGATGACACACACACCAAATAAAAATAAAAAAAACTACTCCTGGAGATAAACTCACTGCAATGGAACACTGGAATGATACATCCAGATGCATAATCATATCTTGTTGCAAAAGGTTTTTTCGAAAAAATAATATTGTTTGGTTCTAATTTCGAAGGTTCCAAATATTTATACACACCTATGAAATTTAATCTTTCCAGTCTGATATATGCCTTTATGTCTCCTGCTTACCAATGACATTTTAGAATGCCAATTTATGTCTAACTTTTATATAACTGCGACAGTGGCGCTGGATGGAGGAGTTTTGCCCCTGCAGCTGGTTGACGGCCCAAGCCCGACCACTTTCATTGTCGCGGTGTCCTTGGGCAAGACACTTCACCTGCATTGTCTACCGATGGTGGTCAGAGGGCCCGTGTATGCCAGGTGTACGGCAGCCGGGCTTCTGTCAGTGAGCCCCAGGGTAGCTGTGGGTACAATGTAGCTTTAAGCCACTCATCAGTGTGTGGGAGTGTGTGTGTGAATGGGTGAATGAATGGGAAGTGTAAAAGCGGCTTGGTCAAGTCCCCTAACTTGAATAAAGGCGCTATATCCTTACATGCCATTTAACACCATTTACTATATGTGCTAAACTTGACAGAGAGAAACTCTCTCCCCTTTACCGGACTTCCTCAGGTTTGATAAATAATAATTGGGAGTTTTAGTTGTAACATTTCCGTCTCCTTCTTTCTTTATTTGAAAATTCTGATGAATTTAGTTAATATGTTCTAAAAATCTTTCTATTTCAGAGAGATCTTCGGCAGATTAGCTAAAATTACCTCATTTTTTTCATGTTAGAGAGGCAAACCCTGATTAGCAGACCAGCTTTGCTCACACTAAACGTTGCATTTTTTTTATATATCAGAAAGCCATTATATTGGGGCATTATTGTTTGAATTTATTATGAAATATCATTCAATGGTCACTTGTAGTTTACAAGAGCTAAAAAAAGTGAATAGGTAGGTAGGTATTTTAGGTAGTGATGTCAATAGAGACATTTTTTTATGTCAAATATATCAAACACTGACAGGAGAAATTTCGTAGTGCTTTAGGTAATGAGTTTAAGCAAAGTGACTCCATACATCCCTCTACAGCGTAAATAAAGTGATTTTAAGCATTCAGCAAGCAGCAGCATTAAGTTTACAGTGCAGAGACTGAATCCAAGAAACTGAAAAGACAGTTTCTCAGATTCACAACAACCAGGGTAGGTAGTGGCAGGCAGGCAGGCAGGCAGGCAGGCAGGCAGGCAGGCAGGCAGGCAGGCAGGCAGGCAGGCAGGCTCTGGGTGCGGCCGATCAGGGCAGGCAGGTGGCAGGCAGGCAGGCAGGCAGGCAGGCCAGGCCTGAAGATCAGAGATCCGAGGAGGTACAGAAGGGAAACCCAGGACGGTTTCAGGAAGCAGTTTCAGGATCGTCAACAGGCAGAATCATTCGGGAGAGGACAGAGTAGGCAGGCAGGCAGGCAGCAGGCAGGCAGGCAGGCAGGCAGGCAGGCAGGCAGGCAGTGCACTTCAGTTGGGTGGCCGAGCAGGTAGGTAGGTAGGCAGGTAGGTAGGTAGGTAGGTAGGTAGGTAGGTAGGTAGGTAGGTGGTGGTAGGTAGGTTTGGGTGGGTGGTTGATTAGGTAGGTAGGTAGGTAGGTGGTAGGTAGGTAGGTAGGTAGGTAGGTAGGTAGGTGGGTAGGTGTGTAGGTAGGTAGGTAGGCTTGGTGGGTGGTTGAGTAGGTAGGTAGGTAGGTAGGTAGGTAGGTAGGTTTGGGTGGGTGGCTGGAGTAGGGTAGGTGTAGGTAGGTAGGTAGGTGGTGGTGGTAGGTAGGTAGGTTTGGATGAATGGGTTGAGTAGGTAGGTAGGTAGGTAGGCAGGTGGTAGGTAGGTAGGTTTGGGTGGGTGGCTGAGTAGGTAGGTAGGTAGGCAGGCAGGCATGGGTGGGTGGCTGGAGAGGTAGGCAGGCAGGCAGGCAGGCAGGGGTGCAGGCAGGCAGGCAGGCAGGCAGGCAGGCAGGCAGGCAGGCAGGCAGGCAGGCAGGCAGTTTGTGTGGGTTAGGTAGGTAGGTAGGCAGGTAGGTAGGTAGGTAGGTAGGTAGGTAGGTAGGTAGGCAGGTAGGTAGGTAGGTAGGTTGGTAGGTAGGTGGTAGGTAGGTAGGTAGGTAGGTAGGTAGTAGGTAGGTAGGTGGTAGGTAGGTAGGTAGGTAGGTAGGTAGGTAAGTAGGTAGGTAGGTAGGTAGGTAGGTAAGTAGGTAGGTAGGTAAGTAGGTAGGTAGGTAGTATTCTTTTTACAGCTTTTTGTTTAAATTTAAACATACATATAACAATTAGGGGTTTTCCGAATTGTTTGGTCTTAGGTTTTATACAGTAGCCCAAGAAAGGCTTTTTTTTCTTTGAAAACATGCAAATTGGAACAGATGAAGGGTTCCACCCCTTTGGAATGGGGGTCGTTTGGCTTCTTTTGTTAGATTTCAATGTCCCATACCCTTCTAAGTGTCTGAAAGGTCAGTCATTAAAGAGGATTGTTGGACTGACTGAATAGACAAGGTCCTCCACTCTACTGTGCAAGGGGAGGAGCTGCGATGATAACGGGAAGGGATTAACTCAATAGCTGCATTGTAAGTTATCATCATCATCGTCATCATTCAGGTCTGAACATTTACAGGACCATTGCATTAGATAGACATGCTTTGATCTCAGCCAAAGACATTGTCATGGGCCTGACCATATGTGTTTAGACCAGTCCGGAAGTACCAACATTTTCATAGAGCAGTTAGTTTATAATGAAAATAACATTCAACATGTTGCTAAAAACAGCTGATCCCAGGCTGTTCTCTACATCCAGTCTGTTCTGCTGCTTGGTTTTTATGTGTGTAAAACCTGAAGGTGAACTCAAAGAAAAACTTACTTTTTGGTTAAGAAAAGCTTGTTTTCACGACCCCTTGCAATGCACTCCCGGACCAATAGGGGTCCCTGGTTGGGAATCACTGCTGTAGATTATCCCACCCTAGCTCATGATCTCCTCATCTCCCTTAGAATAACCATGATTCTAAGTGTTATTGTAAAAAGAATAGTCTCATTTGGTCACTTAAGGGCGGTGGAGAGTCTCTCCTCAATGTAAAACGAACTTTGATTAGAACTATGTGATGTTCTATAGCAAACCTGTTAGAATGTTAAAAATAATAGCATTTATATAATAAATGAAATTAGTGTGTCTGAGGTTATTATTTGCACTACATTTTATTTATGAATATCGGTAACATACAAATGTCCACCACATTTTGCAGATTCGTGTTTCTTTCTATTTCATTGCAATGAAATAAGGTCTTATGTTGTGTTCAAATCAGCCCGATGTGTCCTCCGGAGGACTTGGTCTACCTGGACTGGGTCTTTCTAAGAGTTTGGCTATAGATTAGAACAGGTCAAGCCTTCTCCGGCTATCACAGCACTTCACTCAGCGTAAGCTCTGTCTCCTAGCAACCATTACACATGATGCACAAAGCAGGCAAAGACTGGATGCAGAACTTCATAAGAATGTTCTGTGTGCTTTTTTCAGAGTTTTTGCCCCATACTGTCATCACAGATATCAGATTTATAGTCCCCACACAGAAGCACAGATGTTGGAATCTGAGCTTAAATATCAGCCGAACCCATTTTAAAGGGACAGATAAAACCTTTCAATAAACCAAAAACTCCCTGCAACATATCTGACTCACTAACCATATAAATGAACTATTTTCATTTATTTAAAACAATACAATTCACTAATTCGTATTACATTGAACTGCATTTACGATGTTCACCACTGTTTGGCGCCATTTCCCTTTTACCTCTGAGCATGGAGCAGCCAGCTAGCTTCGAATCCCAATCAATCATGGGATACCCTAGGCTGCAGAGGAAGCAGCCCCAGATTCGAACACACTGTTAGTGATTCACGTAAAATGAAATTAAAATACATCAAAGGTTGTTGTTGCAACATCAAAAATGTTAAACAGCTGAAGCTGTGTTTGTATTTTGCAAAATAGCACATATAGTAATTCAATGCAGTTAAGACATTTGCATATAATTCTATATTATTTTAGTTAGTAATTTTTGGTACTGATGTCAAAAGTGGAGAACACAACATCTAGCTGTACTTTATTTTGCAAAATGTCTGCTACAAAGTGAGCCATTACCTAATGTTTTTTACTCTCACCCAATGTTCTCTTATCTTTACTGTCTTGTTTTTTGTGCATTTTTGCTGAGCACGCTGCTCTGCACTGAACTCTTGTATTTGTTCCATATTTAATAGAGGTTAAAAAAAAAATCCACTGTATGAGGAGTCTGTGTTGTGTGACGGAGTATCTTCTTACTGTTTGACTCTTTCACCTTTACACAACCAGTTTTAATGTTGAACATGAGAATCTGTGAGGTTTTTGATGATACTTTTTTTTTTTTTAAGAATAACTGTCCCATATGTCCTATACAGTGCTACCCTTATCGACACTGAATTACAATGTGAAAGTCAATTGAGGAATTAACTCTATATTAATATGCCGCATCCCCTTCCTGTGCTTCGTCTTCAGCACTGTCTAAAGGAATGGAAACTAGATTGTGATTGAATCGCATTCCAAAGGCATCTACATAAACATTTTGAGAGCCATAAGTTTATTCAACTATTGTCACCGATTCCTGGTAAAGGCTGGACGCCACCCAGTTCTACTGATTCACCTTTTTATTAGATTTTTCCCGCTTCACAAAGGTAGGCAAGAGTCTTGAAAAGCCGAAGATGGCAATTATTGGCCATTATTATGGTAGATACCGTAGACGCCTGCACCGCACGGGCTGGTATCGGTATCGACCATTATTTGAACGTCAGCGCAAATACCAATGGTCGCAGTTTATCCTTTCTTGTTTTTGTCCTGGCTAATGCATGTCCAAATGATATAATTGACAAATATAAGTAACTGAAAAGTGTTGTTCATTAGATTCATGATTGAATCGGCATTCAGCAAGTAAGGATTCAAATGAAGATTCTAGTGCTCAAATCTATGGGTGTATTATTCCTTTAAGATCTATATGTCCAAAGCCCAAATCTATGAAATTGATACAAATAGCACATTCCTGCTTTAATCCAGTCATACTCAGTAAAGTAAACTATATAAATACTTTAATTTTGTCAAAACAAAACCTTTGGGAAGATTTTTGGATAGTGGAAAAATGTAACAGTAATAAATATTCACAATAATGAAAGATTTACTCTTAGACATTAATGCAAAAAATGAATAAACTAAATAATAAATATACACGTTTAATTAACAGTTGGACAAAACCGTTGTAACCCCCTTATTGTGACCAATGGAGCACACATTGATTGTAGTATTTGACGAAGTACACTTTTGAGAACTATTCCTGTTTAAACAACCTTGACAAAGTTGATTAATAATAATACATATGCTTTACTGTAATCTTAGGCTTTATTTATGTCATTAAGTTTTTACTAAGTTTTCATGCATTTAAATGCTAAATTCAAGCAAAACTTTTATATAACCTAAAAGTATCACCAGGAAAATTTGACAGTGATGACTTGAGTGAATCACAACCTGTAGAACTCCAAAGACAGTTCTTCTGACAACAGATGAGAGTTCAGTCAGAGGATGAAGATCACACAGGCGAAGACAAACGATGCCCCCCGCACACTGACAAACGAGTGAGAGATCTCCTTAGAGCTGGATCCTGGTCATTCTTTCACTAACAGGTGGTCTCTGATTTTAAAAAAGAAAAAAGAAAGTTATGTTCATTTTGATGCAGACAAACAATAACATTATTTTGAATACAAAACATACCTTCTATTCATTTCTATATGTGCGGTAAGAAACATAAACTATACTGCCATAACTGTTAACTCGTGTGATTTCACACACCTTAAAACTCAATTGACATCTAATTTTTAAGCAAATGGGTTTAAAAAAATTATACCAGCCGACAACCTTTGCTGCTGAAACTCTTGCCTTTAGTACAAGATTTATGAAGATTTGTATTGAGATTTTTTATTTTAAAGCTACTGAAGTTGGATAGGTTTCACTACCGTATTTTCACACCATAAGGCGCACCGTACTAAAAGGCGCAGTCTCAGTAATGTGTGCCATTACTGTATTTAACACACATAAGGCGCACCGGATTATAGGGCGCGGGTTTTATATTCCGGTACATTTCCTCTACCACGCTAAATACCTCTACTGCTTATTTAAAAATAAATGCTGAGCAAAACTGAGTATGATTGTGCTATTCATGTATTTATTACAGCATTAATCAAACCCATCAAAGTCATCATCCTCTGTTTCTGAATTAAACAGCCGCGCTAAATCAGACATGCCAATTTCTCCTTCTTCGTCACTCTCCGTGCAGCGCCGCTCCTCAGAAATAATGCCGCTTTTGCGAAGCTCATCAACAGAGCCAGTCTACAGAGCGAAGGGAAGCATTATGAAATCCATCCTCGCGAAACGGTGGCGAATCCCCGGGCGCTGTGCTTCCACTTGTGGTGAAACTGTGGTCTCCGTCGTCACCACATCGTGTCCCACCGCTCGCAGCCTTACTTGAACGGCCGCTTCACACCGATGTCGGTCGGTTGAAGTTCCGTTGTAAGACCCCCGGGATAACGGCGAAAGTACAGCGCTCATTTCTTTCCACCATGTATTTTCACATCGCTGTGATGGGCACGCATGGAGTCACAGATTACAGGGATGGTGAAAACACCTGGTCTCCTTATTTACACCTCCCTTAGCCACGCTTAACACTTTCTGTCCATCCAGCCCCTTTGCTTACCCGCTTTAATAACAAATCCAGCTGGAGGAGGTCTCTCTAGGAAAAGTCGTACTCATAAAAAATTTTGATAGGCGCCTGATGGGGGAGACAATTCTATTCAGTTTATTTCATAGCGCCAAATTTACAACACATGTCATCTCAAGGCACCCTACAGTTCAACCAGATCATCCTCATAGTCGTAATTGATACAAAGTTTTCTATCTAAGGAAAAACCAGTTGAGTTGCATTGACTCATTGACTTTCTCAGCAATCCTCACACTAAGCATGCTTGTAGCGATTTTGTAGAGGAAAAATCCCTTTTTAACAGGAAGAAACCTCCAGCAGAACCAGGCTCAGTGTGAGCGCCATCTGCTGAGGAGACACCACCACTGGGGTTCAAGGGAGACAGAAGCAGACATAGAAAAAGAAGCGTAGATACAAAGGCTCCCTGCTAATATACCTGTTCTTTTATAGAAGCCTTTAGTTCCCCCTTTAAAAGCCTTCTATGGTGGTCTCAACAACGCCCGCAGAGAGACTGACATTTGTCGAGTCCCATAAGTTACTTGACTCCCGCTGATTGCCGTGGATGGGAGCTCGGGTATTGGTAACGATCACGCTATTGGGACGTACAGGATTGAACATTAACGGAGCAGACGTGAGCCGGACCAAACCGAGAAAATCCAAAAAAACTAGGATCGATGCCAAAAATAAAAATAAAATAGAAAGAAAAAATCCAGTACTGGCTTATTTTGTGTAAAGTTACTTCCTTGAAGCTCACACTATAATGCGAAGCCAAAAAACTACACGACCCAAAACCAACAGTGCTTCCGCTATTGCGCTCAAAAACAACAATGGAAGGACCAACAGTTAGTGGCGAACTCGACTTCAAAAGTTTGATTTGCAACGCAAGCTGAGAACTTTCAGATTCAATTTAGTGGCAGAAATTTTATTGAAGACAAGAATGGGAGTGGTGCAGGAGTGGGAGTCATTCTGAATGGGAGCGGGATGGGAGTGGGAGAGTAATTTCACCAGGAGTGGGACGGGACAGGATTGAGATTTCTACTCTGGCCCGGGATTGGGACGGGACACAATTTTTTCTGTGGAGGGACGGGACAGGAGGAAAATCAACTCCCCGTGTCAATCTCCAGCCTGCAGACACACATAAGGCGCACCGCACTATGGGGCGCGCCGCACATTTTGATGGAAAAAAAAAGACGTTTATATGCGCCTTATAGTCGCGTAAATACGGTATATTTAATTTCAAAGGTGTAGCGAGCTCAGGTCACGATTGTGTTTTAAATTTCCGAACTAATACAAAGGTTGAAGTATGAAATTGTTTAAGTTTATGCTGATGTCCTAATGGTTACTTTCATTAAGGCTTGAAATACAGACTCAAATACTAAGGTACCAAACACAGTCAGCTGCTGGTAAACGGGTCCTCTGACTTGGAGCTTAACACTACTTCAGTGTATTATTTACACTGCACAAAGTGAAGTCTACCCTTGAATGCAGATGCTTGGTTACAGAAATCCTTCCATCAAGCTTTTCATCACCATGAATCTCGGACCGGTTCTGTTTAAATCTTGTGAACCTTAACACTCCACCCATGCCTTCAAAGGTCGTGTGAGAGAGCATGTGTTCATCTCCTTTTAAGCGCACAGGCTGAGTCTGAGTCAGTGACCGAGTCTGAGCACGGTGCTCCATGTTTTCATAGCACTGACTCAAGGTGCTCAAACAGATTATGCTCAAAAGAGTTGTTACTGTTTCATACAGTACATGATTTGCTGTCATTCCAGATCTCTATGTTTTAATAGCCCCAATGATTGACTACAGTAAACCGAGATGCTATAAATGAGTGTTTGCACTTTTCGGGACGATTCTTCAGTCTCGCGAAAATATTTTGGATTGGGCCGAGTTCCAGCCTAATCGTGCATCGTTTAGGTTACAGGAATATAAGGAATCATAAGGTCTAGAGAAAATCAAACATGTTTGAAATTCTGTTGGCCCTCGTTAGCCAAATCCTGCTCTTGTAGCAGAGCTACCAGCCAATCAACCCGAACCTCACGCACTGCACATGTGCAAAAAACGGAGTTGTTATTCGTCGTCTTCCTGATTGACAAGTCTATACGGCGCCATCTCTCGGCTTTGAGTCCGACGTGTGGTTTTTGGACGTACAGTGTTAGCAGTTAGATGCATCAGAGCGTCGGATATGCAGTATCGATTCTTGATGCCAAGAATCGATGCAGTAGATCACGAAAATTAGAATCACGATGCATCATCATGACGATTATTTTGCACACCCCTAGTGTCCGCCCAGTGTTAAGCAGTGAGACAATGTCACAACCAGACTCATTTCAAAGGAGGTAAACAAAACGAAGGTGGCATCCTCTCAAGGAGAATGAGCAACTTTAGGAGGCAATCTTTAAGTCTACTGGATATTATACCGCTGTGTTACTGAAGTTATGAAAACACTCCAATGTAATGGTTTTGATGGGGCAAATGGAATATTTAAAAAATATGTGTAGGAAAAACAGCAAATGAATGAAAAAAGTGCTGTGATCAGATAAACCAAACCTAAACCTTTCTTCACGTGCAGTATGTTACTGTATGTGAAGATGCAAACAAAGACTGTATATAAAATCTGATCACTACACAAAATGCACACGCGAACACAGACTCTTGTGTGTTTCGCTGTAGACCGTCTGCTGTCTGGGTCACAGAGCACATCATGAGTTGCATCCACAATTGCTTTAATTGCACCTGTGTTTGTGTGAACACTGGGTGTGTGTGAGTGTGTTGCGTGTGAACAGGTGGGCTAGACCAAGCAGCGTCATAGGAGTCATTCTATACGCATAACAGAAACGATGTTAGACGTCTGTCTGTTTTTACTGTTCTTTCATCCAGATTTGCATGTTTTTTACTGGAAAATAGGACGTTAGGTGATGCTCTCCATACTGATCGCTTTTAAAGACTGTTTCTTTGTGTGTGTGTGTTTGTTTTATACATTGTGGGGACCATTTTCTGGAAAATAACACATTTTAGAGGACTGGCTGCTCCAGACATTTATCCCTATGGGTCTTATTGCTGTTTATAGGTTGAGAAGTTAGGTTGATGACAAAGGTGTGAATTTAATTTAGGTTTAGGGTTAGGTATGTACCCATAATGGGTAAGATAAGGGTCACAGTTTGGCTGTAAATGGGTTAGAAATGAATGGAAGTCAATAGAGAGTTCCCACAATCATAGAGAAATGAGATTGTGTGTGTATGCGAGTGGTGTGTCTGTCTAACCTGCAGCTGTTGGGCTGCCATAGCTTCTACCTGGACTCTCGTGCCCTGCCCTCAGGGTTGTGTGTAGACTGTGAGGACAGGAGGTTTTGCTTAGCCCTGGAGGCACCCATAAGGCGGGCACATAATTCACTAAAACACAAGCATCCAAAGGTTCCATTAAAAACGTCCGTGTTTATTCAGGCTCTCACAAAAAGTAGAAATTTTCAAATATGAAACCTACATTTTTAAACTTTGCATATAATCTCTGTGCAGTTAGAAGATGTTTCTTCTAAGGGACAACCTTTATACAACTTAGCAAAGGTTTGAACTTAATGAATATTGTGAAAAGAGACTGCCAATGAACAAAGAATAATCTTTTGGGTCGTAGGTCTGTAGAATCTAATATTAGATTTTTAAAGCACAGACATACTGGAAGTTCAGTTTCATTCATCTGCACCAGACAATGTTGTTAGCCTGGAGGTGTCTACATTAGAATAGAATAGAATTCAACTTTATTGTCATTCCACTGTCAAAAGTACAGAGAGCAACAAAATGAATTCTCTGCATTTAACCCATTCCCCTTAGAGTGGGCTGCCATTGTGCGGCGCCCGGGGAAAGCAGTGAGGGGTTAAGGGTCTTGCTCAGGGACCCAGAGTGGCAGTCTGTGGGAGTTGGGGGGATTATATCCCACATTATATCACACACCAACAGAAACAGAGAACTCAGCTGTAAGACCAGGGGAGGTAGGCTGTGTGATTACAGTACATTAACAAAAATGGTGTAAAATGCTAGATCGGTCAGCCAGCTTTTACTCTCCAGACATCGGAAGTTACTGAGTAAGTTGCAATCTGAGACCGCTCTATCTGCTCCAGAGAATTCTGTGATTAGCATCACCAAGCGTCTCACCTGACCGTAAAACACCACCTCACTAGTCAAAAGGGCAGAGAAGCACTTGTACTTCCTGAGAGTGACGAGAAGAGCCCACCTGCCCCCACTCATCCTCACATCCTACAGAAGCACCATAGAAAGCACTCTGACCAGCTGTCTCATGCTACGCTCACACCGGACGCAGCAAGAGCAGCAAAAGGTGAGAACAGCAGAGAGGATCATGGGGGCTCCTCTTCCCTAGCCTCGTGAGACCATCCTGATCTCGCCAGCTTTCAAGGTTTCACTCACAGATCAGTCTGGAGACTCTCCGTTAAAGAAAATTTGGAGCCGTTCACCAAACGAACGTCCAATCAGCGTTGGCTTTGAGGCGGGTTGAGGTGTGACGCAACGAGAAGTGCGACAGTTCAGTCTAAAGAACATGGCGGCTTCAGCCGATGAAACTCCCACATAAATGTTTCACAGTAGAATCCTTATTCAAAAGCAGCCTTCTGGTCGTCGCCTCCTCAAGAGTTCAATTCTAGCTGCTGGTAGATGCTTTTTCCATCTAAATACAGTAATCCAAACTGCAGGCACTAGGATAATAAAAAGCAAACATATTCTGCCGGCAGATTTCTGCATTTTAAGTTAATTTAGGCTAAGTTAATAAACTGTTTCAGAGGAGGAATCATAGTGCTCATCAGTGATGTGTTTCTCTCCCTGCCAGCTCCCAGATCTTCTAGGGGCAGCAGCGCCAGCTGCTTGCTGCGCGATCACGTGCCTCAGAAGCTCATGAGCCGCTGCTTCAGCTGCTCAGACGCCACAAGCGCTTCGTTGCCCAGAACGCTAAGGGACCTTGCTGCGCTTTGACGCTGGCCAACTGACTTTGCATGTCAACCGCTAAGCTTAAAGGCGTCATACGTCCGTGTGAACGCGAAAGATGTGTGGTCTGGAGGCTGCAGAGCCTCAGACTGGAAGAAAGTGAGAGGAGTAGTGAGAAGAGCAGAGAAGATCATCGGGGCCCCTCTTCCCTCCATTAAAGACATTTCACCCCAGCGCTGTCGTGTCCCGAGCCCGTAACATCATGAATGACCCCTCACACCCACACCATGGACCGTTCTCCCTGCTGCCCTCTGGGAAGAGACTTTTGGAGTCAGCAGGTTCTGCAAAGCTTTTTATCTACACCATGAGACAGCTGAACTGTTGAGAAAACTCAAAATCATGTAAACAGACTCTGGATCACACTAACACCAAAACCAAAATACTGCATATTTGCACCATATATATTTATTGCTCTGAACTTCCATATTCAATGCGTTTTTCCACCATGTTTTTTCTCCCACACTGTTTAATTTGATCAATCGATGTACTTTGATGCAATGGGAATTTTCAGCAAGCAATGAAATGTTCTTGCAAGCAGTACAGAACGAAAATTCGTTTTATATACATTCTGCTTATACAAATTTACAATAAATTTGTCTAAGTCACAACATAAACAGCCTTTACTTTTTTTAGTTAGGCTTTTTTTCAAATTTGGACTAGGTTGAAATAATTTAATATCAATATATATGAAAATATACTTGTATTTATTAATATGACGTTTAAATATTAATTGCAGTCTTTGATCACAACATTTTTACTGACTGATGTAGCAAGTTTTATGTATTTTTATGTTATGTTTAAAAAAAAAGTGACGAGTTTTAGAAACTTGACAAAATAACGGTCATAAATGTGTTCAGGATTCTATTCTGGGCATTCTTGGCAGTCTTATTTGACACTTTTATTTTGGTGATTTCAATGTTGAACTTGTATCCTATCAACCAGAATTAAGAAATACTTTGCGATGTAAGTTTTGGCCATATTGTACAGCCCTATTTGGACCTAAAAAAAAGACATAATTGGAATTTGCTGTAGAATAAGAAGATAATTGTTTTAATCTATTTTACATACAAGTGTGAAAGGGTTCAACAGTGGGCTGCGTACATCCAATGATTTTTATTTTTTGTAATTATGAGGATTAAAGCATGAAAAATAACAGAGTAAATAAACTGGAATCTAGAATGCTCTTGAATTTTTGCTCAAAATAATTTATTTTTTTTTGCTTTTTTTTTAGGGAGATTTGGTTGTCTTTTTCACAAAGTGCCAGTCTGTATGATGAATACTTACGCTGCTATTATCCAAGAGGCAGGGAGGTAAGCTTCTCTGTGGATTTGCTTCATCTAGTGTTGCTCCAGCTGCTTTGCTGACAACTGGCCAAACACATACCTATGGTTCAGGAAGATAAACAGAGAAAGCGAGAAATATACTTAGTATTATACCCGAGAAGAGGATTACAGGGCCACTGGGGAAAAAAAATAAAAATTCTATTTTATTTCAAGTATAGTATGGGGAAAAAAAATCAAATTCTGACTTTTTTACAGAATTCTGACTTCTTTTTTTTTTTTTTTTTTAGAATTCTGACTTTTAATCTCAGAATTCTGACTTTTTATTGTCAGAATTCAGTCAGAATTCTGAGATCCACAAATTCTGCCTTTTTTTTTTTAAATTCTGACTTTTTTTTTTAGAATTCTGACTTTTTTAATCTCTGAATTTATTTTTCTCAAGAATTCTGACTTTTATTGTGTCAAATTAAAGTGGGAATTCTGAGATTAAGAATCCAGAATTCTAAAAAAAAAAAAGTCAGAATTCTGAAAAAACGAAGTCTAAGAGAGATCCAGAAGTCGACTGAATTCTGACGGCAAAAGAGTCAGAATTCTAAAAAAAAAAGGCAAGAATTCTGACTTTTTTTAAAAAGAATTCTGACTTCTTAATTTTAATTCTGAGATATAATCTCGAAATTCTGACTTTTTCTCAGAATTCTGACTTTTTATTATGGAAATTCAGTAGGGAATTCTGACTTTTTTTCAGAATTCTGCCTTTTTTTTTTTAAATTCTGACTTTTTTAGAATTTTGACTTTTTTTAGAATTCCTAATTAAACTTCTTTTCTATAGAATTCTGACTTTTTCTCAGAATTCTGACTTTTTTTATTGTCAAAATTCAGTCAAAATTCTGAGATTAAGAAGTCTGAATTCTAAAAGTAAAGGCAGAATTCTGAAGATCAAAAACTTTAATAAAAATTAAAAATCAGTTAACTTTTTTCGGTCAGTGGCCCTATTTTCACACACTTACATACTGTAAAACATGAAAAAGGAAACAAATACTATGGGTACATAAAACAAGTAAATAGGAACATCAAAAATTATGGATCAGTGAATGCTTTGGTCATTTTTAAAAGTTGTACACTGAAGGGGACAGAAGTTTTAAAGTTAAAAACTAGATGACAGGCAAGTAAAAAAAAAAATGCTGCTCAGTCTGCGCAACTTTGACTGCAGATTTAAATAAATACAGAACTTAGAAACTGACAGTTCTCGACATCCAGAGGAGATATTGGGCACAGACAAAAAGCAAATGCATATATAGTTCAGTAATGCATGATGTATGTGTACATTTCACCCAGACAGATCCCTGAATAGCCTGCTTCTTTTTTAAAATGTATAATTATACAAACTTCTATGATTCCTCTGGAACCAAGAATCAATCAGGACCAGAATCGTTCAAATTCAAACAAATAACCAACCCTATCCTACTCTACTGCTGATTCTGCAGCACTTCTGTGTTTATTTGAAATTATGATAGAAAATTAACCTCAACTATGGGCTCATTTTTCAAAACCTGAAACCTATAAACTGCTTCCTACATGCTTGACCTCTGGCAACAGGCAAGAGGCTGAGGTGGTGACTCTGTTTCATGGATCGCATGTATTGACATTTCCAGCCCTATCTAGGCACAGAAGCAAGAGGTGTATCAATATTGTCTCAAAAAATTTTTAAAAAAGCAACTTGTAAACATTGTTTAAGTGTGACTTTTCTTTTTAAAGCCCATAGAAAAATATATTCCATTTTTAATGTTAAAAAGATTCATATCAATGAATTGTTAAAATTTTTCTTTGTATTATTTTTTCTTTTCCTGTGTGTAAATATATATTCTTGTCATAATTATAAAAATGAAAATGGACAGTAGAAAATATCATCCATATTCTATAATTCCTACTTCAAATGCAGTAATAGTATTTGGCGCCAGCGAGGAGCAGGCAGCCCCCTTTATTTTCCTACATTGAGTTTTACTACCTACTTTCATCGATCTTTTTATTATTTTCATTTTTGGTGTGACTTTGTATCTTTTCTCATACTGTTTTCTCACATAATGGAGCTCACATTTATCTGGAAAAGTCTGTTTTTCATTCCGTTTTTTTTGCCGTTTATGCATTTGGAGTCAACATGTTTGACCAGGCTCCCATTATTTACAGCCTGAACCAGCTGCTTGCCCTATGGAGCTCTGCTGTGCTTAGGCCGGGCGTACACTGCACCATATTCGGGGCAAGAATCTTTCGATCAGGCCGACTTTCAGCCTGATCGTGCCTCTTGAGTCGTGTAGTGTACAGTGGGTTACGTGGGGCGATCAGCCGATCAGAAATCGTGAGGTCTCTCCTGACCGTCATGGGCAAACCGCTCAGGCCGCATGCGCAAACAAGGATTCTTCTTTTTCGTCTACCTCTCAGATGTAAACACAGCAGCATGGCAGGGATGCAATGAGTGAAATGGAGTTCTGTCTGTAAAATTGACAGACCGTAGAAGCAGAGGCGTAACAAGAAAATCCTAATAGGGGTGGCCGGTCAATAACCAATGCACATTGAGGGGTGGCCGACATGCACCAGAACCTCAGGGTCAATCTACACTGTTCCAACAGGAACAACCACAACATCCATGTTTTCTAAAGAAGGACTTACTATACTTTCCTACAGCGTTTGCTAACAAATAGACGCAGATATTTAAACATCCAAAATTCTTTCAGGTTTGTGTTTTCTTTTACATCTTTTACATTGTCATTATTTACTTTTATCAAAAGTCAATCTGCAAAAAAATGATATTTACATGTACTAATATCCACATTTAATGAATGTTTAAGTTATTATTAAAGTAGTTATTTATGTCCAATTTCACTGAACAGTCCTAGATGACTTGCAGAGACATATAATTTAATCTTTACTCCCTATCCATCTATTTTCAGACATGCTTAATGCCAAGCGGGGGTCATGAGGGGTGCTGGTGCCTATCTCTAGCTGTCTACGGGCGAGAGGCGGGGTGCACCCTGGACGAATCACAAGTCCATCGCAGGGGCAACACAGAGACACACAGGACAAACAACCATTCATGCACACACTCACACTTAGGGAGAATTTAGAGAAGCCAATTAACCTAACAGTCATGTTTTTTTTGGACAATAGAGGAGGAAGCCAAAAGGTACCGGAGGAGAGAACCCGCACGCATGCTCAGGGAGAACATGCAAAAACCCATGCGAGAAAGACCACGGGCCGGCGTTAGTACATTAATGTGCATGTGCATTACCCGCAGTGTTTCTGTTGTAAAGTGATTGTTAATATATGAAAAATTTTAATGTTTAATAAGTTTGAAAATTCCCCTTCAGAGTATTACGGCTGCCGCTGTCTTTATTAGAGGAAAAAATGGTAGGGGTGGCCACAGGTGGGGCAATTGACTGGCTAAGGGTGGCCATGGCCACCCCTGGCCCCCCATCTAGCTCCGACCGTAGTAGCCATGTTAGCTCAGCCATGTCTTTGTCCAAATACGTCGTCTCCTTTTCTTTTTAGGGCTTTCAGCACTAAATTGCTCAATTTTCCAAGGCAGCGCGTTTCACTCTAGTGAGCTTCATGTTCTCCTTCTCTTTGTTTGGCTTCTGGATAGAGGAGTAAGAGCAGCTCCATCGCACTGCGGAGATGATTCCGACATGCGATTAGTTGAACAGTGCGAGCAGGTAGATAGCATGAGAGCGTCGTGCTGCACATACATCATGAACTGTGAGCTGTAGCTGCGTGCAACGATTGAAAAAGTGTACGCCCGGCTTTATGCACGCAGGGTGAGCCCATACCCCCGCAAGCTGAGGGGGAAGAGACATTGCAGCTGGGCGGGAGTCGGTGCTGAACTGGAGAGCTCCTTCAGTGACAACCTGCCTCACCCTAAATGCACCGGGGAAAGTTATCTAAGATCCTTCCTCCCAGCTGCTGTGAGACTTTATAACCATCATTGTTCCCAACAACCTCAATAAGTTGTGACATTCATGCTAATTTCTGTCTTAGTTAAATAACATCCTGCTGTCATTTTGCAGATCACTGGTGTTGCTGCTATTTTTTCACATATCCATTACTGTAAAAAATTTCTACAGCTGTTTATTGATTGTTTATACTGCAGATACAGAGAATTTATATTGTAAAAACACTCTGCAGTACAGTAATTATTTGCTATTTTCTCAACTCTGTTACCTATTCTGTTATGTCTGTCCACATTGTCCGACCACGTCTGCTAAAACATTTTGCCGCTGTAACACCACAATTTCCCCAAGAAGGACAATATTCTCTTTCTGTTCTAATAAAATAAACTGAAGCTGTATAGACTGAGGAGTTGGATGAATACGAAAGATAAAAAGTGAAAAGAGAGATAAAACATTAACTAGAAGAAGGAATAGATAAAAACTGTGAAAAGTCGATGAATGTCAAAGACAACCATGTTTATGTGATTGGTGCTTCCCTTGTATTATCTTTTGAAATGGAATATAGAGAAACCAAAGCTTCACAGCCTTCAATCGCATAAGCAGACAAGTGGAGTCCAGTTTCATGGGACTGTATAATGTCTGGTGATTGTGCAAATACATGGAACACTAACCTTTTTCACCGTGGTAGACTTTTCTTCTTGCTGTGCACTGCTCCACCCCCTTCTCCTCTTCTCCTCCTCTGCCCATTGAGTATCTGCCTCTTTGCCCCTCTCCTCCTCTCTATCAGGCTTTCTCATCACTAAGCAGTTAATTTTGGGATTAATACGCGTGGCGGCAGTGGCTGGGTTTTTTGAGGGATTTGTGGCAGAGCTGGAGACACTTATCTTGGTCATTATGGTGCCCATATTGGATTCAAGCGTTTTAGTATCTCCCAAACATTCTGTGGTGAAGGAGTCTATCAGAGCAACACGCATCCAAGGATTAAGATAAGAAGACCCCTCATTACAACTTCTCTCCTCCTGCGGCATGCCGACATTCGCAGCAGTGAAGACTCTTCCTGCAACACCATCAGAGGACAGGTACAGGTCTTCCCCGAGCTTTTCTTCTTTTGCAATTGTTGAAACAGGCACAGGAGAAAAAAGGTTGTCACCTGGAAAACTCGAGTTGCCTTTCAAGAGCAAAGAGGTGGGAAATGATCTGTTATAAGGTTCGGAAACAGGAGGACAGAAGTTCTGTGTTTCCTTTGTGCAGCCAGAGTCTTGTTTGGTCAAAGACGGGTCAGTCAGCCTGTTGTCCTCCTCTGAATTTGGCTCTATTAGGGACAAACAAATTGGGTTTTCAGTCAGCTCACAGCCACTAGCCGAAGAGGTATCCAAACACACTTTATGCTGGAATGGTAAAGATTTATTTTTCACCAAAATGCTGTAGCAAAGAGGAGGGCCTAGATAAACTTCCTCTGTACAGGCTTTAAACAGAGTCTCCTCATTCCTAATGTCAGGACTGCTAGGTACGGAAACAGATGGGCTATTAGACTCCTCTGCTTGGCTTTCACCAGGGCCACTGCAAGTTTCACCGTCAAAACACTTTAAGTCCAACAGGCCAACGTTGTTCTCAGGTGTCAAATGAGGTGAAGAGGATTTGGTCAAGAGAGGTGATTGGATTGAATTTGCTGGCTGTGTGGTGCTGAGTTTGGGTCTTAGATTGTTTAGGTTTTGTGTCAGTTTGAAACAGGATGGGAGGCTGTAGGGCACAGGAGTCAAGCTCGTCTCTTCACCACACTGGCTGACCTCACCGCAGTCGCTGTCATGGGAGGAGAGTGACAGGTAGGAGTAGAAGTCTCCATTCCGAAGTTGGAGAGGCCTGTGGCATTGCTGAAGCACCTGAAGGGAGAAAATGAAGACTTTTGGTGCTTTTTGCATCGTTTTTTAAGCAGAAGATCTGAATTAATAATAACCAATCCTTATTATCCCTACGATCTATACAAACAAACATGAAGATGTTGTGTTGCTTTAATAAAAAAGAAAAATTCCAGGCAAAAATTACTATGCAAATAAAACTTTTATTTTCTGTTTTGTAATTTCTTAGATTTAACACACCATAAAATCCATACTTAAATATTAATGTTTTCGCCTGGTTTCTTTTTTACTTTAAAAAATGAGGACTGAATTTTAATGAACTTTTAGATTGCTGGAGAAATTAATAATTATGCCTTCAAAGTTCTTAACTGTGATGCGATTTATTGAAATCCTTCAGCTGGATAAACAAAGGAGGAGAGATAACCTTCATTTGCATTCATTGTTCCTTGAAGTGCACAGAACACGAGGTCAATAAGAACAGCTTCAGGTTCATGTTAATCTATTTCTGACGGTTTTGTACATTTGTCATTCAAAAATTTATAAAAGCTGTAGAGGAATTATCTAAATGACATATTGTGTAGAATCAGAAATCTACCTTGTCTCGGATGTGTGTTAATGATGCGGAGGATGGGTCTTGCATAGAGCCAGTGGTCTCCCTCAGGTTTTCTCCATCTGACTTATTCTTTTTGTTTTTCAGTGCAATAGAGGCCTTGTCAATAACCTCAGTTACAAAGTGATGAGCATTCTCCCCTTTGCATTCATTTCTGCTTTGCGGATGGGTTGACAGGACAGAGGGACTACAGCAGGACAAATGTGATTCATTTCCCTTTTTCAAAGCCAGCGATGAATCTTTTGCTCTGATTTCCCTCCTTGTCTCCTCTGTCACCAGTGATGAGAACTTAAACTTCTCTTGAATGGTGATGGCTTTACGTCCAGCATTCGAGAGGCTTTTGTCTATCGAACTATGAGATCTACCGTCGGCTGTAGGCTGAAAAGGAGGTGAAGGAAGGGAGATGCTATGGCAGGGGAGCTCCCCCCTCAACTCACCCACCAAACAAGAAGCACGCTTAGAAGAGAGGGGATGGTGATCCCTGGTAGGGGATGAACAAATATATCTTGTTAAACTTGAATCATTTTCAGCTCTCAAGTCGCCACCATCTTGGACTGGCTCTTCTGATTTGGTATTCATATATAACTCCTTTACAGTATGTCTTTTCTTAGTGAACAAGCCGGATTCTTCTTGGAGAAGATCATCATCTTCATCTTTTACATGTAAGCAGTTGTGGTCTATATTTCCGTTCTCCACATCATCTGCAAACTGGCTGATATAGCTTTTTCTCACATTGACTTTGTTCTTGTGTGCTTTTCTACTTGTATTGTTCCCATCCTGACTATAGGTTTCTGTTAATTGTGAAGGTGAACATGTGAAAGTAGAGGATGGAGTGCTTTCGCACTGCAACTCATCTAAAAGTCCTGCCTCTACTTTGACTGAGGAGGAAGCAAAGGTGCAGGGAGAGCGTATCCACCTCTGTAACTCTGTCTTCATATACTCCAGCCCTAGTTCATAGGATGTGTCTATGTCATCTTCATCATTGTCCTCCTCATCCTCAATGCCGGTAAATACGCCATTTACCCTCTTGTCGCAGCCATCCTGTTCCTTCCGAACACCAAGTTCCTCTTCAGAAAGTGTCAGTGTGGAGGAAGAAAGCAGATCACTGTCATCTTCATCTGTGCCTGCTGAAGTGCATGAGACGTTTACCACCATGCTTAAACTGGCAGCATCAGACTCATCTACACATTTACCGCCCCTCTTGCTGTTGTAGCAATGTTTCCTACGAGAACTGGACGTGGCACTAGCTGCCATGCTTGGATCTAGAAAACGGTGATACTGATTTCTGAGTCTGACAAAGTCCTCAGATTCCAGAGATGAGTCTTTTGTGCTACTCACTTCGTTAAGTGATACTTTTGATAAAGTCTCATTCATTAGCATTCGCTCATCTTTCCATGAAGTGCTTAAGATTCCAGAGAGTGGGGTGTTTTGGCAACCTAAAGAGGGGGAAGTAGGTAACTGGTTGTTTTGTGGGGCGCTGCTTTGAATTGACATGTCAGAGACGCTGCGTGTCATTTTCCCCACCAGAGGATTCTGAATGTTCTCCAAACGTTTCAGGAGGTCAAGTGTTTTTTGGCTAAGATCCCCAGATGTCTCGGTTACAATATGTATGTTTCCTCTTGATCCAGCCTTATTATTATGTTCCTCCTGTACTTGGTTCAGCAGACTGGGACTCGTGACACTGCCTGCCTCCACCTTGTCAGGACTATTGCACTGATTTAGGAAACTTTCCAAAGACGTGCTTTGATGGAGACGTTCTTTAGACGGGAATAGTTCAATACCCAGAGCCAACAGAGACTCAAAAGAAGAGCTCTGAGACAAATCTGGACTTAATATCCTGTTGATTGATTGTGGCGTCGGAAAACTATTATAATGGTAACTATTAAACTCTGACTTGTCTCCTGAGGTCATGAAAATCTTGAAGGAGCCGTCAAGTTCTTTTACATCAAGGTCAGAGTCTGAATTTGCAGGGGTCAGAATTCCCTGTCCATTGATTACTATTTCAACAGCCTCCCCTCCTTCATCTTTGCACCCCTTCTTTTCCTCCTCCTGCCTGTTTCCTTGGGGTTCCCATCTCACCTCTTTCATTTTCCATTCCTCCAAATTCTTACAAATTCCCATCTTGCTTCTTTTATAATTATAATGTTCTTGATTTTCATCAACCTTCCCCAGGTCTCTTTTTTCTTGTTTTTCTACATCCTTATCCAGTTTGGAGTGTGTTGATGTCTCTGAATCTCCATTGTCACTTACAATCCCGCTCTCGCAATCCGATCCTAGAACATTTTCCGACTTCTCACTTCTTCTGCCACTCTCACTTTCATTATTCCAAACATCACTGATCCCCTTTTGTTGCTGGCTATTCTTCATCAAACCTCCCAAGAGGTCTGGAAGGGTTTCATTGGAAGACAACAAAGAATCCTTACTCATACTCTTCAACAAAACATGTTCTTTGTTTGTTAGAGGTTTATTTATGTACCTTAGTGTAAAAGTTGGTGAAAATGTAGGGGGATTACATAATTCAATATTGTGGAGGCTGTAAACCTGATATATGTTATTTTTGGGGGGAGAATCAGAGTTAACACTGTGCTGCACTTCCAGTGATGACATCTTCTTTTGCTCTGTGTCTTGGATATCCATTTCAATCTCATTGGACTGAGTGTCTGAGGGCAAACTTGATTGTACAGTTATGGGGAGGTTTGTGGTAAGGTCAGGTTGTAGTACGTCTTGTTGCTCTGCTTCCATGACAGTCATATCTATTTCATCCCATTCCCACGAGTCATCTGGTGCCCCTGCCACAGAGTCCAGTGATACTGGGGTAATCTTGTCCAGGCTCACTAAGCCTTTTTCCAGAATGTTTCCATTAACCTGCAGAACAAGAAAACAAAACGTAAAAATGAATTTTAATTGTGATTTAGCAAAAATGTATTCAAGTAAAGTAGCACACAAAGGACTTAAACAACTCAATTGTGATGTCTTTGCATGCTAGAGGATAAGTGAAAGATGAAAATCTATATTTTCCATTTTTATCTGGCTTTTACTTGTAAGTAGTATTTTATATCCCAGAAAGCTCCAGCAAAACAATTATAAAATGTTGTATTTGTGCAGATGTGTGCAGATGTGTGTTCTTTCAAAATCAGACCTATTTGTGTTGAGAGGAATAAGCACAGTTAAAGACCTGATTATCTATACAGGAGACCAGCTTACTGAGGTAGGCGTGAGACCCTACTATCTTCTACAAAAGAATTCTGGGGAGCGTAATCGCACTCTTAGTACACATCTCCCCCCTCGAAGTCACAGCTGGGCACGAAAGTGTATCCACAGCACAGTGAGTAGCTACAGTATTTCTCATTGCAACACAAACCACTTTCTTCCCTGCTTACATCTGGAGATTTCAGTAGTGTTAGCGCCGATGCCATTTTTTGCCCCCGGATACCCGATACCTGGCTACAGTAGTGTCGCTAATACCGATACCATGATAATGTAAAATTGTTGCGATGCGGGTCATGTTTACGTGAGGGAACAGATATGCTCCCCGGAGGTGGAGCTACTCGCGGTGGGCGTGAGACCGTACTATCTTCTACAAGAATTTGGGAGTCCACATCTCCCCCCTACGCAGACATCACAGCTGCATTCGAGCGTATCCACGGCACGGTGACCAGGCTGCAGCACACTCTCCCCTGCTTACATCTGGAGACTTCAATGGAGCCTCCCTCTGTTCGAACCCTCCCTATGCTGACCCAGTATATTAGGTGTAAAAAAAGGGACAAAAAAAATGGACCTTTTAATGCCAATGTCAGATATGCCTACACGTCTGCCTCCTTCCCCTCACTAGGACGCTCGGTTCATAATCTTGTCTACCTGCTCCACCACAACACACCAGTGGTGAGCAGGACAATATTGCAGAAGAGTTCGGTGAAAGTTTGGTCAGAGGAGACCACTGACAAACTGAGGTACTGTTTCAGAACAATAGACTGGAGCATGTGTCAAAGCTTTCATTGGGATGACATCATCAGCCTGACTGAATGAATCACTGACTACATGACCTTCTGTGTGGAGAGCACTGTGCCCACACGACAGCTATGGAGCTTTCCAAACAACCACCTCTGGATGAACCCTGAGCTGAAAGTCCTCCTGAACCAGAAAAAAATGGCTTTCAACTCAGGGGACAGAGAAAAGCAGTGTTGAGTACAGCGAGAGCTCCAATGGAGGATAAGGGTGGCAAAAAATAGATGTGATAAAGCAGGTTACCATGGCGGCGCTACAAAGCAGCGGCCAAGAACAGCTCTCATCTTGACAATTTCACAGAATATGCCGCTTAAAATGATACAAACTAGACTTCAAACCCACATCTATGATCGCCAACGCCTGCTGGTGCTACGGTCACTAAATATTTCAAATACTAACATTTTTGACTGTTTAAAAAGCTGCTGAGTGCTATGGACAGATCTCAAGAACACAACAGTGGAACATAACCCCCAAAAGACGGAGAAAGCGAGGATGCAGAGGGGGGGCTAACTGTGAAGCTAAAGAGAAATCATCACAGACCTCCACTTCCATCAATCCTGCTGGAAAACAAAATGGATAATCTTTGACTCGAACTCTCTTCAAAAAAGGGGATTAGTAATTACTGCGCCATCAGTCTGATGGAGTCATGGCTGCAATACAGGACAATGCTATTACCCTGAAGGGGCTACCACTATACCGCGACGATATGAACTAAGAACTAAGCTGTAAGACTGGGGGTGGTGGGCTTTGTGTTTACATCAACAACAGCTGGTGCAAGAAGGCTAGATCGGTCACCAGCTTCCGCTCTCCAGACATTGAGTTTCTGACTATTAACTGCAGATCGTTCTATCTGCTCAGAGAGTTCAGTGGGTTATCATTACCCTGCTGTTTCCCGGCCCCCCAGTGCTAGTACAAAAAAGGCCATGAAGACTCTATACTCTGCTCAAATCTGCACACAGAGGGTGTTTTCATTATTGCTGGGGATTTTAACCAGGCTAACTTTAAGACTGTTCTCCCTAATTTTTACCAACATGTGGACTTTGTCAGCCTACATCAACAAATGCATTGAGGAAGTCAGCATCAAAAAGAAAAGAAGATCACCACCGGACCAACCAACCACACTGGATAAATGGAGAGGTTCAGAAATTGCTAGAAAGCAAATAAACTTTCAACTCTGGTGATAAAGAGGCACTGAGAACGAAAGCGTGCCATCTTAAACCGCGTGCCATCAGATCAGCCGGCAGAAATCCACAGCCAGAAGATCTGCGGATCTTTTTCCACTCAGCGGTAAAGTAACACCAGGAGGATGTGGAAAGGCATTTTGAATGATCGTCGGACTACAACACACCCCTCCCTCCCGGTAGATGCAGTAAACACTGACTTCCTAAATGGAACTGAACAACTTCTTTGGAAGGTTTGAGGCGGCACTAAACAGCACTCCAGCAGTGAAAGCTGCTCCACACCAGGGGAGGAAACATTAAACCTGGGCGTAGCTGAAGTGAGGAAACTGAGGAGAAAATGGTGTGTAATGTTAGTCACAACATCTCTCTTTAGAAGACACTTTAGCACTCAAAAACAAACACTGTCTTTCTTTTCGAGGGGAAATGTGTCTGACTGCTAGGAGAGTGAAATGACGGATGTAAAGTGTAAATATCAGGGAAGTCCAACCTGCTCTCCCAGCTCCCTCTTCAGTCTGTTCTGCCACTGTAGTGCCTGCATCACTATGGCCTCCCACCTTCTCTCCAGGTTGATTGACATCAGCTGCAGGGCCTCTCGGTGCTGCTCCGTTTCGGGGCTTGTTTCCGCCACCAGACTCAACTGAGAAAGAAAGATTAATTTGTGAAATTTAGGTGACATAAAAATTTTGTTTCTCTTTAACAGACTTTTAAAAATAATCCACAAGATAATCAATGAATTAAGTATACTAATGTTTACTACTTTATCTTTTTTACCTGGTCCTGTTCTTGTCATATATTTTTTCTTTCTTCAAATTATTGGCCTTTTAATTATTCTTTTATTTTGCTTACCTGGCTCTGCTGCAACATCTTCTGGCACAGTTTCAGCACAGAAGCAACTCCTCGTCGTCGCATTTGAATCTCTGAACACAGGGACTGTAAATAAACATCAAGTTAATTATTAAACAAATATTCATTACTAAATATCCGATAATCTCCATTAGGTTACTTCCATGCTACTTCAACAGCACAAATCTACCAATAAATCTCTAATGTAGAATACAGATATAGAAATAGACATTGGAATATTGACATTGGAGATGAGCTGGAAAAGTGATAGAACAGACTTCACTTTGTGTGAAAATTATACCCTTTAGTATTAAGATAATACAATTCTCATAGTATCATTTGCAGAGAGATAATCTTATTGCTATTGCTGTTTTGACTGACAGCATTTTTCAATGTCTTTATTGAAGGCTAATAGCAAGAGAAAAAAAGTTTATTAAACTGACACCAACGATTTTCTAACATTGCATTAAAACATTTTGCCGGTGTAATTTTCATGTTAGTTGAGTTGTTAGTTGTAAACGCTTTGAAACGGTTTACTGGCGCCGGTGGGTTTTGAGGTTAAAAGGGAGTTTATCCTCTCTGCTGTCACTAGATGTATTCTTGATGTGAGGCTACATGGTCAACACAGAAATGCAAGTAATGTCATGATGGGTTCCTAAAGTTAGCCCACATGCAGAACACCACTCAGAGGCAGGGTTAAGGTTAACCAATTTATTAGCAGGAATGAAATAAAGAGGAACAAACAATTTAACTCAGAGAGGTAAACAGAGTAATCTCAGCTGGGAGGATAGACCAAAAAAAGGAGGATCTCAGAGTGACTAAACAGGGTTTCCTCAGCGTGGGGGTCGATCCAGCGGTTTGGTAAATTGAAACCGGAAAACTCTCTAGGGGGAGATAGGACAGAAGGGAAAAAGAACGAGGCTGATGAATGGTTCAGTTATGACTCACATAAAGGGGTTCTTGGTAGATTCTTGGGTCCAGTTTGTGGGGGTATTGTCCAGACAAGATTGTACTCCTTGGAGGGTGGACAGGCAGACTAGTGATGGGTCCAGAGGAGCAACGGAGCGGACTGTCACAGGATTTTCCAGAGGTGGGCATGAACTGCTAATGTGAAGGTTTTCCCTTGCTCAATGACAGACGAAAGTTTTCCTTCCAAGGGAGGAGAAGGACCAGGCTTATCCAGCGGATCAGGAGGTTTACCAATACTAGCAAACACTCTGGTGTCGAAGTGGTGACAGTCCACTGCTTTTATACTGCTCTGGTAATGACCCAACAAGCCGCAGAGTGAGGAGGAAAAACCAGGAAGCCGCTCTCCAAGCCAGAACGGAGAAAGAGCACCATCTAGTGGTGGAAGGAGAAACTAAAAGCAAAAACACAAAAACAATCCCCACAAACAGAACTGAGAATTGAATAGAGAAAGCTTCCTGGAGAGGTGGCGAAACGGCTGAGACGCAACAGACATCAGAGCAGAGGGAGGGTAGAAAAAGCCCTCCCAGTCCACCAACAGGGCACGCCAACCCTGTCCACGGGCGACGCGGGCATCCACAACCGAGGACCGCAGGCTGGGTGACCGCTGAAGTCCAAAGGAAAGGGTTCGCTCACTGCGGCACTGAAAAGCCTCAGAGGGGGCAAGGATCATTGAAGGGGCTTCTGGAGGCTTGGTGCTCCAGCAGAGGGTTCTTGGAGACTTGGTAAGTGCCCGGCTATGCTCTTGGAGTTCCCCGCTAAGGGCTCTTGAGACTTGGAGTGCACGCTATACCTGAGACTTGAGCATTAATAAATACCTTGATCTGCTTCCTGTGTTCCAAGTGGGATCTGCATGTGGGCCAAATAACCCACTGTAATGTTGTGAATAAGCTTTGGATTATGGTTAGGATTGGAAATATACTGATAATTGTTAGGCAAACTCTTGTTATGCATAGGTACATTAACTAAGATAAATGTAAGTCAATATAAAGTCTTAATATGGATAGAAATACAATGTGTGTGTGAGACCATGTTTTTGTTACCTTATGGGGATGATTTCCCAGCAACATGCTGCATTTCAGGGACTTATATATTCTTGTGGAGACCAACGATTGGTCCCCCATCAGGACAAGCTCTGTGCTAGGGGTGGGGTTTAAGTTTAGGACTATGGTATAAAATGAGTTTGGGCTAGGTTTATGGTTTATAGGGATGTATGTGTTGGTGATGGTCAGGCTTAGGGTCTGAGTTATGCCATAGAAATTAGTGGGAAATGAATTAAAATCAATTGAAAGTCCCAACAAGGATAGGAACACAACACATGTGTGAAGTGTGTGTTTGCATGTTTGAATATTTGCTCATAGAGATATGTGCACGAGCATCGATAGATATTTGTGCAAATAAATGCATATTTCTCTGTGTGTTATGGAAAAAAAATGGCACAGCTTTGTCAGGAGCAGGACCAAACACATTCAAGCCTTAAACTATTTATGCTAATCCTGCCTGCTCACTGAAAGGCACTTCTTTTACATTTTCCTTACATTTTCCAATAAATATTAAACACTACTTTCTGTCCCCCAGTTCTCTGCTCACATCCTCTTACTCTGCTGTTTTCTCACATACACTCTACAAAACTTCTGTCTTTGTTTTCTTTAGTTCAGCCTATTTGTGGCTTGGCTGCTTGTTTAAACAGGAGATGGGGAAGCAAAATACGGGAGACTGGATCAAGAGAACAAGCCTTTGTGCTTTATAGTGTGTGGATAAGATGGAAAATATATTTATTCCATATAGGAGGTATGCATTACATTGAAGGAGACAGCTTTAAAACAACTAAATTACTGATTGATACTTGCACCACATCAGATGACCAATACAGAGGGAGGACAGAGATAAACCCAGTTGCTGTACATGAATTCAATTCAATCAGTTTATTTCTATAGCGCCAATTCACAAAACATGTCATCTCAAGGCACTTTACAGTTCAACCAGATCATCCAGTCAGATTGATTCAAAGTTTTCTATCTAAGGAAAATCGGTTGACTGCATCGACTCATTCTCTGGCGTAACTTTCTGAAGGACTGGTATGGACATGTCCCCACCAACTTTGGGCATGGAGGGGACAGTTCCCACCAATAATATCCGCTTTTTTCCTCCTTTCAGCTGATTTACTGCAGCCAACAGTAACTGGGGTCAGGCGCAGCTGTCTGTGTTTTTTTCCTTGCTCTCCCACTGCTCATGAATCCTACCTCTCGGGTGAAATATCATGGGATCTGTCGCTTTGGGACATGATATTATTTGGGGTCGCTATTTACTGCGTACAGAATAGCTACGAGGAGAAGATGAGATACCCAATATGGCAAGCCGTTTTAACATACATTCGTAACAGCACTCAGTGAATTTTAATTGGCAGCTACTCAGATATATGTTAAAGTAAAAGTTAGGAGACTGGTTGGTTAAAAAAAATCAGAGATGCCACCAAAAAATCCGTTAATTACACATATTGCCCTTTTTCAGCTAAAAATGGCAGCAGATTGTACATTTATATGAGTTAAAGAAGCTGGGCTTCTCAGAACCACACTCATTACAGATCAAAATTAACAAATATCTGTAGTTTTCTTATTGAACAGAGAATCAGAGTGCAGAGCTTCTAAAGAGATCCTGAAAAGGATTTTCTCTGGCATTATTATATTGGCAGACAGGTTCATAAATCTGTTTTTAAGCAGAGCAAAGACACGATTAAGGACAGCTGCTGTTTTAAAGGTGAAACAGATTTACTGGGATATGCAACATGAAATAAAATATATCTCCAAGTTTACGAGAAAATATGCAATGTTATAATAAAATTCAACATATAATTTGTCTTTTGTAGCTCAGAAATAGCTGTGTAATTAACCCAGAGACAGCCGGACTCACAGGACACAGACTGAAAATTAAAATATAAGAAACCTGCAAGAATTAAAGCACAAATAATACAAATCAGCGTATAAATGATTTTTTAAATATAAGGTCAAATATATAGACTTTGGCTGTCAGTTACATTTGGGACACATTTCTAAATTAGTTTAGCTGCTTGCGAAGGAGGATAATCACTGATGCAGCTTAAAGGGAAGCCATGCATGGATGGATGGATGGAAGTGAAGTTGCATCCATACTAGGGATGCATGATATATTGCTGTTGGAATCGGTATCGGCTGTTATTCGTAATTTTTTATACATTAATGTTTTTGAGCCCTTTATAAATAATGCACTAAAGCCAGGCATCTGTCTATAAGTATAAATACCACAAAATGTATCGTGGTTCTCTTGTGTTCTCAACAATAGTAAAGCATTTAATTAATAGATATTTCTCAGTCATCCTTTAATGCAGTTTATTTATTTTTTATTTTATCATTTGTTTTGGCCCTCATGCCAGATGGCTGTGTCAAGTCTTTGGTTCAAAGTCATTGCTTAGATAAAAATCAGAAAGCAAGAACCTGACAATTTGTTCACAAAAAAAAACTATATATATAACAATAATTTTTGGAAACATCAAGAAACTAAAAAAGCTAAAAGCATTGTTAATATCTGAAATGTTAATTTCTGTTATAGAATACTGTCTTAAAAAAGATAGAGGATAGTATTTTTTTTGATATAGCCGTGCTAGGGTATCCTTCATGGCGCCTCTGCAGGCAGCGGCTACGAAAGCTCTTATTGGCCCCAAGAAAATATGCCGCCTAGAATGCTACAAACTAGGCATCAATCCTATATCTACGAACGCCAGCGCCTGCTGGAGCTACGGTCACAAAATGCTTTTCCTGGACTTGTAAATACAGCCACTCTTGATGGTTTAAAAAGCTGCGGAGTGCTTTGGAAGGATGCATGCAGAACAGCGGGCTCGTGGATTTAGACCACGGAGGAGGAGGAAGTGGTGTGCAAGGTGACGAAAAAGGGGCTGTAGTTGAAAAAAACACATTTAGTCTCAACAGGGTTAATCTAGTTAATTAAAGGTTAGATTATATTTAAAATATTGCTTTATAGGTCAATAATTCTGCAAATTACAGTGTTGTAGTTGAGTTTTTTTCTCATTCTATGAGCCATTTTCCTTTTTGGGAGATTTTAAGACTTTGATGATGGATACTCAGAGTTTAGAAAATGTAAGTGGCAAAGCCTTTTCCTCTTTTAAATGGCATGTAGGTGCTCCCTATCTACAGCTGTATTAGATTCATATTACATGAAATTAAATACCTTATATTAACTAAAGAAACTCTGAAATAACTTTGTCACTAAGGTATGAAATTATATATTAAATATAAATTGCCAAGGAAATGCATATAAAAATAAAAGACTGTTTTGATAGCGCAGCCAAATTGTTACATTTGGGTTATAAACCATATAAAATATTTGAAGTAAACATAACAAAAGTGAAAATGATCAATTAATATTTATCCTGTAGAAATCCTTGTTGAAACTAAAAATCATAACATTTTTAAAGGAATATATATAAACAAGCTAAATACATAAAAATGCAAGAAAAGTTTGTACAAGAAATAGTTAACAATTAACATTAAAAAGACTGTAGAAAAGAATGGAATGGAATAAAATAGAAAATCCTTGAATAGAATAGATTAAAATAGAAGACAAGGAGAAAAAATAAGTGGGAGAATAAAAGACGGAAGATACAAAGAGAGGGGAGACATGTGCTGCCTGTTCTGTGACCCAGGCAAAATTTCAATCAGTTCACATTAATTAGAAATCTCTTATTAATTCTATTTGTTGATTAAGTCAATTAAAGCCACAAGCAGTCATTATCACACACGCCTAATAAATTCCTTTTGACAATTTCTTCCCACACATATTCCCTCTGTGGCTCTTGATACAGCCTGATGGTTCTTCTTGGTCTTTCAGCTTGCATGTCGTCATAGTCCCCTTTTTTAGGTTCACTTATTCTCCGATGCTTTTCATGGTCATTCTATCAAATCCCTCCAAATGTTTTCTTTCATTTTTAAGCATATTTTCAAACAGTTTAGTTCATCCAACTATGACTTTATTCATCTGCCTCGAAAACAGCATCAATAACTGAAAGAAGCTTAAAAAGCTTTTAAAGAAACTGGAAACTCTAGAAGCCCTGGAGATGATTTTATAAAGAAGAAATCTTCATAAAATGAAAAAATAATATGGGCAACCCTGGTCATCGCCTTCAGAGGACTACTGAACAACAACAGCAGGTCATCAGTCAAAGGCTTATCAAGATCTGCAGCAGGACAGACCACTATAGGTGATCCTTCCTACAAAAAGCTATTAACATCAAGCTATTGAAAAAAACACTTAGGGCTGGATTTGCTTATCAAGATCCAATTTTGCGTGCAGTAATTTGCGGCTTCGCAAACTGGAATTTTACGCGAGAGGCTGAACCATGGTTTCTTGGTGATTTAACAAGAGTGATTCGCGTAACTGGTGGCAGGTGCAAAAACTGTTGGAAGACGCCCTATTTAAATGATGGTTTTGCGCGTTGTTGTGTGGTTTCGCGGCAAAGTAGTTTTGTAGTTTCTACAAACTAGGGCATTTAAGAAATTTAACTCTTACAGTGACATCCCCACCCCCTCCAAAAAGAATTTTGTATATTTATATATATATATATATATATATATATACTATATATATATATAAATATATATATATATATATATATATATATAAAGACCAAATCCTTGATAACACTCTGTTGATGAATCTCCAGTTTGTACATTTTTTAGCGATGCGCGGTGAAATAGCTCGCGTTTTTATACCGCAAACCTTTTGATTAGATCCGACCCTAAGTATGTCCACTCAGTACTTTGCTCACTGAAATATCAAAACTTGGGAAGGAAATGGAATGATAGGTGACAAATTTCTGAAACCTGTACCACAAAGCAGGATTATTGGATTAGTGTGACAAATTTAGGTTTAACCCTGACTTCCTGGTACCAAACTAAATTCATTCTTAGCGAGGCTAGTTACCATGGTAACTTACTCTTAATGGCAAATCTGCACCACGGCAGGCTAACTTTCAGGATTGATCTGAATCCTAGAAAATGCTCCACCCAGCAGCCAATCAGCAGTTCAGGAAACAATTATGAGCCCTTTTATTAAAGACTGGATGTAATTCATCGTGCAAAAAGAACTTCAACATTACAATAAAGGAACTTGAAAACCCAATAGTAAAAACAAAATATGTTCTTGACCAGCTGTATAGGTTTTAATTTAATTATTTCTTTTTAATTTCCTCCTTTTTGAAAGACCAACCTATTACCATAGTATTTGTTATCTGTATCAAAACACTTGATATTTGAATATTTCTTTGATGTTTTTATTCTGTTTAAGTTTTCTTTTTCAGTTTTCAAGTATACTTTGATTCATGCCTTTCTGTGTTTTCTAGTACCAATAATGGTTTCATTTCCATTTTGTGTTATTCTAATTGTCTTTGGTTATATTTTTGCTCTCTTGTTTCAGTCTGCTTCTCGAAGAGTCGTATGTTTGCTTGGTGCATAGCGTGCGTTTCGAAGTAGCTTGTGGAGAAATTGTTGGGATCCTGAGGCTTGCCCACCAGAGGGCGCCGGGGATCCCTTCCTGAGGTTTTGTGTTACTGTTGGGATCTGGGGTTCTGTCTACCTTTCTCCACCAGAGGGCGTATTGGATCTCCTGAGGCTGGAGCTGACCTCACCAGCTGTTCCTCATCTGATCATCAGGAGACCAGTACTTAAGTGGGCTGAGGACAACACTCCGGTGCCAGAGTGTTTGCCAGTTATGGTTAGCAAGCCTGAGCCAACCTGTCTGTCTGAATCTCTGACCACCTGAACCTGAACCTGATCTGTTTTCTTCTTTCTGCTTCCCAGGTTGAACCTGCCTGAAACCAGAAACCCTGAAGAGTTTCTCTGTTGGAAATCTGTCTGATCTCTGAAGAACCCTGGAGAATTAAACCAGTCAAAGACCTGTCTGCCGTTCTCTGAAAGAATCTGGAAGGGAAAACTCAAACCTGTGATCTGCAAAACACTCAAACCAAGCTCTGCCTCCGCCAAGCCCTCAGCCTGCCGACAGCCTCTGGACCCTCCTGGTCTCCCCCCTCTGCCGCTCAGCTCCAACTCCAGAACAGTAAACCCAGTCATGACCAGTCCTGGATCTGATTACCCCCTGACCTGTAATTGTTCTGTATTTCATTAAATCTTTGAACTTTTTCCTGTCTAAGTTTGTTTTTCTGCATATGGGCTTGAATCCAAAACCCATCATGACAGAAATGTCTTGGGCCGTGGGTAGTGAGGAAACAGGAAGCGATTCTTGTGGGATGGAAGAGGGAAATAGTGACAATGCAGAAGATTGGAAGAGAGTAACGTAAAAAAAAAAGAGAAAAAGTGGAAAAAGCAGAGATCAGTTGAAGGGAATCCAGTTCAGAGCTGTCAAGTGATGATCAATCCATACATTCCACAGCAAAACAAACTGATACAAAGTCAAATTCAAACTCGTTAATCAGGCAGACTCTTTTACAAATTGGAATCCAGTTCACTTAACCATAAAACTTAGAAGTCAGAGGTGCCAGAATACTGTATAATAGAGACCTGTTAATAAACTGCAGAGACAGCGCTCAGCAAGGCAAAGCTATACGCATTAACAAGATTGAGGGGATAAGAGTTCAGGGCAGCTTGGTGGAGAACAAAAAGATCAGCAGGGGAGTCATTGGAGGAGTTCCTCTAAAAGTTTCTGAAAAAGAGATTCTGGAAAACATAAGCGGTGCAAAAGTAAAAGAAGTGAAACGGTTAAAAACAACAAGAAACGGAGAAAGATCTGACAGTTTATCTGTGTTAATTAAATTACCCAGCAAAGTCTTCACTGGTTACATGAGCTACAATTTACAAATTTACCTTTGAGATGCTTCAAATGCCAAAAATTCGGACACATAGCAGCAGTATGTAAAGGGATACAGATGTGGAAGGTGTGCAGGAGAGCATGAGTATGGAAAAAAGCTTGGAATAACTTGAACTGAAGCTGCAAAAACGATCCCATTCCAGTCAGAAAAAAAAACAAACCTACAGTTCAGCACATGACAAACTCAAAACCTCTGGAGAAATGTCCAAAAATTGAAGAAGATTCACTGATTGTTGAAAAGAAAGATTTCGTTCTTTTTATGGTTGAAGTGATTGATTGTGGTGCACAGACGACAAGGAAAACCGAACAAATCTAAATAATAGTGAAAGCTGCAGAAAAATATCTGGAAGTTAAAGATTTAAACTGGGAAATGGTTGAAAGCATGATGGGAAAACAAATAAGACCATCAGAAACTAGCAGAGTGACAATGACTTAAAGATAAATGAAAATGATGAGGGCAAATCTGATTTTTTTTTTTATTATGTTGGGTTCAGTTAAATAGTTTTTTTTTTTGGTTTCTAAGTGCGGAGTCGTTTCCTGTTTCTTTGCTTTAATCCATATCAGTTGGTGGCGGTAATGCACTTTTCACTAGTTTGCCAACCGCCATAAAACCTCACAAGAAGAAGAAGAAGAAGGCCCTGTTTGAATTCATGGGCTGCGTCCCCAGAAGGCCAGATTCGAAGGACGATTACGTCATAGCGCGGCGCCGAGGTCTGGTCGGATTCCAAGACTCCTCGTTATGCTGCCTTAAAATGCGTCCTTCTTTTAGCCCGATTTGAAGGACGGGTCCGATGTATCCTTGCTATCCTTCTTTTTCCCTGGATTCATTGCGAGACCAAGCAAGCTGGCTGCTCCGTGATTGGAGAAAATGATACTTGGCGCCCAACAGTGGTGAAAATTGGAAGTGCCGTTTAATATGATACGAGTCTGTGAATAGTTCCGTATGAAATGACTGAAAATATTTGTAGCCTTGAACATCGGAAGTGCTTTCCATTTTTCATGGGACTTCAGCATACAGCCTTCAGCGTTCCTCACTATGGCCGGTTCTAGACAGGGGAAACGGGGGCCAGTGCCCCTGTAGACCATGTCCTGGCCCCTGTACTAAAGACATAACACTTACAAGAAATTCTATTGATGACATGCGCTGTAACAGACATGGTTACTGATAGCTCCTTTGGACTTATTTCATTCTTTTGCTTTACAAATTCTGTTTTACTAATTATTCAAAACAATAAGGGGATAGCTTCAGTGGTACTGAGATAGGATCCCAGTTTTCATTTGATAAATTATAATTCTTTTTCACAACAAATAAAGAAAAAATGGTCCAATTTTTACAGAGGAATTACATAACATTAATAACAGTTTCTCTTGAGTTCTAACTCAAATTTTATAGAAAACAGTAGCTTTAACTCAAATTAAGTCAAAAATGTGTAAAGTTCCTGAATCATAAATGTATATAATGTATATATATATTGTACTGCACATTTTCTGTTAGTCCAATAAACCTCAATTCAGTACTGAAATATTATTGTCCATCAGTTATTAGATATATCAAACTGTAATAGCTGTTGCAAACACCAAAATATTTAGAAATAAAAATAATTAAGATTAAAAGGGGTGCCCAAACTTTTTCATACGACTCTATGCTTAGTCGCTGGGTAAGTGGAGAGGCTTGTGGAACTTTCTTATCAGACCTATCCAGCAGGGGAGAATTTCAGTCCAAGATAGTGTTCAATCTCTTAGAGCCCTGTCACACCTTGCCTATTTAGCCAGCATATGCCCAACGTCCCAGTATCTACTAAATGCTCCCATACGCTGAACTTTTTTATGTATTTTTTTTTTCAATTTTGGGGGTATACATAGTGTATTCATAATGGGTCCAGAACTTATGTCCAATGACAGCCTTACTTAACAGGGTAATGCTGTTGGGATCTCGGGAGGTTTGCCCACCAGAGGGGCGCCGAGGATCCCCTGCCTGAGGGCTTGTGCTCACCTGCAACACCTGTCTTTCATCTCCTCATCAGCCTTGGGCCTACATAAGGAGGAGGAGACTAACACTCCAACGCCAGAGTGTTTGCCAGTAACGGTTAGCAAAGCCTGAGCCAACCTGCCTGTCTGAGTCCTTTGACTTTTTGTGACCCGAACCGGATCCTGTTTTCTCCTCTCTGCCTCACAGGTTGATCCTGCCCGTTAACCTGAAACTCTGGAGAGTTTACTCTGCTGGAAATCTGCCTGCCCGTTCTCAGTTGAACTCTGGAGGGCCTCTTCAGTCAGCATCTGCCTGCCCGCCCTCAGAGAATAACTTGGAGAGAGATTCTGTCAGTGATCTGCCTTCAAGCACACAGTAAGCTCTGCCTCCACCTCAGCCTGGTCCTCAAGAGAGAGAGAGAGAGAGAGAGAGAGAGAGAGAGAGAGAGAGAGAGAGAGAGAGAGAGAGAGAGAGAGAGAGAGAGAGAGAGAGAGAGAGAGAGAGAGAGAGAGAGAGAGAGAGAGAGAGAGAGAGAGAGAGCAACCAAGTACCCTTCCGCCTGTATTCTGACCGCCTCTGCCCAGCTCTCAAGAGGGGGAGAGCTCATCAGGAATCAGCCTGTCAGCACTCAGATTGCCTCTGCCTAGCTCACAGCTCTCCACCTGCCTGCACTGTGTTCCCAACCTGGAACCTGCCCGCCAGCACTCAGACTGCCTTTGCCAAGCTCTCAGTTCTCCTCCTGCCTGCACTCAGCTCAATCTCTGCTAGCACTCAGCCCTCGGTCTGCCAACTGCCTCTGGACCCACAAGGTTCCCCCCCTCTGCAGCTCTGCTCATCTCCAGATCAGCAGTGAGCCTAACCGTGACCAGTCTCCCCATCCTTGGACCTGTTCCCTTTAATCTACATCCCTTTAAATAAACCTTTAAACTTTTACCCTGTCTCCGAGTTGTTCTGCATATGGGCTAGATTCCTTCACCCTTCATAGCAAAAATGCCCATGAAATGATGCACAAGTCAGTGTCCTGAGTGGAGCAGCGATGCATTCTTAGGCGCCCAGATTGCATAAAAAGATGTCTTTGGTAACGGTATTAATCTTGCTGCTTTTTAGCACCTACCCCCCCAAAAAAGGATTAAAAAAAAGAAAATAGAAAACAAAAAGAAGGTTGCTGCAGTGGCAGCAGAGTCAGCGTCATGTCTGCTAGGAGATTTGTTGGTCTTGGGAGTGATCCATCATCACACTCCCCTTCTCGCTCACCCTATGATGGGGATGGAGTCATGAAGAGTACAGACGTTTCCTCCTATGGACACCCTATTATACCAAAATACTACCAATATGCCATTATACAGTAGCTGAACATTAGAAACATGTTCAGCAGTCATCTTGAACACGTCAAATACGTTGATATGTGTTGGAGAGAAGTTCTTGACAAGTTACGCAGAAGTTATGCACAAGTTACTCATAGGTTTTACCAAGGGTACATTGATAGAAAACTGAATTTTTGTTTTTGCTGTAGAAACGGAACCAGATGTTAAAGGAATAGTACAAAACATGATTAGACTTCATTTCTACTCACCCCATGCTGAACAACACCCTGGAGTACTTTTGATATCTCAAATGCATCTGGAAGTCTGGGAGGCTTCTTGCTGTCTGCTGACATTTAAATAATGGAGGTCTATGGTGCCGGAGACAGAAAAGGTCCATGAAAGTCCACAAAAAGCGTGTCAATATTCCTCCATACTGCTCGTCCAATCTATTCCAAGTGTCCTGAGTGGGTAGCATCCAGAATTTTCTCGAAACGAAGTCATTTAGAATGTTTTTAAAGCATAAACAGTAGTGTATAGGATTTCCTGGAAGCGCGTTCACGAGTCTACACAACCCGACGGCGAACCAAATGGCGTATTCAGCTCGGCAAAGAACTCATGCTCTTCCTCAACACTGAAGTCCTCCAGACATTTTTCTTTCGTTGTTTCTTTCTTTGCACAGGTAAGCGGCACATTTCTTCTTCTACGCTTGCATTATTGGAGAGCAGACGCTGAATGCGCCGCTTTCATCAGTTTGGTCTTGCCGGCTTCCCGTAGCGTCGTATCCCATGTGCGCGAAAATCACTACTGTTGCTCTCCGCCAATCTAAACTGTTTCGCTTTCGAAAGTAAATTCTGGATGCTACCCACTCGGGACACTTGGAATGTTATTGGACGAGACAGAATGGAGTGCGAATATTGACACGTTTTTGTGGACTACTTTTATGGACCTTTCTTGTCTCGGGCACCATGAACCTCCATATTATTTGAATGTCAGCAGACGGCAAGAAGCCTCCCAGATCACCAGATGCATTTATTTGAGATATCAAAAGTACTCCAGAGTGTTGTTCAGCATGGGGTGAGTAGAAAAATGAAGGTTAACGGCGTTTTTGGGTGTACTTATCTTTGGGTTATGTCAGCAAGAAACATTAATTTTTCTTTATATAAATGTTAAATACAACTCACTCTATTATCAATAAGTGATGTTTTGATCTTTTTCTTCCATCCATTATTTGCTGCTACGATGCCAGCGGATGTGCGATGCAAGTACACTACTGAACAAAATAAAGGAACACTTTGTAATCACAGTAAAGCATCAAGTTAATTAAACTTCTGGGATGTTGATTTGGTCAGGTAAGTAGCAGAGGGGGTTGTCAATCAGTTTCAGCTGCTTTGGTGTTAATGAAATCAACAACAGGTGAACTAGAGGGGGAACAATGAGACGACCATCAAAACAGGAATGGTTTTACAGCTGGAGGCCACTGACATTTTCCCCCTCCTCATCTTTTGACTCTTTTTCCCCAGTTTTGCATTTGGCTAGGTGCTGTCACTACTGTTGTGGCATGGCTACCTGGACCCTACAAATTTGCGCAGGCTTGGTCCAGCTCCTCCAGGATGAAGCATCCCAATGGTTGCACCATTGCCAGAAGGTTTGCTGTGTCTCCCAGCGCACAATCTCAAGAGCATGGAGGAGATTCAGTTAACCTAGCAGTTACTTCAGGAGAGCTGGACAGGGCCGTAGAAGGTCTGCAACCCATCAGCAGGACCGTTATCTGCTCATTTGTTCCTGGAGGAGCAGGAGGAGCCACCAGAGGCCTACAAAATGACCTCCAGCAGGCCACTGGGTGTGGATGTCTCTGACCAAACAATCAGAAACAGACTTCAGGAGGGTGGCCGCACACAAGCCCCACGTCCCTCTATTGGGCGTGGCGTGCTCACTGCCCAGCTTTGCGTCAGGCTCCAGTGGCATTTGCCACAGAACACCGGGGAATTGCCATTCATTTTCTGGCCGCCCTGTGCTTTTTCACAGCTGAAACGGGACCCCTGAGCACATGTGACAGGCGATGAAAAGGGTCTGGAGAATCCGTGGAAAGCGTTCTGCTGCCTGCAATGCATTCCATAATGACCGGTTTTACGGTGGTGGGTCAGTATTGATGGGTCTGGGGAGGCAGCGCATATCCATGGAGGGCCCAGCACAGACCTATACAGGCTAGAACTGCACCACCCTGACTGCCATTAGGTGATCGGGATGAAATCCTTGCACCCGGTTGTCACGGACCCTATGCTGGTGCGAGTGGGTCCTGGGGTTCCTCCTGGTGCCACGACAATGCCCACGGCCTCATGTGGCGAGGGTATGCAGGCAGTTCCTGGAGGATGAAGGAATTGAAGGATAGGATTGATTGGCCCCCACACTTGCCTAACCTAAATCCAATAGAACACCTCTGGGACATTATGTTTCCCATCCATCCGACGCCCACTAGGTTGCACCTCAGGACTGTCCAGGAGCTCAGTGATGCCCTGGTCCAGATCTGGGAGGGAGTAGATAATACCCCAGGCCGCCGTGATCTGGGTCATCTGATCAGGCGTACGCTACCACCGCGCATGGGGGCCATACAAATTACTGAATACCATTTTGAGTTGCTGCAATTAAATTTCAGGAAATGGACTAGCCTGCCGCATCATTTTTTCACTATAATTTTTGGGGTGTCTTTTGAATTCAGCCCTCTGTAGGTTGATGCGTTTTCATTTCCATTACCAAATGATGTATTGTTCCTAACACATCACCCAGTCCATAACAGTATGGCTAAACAGCATGGTATTTTCCCCATTGAGATCTGATGTGTATTCAAAGTGTTCCTTTGGTTTTTTTGAGCAGTGTATTTGAGTTCTCTGTTTGGTCTCCCTTTAGCTGATAAAAGAGCTCAATGTTTTTCTTCTCTCCTTAACAGAGGAAGTCTGATCTGTTTGTTGTTGGCGTTACTGTGGTAATGTCTTACCTTTTGCTCGGCTTTGACCACTAATGAACAATTCTTAACGAGAAAACACCACTTCAAAACACCAAGAAGCACACTCTCAAAATGCACACAATACTGAGCCGCAAACTAAACCACAAAGGCATGCATCATCAAAAGACTCTCCTTCGTATAGCAGTCTGTGTTCTTGGCAGGGAGTCGTGGATCATTAATCCTCATTGTATAGAATGTGTCAACATCAGATCAATGCTAACACATTGGGGTGCTGTTGTTTAATATAAGGAAATGGTGGAATCCACCAGTGTCTATGATACTAGTTTAGGAATAGACCAGACAGTCACCCTTGTTTCCACTATAAGAACCCTGTCCAAATCAGATTAACGGTCTAGAAATGGCCCCACTGCTGTGTACATTTGTTTTCAGCCAGCTTGAGTCGCTGCTTTGTAGAACCACCTTCCACAGCAATGAGAGCAGCAGTGGTTTTTTAGGGGTGTATCTTTGCATCTGAAGAGGGTTAACTCTAAACACAGATTTTCTAACTCAGTGATTCTAAAATTTATTTAGAATTGGGCTGCAAAGTTAAAAACATTGTAGAACTGTTGCAGGAAGAAGGTCTTGAATTAGATCCCTTGCCTCAAGTCTTGCTGCAGGTATTTTGCATATTGTCCCAAGTGCATGCATAGGTTTTGTCTGTGTACTTCCTTGCACAGTCCAAAAAACATGATAGGTTAATTAGTTTCTCTAATTTTTCCTTTTTTGTTTATATGCATTTTTTTTTTCTGCAATGGACTGGCAACCTGTCCAGGCTGTACACCACCATTCACCTATAGAATGCTAGAGGGTTACCAGCCCCCCATAACCCTGCCGGATAAGCAGCAGGAGAATGAATTAATTTTGACAGCAGTCATGTGCATATACAACGTTGAGCCAGAAGCTACACAGGGTCTGATCTTTACAAGGTTTTCTCAAATAAAAGCATGCAGACTTTTTAGGACACAGAAAGCTCATCTTTAAAGCAGGTACAAGTCATATAGTATTTGCTAAATGTGCAGAACAGTCACAAAATGTTATGCGTTTGTGCCTTCATTTATATATGGATAAACAATATGAGCATATTTAAGGTAGGGGTGTATGTATATGTATTTACTTAAAAAGCTCACTTAGTTTTTGTCTCACTTTTTCCAAAACCGGGTCAAGGATGAACCTAAAGCTGATTGCAATTTTTGGGTCTGTGTTTGGTACGTTGGAAAACCAGATGCAAACATGCATATATCTCTGGTCATGGAGGCCACAAACGAGGCATTGGTAAAATGACAGACAATAGAGACTGTGTGTGACTGAACATATTTGGACTGTCAGGAATACAGTCGTCAAATGGCATTAGTGGGGAAAAGAGACACACGCAGAACAGATTGATACTGTGGGAAGCTAACAGTCTTTATGTGATTATAAACCAAAATATGTTGGTGAAGACTGTCACTCATCCAGGTCATAGTATAAAAAGCAAAGTTAAAAAGAATCCACTTATTTGACGTTAAACTCAATGCTATTCCTGACATTTTGGATTGAAAATGCTTCCTGGATGGGAAGCGAAATGTCTTCAAACTTGGAAAAAAAGTCCAAAGTCCAGTTTTTAACTTTATTTTTCTGGAACAAACCAAAAAAAAACAAAACACCATGCCTGAACATAAATATTGTGACATATTAATTAGAAACCAAATCTCAATATCAACAGCAGAACAAAACCACCACAGTGCTCCTAAAGGTATGTTAGATTGCCTGAAAGTGAACTTCCTTAGCTTGTGATGAGAATTTTATTTCTTACTCACAGTTGCATGAGTATCCTGAAGGATAACCCACAAGTATTGCTAAACTGAAACAACAGTACTAATAGTGAGCTAACATTTACTACAATCTTGAATATGAAGACCATCCCATCAAAACATTTCCAAGTTGTTTTTTTCTAATAATTAACCAAGGTTTTTTTTTCCCGCAAAGGGTTAGGTTTGATTGGATGGGCGATTGCTCCTGAAAGGAAAGAGAATAAAAATATGGAAAAGAAGAGTTTCAAGTTTTGTTTTTCCTTGTTTTATTTTCTGCACTGAAACGGCAAGTAAAAAAAAAAATCAAAGGCAAATTTTTCTTTTTGTTCTTGTAATACTTTATTTTGCCACTAGAGGCCCTGACTTAATACTGTAAATCAGACAGTCACTGTTGGCTGTATTCTTCAACTGTATAGTTAGGGACATGTCCATATTTCGCGTCCCGGGTTTTAGAAAGTGAGGAAATGTCCTGTTGTTATAAATTACCTTCATTGGAGTAAATTAAATTTACAAGGCAGGTAGGGCACTGTGTGTATTGCCTCGCTGCCATTTGGCGTAATCCCTGCAATGCTCATCAGTGCGGGCAGCCCTGATCTTAATCAGAATATAGATGGCGTGTCTGTCAGGGCGTGCAACAACATGACAAGCGCCAAATGTATGTTTACCCGTGATTTACAAAAAGTTTCCCCATTCACCTGGTCGGGGGACAAGCGGGAGGCCTTGTGCACAGCGTGCAAAGCAGGCACATATGTCTCGGTGTCCATATTTTTATGCAAGTGATCTGAAAATCCAGCATATTAAGGGTGTAGAATATTGCCATCATAACGTGCTCTTTCGATTCTATCAAGACTGTATTTCCACGATACTTGAATTATTGCGATGCATGTGCAATATTTTTCTCCTCCATGTTTTGGTTTTGAATGACTCGGCGCGTGTAGAAATGCTTGAGTGACACAAGGCAGCGTCGCGTCATAACACATCTGCAGCGACATCTACTGGACTGGACAGTTGTATTACACTTGTTTTTGGCTGATGTTAACTAACCATTCATGCAATTTTATTTATTCATTTTTTAAATTAATAATGACGATAACTTTTAGTTGAATGCGACTAAATCACCGAAAATCCAGAGATCCGGGATGCATCTGAGATGGCTATTATTTTGCACAGCCTACTGGACACCGGAAGTAATCATAGTCTATTGATATGTTTGTTCGTTTTTGGTACATTTTGAGTTATTTTTGCTACACAAGAGGTATTTTTTGTTAATTAGCTCATTTGTTAATTTATTTTTTCCAATAGCCTACAGAACAGACATTATTTTGTTCATTGCTGAGGCTGAGTATCATCTGTTATTGGGAGTTGAGAGTTATTGTTAACTTTTATTGTTAAGTGAGGGATGTTTAGATGCGACATTATTTCTTTCGCATTGTGCTATTCATTCGTTACAGGAATTGGTAAGCATTTTTAATAAATACATTTTTGAATAAAATGATCATTTGTTATTGGAGTTATTGCTGTTGACTTTTACTGAAAAGCATTTTTAATAAAACAACTATAAATATCATGTTATTGTAGGTCTATATTAAGTAAGTGACATCTCTATTATGCTCCAAGGTGTCCTGATTTTCCCAAATGAAAATATGGTAAATGGCCTGTACAAATATAGCTGCTTTAGGGCAGACAAAGGAGAGTGAACCTCAGCGCTTTACACTACATTCATTCAACCATTCACACAGCACTGCAGAGCAGCAAGCTACTTCAGTAGCCACAGAACTGCCCTGGGGCTCAGTGACAGAAGCAGCAGCCGCGACACTGGCGCCACCCTCTGACCACCATCAGTAGACAATGCAGGTGAAGTGTCTTGCCCAATGACACAACGACACTGAAAGTCTTTAACTGGGGCGTGAACCGTCAACCCTTCGATTTAAAGGGCAAACTCCGACATCCAACACCACTGTCGCCTGGTCACCCTATAGTTATGGAGGCCTGGTTGTCAAGAATCGCTGTCCCAAATATAAAATTAAATTTTTGCAAAGTAAATTAAGATACAACTAAGGTACAAAAGCTGTGTATTCATTGGTCATAGCATGTGGTTAACATATTTTTATGCAGTGATGATCCAGCATATTTGTAGGAAATCATAACTGCTCTTTCTTCGGATCAAGACTGTATTTCCCAGATAAACTTAGACCAGTTCTGTCAATGCTTATCGTAAGTTATGTTAGACATGGGTGGAAGAAATAACGTGGCAACAATTTAAATATGAATCCCTCAATGATTATATGTATTTATGTTTTAGTTATAACAGCTAAATAGAAAACTTTTAGAGTTTTTCAACTCAAACCACATCAAACAACAGAGTGGGGGAAAAACATTTAGTTTTACTACTTCTAAGTCCTTTTTCCTAAAACCCAATGTCAGATTAAAAAAAAATCCTGATTTAAATTTCTAAGTCTTTTTTTTTTTCTTTCACCACCAACACAGTAAAGGAAAAGAAATAACCTTTGTTATATTTCTTAGTCTTGTTTTTTTTCCACAAACCCAACGTCAGAAAAAAAAATAAAAAATTCCTGGTTTAAATTTTTAAACTTATTTACTTTATTACTTTTTTCCCCCCCACCAACACAATAAAAAAGAAGAAAAAACCTTGGTTAGATTTCTTAGTGTTTTTTAGCAGGTACGTATATTTATTTTTTTTTAGTTGAACATTTCAGTTATGAGAATATATCTGTGTCAGCTCTTGTTCATTAATTCTTAGTGTGTCCGTCCCCGAGAGCTTTTTCTCTAGAATAAATAGTCATTGGGTGCCCAGGGCTGCCAAAGGAATGTCTGGTCGATGCCATATCTTTCAAGACTGCTAATTCAATTAAGAGCCACGATAGAGACAGGCAGGTAGAAAGGAAGAGGCTTTAGGGAGAAAAGGCCAAGGGTGAAAAAGAAAGAAAATATGAAGAAGTCTGTAATATAAAAAGAGAGACAAGTGTAGTATTTGGAAATTAAGGAAAGACTAGGAGGAAGTTATCACAAGAGACGACACAAAAAGCAGATCTTAGGGGTGTAAAATTAATAGAATAATATCGATATATCAATTAATTATAAAGATTTGAATGGGCTTAATTTCATTTCTTTTATATACATAAAGCCTTAGCCAGAACTTTTGTATTCTCTGTTTCTTGTACATCCGTAAATCTGATGCACAAGCAGCATCACAAGTCTAGGATGGTTTCTCAATATGTGTACTTTTGTTTGGTCATGTGCTCGTGAAACATCATCAGTCTCAGCTCTAGCACTGTTCCAATTCACAAGAGCGCAAAACCATGAACAGACCCTCCCTCTTACCGGAGCACACATCAGAGCAGACTTGGAGATTGACGGCTGTCGCAGCATGCGCTGTAGCAGCAGCAGCTTCCAGTGGAATGCGCACAGAGCTCAGAGTATTCAGTTATCTTTTCTGTTGCTTTTGTTTTATTTGAAGGAGATGGCCGCATTTTCCTGATGCTCCTGCACCTTCCTGCCTGTCCCTTCTTTGCTGTGTCTTGTCCTTTTTCTGAGCTCTCTTCATACCACCCGAACTAAAAAAAAATGGATCTGGTCAGCTGGTCTCTCAATGTAATTGATCAAATTGATTCAACTGGAACTCCGGCTTCCCCCCACAGTCCAAAAACATGACTGTTAGGTTAAACCTTTTCCCCTGGTCTCTCTGGATTGGTTTTTCTGCATGTGGGTCCGAGCTCTTGATAAAATCATGACAGGCATAAGTGCAGCCTTCAATGATATTTTAGGCTAGATTGGCTTTGTTCAAAATGTGAATAGTCCTAAACATTCTCATCTTCATACTTTGGACCTTGAGCTGATATATGGCATTGTATGTGAAGATGTGAAGGCTGCATGTACAACCGCACAAATGGTCTGGAAATTCTTTCATTAAATCTTCTATTTTATTGTACTGGATTTCCTTTTTTTCTACTTTGATTTGGCGTTGGTTAACTATTTGGGTGCACACATTTAGTCGACTCATTTTGTCATTTCTTGCTGTTTGGTTTTCTGTACATTAATATATTTTTTCATTTGAGTTGCCAGTTCCTGGGAGGCTCTCATGAGTAAAGCCAGCAAAGGAAAGGAGACCCCAGCTTCAAAGTATCTCCTCATTGACATGGAGGCCTAGTTGGACTCTTCCACTTGCATTTAGAAGGGGTGTAAAAAGGGTCTAGGTTTCTGTATTTGGTTTTGTTTTCTATAGTAACACTTGGAAAATGTAATATTTAAGTCCTCTTTTTCATAGGTTGCTAATTTAGTATGATGTTGATTAGTTTTGTCTTTTGTTGTAGTTTTGTTTAGGAAAATGTATTTTATGTTTCCCTCTTGTTTCAAAATGGTCTGATCAACCAGTATATATATATATATGTTTCCCCTGTGTGTCAGTTAGGTAGGTCTTTTCCTGTGTCAGGTTTGGATTATGCTGATTTTTGTCATTTGTTTTCCTTGATGGGCCCAGTGTTGTTTGAACTTTTGAACTTTATTTTTTGCAAAATAAATTTGTTACCATTTTTTCATCAAGACTTCCCTGTGCTTCTCTGATTTTTTGGCTCGGTCCCTCACAGAAGAAATAGCAGTATTTTTTCACAAACCTGTCCTCTCCGACCACTCTTTAGTTACCTTCAAAATTACTTTAACAAGGTTCTCCTCCCCAAAAGAAGGTTCCACTTTAAGATCATTATCAGATAAAGTAGTTATAAATTATAAAGAATCTTTTCCACTTTTTATCTCATCTGTATCCGTTGACAACACTGACAAGGTCAAGTGTTTAATTGATTCCCCTTTACCAATCACTTCCTTGGAGATCTTGTGCAAAAACATCACCTGTTGTCCTTCGTGTGCAATATGTAGCTTCTCTCTCTTACACTGTGCAATAGTCCAAGTCAACCACTGTGTAGTGTGCACAATTTTTCTGCGTAATTATATGGTCAGAATATTCCTGCAGTGCAAGTGCAATAATCCAAGTCAACTACTGTGTAGTCTTTCATTAGCTCTCTACTCTGCAGACATTTTTCATATCAAAAGGAAACATATTCCAGGATATTACAACTTTTTATTCTTTTTTTACTACATACACTCTTTTTATCTTTTTATCTTTAATTGCATCTTGCTTTAACTCTGCACTTTGTACTCTACATACAGTAAGCTACTGGAACCAGAATTTTCCTGAAGGAGTAATCTCAAGGGATAAATAAAGTTTATCCCTAAATTCAGCAATTTAGACTCGTCTAAATTGTCTAAATTGTCTAAAAAGTCTAAATTGCTGAATTTATTGATGAGTTCTATGCCCACTGCCTTTGACAACAAATCCCCCCTTCACTGCTAACTGACTTATGCACACTTCCTGTTCTACCTACACTACCTTTGTGATTGCACAGATTGTCACTGACTTTATATGCATGAAAAAACTGACCTTTCTAGGTGCAAAATTTCTCTGAACACTTTGACTATGCTTATGTCACAGGTAGAATGCCACTATTGTATCTGAAAACCGTTTTTTCTCTCTAAATTCTCAATCACCTTAAACTTCCTTATAAAAACATAAAAACAAATGGTCCTGATAAAACCTGACCTCTGGACCTTCAGCTCAACGCTGAACAAGTCATGTACAAAAGTTGTAAAACTACATGTAGACTGTTTGCATTAACTTCAAATGACTTTCATCTAACAGCAATAGATAAACAGATTACTCTGACTCACAAGCTTGATCAAGTCATGTTGTACTGTGAATCATGTCAACCCCTACCACTTTTCATAGAGTAATCAACTATAGTGCAACAAACGCCAAGAACAGACAAATAATTGCTAAATGGAGTTGACTTCTCTGTGTCTCCCCATACAAATGAAAGCTATCAATACGTCCAATCTTCATTTTTCCTAAAGCTCACAGCCTTATTCTCCCAGAAATCGATGGCTTCCCACTGAGACCCATGACAATGATCAAAAGTAGGAGGTTCAATTTCATAAGATAAAGTCTTGTTTCAAAGAGTTTCATCATTAGGACTGTGTGTATACAAATTTGTTCATAGAGATGTTATGCTATAACCATGAAAGCTACAACAAAACTATTCTACAGGTATTCCTTTTTTAAACAATGAAAAAACTTCTTCTGGTGAAGAGTTTTCTAAATCTTGCTTTATTATTTTCCATTTGCTGATGATATTAGGTCACAACAATGTAATGATTAGATACGTCTGGCCTGAAAGTATAATTAACAATCAAACCAAATATAACTATACAGTCTCCACTCCAGTCCGAACTCTCAGTTTTAGATTCAGGTTTTTATTACATTAATAAACAATAGTTTTCTTTTTTTTCCAATATAACCAAATTTAGGAATGAGTAAGGCATCAAATAACAACTCAATTGTTCCTGGTGTTGTACTTCAAATCCTGCATGGAAATTGGTGGAGCATTTGCCCTTTGTAAAGCTGCCGACCCTCTGTGAAAGACTCCCAAAGAAAGACGTTGCAGGACATGTGTCCTCTGCAAAGACACGAACATGGCCCAGCCTAAGGCTCTAAGGACATTGTTACCGATGAAACGACTTTGTTGTTATTACATTAACTTTCCAGACCCCTTAAGTTACTTTAAAAAACAAAACAAAAACAAATCTAGGAACCTTTTTGCTACTTTGCGGCATCCGGGGAGCAGTGATAGGTTAAGGGTCTTGCTCAGAGACCCAGACCCAGACAGGCTGTGGAGATCAAACCGGGCACTTGCAACCTTCTCACAGCACAAGCACACTGCTGTAACCACTAGGCCAACCCTCCCACTCTTTATTTGATTTTCTTAGAACTGATCAATAATGGCATTATTTGAAGCACTGAGAAATCATTCATTTCTTTTTGCTTGTAAATTAAGAAAACATAGGAACAAGCTTGTTGCTACTCTGACAAAGTATTTTTATTATGTTTTGCTGGATGAAAGATTTATGCATATATCACATATTTTATGTTAGCAATAGAACTGAATGTGTTATTTTATTTGCATCAATTAAGGTATCCTCATTCATTTGCATATTTGTCTTTTAAATCGGTATGCCTTTTATTCCGCATATTTAAAGCCATTGTTTCTTCCTGAGTGGAAATCCAACTGTACACTGAGCTCTCAGCATGTGAGGGCAGAAATGCAAGGATCCATTTAGCTAGGTGTTTGTACTTACCAAGTTCACAGAGGACATATTGTGTGAACACGTGTGTAAATGTCTATGTTCATGACTGTCAGTCACACGGCAGGGCTAGGCTAATTAGCACAGCTAGCAATGTGCTTTGTGATGTGGGCTGATTAATATCCTACTAAAGTCCTGTTGTTTTTCAGGCTAACTGCTGTTTCCTCTATACATCCATGGCTTCTAAACAGCACTGCTTATTGAACTTCATTAAGACGATGCGCTTCTAAAGATAGCAGCAATGCATAAACAAAAATACTTTTTTCTTTTCTCCTTTAATACGAGATGTTAATCTATCTCTCTATCAGACTGTTAAAATGTGGTGTGCACTATCTATCTATCTATGGTATCTATCTATCTATCTATAGTATCTATCTATCTTATCTATCTATCTATCTATCTATCTATCTATCTATCTATCTATCTATCTATCTATCATATCTATAGTATCTATCTATATCTACAAGGATATTGTGACGCAACATGTGTGTGTGTGTGTGTGTGTGTGTGTCTAAGACTGCCCAGTATGTTCTTTTACACCAAAGTTGTTCATCCATGCCTTTTTAGTCTTAAAGACGTGGATGACATGAAGATCAGTTACATGCTCACAGTAGGTCTGCTTTATAGTTATGCTAAATGGCCAGTGGCTGGTCTTTTCATCAGGTAATATCTACTGCTTAAACTCCAGTATTATAAAATTTTTTCCTCATAGTAGCTTCATCTGGTCTGTTCCTGTTTTGGCTGTGACTCCATCCTGGAGAAAATTTTAGCTGTGCTGCTGCCATCAACACCTTTGTTTATAGATGTTGGAAGTCGGCATGTTTTTCAAGTGTGGTCCTGTTAATCTGTACATGAAAAAAACATTGATTGCTCTTTGTCCTCTGGCTGGCTCGTGCTTGTCTGCCTGGCTGAGTGTTTCCTGGGCGGGGCCGCCTTTACAGCTGCTTTTGATGTCTCTTATGTACTGTGCTCTTTGAAGGTCCAGTTAACCATACTTTGCTCGGCGGCCGCTCACGCTGAACCTGGTTCTGCTGGAGGTTTCTTCTACTTCAAGGGAGTTTTTGATCTCCACTGTCGCTATAAGCATGCTTAGTGTGTAATCATTACAGGGATTTTCAGTCAGATATGTAATATATTTTACATAAATCTGACTGGATGTATCTGGTTGAACTGAGCTCAGTGCCTTGAGATGACATTTGTGTTGCCTTAGAATTCGTTATTTATAATTACATAGGAGCCGGAATTGCAGCCATGGAGAGCAAACCATCTTTGCGCCACGATGTCATTTAGCCATTTACAAACCTAGCAGATTGAACGCCTTACGCCGGAAAGTTGGTACGTCTGAGTTGAGAGAGATAAATCCTATAGACGGTACTGAACAATAGATGCGTCAAACCCATTATGCCCGAGAATACTATCTGTAAAATTATCACTGTAAACAAACCTCATCACTTGAGAAGGTAAGGTGATGCGGACCTTTCGGAAGGTCTTTTGGTCCAGTAACGCCACCGCATTGAACCACTCTGAGGGGCAGCAAAAATTTCTTATACTTAAAAGCAACATGAGCTTTCTCTATTTTTTTACTTTAAAAAATATATTTACATTTCCTAATCAAACTGCTGGAGTGCTGTTGATCATAAACCTGTTTAGGTAGAATATCGAACATTTTCAAGGAATTTATGCAGAACTTTAAAAACCCGGAAAGAACTTTGTTAAAATACATTTCCAAGGATTTTCAAGCACCCGTATGGATGTTTGTAGGTGGTTAAGAAGGGTAATCAAATTATTTTCATAAAAAAGTATGTTTTCATTAACTGTGATGTTTAATAAAATATCATATTTTACAAAAATATTTTAAAGTAGATAATTTTTTAATGAAAACTATTTTGAAAGGTTAGTGGTACAGTGGAACTGTTGATTCTTGTCTTACATCACATCAGTGATGATGATGATGTAGAGTAAGAGATGAGTAGCTTTATGATATTTCTAAACTTTACAGAGTTTATCATCATAAGCTGATAACCCTAACCCATACAACCACTACTAACATGTTTGATGTAGTCTTCAGTTACTCCTGATTTGACAGAGAATTTGCCATCTTACATTCAAAAATTATATCAACAAATGGTATTTGAATATACTTTGGATTGAAGTTGAGTTCTGTGACCAACAAAATGATAGCATACTGTCTATATTCTAATTACATACATCATAAAGTGAGGATTAGGTTTGAAAGCACAACATGTGGGAGTAGGTTTACATTTTAACCCTATAATGCCAAATGTATGTATTTGATACATACGGTTTCTGAAACGTTTTGCGTCTGAAACCTTTTGCATAATTTAATCAGATAAAAACTTTGCTCAAAATCCTATTGTTCACAATCAAATATACCTGATAACAACAGAAGACTGCACTCTTGACTTATCGCAGATTCAAAACTGTTTTTTCTTTTTACAGGGCTAGGACTTCAAACCAAAAAAAGTAATTTTCTGGTTTATTATGGCGCTTTAAAGGGTTAAACATGATTCCCAATATTCCTGTTTCTATATTTCTGATAGTAAATATCTAAAATAAAGAGCAGGATCTCAGATTAAAAACTCAGTAGGGGCTGTTCTACATTAAATACGGGTGGTGTGCATAAATTTTAAATCCATTATAATGAATTGTAACTTACCATTAGGAGAGCTAGACCTGTAACTGTCCGTATTTTGCTTCTACTACACATCAAAAATAATAACAAAGATATATATCTGTATACTATCAGCAAAGTCTTAACTTACAAGTCTAATAATAAAGTTGAGAAAAGAGAATCAGTTTTTTATCCAGCTTCTTCTTTCAGCATGTGCCAATGAACAAACTCCTTTCCAAGATCGAATCTTTTTAAGGTTTATACTTTTTCCTTTCCTCAGCCATGACCAACGGTCAAGCAGGTGGAATAATTGTAGAGCAAATGACTCAGCTCCATGACTAAGAGCCTGTGGCAGTAAAACTATATGTTCTTCCAGGTCACATGACCTGGCCAACTACAGTGCGTCTTCTCCCAACTTATATAGACAGGTTTTCACAAGGGGAGCATCTATCCTTTCGATCACAAGGTCTGAGGTTTGCCTTTAAGCAAGTATATAATTGCATTTGCCCGCCGGGCAGGTGCAGTGATCGCAAAAAAAATTATTTATCACTCAAAATTACTTTAAAATCACAGGCGTTCGCTGAAAACGACCCAGGCGCTGGCGGCCATTTTGTTGTTTTTGTACGCATTCTTGTGTGATTTGAAAAAGCGATGATTTTCACCAGATAAGTGATGATTTTGTCCACCTAGCGGTAATCTGGGATGTAATTACCCAAGCGACAAACAAGCTTTGGCTGCAAATCGCTGGCATATGGCAGTCTCTGTACAGTGATGCAGGTCATACATTAAAAAATGTTCATTAAATGTTTTTCTCTCAGACATTGAGAGGTGCATTTAAATGTTATAGAGCTAAACATGTTAGATTGGTGACCTGTTATGTTATTATTATTGTCTTGTTGCTGCATTTATTTTTGTCAGGAAAACTAATCCTGGAGTCGAGTCAGCTAAAAGTCAGGGAATTCTGAAATGATCTCAGAGTGTGGGAAAACCCTGAATAAAATAACTCTAATATAATGATTCTTCAGAAAAGTCACATTATATTAATAGTATTATCTTTTTTAACCACAGTGTGACTTTAAAATAAAAAAGTTATTCATTTGTGACATTGACTTCTGTCTTGTGATTTATCTTAAGTTTTTAACCTGTCAAGTTTTTTTTAGATTTTAACATTACAATTCTATATTTTCCAAGTACACAAATGCTTAAAAGCAAAGTTTATTTTGAAAAGAATGTGCAGGAAGGATTGAAAAGCATGTTAACACGGTAATGTAGGTTTGAGTTTATTATCTGACGCAATGCAGATACACACCAGGAACCTGGAAACTTAAAAAATACTGAATTACAAAAAACATTTTAAAAACAAACATGTTTCATTGATATATTTTACAAAAATGAATATTAGGAACTATATTTATTAAACATTATACTGGGCAAGTAAAATTTGTTTCTGGGCAAATGAAATGTGAAAGTCACTTGCCCGAAGGGCAAATGGTAAAAATCCTTAACGTCAACCCCTGATATATTTTTTTCTCATTCTTAGTCCACCATTACTTCATTAGTGTGCTGTTGAATAACATAGTATATAAATACTAGGATCAACATGTGCATAAATCATTAGTCATGTTTTTGATCGGTACAGGTGAAAGGTAGGTTATTTTTTTATATTACAGATCATATAGGAGTTTGCCCTGAAATTGAAGTTCAAGCCCCGGCTCCGACTTTCAGTGCCGTTGTGCTTGGGCAAGGCATGCATTGTCTACTGATGGTGGTCAGAGGGCCCGGTGGCGCCAGGGTACAGCAGCCCCGCTTCTGTCAGTGAGCCCCAGGGCAGCCGTGGCTACAATGTAGCTTGCCACCATCAGTGTGTGTGTGCGCGTGTAGGGTGAATGAATGTAGTAAAAACGCCCAGTCAAGCTCCTGACTATATAAGTACATGACATTTACCATTTACCATATCCAATCAAAAATAATCCATTATAATTCCTGAAAATCAGTATGAAATTGATTAGTGAATCAATACCCGTCCCAATTTCCTTCGGGTGTCTGGGAATCTCTCTCAGAGCTTGACTGTTGATTTTTGCTTTATTCATTTTCTGTTAAGCTTGGAAACTGTCACCACCCATATTTTAGCCCTTTTTATATGGGGTTAAAATTAAGCCAGTATCATAAAAAAAAATGCTGTCAACATTAAAAGTCCTACCTTGAAATTTGGAAGCTGCTCAGAGGCATCTTTTTCCTGTTTAAGGCAAGAGCTGAAGATGAGCAGCTCGGTCTCTCGAAGCCATGTCTTCAGCTCCTTGATACGAGCCTCCAGCTGCTCCAGGAGTGAATTTGTCATTGGGGACAATACTGAGTGGGGACCTTCAGCAGCAACATCTCGACCACTGACAAGCAGAGTGTTTGATGACTGCTTTTGGTCAGAAGAATAAGGCACTAAATTCTCAGAGAGAATTTTCTGAAACATAAGAGAAGAAAAAGAACATTTGATACATTATTAATGGGTCAAAAATGGATTCTGTTAATGACCTAAATGCTGCACAACAGTGTAAGCATTACATTACACATCCACAAACTTCATGTGGCCTTCAGATTAGCTGAAGAACAGTGCGCAGAGAGCTTGACGGAATGGGTTTCCTTGGTCAAAAACTGAATGTTTTGGGTGTGCTATTCCTTTAAGATGTGCAATTAAAATTGCATTGAAATGATCAGATAGCATTTTCTGCTGACCGTTCCACAGTGGCCATAAAATAAAGATGAGGTCCATAGCTATGGAGATAGATAAGGAATAATGAATAATGAAATTATTAAAAATAATAATGATAAAACTAAATAATATTCCCAGTGAACCACATAATCTAATCTAAAAGGGTTACAAATGAAAATAAAATAAAAACATAGCAGTGAGTCATCCACACAGACTCACACAGAGAAAAGTTGTAATTACAAAATATTCAACCTGTTAAAAAAAACCATCTTGAATCTTCCTGCCCTTCTGATGCACTACCTTTCTGATAGTGAATATACCTTATTATCTACATGCTCATCTTTATTTTGATTTGCTTATTGTTTCATTTCAGTATTTTATCTATTTAATATTAATGTTGACTCAACCAGGTAGGATCCAGCCTATGGATTCAATATGAAAATGAAAAAGCATCCTGAGTGGTGGGTGCAGCAGAGTGACATCAGCAGCCGCTCTTCCTCAGGTCCTTGCTGGCCGGGCTACCCATCTTGTTCGGTAGGGGGCGCTGTGCAAGTTTGCATTGTATTACATTGTAGGCGAGCGTGCCGGAAACTGGTTGAATTGCCGGGTCTGAGTATCGGGACATACGGAACGACCACAATGACCAAAACAGTGCCAGTTTGTCTTTATTATAAGGCAGTGCCATGACCTGTGATGCTAAAGACCTGGCAATTCAACCATTTTCCTGCCGGCACGCTTACACTGTAATCCAAAGCAAACGTGCACAGCGCCCCCTACTGAACAAGATGGGTAGCTCGGCCAGCAAGGACCTGAGGAAGAGCTGCTGCCGACGTCACTCTGCTGTGCCCGCCGCTCAGAATGCTTTTTCGTTTTCGAGTTATGGACAGAACTTTGCAGGCATAAAATGTGCAGTCTTAAAAAAGCAAATGCAAATAGGATGATTGATTATTAATTTTTTATTTATCAGTCAAGTGATGCAGCCACATTCTTAAAATGAAGAAAAGCATTTCTGAAAATAGGTTTTTCATTTTCTGAAATGTAACATTTCAAATTGAATTTTGGTATGTATGTATTTGCTGGGGTACATTTAGAAAAATAAATCTCAAAATGTCTTTTTCTTTTTAATTAAGTAAAAGGATGAACTGTCTTGAAGAAGAAATTAAACCTGCAAATAGGATGATTGATTTCTAATTTTTTATTTATCCAGTCAAAGTGATGCAGCCACATTCTTAAAACGAAAAAGCATTTCTGGAAAATGCTTTTTCACTTGAAATATGGTAGCGATTTGCTTCCATACTTTTTGTCTCAGGATTCTTTGTAAATACAGGCTCTGGTCCTTGCGCCATAAATACATCTGCTTCACTAAGCAATAGCTTGCATTTCACTGAGGGCATTCTTGATGCATCTTGATCATTCTTGATTTTCTTTATAATGTATACACAGAGTGTAATCTCCGAACAACGCACAGTAAAAACATCTGAAAAATTAAACAGCATCTATGTCTTCCACTTTTCCATCAGGTTTCTTCTAGAATGTGATTATGTTTTTTTCTGGTTGATGGGTGTGTGTGTGTTCCTGCCAACTTTGACTTGTTTTTTTGTAATGTTAAACAGATTGTATTGGGTCCTTTTGTTTTTTTTAGCAAACAATCAGTAGTTTTATCAAATTATTTTAGGAAATACACAGAAATTTAGGCTGTTTTATGACAACTGATTCACATGACTGAACTTTTAAGTTTGTTCTTACTCTTGACTGAAATATTCAAATAAATTTCCAAACACCCAAAAGTATTTTAATTGTTTTAATGTGTTTGAGTAACAGATGGCACTATAGGTTTGGTTTGCTGAAATGAACAATTTTAATCAAATTCAGAACTAATGTCTTTAGGTTAAAACCTTTTTCTTGTGAAATCGTTAATTAAACAAATTAAAATGCGAAAAAAAAATTTATTTGGTAATCAAAACATTACATGCATTGGTTTTAAAGTTTTCATTAGTATAATTTATGTCTGAATGCATATGAGAGGGTAAATAAACTAAGGCAAACTTTTTCCTCTTTGTTCTGACTCTATTTCTCTCCAACCATCCTCATACTTACCTTAAAGTAGGCATTTTAATAGTTTGGATGCTGAAGTAGAGTAGTGTGTATATATGTAGCAGATAAGTATGTGTCAAATAAAAGAGAGAGGTAGATGATAGAGGGTGTCAATATTTCTAGCATTGTAATAAAGGCTTTTCTGTGTAATTATTAGTAAATGCTGTACAAGGTCAGTCTACAGAAAGATGGACAGATGATGAAATAATAATGATTGAACTTTACTGATCTCACATTGGAGAAATTTACCTCTGCATTTAACCAATCCCCTTAGGAAGCAGTGAGCTGCCATTGTGTGGCACCCGGGAGCAATCATGGGTTAAGGGTCTTGCTCAGAGACCCATAGTGGCAGTCTGTGCGAGTGGGGCTCAAACTCAGAACCGCTCTATGCCCTTCAAAGGGGGATGCATTCAGGAATAAACAACATGATTGAAGCATGTGAATGCCATGGAATTGGATTCAGAATTTGCTCCTTCTTACCTTAACAACACATTATCAAAACTTGCCTGCACAGATTTGCAATTACATTTTTAAAGATTTTAAAAATTAGATACTTCATCATTGCATTACATTTCTTGACATAAAAATATTCTCTCTGCAAATTTGGAGTCACATGTTTTTTTCATAGGTTATAGGTCCTAAGATAGAGGCATATTGACCCCATAATTAGTTACAATGACAGTCCAAAAACATAACAAAGATGTAGGCCCTCTAGCTTACATTTCATGGCGTAATTCAGCTTACAACTCTGTTACCACATTATATTCTCCACATACTCTCCCAAACTACTTACTCTGTCTGTTCTTGTATGATTACTCAGTTAATGTAATTTATCCCACTTCTATAACTGGACAAATTGGCGCAAGAGCTTATATTTTACTTTTCTTTTGTCTTCTCGTAAATTATATTTATCCAAATGGGCACCTAATGGCCTTGACTTTATTATTTTCATTTTCAACATGGGTACTAGTGGAGTGTTGAATTGTAAAATATCACCAAAAAGGCAGGGTGAAACATGTTGGCACAAAATCAGAAAATGTCCATTTAAATCATGAATCATCAAAGCATTAGCTCCTCAAACCCATTGTTTCAGCTTTCCTCTACTCTTTTCTGAAGTCTCTACATAGCAGCAAGTCTCTTACCAAGGACATCACACAGAGTATTGAAAGGTAGTGGAAGTTTGTTTTTCCTCCTGTTAAAGCCAGTGCACTGTAACTGGCTTTGTGGTAAGACTTGCCTGCAACTAGTGGCTGACTTTCTTCTTTTAGAAATCTATAGTGGAAATTGGCACATTATAAACTGCAGTGGACAAAGGAGCGATCTCTCTAAATGGATGATGTAACTTGGAGAGCTGCACTGTATTTTTTCGGGTGCAGTCTTGCCCTGATTCTTAGCAGCTGCAAAAAATCTAAATCTAGATAAGTCATTTTTTCTTAAAATAAGGGTATTTGTTCTTGAATTGAGGAGGAACCAGACAATTTACACTTAAAATAAGAAAACACAATTGCATTTTCTTATTTCAAGTGCATATTATCTAAGTATCTTATTTTAACCCCTTGAACCCTCACCGACCCACCGGCGGTCCAGCTGCTACATTGACCTTGTAATTTTACCAAACCCCCAGTATTGATGTAAAAAACATATTTGGCACAGTTTGGTGACATTTATGGATAAATGTGCCAAAAATGGCCTCTACGCCTAAGAAATTTCTCACTAATACCATTCTAAAATAAATATGATTCATCTGATTGAGTCCAAATTTGGTATATTTTTATATTTAGATTTAAAAGTCTGTACCACTTTTTTTTGTGCTATAAATAATATTTTGGTAGTGTTTTGCAATGTTTATTTCAAAGAAAATTTTGGCGAGGTTAAAAAATGCAAAATATTTTGTATTTTGTCCCTAATATTTCAGGCAGGGTCAAAGCTACAATGGTGCTGACACCAGAAAACCATTCTATGACATCTTACCTTTACAGGCGTACCAAAAGTTTCTTCTTAAATCTAATAGCTGTGAGGCTATAAGTTATTTACTTTGTGTGTTTTTATCAGGCAGAAATTTATTTATACCCCCTTAGGGTGTAAGAGGTTAAGAGTAAAAATTACTCTTTCCATTGGCAAACCAGTCTCTGTTCAGCTTCTTTTTTTTTTTTTTTTTAACAGTGTCCTGTCTGGCAATGAATAGGGGCAATAAGAAGAATTGTCTTGATGCCAAAAAGAGCCCAACAGATTTACTTTCACAAGTGGAGACGGTACTGACTATAAGCCATAGTGTTCGGCATTCTTTTTCATGCGTATAAATTGCTTTATTATAATTATGAAGAGACTTTTACAGATTATATGGACACTGCAATGTAAATAGAACGAAGAAGAGAAAAAAAAACAGAAAAAAAAGGAGAAAAAGATGAAAGAAAAGAGGAGATAAAAAAAACATTTTCAGTCTGCTTCATCACCTGCAAAGAGATTTAAAAAGAACAGCACAACCAACGGACATGGTACGAGATATACAATAAAAGTAACACCTAGATACTATAAGCGGGTAAGTATAAGTAGTATTATTTAATCTGACATATACTCTGTGTTACCTGAATATAAGAATAAAGGCTTTCTGTATGAATTGAATCTCCGAGTACCTGGAACCAAACACCTGTAGTTGTTTGTGAGGGTGAATCACTGTGCATGTAAAGTTTATCAAAAAAAAATGCTCAATAGTGGTTGTGGAGGCAAGAGGCGCCCAAACGCACTGAGTCCAACGCCGGAGATCCAAAAGCTGGCCCAGACGCCCAAAGGGGACCCCAAGAGGGAAGCCAAGGGTTAGGGTTAGTCCCCCAGCCACCTCAATGCCGCAGCCCTCAATGCTGGGCGAAGCCAGAAACAGCCGCCAAGAGTGAGCCAGTAGCCACCCGGGCATCCACCCCCAAACCCCGAGCTCCACCAGTGCACAGGCGAGCCCAGGCGCCAGCCAGCAGAGGGAAAGCAGGACGGGGGGAATGGGCTCCGCACTTGGCAGAGACTTAAGATGTGCTTGGAAGAGGGAGCATGCCAGACCCCAACCTGGAAGAGAAGAAAAAAAAAAAAACTCAGTCTCAATCACGCCTTCCCACGCTAGTGCCCCCACTCACACCACACAAAAAAAAAAACACACAGACGCACATTCACACATAACACTCACATCCAATAATACCAGGACCAAAGGCACTGCGCATCGAGCAGCAAAAGTTCAATTTTTCTATCTCAAGCAGCAGCTGCATTTGCTCCACCACTGCTAGTTTCTCCTCTCTGTTTAATTTCAAATTTTGGCTGGAATTCCATGATCTGGACAGCCTCATTCATAGCTGTAACAGCCACTGTGAGCTCATTTTGATCTAATCTGATGAGATCTAAAGCAACATGTCCTTGGATTAACCATGGTGTTCATGATATGAAGAGACTCTGTCAAAGAACTGAGCGTCTGTGGAAATCGACCAAACTTGAGGTCCATAGGTTGCACCTGAGGGAACCTATGTTTTCTTTAAATTAGATTATAAAAAAGGCCAGATTTGACTACTTCCACCAGCTGATCACATGGAATAAGTAAAAACCTCAAGTATTGTTTGATACAACAAAATCGATTGTATGTCCTGCTGCTCCCTCTTCAGCTTTTTTTGTGAAGCTGGAAGCATTATTTTCTCAAGGTTTTTATCAATAAAATCCAGGAAATTACAGATCAACTTCCACTGCTCTTGTTTTTCACCTCTGGTGCTGTTGAGCAGGCATCCCATAAATGGTCCTCTTTTATTCCTGTAGCACAGGTGGATGTCTTAGTTCTGGTAACCAGAATGAAGCCTTCTGTCTGCGCGTCTGATGTTCTGCCCTGTAGGCTTTCTGCAAAAATATTTTATGTCATTGGCCCCTGGGTTACCAAACTCTTTCACTTTCCACTGGTGTTATTACCAGTTCTCTTAAACACACCATTGTGGAACCACCTCTCTAAAAACCTAATCTGCACTCTACCTATTAAAGAAGCTTTAGGCCCATTTCAAAACTTCAGTTTTTATCTAAAGTTTTGGCGAAAATAACAAAAAAGAAACTTTAACAGAACCACAAAGTGCATAATCAAGACATGATCATCTTTCAATTCTGCTTCCTCATCTGCCTCGGCTGATTTCTTTTTTTTCCTTGTCTTCATTCAGCAGCTCATGCATGTAATCAAAGTAAAATTCATTGTTGATGTACCCTGTCGAGGCCTGGGCGCCAAAGTGTTAAATTAATGTTTTAATAATCCTCTTCTAATTGCCTGCCTTCTTTTTCCCAGTATTTAAGGTTGAACACAGTTTGGATACAAGTACCCTTTAAAGCCCTCCTAAAATAATTTACGTACCATACACCTCGTCTATTTTACATCAATCATAGAGGTTAATAAAAAAAGATGACTCAGTAAATCAATTGTCTACACTTTTACTAAAATTTTATGTGCTTTTTGTTATTAAACTTTTGGCAGGGATCTAGGGATAGCAAAATGAAGCACAAATAAAAACAAAATCAAATGTAAATTTCAACTAGCAATCATAAACTTAACTATGCTAGCTGTTGAAGGACAGGCTTTAAATCTTTCGAGGAGCAGACCAACCAGTAGCACAAACAGAATCAATGCTGGCAGATGACTGAGTTTGCAAGGTAAGGGATTCACTTGATGAAGTTCCTCTTCTAATGTCCGGGCTGTGTCACAAGAGCACAGCCCCCCGCTTGCACGTCTCTACCGGCCGCACAAGCTGAGGTATTGTCCTTTTGGTCTGGGGGTCCAGCATCAGCTCAAACATAGGCAGGTAGGAGACCCCTATTGTATCATCAGGCAGATACCACTGGCAGTCCAGAGTCTTAGCAGAACCTTTAGAAGACTTTTAGAATCTGAACCCACAATTTGGAAAGAGTAGGGCAGCGGGCAACTAACCTGACTCAGCCAGATGAATTTGCTCCGCATTTCCATCTGGAAACCTTCCGTTGAAGTAATTTTGGGAAGGGGCTGAAAATACTGGTTAGCTGATTTGGATCTGGCCTATGTTGGTGATAGGCGGGCCAAATAAACCAATCAGAATCAGCGAAGCATATGGCGGTACTAACAGGCGGCAGCGAAAACACAACCGCCAAGCCAGGCTACTTTCTTGCTGAAAACCAGTCGGAGGAGAAGAGCAAAAACATCCTTTCCCTCTGAGAAAAGCCTCCAGAGCAGTGTTTTGCTCTTCTTTCAGTGAAAGAAAATACTCTGTAATTCGATGAAACTTGCTTTCGAGTAGCCGCGCGCTAGCGCTAGTTTCATCGGCTGGCCGCATATGTTCTTTGAAGCTGAACTGTGGCGCTTCTGGATTCGCGTCCACACCTCAACCCATGCTCAAAAGCGCTGATTGTGGACGTTCGTTTGGTGAACGGCTCCAAATTTGTTACCTATTCTAGCGAGGAGGTCTCCAGGCTGATCTCTTGAATGAAACGCTTGAAGCTTCGCTGAGATCAGGATGAGATCTCCCACCAGGCTAATGGGCAACAGCCTTACAAGTTACAAGTTCACAGAGATAAGGTTGTCGTCTTCTGGGGTTGCTCCTCTTGATCCTTATAACTTGTCTTCTGTGATGAGACTAAAGCCAACCCAAAGTCGTATACCTGCCTTTTTATACATTTCTGAATCAGTGGTGTCTGTTGCTTTTATGTTCCACAAATGGCTAAACTTCCCCATTAGACAATGTCTTTGACACCTCTTCTTCAAAGTTCCAATACTACCTAACGGCTGGCTAAATGTAATCTGTCATGTTTGCCATTTGGCTAATGATTAAGACTTTCACTAACTCTAACTTTAACATCAGCTCTTGCAAACACACAGAATGTTCGTTTGCTGGTTCCCTGGCAACATTCCTTTCCACTTTTCTCCGTCTTAGTAAGGTTACTCATCTTTCTCTTTTGCTCCAGACAGTCAGTTAGGGCATTAGATGTTAATACTTAAATATTTAATTATAAAAATTTTTTATGATGTTTTGCAGGGACACAAGGCTGACCTCTTCACATGGTACAACACTTCCCCATCATTGAGTTAAATATGAACTCTTACAAATAACCAAAATTCGAAGGTCATATGTGGGGCTGTTTTTATGGAGTTTTTTTATTTTATTTTATTAAGTCATTTGTTTTGCGTCATGTGCTTTACAATATTTTACCCGTAATTTGTGTTTTAAAGAACTTTCCTGCATAATACAGAAGATAGGAACAATGAGGAATTTACATGTACAATGCACAATAAAAGATCTGAAGTTGAAAATAAGTATTGTTTTACAAACTCCGTAAATGTTTTAGACATTTACAAGGAGATACTTTCAAATAGCAATGCTTTTAACTCACTGGCTTTAGTGCATATTAGAAACAAATTATTCAGTATATAAAAAAAAGGGGATTCTCAGGAAAGTGCCATCTCGGTTCACAAAGATTTTCATCATGTTGTTTTTTTGGCAGTTCAGTTGCATTAAAATGTCACTTGATCATTTTTATCCACAAACTAATAAATGAAAGTTGCATTATCTGTCTATACTTTGGTGGTTCTGCAATTTCTATATGTATGATATTCAATTTTTTTTTTTTCTGTTAGTGTAATCATATTTTCAAAGGATATTGTTACTTTCTACTCTTACTGGGTTACTGGGTTTGAGTGCTTGAACCCACATGCAGGAAACACACTCAGAAAGCAAGTAAAAGTCAACAGGTTTATTGGTGAGGGGTACAATGCATAGAGAGAGAGATAAAGAAAGCAGGTATTTTTCAGCGGGGAACCCAGTGGTCTGGTGAACCGGAACCGTAAACTCTAAGGGGGAGATCACAGGATGAGTTCACGGTCCGTAGGGAAATTGAACAAGCCTGATGAATTGTTTTGAGTGGACTCACGTTTGAGGGTTTCTTGGTGATCCTTGGGTCCTGTTTGTGGGGAATTAGTCCAGAGGTGCAGAACTCATTGGAGGTCGGACAGGCAGACTAGAGTTGGGTACAGAGAGGCAAAGGAACGGACTGTCACTGGGTTTTCCAGAGGCGGGCTTGAACGGCTCAGGTGAAGGTTTTTCCTTACTCAGAGAGATGAAAGGCTTATCCAGCAGATCAGGAGGGTTTCCTATGGGAGAACACAAAAAGAGACAAAGGCAAAAGCTTAGACTCAGAGAGACAAAGGCAAGAATTAGACTCAGCTAATCTCAGGAGGCTAGAGTACCCAATACTGGAAAACACTCTGGCGTCGAGGTGGTGACGGTCCGTAGCTCTTATACACCTCTGGTAATGACCCAACAAGCTGCAGGTGAGGAGGAAAAACCCAGAAGCGTCCCTCCAAGCCAGAACAGGGAAAGAGCACCATCTGGAGGTGGAAACAAAAACACAAAAAACACAAAAAACAAACCCCACAAACAGAAACCTAACATGTGAAACATCGATGCATAAGGAAACAAAAGACTCTTCTTCCCACTGATCAAGAGAGTGCTGGTCCTTGTGTAATTCCAGTTCATTATTAGCCCTTTGATTGAGCATCTCTGCCTACCACAGATTGGATGACCTTCCCAGATCCCTCTATTGGGTCTGCTAAGTAGATCGGATTGAAACGCAACCTGACTTGCCAATACTTTATTCAGATTAATACTGAACGAGGAAAAAGCGGTGTGTGGCATTGTATTGCTGTTTGTACACACTCACCCTACCGTGACTGGTTCAATTGAAGCCTCATCTCCATATAGTTTGTATGTAATTACATCTGAGCGGCGAACTGAGTGCCTCTATATGATTGTGTTTGGAGACTTGCTGGGATTTGTGTGTGCTCGTGTGTCCAGAGTAATTCATGGTCAATTTGTGAGCTTGTGCGACTATAAGCAAACCTTTCTACAACTCTAATGGAGGTTTGTGTGTACTAGGTTGTGTTAGAATGAGGCAATTTATGGCAAATGCAATAGCATTGACATTTGTTTTGATGGCAATAGTTGTATTAGTGCATTCAGAGTACATATTCACATCTGTAATACTCATGTAATGTATGATTGTGCAACTGAGTGTAGAACAACTATGTTTTGTTAGAAAGACAAGGCAGCATGATTAGCGTGGAGTGTTTCTCTAGTGGACTGTTGGTCACTTGCATGGTTTTTAACAATGTGGCCAACAGATATCTGCTTATCTGCTATAAAAAGCAAATCGAACCTAGCACAAAATGTCTTCATCCATTGGTTTCTTTTAAAGAGAAAAAGCTTGCTGGAATTTACACTTCAATTCAGACTTTCTAGTGAATTTCTACTTTGTTTATTGACAATGTTGTATCACTGTTACTTATTTAGGTAATTTATAACAGCATTTAAAGATCTCTTAAAATGAATTTAAATAGACCTATATGGGCTGGCCACTCATTGGGGTCCAGTTAAGTCATGGCTCTTTCCCCTTTCGATACATAATAGTAAGTTTAACCCTTTTTAAATTGTCTCCAATGGCCAAATATCTTATGTTTGTCTATGGATCTTTACTTGTTCAGATCATAGCTCAGAACTGTTAGTCAGTCAATCACTTTTCTGTGGTTGACCATTGCTTTATGACTTTAGCTCTATTTTGGATCATTGTCAAGTTGAAGGTCCAACATGGCACATGATATCACAACAAAGCAAAGAGAACACCAATTGGTCAGTGAGGTGAGGAAGGTGGACCACAGGCATAGTGTAACAATACTTTGTGTCACACTATGCTTTGGGGAACTTTCCATCTACTTCCATTGATATTACACTCATTTCTAAGGCCTAACCCTCATCGTAACCATTACCAACATGTAACTAAACCTAACTTAAACTTAATACGCACCTTGGTCCTAAACCTAACTTCTCATGTTTATTTATGAATGTATTATTGGGCTCCTTCTGTTTTACCTCTGCACTTAAAAACAAATTATAGTGTAGCTTACATTCTCAACAAACCATTCAAATGGCTGCTCCTTGGGTCAGAACAGAACTGGGTAAGACAGCATTTAAATATGCTGCCACTTTCACTTGCAGCCTTGTAAATGTGCCTACTTTCAGATAGCGTGGACTCTCAAAAAACATCAGATTTCCATGTCTGACCCATAATCGGAAATCACACTTTCCAAATCATTACAAAATTGTCAAATTGCCCCACAATAGACTTGTTTCCTTAGTTTCTGTGACTGGTCACATTTAGTTCATTGGCTCTGTCTAGACCGCTATATTGTTGAAGCAGGCTATTACCTTATATGGGCTAGTTGCATGATCGTACACTTTCTTAGCAACAAAATGTAAGGTCAAGTGTGAGTCTTGGTAACAACATGGTCTCTAAGGCTGCTTCGTACACAATTAGATGATGTATGAGGGGGTTTGGCAAAACAGAAAACATCTATATAAACATTCTTTGAGGGTCGAAGTAACTTTGGCGCAAATCAGCACACGTGAATTCCAGTAAGATGTCGACACAATATTCCATTGTGCGTGTGCATCCACACTGTGCAAAAACTGAGACTATAAGACAGAGTGGAATGGACTGTGAGTTGAGGAGAAAGCAGATATGGTCTAACGAAATGTAAAGCGCTGTGATACGTGTACTGAGGACAGCATGTCAATTTGATCTATAAAATGAATGCTTCTTCTCCTGTCCTGGGCAATATGATGATCGACTGAAGGTGTCCTGATTTTTGAGATTCTACCATTGAAAGACACCACAATATGATCATTCCTCTGCTGCTATGATCATCCACTTCCATAACTGGGCTGCATTAATGAATCTTCACAGTAACATATCCTGACACAATCTGTTGTTCATAAACTTTGGACATATTTTCTAAAGATTTCAAGTTGCCCATAATGATTTCAAGATTTCTTGTCCTGTCTTACCATGATAGCTGTGAAAATAAAAGTCTCAGAGATAGATAATATTCCAACCCATTTACATTCACAAGCAGACCAATATGGCTGTTGCCATAAGGTTCCGCTTTTCAACAGCCCAACTCTGGACTTGAGTGGTGCTTTGTTATAGGACTTCTGCTCAAGACAGGGGTTGTTCATGATACTGTATACACCATTTTTCAAACATAGAATGTCTATTGGTACACTTTGCACCAGGACACCCTAGGCCAGAGTTCGATGATCGACTTTGCAGTCAAAGTCTTTGGCTTTTGGCTCCATATATTGGTCACTCAGGTGAAGAAAGGGGTGCAATTGTCCACCAGCCCGCCTGGCGGGTTTGTGGGTTTGCTGGAGCAGTAAGCCGTTTTGTGAAGCCAAAAGTGCCACTACACAGGTGGTTGTGGAGGCAAAAACTCAGGCCTGGCAAGAGTTTGGTTAAGGAAGACCTGGTACCAGTGTATTGGAATCCAACAGGGCTGCTCTATGTCACTGGTCTTATTCATAACATTTATAGTCAGGATTTCTAGGTGCGGCCAAGTGCCAGGGTTGGTTTGGTTCGCTGACCAGCAGATTTCATCCTTGCGTTTTGTGGATGATGTAGTTCTGCTGGCACCCTCCTGCCAAGACCTACTGCATGAACTGGGCTGGTTTACAGCCAAGTGTGAAGAGCTGGAATTTTTTGAATCCCAGCTTTAAGTCTGAGCCACTGTGCTTGAGTAAAAAATATGGCTTTTTCCCTTTCAGGTTGGAGGAGAGCTCCTGCCTCAAGTGAAGGATTTCAAATATGTTAAGTTCCTGTCTTGGAGTGGAGCAGGACATGGATAGATGGATCGATGGGGCTGCTGCTTAAATGCAAATGCTGCACCGATCTATTGCCTGGTGTCCTACCCTCAGCTATGGTCATGAGACTAGAGCATGACTGACAGAACAAGATTCCGGATATAAGAGGCTGAAATTAGCTTTTTATGCAGGGTGGCTGGGCCGTCTCTTATAGATAGGATGAAGAGCTCAGTCATTCGCAAGAGGCTCAGACAGTTTCAGAGTACAACCGCTTCTCCTCCCTATTGAGAGGTGTTAGCTGAGGTGGCTCGGACATCTTTTTTTAATCCCCCCTCGAGACCTCCCTTGGGAGATGTTCCAGCCATGTCCCACTGGGAGGGGCCCAGAGGATGACCCCAGACATGCTATAGGGACTATGTCTCTGAAGAAGGCATCTGGAGGAATTAAACCCGGTAGTCTCTGCTGAGACTGCTGCCCCTGAGACAGAGTCCTTGATGAAATAGAGGATAATGAGTACCATTACAACTATAAGTACAGGTGGCAACCCTTCTTCTCGGGTTGTTGCAATAATGTATTGTTAACTTCTGATTCTGGTGATTTTACTGTTCTGTGTCTTAATGCCCTCATTGATACTTTGACATATTAGATTGTGATGATGTAATCAATCTGTAATATTAAAGGCACAGTCTTGAAATTGTTTATGTCCCACTTATTCAGCTGGTAACGCTGTCAACCTATGCTGAGCCCCTTAAATACGGGGTACCTTGAGGTTTCTTGATTGGTCCTATTTTACACTTGTTTTACTTGCTTCATGTACAATCCATTACAGTAGGTCTATTTACCTTTATGATCCAAAAGTTTTCGATCATAAAAGTCAGTTAATTCCGTTCTGGGTTAGCCTTAGGTGTTGTGGGGTGTGCATCTTAGTTTTTCTGTTGACTTATTAAATTCCATTTAAATCATAGAGCATTATTTTAAAACCTTTATGTTAGAGGTTTTATCTTAAAAGGAATGTTCATCCATGATAATGATGATATTGGGAGAGAATGTTGGGATATATATATATTTTTTAATTCTTGTCCTGTGTTTTCTTTAGATGGAGAAAACTTCAACTCAGAGTGACATCCAGGAAAATACCCTAAAGACCATGTCAGTCAAACTGGGCAACCTGTACTGCTCCTCATCCTCGAGGAGGGTTAGAGATACCATTATCACCTGGTAAGACAAAAATCACTTTGTGTTATGTTATTTTTTTCTCTTTAATTATTGGTATTGTTATAAATAAATGTTAATTTATTTAATTGAAAGAAAGTAGAGCACATCACCCCAGTTCTAAAGTCCTTCCACTGGCTCCCTGTATCTCAGAGAATAGACTTTTAAAAATCCTTCTGTTAGTCTATAAATCTCTGAATGGCTTAGCACCTAAATACATCCCAGACTTGCTATCAGTGTATCAACCCTCCAGACCACTCAGGTCTTCTGGCTCCAACCTGCTCTGCAGACCTAGAACCAGAACTAAACATGGAGAAGCAGCATTTAGTTCCTATGCTCCACTTTATCTGGAACAAACTTCCAGAAAACTGGAAAAGTGCTGAAAGCCTGAGTTCCTTTAAATCAAGACTAAAAACACATTTGTTTAGGATTGCCTTCCACTGTTCTAGTTAAACACTTCAACTAAAACATGTTTTCTTTTAATCCAACTGTTTTTAATATTCTTTTTTTGTTTCTGCATTTTTTATTTTATTTTATTTTATTTTTAATTTTTCCTACTTGCTTTGATTCTGTTTTATTTTCCTGTATATTTTAATCATGTAAAAGCACTTTGCATTGTCTTTGTACTGAATTGTGCTATACAAGTAAATTAGCCTTGCCTTGCCTTAATTGGCAGTAATTGTTAAAAAAGAATAATAATAAAATTCATCATCAGTATTTACATAATATCAACGAATAAACACAAAAAAATTAATATACTTAGTAAGTGGCATCTAAAACTGATCTGGTCTTTCAAGAGAAAATTTTGAATTAGCAGCATTTATCCATTCATCCATCCATTTTCTAACACGCTTAATCCCAAGTGGGGTGGCGAGGGGTGCTGGTGCCAGCTGTCTACTGGTGAGAGGTGTCCAGGTTCCACCCTGGACAGGTCTCCAGTCCATCCATAGCAGCATTTAATAAAAGTATATCAAACATGCTTTCTTTTGGTAATACAGTTTTGACACTCCATTTTTAATTTACATTATTCCAATATAATATAGAAATATAGATTATACATACATAGTTATACTCACACAAAATAATTGCTGTTTCAATTGTTCATCAGCTTTCAGCTGTGCATTATATTATATATACTTTGTGTGTCACAGGGACCTGGATTTAGGATGATTTGTATTAATTAGAACAAATGGAAACTAAACATTTGTAGCGTTTAAAAAAACACTACAAATATAAAGCTTCCATTTTAGGTCCCTGACCAAAGTTTGTTAATTTTGATTGAAAAATGACACTTACCACTAAAAATATTTTAGACATCACACTAACCTAAAGTTTTTGTGTTAATCTAATGTCACATACGTCACACGATTTCTATTAGCCATCTACACAAAACCAGGTTTGGATGCATCTAAATGTGGAAGGGCAGAGGTGCCAAAACAAGACCAACAACATTTGAAGAAAGTTTAATGGCGCCTGTCACTACCAGATCCGTCACGGAAGCCGATCCGTGCAAACAGCTCATTTGTGCATGTGCAACCAGATATACATCCGGGTTTCCATAAATAGTGTAATTATGGAACTAAAATTTGTTATTTCTGTCATGGTATGCCCTGATAGCTGACCTTATTGTTAATTTTACTAACCTGGCTAGCTCTGTCCAGTTTCTAATCATCACTCATATTATCCACCTGCTTCTGCTGCTGTATTGGCAGCTCAGCCCAGCTATCATGGCCAGATCATTGATGATGTTGGTTCATTAGTTTGTTTTAGTTATTTCCATAGTCCATGTCCTCATCCCTGGAGATCAGTGGGTTGAGAGGGTTTTAGTGTTTACCTTGCCATCTCCTGATCTTGTCCTGACTCTTGGCCACTGAGCGCCCCATTTCCTGTTTTGGCTCTGCGTGGGGTGAGTTAGTTTAAAGTTCTGTATTCCTTGCTCTTATTCCCCTAAGCAAGCCCTGTTCATGTTTTGACTCAGAGGAGGGAGCTAGTTTAAGTTCCGCAGTTCACCTGGTACCATGTCTTGTCTGTGCCCCACTACTACTGAACCTGCCTGTTTTCATCTGAGCGTGTCTGAATGAACATGCTGCTGGACTCATGGGGTTCTGAACCTGCCTCAACACTCCTTGGATTCCTGGAACCCTGGATCTGTCTGTTCCTGTTCAGATGTTCCCTCACTGGGGCAGATGCGAGTATCCTATGACCCCTGGCCAGGCTACGGACTCCTGAAACTCAGAAGTGCCCTGTTCTGAACTGTTTCCCTGACCTGGTTGACTTCTAGCTGCTCACTGTGGTTGCTGCAATGGGGACACTCTGGTCTGCTCCGCGCTACATCTTCTTTGGCAGGATCCTGCCTTCCTCTGAGAGGATGGACTGAACTGTTTAACCAAAGTGCCAGTGATGGGTTGTGCCCCGCCTGCCCCCGCAGCTGCTGTGTATTCGCAGATCCACAGCAGCTCGCATTCAGTTCTGTCTCTGTTTGTTTTATTATTAAACGTTTTGAAGCTTCCCATTTGCAGTTCTCGCCAGGAATACCTAAATGCATAAGTGCTACTCTGTGCCGCCCATCAGCTCACAGAGAATAGCACATTTTTTCACTTTACCCCTTCCCCTTTGGGTCCCTCGCACACACATACACACACAGCAGAAGCAGAGAGCAATTTAACAGTTTACCCTACCCTAAGCTGTGACTTTATTAAACTACACTGTAGTGTCACAGCTTAGAACAAAAAGATCCAGTAATTTGAGGCTCACAAAACAGTTCGATTTCTTGGAAGTTTTTTTTAACAACATTATTGGGTTGACGGTATTGGCATCTAAGACAGGAACCTCTATATGCTATAGGTTTGTCAACTGCGGAAGCCTATTTAAAACCTAACCACCTTTCTATGACTATATTCACAGTCATAGAATATTTCAAGTCTTCCCAGCCTTCCAGGCTTATAATTGTCATCATCAGTTTAAGGAATCTGACCCACATGCAGAGAAACCACTCAGAGAACACAGGAAAAAGTTTAACAGGTTTATTTGAAGTAAAGTAAACAGAGGTTGGATCTGGAACTCAGTGAACTGGAAAAGGAAAGTCTGAAGGGGAGATCACAGAGATAAGTTCAGGGATTGTGGGAAATGACACTGCAGCTTGAATTATGCTGGAGACTCACGTTTGAGGGGGCTCTTGCGAATCCTTGAATCCAGTCTGTGTGGGATTATCCAGAGAAGAGGGAACTCGTTGGAGAGCGGACAGGTAGACTTACGTTGGACCCGGAGGAGTAATGGAGCTGACTGTCACTTGGATTTCTGATGGGGACTTGAAGAGATCATGTGGAGGTTTTCCTCTGCTTAGTGTAAACTCAGTAATTCCTTCCAGAGGGAGAAGGTCCAGGTATCCATTTTTCATAGGAAGAGCAAAGACAAAAAAACTCATAACTCAGAGAAACAAAGCTAGGTTAGTCTCTGAGCTAATCTCAGCTTTGCTAGAGTACCCAAAACTGGCAAACACTCTGGCGTCTCAGGTAGTGACAGCCTACTGCTCAAAATACTCCTCCAGTAATGAACCAACGAGCCGCAGGTGTGCAGGGAGTCCCAACAAGGACAGTGCACCACCTGGTGGTGGAGAGAGAAGAAACAAACAAACAAGCCACACAAACTGATTCCTAACAATAATACAGTGAGAAATGTCTTGGACATACACAATAAATTTTTTTATAAACAATGTACTTACCCCTGGTTGGAGCTCAGCTGTACAGAAAACAGATAGAAACAGTTAGGGTTGAAACAATTAATGGCATTAATGGATTATTGATATAATAGTCAATTAATTTTGTAATTAAATATTTGTAAAATGAAGTGTGGAGACATGCAAATTATTTAAGGTAAAATTTAATGGCGCAATATCAAGTTACAGTCACTTGTCAGTATCAAGTAAATTTTACTTTTTATAAGACATAAGAGTGATGAAGATATTACATAACATTTATTTATTTACATCCAAGTTGTAAGTTAGATTTTTTTAAACAAATGCAGTAAAGTGTTCTTGTTTTTCATAGGCACAAACAGCATTTTACTCAACATTTTAACACTGGACCTTTAACTCCTAAGTCCGTCTTTTTGACGGTTCTGAGATTTTGAAGGGAAAGAACTATATTTGAAATTAATCTCTCATGTTAATTGACTTTTTATATTTCTATATTTTCTTCGTTTTCACATAGTTTTTTTAATAAAAGAAAAACATAAAAAATAAATATGGTTAATTTTACCCCGATCTCCCACTGCCCTTTTGACGGCTCTATTACGTAAGGCTATTAGTAATGGGTAGTTTCACTTTTCTTAGGGGTACACAAAAATGTGTTAAGTTCAGGTAGTATTTAGTAATGAATAATCCTCAGCATAAAGTTTTACTTTACTTAACAGTACACATTATTGGCTAATTGCTACAATACTGACTGGCTAATAATTAGTTCCTTAGTAACTACTTGATATGATGTTTAAATTTACTTTATATAATGGTCAGGTAGTAAATATATAAGTAATAGTTCCTTAGTAACTACTTGAGATAATGCTTGACTCAGTGGAGTCCATAAAATGATTACTAGGAAATGATTTGGTTATAAGTAATCTATCTTCTTGTAAGTTGTAATTTGAAATGTTTAGGGTTTATTCAGAACCAACACTTAGAATTTCTACTCTATTTTTTTGGTAAAGAGCTAGTTGTCCCCTGATATGTAGTGGTTAATACTAGTGTTGCGCCGATGCCATTTTTTGGCCCCGATACTGATACCCGATACCTGGCTGTGCAGTATTGGCTCAGAATCTACACATTGTTCTCCAGTTAGTTACCCTGTGTTTCCCAGATAACTGAGCAGCAGTCCTATAATAAGGCTGGGCTGGTTGTGCTGATAGTTTGTAACAATCTTTGAAGAGTCTGATAGTGATTAGATTGTGATTAGATTGTTACAGACAATACATTATAATAGATTCCTGGAATTCAAATTTTCTTAGGTGACTCAATGTCAAAATAGCTCTCTGTAGCACTCCTACACACTCCACCAGCCTGTTATAACAGCAAAAGAAGTTGGCACTTCAAATGCTTTGTATGTATCCCAGCATAGAACCCAGTGCCACAGTGGCACCACATCGCTAGTTCCTCTCAGATTTGTCTGTTTTCCTGTCTTCGACCCCATGAGAGATACTGTTTGACAAAACATTTAGTTAACATTGGTGTGTGAACAAGAAAAAAAAGATGGAGAGGAAAGGAGGGGGAGTGGAAAGCTGACAGATGACAAGTGAAAACAATCTGTGCAAGTGTTGTATCTACTTTATCTGTCTAAGTCAGTAACGGCGCTTCTGCTCACTGCAAAATGAGAAACACTGCCTCAAGGGAAGGAAACACTGCTTGCTCGCTTCTTGCGCTTCATCTTATCTGTATTGCTCTTATTTATTAGGATGTAGAGAACATGCAATGTGCAAAGTAGCATGAAGGTGTAGGAAGAGGAGAGAACGTGGAAAGAGCCGGTGTTGGAAGAGAGGGAATCAATTTAGTTCCTTCTACCTAGTAAAGGAAAAGGAGGATAGCATTTGGAAACACAGAGGTAATTCCAACTTTCACATAGTTAAACTTTTGGTCCTCGTCATTTTTAGAAATTCCCACCATGCTGTCAGGGAAGAGCTGATGTTAATATTTTTAAAACATGGGTGCCGTTTGATATTAGAGCTAAAAAACGGCAAATCTGATTTTTTTGATATTACTGCATAGTTTCTGTTCTGTGTCTATCCAGGGCTCATCTAAGGGATTATGTTTTATCCATTTAAAGATGTATTGTAATCTATTTGCTAAATAGTAGTGTTGGAAGTTAGGTAAATCTAGTCCTCCTCTGTCTTTAGTTTTCTGTAGTGTCTTTAAGCTGAAACGAGGGGGTTTTTTCCTTCCAAAGAAATTTAGAGATGGAAGAATCTAGAGATTTAAACCAGTCAGATGATGGTTTATTTGGGGATCATTGAAAATAAGCTGTTATTTCTAGGTAAGACCATCATTTTAATTGAGGCTACCCGACCCATAAGGGAGATCGGAAGCAATTTCCATCTTTCTAGATCCTCTTCTATCTTTTTTAAAGAGGGATGTGGTTGAGTTTTGGTAACTCAGCTTATTTAGATGACAGTAATTCCCAAATATTTGATATTTCCTGATTGCAATTGTAGACCTGAGGGATTCTGTAGAGAACAATTAATTGGTAGTATTATAGATTTAGACAAATTTATAGATAAATCTGAGACTTTTGAGAAAGATTCTAGCAATCTAATTACTTGATAGAGGCAAGTGTTTGAGTGCTGGAGATAAAGTAATACATCATCTGCGTAAAGACTAATTTTATGCTCTATTTTCATGCCTTTTATACCTTTAACCACATTAGTTTGTCTGATTGTAGCAGCTAGAGCAGGGGAGGGCAATTCCAGTTCCCGAGGGCCGCTATCCTGCAGCTTTTAGATTTGTCTTTGGTCAAACACACCTGAATCAAAAGGCTTAATTACCACCTCAGTATGCTGTCAGTTTCTTCAGTCCTCTTAATCATCTATTTACTTGATTCAGGTGTTTTGGACCAAGGACACATCTAAAAGTTGCAGGATAGTGGCCCCCAGGAGCTGGAATTGCCCACCCCTGAGCTAGAGGCTCAATGAAAATGGCAAAAAGTGAGGGGGAGAGCGGGCATCCCTGTCTGGTGCCCCTCTGGAGACAAAAGCTGGAAGATGTTTAATTATTTGTGCTGACACAGGCTGTTGGGCAGCTGTATAATATTTTTAACCAATTTATAAAGGAATTGCCAAAGCCAAATTAAAGTAGAGTAGCAAATACAAATTTCCAGTTTACTTGCTTGCTTTTTCTGCAATAAAGACAATTTGTAGGATTTAATATTTTTACTGTAGGCATAATCTATTGAGTTAAGTCTATTAAGACCAGAGACAAGTAGTAAAGCAAAACTGAACAGTAAAAAGAAAATATAACAGAACCAAGACTGAGACATTAACTAAGAAAAACCCAAGGAACACAACAAAATATGAACCAAACCATAAAAAAAGCAAAGCAAAACTGAATATCAAAAGAAAAACATAACAGAAACAAGAACCTAACATAAACAAAATTTGTTTTTGTTTTACACTTGTGTAAACAAAATGACAAATAAATCTGTCTAAATCTAAGTCTAATATTTAGACATTACTCATTAAACAGAAATGTATGCAACAAATGACAAAAAAGTACATGATTAATCAGAATAATGCTAAGAGACTTGTACCAAACTCATTTAAGTGACTGTTTTTATTATTAGTCGAATGCTTTCCTTAAAATGAGGGACACCATGAAAATGGTCAAAGAATCAAAACCAAGGACCCAATATTCAAGCAGATGGATCTGGATGATTTCAAACAATTGTTTATTAAAACAGTAAGTGTGCGTCTGCTCGCAGCTGGGGTGGATAAACCGGATCCTCTGTAGGAATAGAAACTGAGGTCAGTGACCTGGTTCAGAGTTCAATCCGATTCCAGAGGAAGGAGATGAATCCATGAGGGAGACGGTTCACAGCTTGTAGCAGGAGCCGCACACCGAGTGATGAGCAGAGCGTATGCCAGCCGACGCCGTGGAGCTACAGCATCCAGAAGGGAATATTCTGAGCCCAAGTCGAAGGAGAACCAGGTTTACAGACCGATGGTCAGAAGAACAGTCCAAGTTCGGTAAGCCGGTAGATTTCAGGAATCCATCCAGAACTGATCAGACCAACAGAGCAGACAGGGGCAAAGCAAACAAGTCACAATCAGAAAATCAAAACAATAATCAGAACTCTAGGGTTACTCTCACCGAACAGCTCAAATAATCTGCTACTGGTGGCAGGAAAGCAAACAGAATGAATAGCTACGGGGACCAGGTGAATCAGATCGGCGGTAGTCAGTCAATAAGACAGGTGAGCAGGGGCAAATGGAAAAAGCCAGCCATCAGCGCCAAAACCAGGACAGAAAACAACTTAGTCCTTACTCTTTAAGCAAACATTAAGTTTGTTCAAATACATAGGGCCCATTTCACAGATATTTAAAAAAACATATTTTAATGTTAATTGTGGAAAAGAACTGCAATCTTTATTGTGGCAAAGAGTAGGACAGTTATAATCTGACAGCCCTATTGTTA
>JAGKQL010000009.1:34676944-34694771 GCA_018398635.1 Cyprinodon brontotheroides
AGCGCAGCTACGGTTTAACAGTTAAACCAGTTGTTAGTGTGCAAAGCGTTAATATTCCGAGCTGCCATTGAAAGCACCATAAGTATGCATACTGTATGCTTACACAGAAGTTCGACGGGATGCTAAGCAGAGCTGAATGACAGCATCAGAATGTTTAGCAAACCAGCAAAAAGCAAAAGTACTTGGCGTGTTTTCCAAACACGTTGTGTTGTTAACGTTGTGTAATGTTGTTTGCAAAGTGTGCAACTTGCACAGTGGGATCAAGATTTTTTTATTTTTCTAGTGCATTTGAAATAATTTAGCCTCACTAATTTTGTGAAAAACTTCAGAAGACTCAGGTGGAGGCATCAGCAACTGCCTGGATCACTGATTATCATATTGTGGCATGTTGTGGAAACAATTATCTGATCCTGAATGTGAACAAAGCATTAGATGATTGTAGATTTTAGAAGAAAAAAGAACAATTTGAGTCCTATTAATATCATGGGAGAAGAAGTGGAAGGGTTGGACGAGTATAAAAACCTTGGTGTTCACATGGACAAGCTCCACTGCAGATGCACCAGTCAAGCTATCTACAAAAAGCAAGAGAGCAGACTGTACATGCTGTCAATTAATCTAATTTTTAATTCTGGTTTATTGAAACATTAAATTTACATTTGTGATTAATAAAGTATTTCTTAAATCCTAGCCGCCACTCTAAGAGGAGATCCTGTCTCCTCATTGGGAGCAGCCATTGGTCCCAACAAGTACCTATAGATAGTCCCTACCAGGGAAACAAATACAAGGCCATGGAAACACATTTATGTGTGTTTATGTTTGGCCATGTTTTGTCACCTTGTGGGCACATGTTCCAAGAAATATGCTACGTTTTGAGGACTTATAGGTACTTGTTGGAAACAATGACTGCTCCCCATAAGGTCAAGTTATCATCTTTGAGTGGGGGTTAGATTTAGGACTAAAGTTTGAATTAAGTTTAGGTTAAGTTTGGGGCTAAAGGGCATGGTATACTCGCGCAATTGTGTGTTGCAGTGAGCTTGTCGCAGGTATGACACTGATATTTTTGATTTAGGCCCAATTTTGAAGCTCATGGTCTGCGCTGTGGTATTCCACGCCACAACGCAAGAAGGACAATCCACGAACTAGCTATGGGTCTAAAAAACGGCAGAGGAGGTGAGGAAGTGGAAAAACACAAGGGGAAAGTTTTCTCAACAACGGGGTACATGGGCTTAAAAGAGCTGGATCCATCCATCCATCCATCCATCCATCCATCCATATCCATCCATCCATCCATCCATCCATCCTTCCATCCATCCCATCCATCCATCCATTCATCCATCCATCCATCCATCCATCCATCCATCCATCCATCCACTCCATCCATCATCTCCAAACCATCCGGGTCGGGTCACGGTGGTAGCAGCTTTCAGCCACTTGGGCCAGTTCCTCCAGGGGAATCCCAGGGCCTCCCAGGCCAGCCGAGGAAACATAGTCCCTCCAGTGCTTTCCTGGATCTCCCCCTGGGCCTCCTCCCAGTGGGACGTGCCTGGAACACCTCATGCAGGAGAGGATCCAGGAGGCATCCTAACCAGATGCCTGAGCCACCTCAACTGGCTCCTCTCGTCATGGGGAGTGAGCAGCGGCTCTACTCTGAGTCCTTCCCCGATGACCTGAGCTCCTACACCAAAATCTGGAGAATCCAGAGACTGACATTCTTCGGGAATCCCACGGGTCACAGGATTCCGTGGGATGAAGTCGAAGTAGTTAGTAACGATCCACGGGATTGGGGCCCAGGATTTTAAGGATTTAAACGGGAAGCAGACGGGAGTGAGGAGCAGAAACCAATAGTAACTAAAAAAAAGCTTGGATCGTTACCAAAAAATAAATAAAAATGAAAAATCCAGTACTGGCGCCGCCATTTTGTGGATTTTTCCTTGAAGCCCCTCGCTAATGCAAGTCAAAAAACTACGGCAAACCAACGGTGCTTCCGGCTCTGAGGTTTTTTTCACCAGCTCCAAAAACAGCAAGAATGGGAGGGGTGGGAGTCATTCTGAATGGGGCCGAGGGTAATTTCACCAGGAGTGGGGGCGGAACAGGCTTTAGATTTCTACTTTGGCCGGGGATCGGGACGGGACACAAAGTGAAAATCCACTCCCGTGTCAATCTCTACTGAGAGCCCAGGGACACTACGGACGAAATGTTCAGCCACTTGTATCCGGGATCTCGGAAATGAGGGGTAGGAGACATAGATCGACCGGTAAATAGAGAGCTTTGCTTTTGGCTCAGCTCCCTGTTCACCACAACAGACGGTACAGTGCATGCTTCACAGCAGAGCAGCGCAAATACTTCTCGATCTCCGCTCCATCTTCCCCTCATTTCTGAACAAGACCCCAAGAAACGGTCTCACCATTATGGCATCTGCTCTTCTAGCTGATCCATCGTCACAAGTGGGTTTTCCAATGGCGGTCATACAAACAAAACAAGCTGGTAAGTTACCAAACAGGAAATATGCATAGTGTAGAGCTGGATGTAGAATTGACCAATCAGAGGCCTTCTCTGGAGAGGTGCACCAGAGTGTCTGTGGAAGGGCCGGTGATATCAATGCAAGTAACTGCGACACATTATGCAAAATGACCTGGTTTCTGATAATAAACCAGCCTGATGTATGTATTAGTAATAGTAGGCTAAGGTTCAGAGTTAGGCCATACAACTGAATACAATATGAATGGCAATCAATGGAAAGTCTCCACAAGTGATAGTGCAAGGATAGTGTGACACAATGTGGGCATGTGTGTGTGAAGATTATATGTCCTGTGGGAGGCTGTTTCCGCTGCGTTTGTTCTGTCAGTCTTGATAAAGTCAGGGATATATCTGCTTTAGAACAAAGAGACACTACTCAGCAGCATCTCAGTAACTTTCCTTTTTTTTCTCCGTTCTAGCTCTGTATCTTGTCTCTCTAGAGACTCCCTCATCTTCCCAGGAATGCTGTCTGAGTGAAACCTGACACTAAGTCTCTCACACATGCAGAATCAACTTGAAGTCTAAAGCAGAACTAAAAGTAGTTTGACGTTGAGCAGAGAGCCAAAGTCAGACCAAGGGTGGTTTGAAGCCTGTTTCAGAAGAGAATGAATACAAGAATGAAAAAAATCACTGCAGTAACATCATTGAAATGAATATGCAGTTAATTGGAAGATTGTCTGACAATTATTTTTAAATGAGCATAATAGGAAATGCCTTCAGATATTTTCTCTTTAAACATATTGAGATTTAAAATAGTTAAAAAGTGGAACATATTGCAACAAGAAGCTGATTTGGTGTAGCTGCCATAGGATTCATGTTTTATGATTAAACCAAGGAGGCAAAGCAATTACTGACGACACTTTAGATACATTAAGAGATGTACTTAAAAAAATCACTGACCTCTACTTTCCCCTTTCAAGTAACGAAGTACAAATGCCGTTACTGTACTAAAAGTACACTTTTGGGTATCACATACTTTGCTCCCAAATTTACTTTTTTCCCCCCCTACTTTTGACTTCTACTTTTTGCATCTCACACAAGAAGTATCTTTGCTTTCTATTCCTTACATTTGTAAAACAAACGTTACAACCGTTACTGTAGGCTTCGGTTTTAAAGCACGGGTCGGATGTAGCAAACTGCGATGTTATGAATAACTTTTCATTCCAAAGATCTTGTCCGAGGTAAAGCTGATGTTTTTAGCTTGTAGTCTCTTATTACATATGGATACCAACATTAAAGTTATGATTAGCGGCGTTGGTTTTCTTTTCTCCATAGCTCTAATCTTCAGCTGAAAAATCAAGCTGCTCCTACACAGACCGAAAGTCTGATGATGCATTACGCCAAAATCCGCACAGCTCTGGTGCATTCATTAGCGTCAGAGAGCTATGGTGCACAAAGAGATATAAATCCTACAGAACGTAACTCATACAATTTCGTATTTATTCAAAAACAGTGTGGGGCTTTCTTACAATACTGAATGCTGGCATGTAATTGTGTTTTCTATTTATTTTGATTATTCATCTGCTGGCTTATTTTTCCTCTAAAATCTATAATATTACAGCAACAAATTATCAAAAGTTTTTTCAAAAGCCTGAACAAATGTTTCTCTTTGTCGACACCATTCATTTATGGAAACCTTTTCTCAATTCATTTGAAATAAGTGCAAGCAAGTGAGCCATGCTAGCCAAGAGTCATACTTGTGTGTTCTGTGACTCACAGTGAATTAAAATAAATTAAATTTATTTCTGTAGCACCAAATTCACAACACATGTATTTCAAGGCACTTTACAATTCAACCAGATCATACAGTCAGATTGATTCAAAGTGTTCTATCTAAGGAAAAAACCAGAGTTAAAATTACTCGACTCAGTGACTCTTCGTAATCCCTCACACTAAGCATGCTTGTAGCAACAGTGGAGGAAAAACTTCCTTTTAACATGAAGAAACTCCAGCAGAACCAGGGCTCAGTGTGAGCGGCCATCTGCTCAAGTTCCCCTTTCTTTTAGCTTCATATATTCTGTAAGAAGGAGACACAAAAGCAGCTGTAGAAAAAAAAGACACTCCCCCCCCACTTGACAAAATTGCTCTGTTACGCAGCCTCTAATTTTTGCTCATTTGTTGGATAAGATGAATCTGTAGGGAGGAAAAGGTCTGATGTTCAAATTGCATTAGATAATTTTCATGTATGACTGCCTTTTTGCTGATTTTTCAGCTTTGTGCTTATTAATATGGATACCAAATTAAAGTTATGATTGCTTGTTGATTTTCTTTTCTCCATACTCTTCTCCTCCCCTGCTCCTATCTCCATCTTTCTTCTCTTCCCCGCACACTCTTCATTATTAGCTTTTCTGCTTTGTAAGACATTTATCCTAAGAGTTTTTTCGTGCCTTTTAATATAAATATTTTGATAAAGTGTATCCTGGCATGCATAACCCACAGTAAACTGTTAGAACCCCTGTATGGTTCTTGAACAAACAAAGGAAATACTTACCTGAACAAATGTTTCTCTTTGTCGACACCATTCATTTATGGAAACCTTTTCTCAATTCATTTGAAATAAGTGCAAGCAAGTGAGCCATGCTAGCCAAGAGTCATACTTGTGTGTTCTGTGACTCACAGTGAATTAAAATAAATTAAATTTATTTCTGTAGCACCAAATCGCAACAATTCATTTCAAGGCACTTTACAGTTCAAACAGATCAACCAGTCAAATTGATTCAAAGTTTTCTATCTATGGAAAACCAGCTGATTGCATCGACTCATTGACTCCTTCAGCAATCCCTCACACTAAGCATGCTTGTAGCGACAGTGGAGAGGAAAAACTTCATTTTAACAGGAAGAAAACCTCCAGCAGAACCATTAAGGCTCAGTGTGAGCTGCCATCTGCTGAGGATTCACTGGGGTTCAAGGAGACAGAAGCAGACAGAAAAAAGAAGCATAGATACAAAAGGCAACTGTCAACCAGCTCCACAGGCGGCTCCCGCCCAGGAAACACACAGCCAGGCAGACGGTGAAAGCTCCCGGTGCCAGCTCCCCATGTCAGAGGATGAAGAGAGCACATCCAGTTAGTCACAGTCAGAGAAACAGGACTACACCTGGAAAACAGGCCAAGCTCCAACATCTAGAAACAAAGGTGTTGATGGCAGCAGCACAGCTGGGATATTTCTCTCAGGATGGAGTCACAGCCAAAACAGGAACAGACCAGATGAAGCTACTATGAGAAAAGCAGTGAGAGCAGAACGTTAGAGATTGAACTAACAGATTCTGCAGAGTGGGAGAATAGATGATAAAGGTGAGATCTTTTAATCCAACCTAAGGGCTAATAACAATTCACAAAACATAAAACCAAAAGCACATCATCTAAGGTGAATATAAACTTATGAATAAATCCCTTCCTGTGAGGTGTAGTATGCGAGGGACTAACAGCACCGGAAGTGTAATATTCACCTTCCTATGTCCTGTTGTTCCCTTCAGGCTTTTGTCACTAATTACCCTGGTTTTCCAGCATCTCTCTCTAGTTCTTGTGGTTTTGCCCTTGCTCTTGTCCCTGGATTCACCCCTTCCCTTGCCCATGTTGGACTGCTGCCTGAGCTCTTTATTCTGGACCTTGACTTCTGCCTTTGTCTTGGATTGACTTCTCCTTTGATACGTACCCAGCTCTCTACTCTACCATGTATGAACTCTGTCAGTTTTAGGATTGATCTAAGCCAACCCAAAGGAGGTGGATTGCCAGTGGAGATGGACAGAAGGAAGCGAAGACCATCCATGCACCACCAAGCTTGACTCACTTGGCCACACTTGATTTTTGCTTTAGTGCTGGGGCTTAAATAAATCTTTATTTTTGCTTTACATTCCTGTGCAATGGTTGAATTTCTGGGTCCCTCTAGTGAAACTTCAAAGGGACGAGGAGCAGGCTCAGGCCCCGTCCCACACTTAAGTCAAACGAATAACTAAAACACTAATATTTTCCAGAACGATTTGTCGTGAAAGACGGAGACGTAAAATAAATGTGATCGCCCACACGAATGCATGAAAACGCTGCAAAATGTATGCCAGGGCCTGTAGGGTAGCTGTGGTGCCAAAGCAAAAATAGGCTGACGAAAATGTTGGGCATGCGCGGTAATATTTATACATGGTTGCCCTGCTTGGTCCATTTTGGTGGTTCAGTCAAATTCAGGTGCTTGCTGAACTATGTGAGTGCGATATGTTGCTCTATTTCTTCCTGGAGATATTCAAGAAGTTATTAGAAGATTCTGTTGTAAACCCGACAGCAGGGTGAGTAGCATGAGTCAGCAAACCATCTGCAATACAGTCTGTGCCATTGTTGAAACAGGATACTGTGTCGGCGTGTTTAGAAGGCTTAGCTATGGCGCATCGCGTGTAAAAAAATGCGGTTAGAAAGCTTAAAAATGGAAAACTTATTACTGATACTTCAAAAATCTTCCCCACTCTGAAGGTTGAATAAAAAAAGATGGTTTACAGACCCCCAAAAGCGCCGCGACTTCGTGACGGATGAGAGGTTTGGTTTGATTGAAAATTCTGCGAAAGTTTAGGCCGGGGTTTGAAGCTTCATGTGTGGGCCGAGGGGCTAAGTCACTCATATAAATCAAAAAGTGATTTGTTTGCATTGCCACTGAGTCAACATTTAAGAACCTATGGGACACAAAGAGAGCAGTTGCTAAGGAAATATTCGCTATATAATCCTGTGTTGGAGGTGATGGGGATTCACTTACGTACAGCAAACATTTTTTACACTATTCTGTCATTGGCCTCAGAGGAAATGGCCGATGAGTTGCACTTGGAGACTGCGCTTTTATGCAATGGAAAGGTATCCCATTGGATTCAGAGAAACATTATAAAGCATGTATTTTGTGCATGCTATTAAACCAAAAACAAAATCACCCCTGTACTACATTACTAGTAGGGTTGGGAATTGAAAAGATTTTCACGATTCCGATTCCCTTTTCAATTCTATGAAATGATTCGATTCTTTATTCGATTCTTTTTTCGATTCCAATTTGGGGAAAAAAGGAGAACAAACAGTTTGATTATCAGCATCAACTTTGTTTACTTAACTATTGCACAAATCTTACACCCCAACAAGATGTCCACAGGAAATGTGGCACTGAGTAACAATGTGTTTAAATGAAAATGTGCGCGGAGGCGTTTCAGCATGTTGGATTGAAATTCCTCCCGCGCTTTGCAATGATTGTAAAGCAGTATCTTTCCATCTTTTTTAAAATGAAGCCAAACCTTTGATCTCTTTACTTGGTGTGGCGCCATTTTTTTGCTTTCCTATTTTTGCCTAGTCACGTCGTACTTGCTTACTGAACGCCGTGTGCGTAACTTGCATTAAAAAACGTGATGTAAGTCGCGAGCCGGCGCTCAGAGGTAGGCTCTGTTGCTGCTGCGAATCGAAAAAAGAATCGTTCAGCGAGCTGCCAAACGCATGCCATGGAATCGGAAAATATGGAACCGGTCTGAACAGGAACCGGTTTTCGATTCTATCCCCCTAATTACTTTAGCCTGATAAACCAGAATAAATGTGTGTTTAAATGTGTTATTTAGTCTTGGCCCAGATGAACGAGGCTTATTGGGAAGATTGCTGATGAGAACAACCAGCTGTTTTTCAAACCATGTCTGTGCCTATTGGCCAACGCTCTGACCAATTAGCGCCAACTGACTGTGACGTAGGAAGCGCCACAGGAAGCTGGTGGGGGAGTGTAAAAAAACAGCCTGTCGGTAAAACAGCTTAATACGCCCTTCTTAAAAATGTACGAGCGTAGAGCCTCTTCCTGCTCACGTTTCAACGAAAACCCAAAGTCTAATCCTTCCAGAACTGAATCCAAAGCTGAGTCAAACCAGAACTGTTCAATAGTTGTTTCCATCTTCCTTGTTGTGCTTTCTCCAGGGTCGTGCAGCTTTGCCGTCATGCTCAAACGCGTTCAAAACCCCGACCGCTTTGCATCCAGACATTCAAAACACATCTCTGCGTTGTGATTGGCCCGCCAGTTCTAGGGCCTGGGGCATTGATCGAGGCTAGACCACTGCAGGCAAAAATGATTTTGGCTGCTGGTGGGTGGGGCTAGTTTACTAGGCTACTATGTTACCAGAATAAACAAAGGAAATAATTAAATTAAAATAAAACCTTTTGAATAATTTTTAAGATGCTATTTAGATTAAGGGCATTAAAAAATTATACTTTTTAGGAAATTTTGGTTTGTTCTTAATGTTGTAGCTATTTTGTTGATAATGATTGTTTACCCATTATGTGTAAGTCCTACATTGGAAGTCGTCCAGTCTTTTTGTAAAATATTATTTCTCGTTTTTTACATACAGGAAATGCTAAGACAGATACATTGGTTAATCCTATTTCTTGTTGAAGTTGTGAGTTTCCAGCTCTTTAAACAATTGAATTAGCTCCCTTAAATGCCTTGGCAAGTTACATGGAAATTTATGCTATACAAATAAACTGACATAAAATGGAAGACTGTTCTTAAAAACATTCTTAAGCCCCTTTAATGTTTATTGTCATATTTTTTGTATTCTTTTTATTCGTGCCATGGTTATTTCTGGGTGTTTGTCACTTGCCGTTTATCATCGTTGACAATTTACACATTTATTTGTTTCATTTTCCTCCTGTCCTTCATTCTTTGTTTAATCAATTTACTTTTTCTTTCTTTTCCTCTTCCTTCTTTGGGCTTTTCTGTCCTCAGGCCAGTGCTTCTCAGTCCATCCTTGCATGAAGATTGACTGGGGCATGAATATATCACAACTACCCATCCATGCCTCCCCCTCCCTCCGCTCTCCTATTTTACCAAGATCCCTCTCTCAGCACTTATCTCAAAGTTTGAATCTCATGCATTTTAATCAACACGTCTATCTTGTGCTGAGACCCTCAGCCCCCCCCCCCCCTTGACTTTGCATCAGTGGCATCTTTCACACAAACAACAAGAAAACATCAGCACTCATCTTCTTCACCTCCAACTCCATGTCCCCTTTTTAAATCAATATTTGCCATCAGCAGATAAATTGTATAATTTCCTCACCATTAGGGGATGTGACGCTGACATATTTACTTTCTACTTGCTTTTTTTCGGCCACTCATTCCTTGTTTTTGTGGTGTGGCTATTACCTATCTGAAGGGGATGGATGGCCATGAAGTGGAGAGCAATACCATCTCCATCAGAATAACTGATATTGAAAAATGGCCTCCACCTTCCTGATGACAGCACTGCAAAACCACATACACGCTACAAACACACAAATTTTTTATAATGTCAAGACATTAAGATATTGCAACAGGCACAGGTGTTAATGATAAAAAGAGAAAAGTAGTATCAGATAGTTATTGATGCAGAAAATGTAAAAAAATAAAGGGGAGCGTAAAAAGAGATTAGGGAACTTTAGTTAGGATTACCTTTGATTGAAGATGAGTGGGTTTGTTCCCTCGGAAATATGGGACAACTGTTCAAGTTTACACCTGACTTTGTTTAATTTACAATTATTGGCTTGTACTTACCTGGGTGGATTTGTTTTTATATTACCTGTATGTCACCATTTTACTTACGCGACGACGAAAGGAATAACAAAAAATCCCATCTTTTCAAAAACTGTGTACTGCCACCTGACTGTCTTTAGAAAAAATAATGATTATTATAAGCTGGGAGTGTTGTAGCAGATCTGAATGTATGGCCACAGGAATAGTACACCCAAAACTTGAACACTACTTCATTTTCCTACTCACCCCATGCATGAACAAGTCATTAACGCAGTACTTTTGATATCTCAGGCTGCATCTGGCGTCCTGGAGAGGCTTCTTGCTGTCTGCTGACATTCAAATCATTTAGGAATGTTTCTGAGCTACAAAATGTAGAAAGTGTATAGGATTTCCTGAAAAGCGTGTCAATATTCCTCGGAAACCGCTGGTCAGACCAAAACCAGATGAAAGTGCCATTCAGCTCGGGTAGAACTCATGCTCATCCTGCACACTGAACGTCCTCAGATTACCTTCATTGCTTTCTTTGAGCATACACGGTAGTGTAGCACATTTCTGGCGTGTTCGACGCTCACGGCATTATCGACAGAGGCATTTTTCAACCAGATCTAAATCGCATTCCAGCTCGGCGAAGAACTCATGGACTTCCTCAACTCAAGACACTCAGACATTTTCTTTCATTGTTTTCTTTCTTTAGGTAAACGGCACACATTTCTTCTTCCTCGCAGCTCGCATTGCTCGCGGCACTTTAGGCGCTAAACATTCGTGTCTTGCGTTTGAATTAAGCTCAGGCGCTACCCTTCGGACATTTGAAGCTGTCGTGCAGACAGCTGTCGAACTCCCCACGATATTCTCAGCCATTGCATCGTGAGTATATCAAGCAAATCGAGTCGCTTGTCAAAAGTACTCCAGAGTGTTGTTCAGCATGGGGAGTAAAATGAAGAGCTAATCATGTTTTGGGTGTCTCTATTCCTTTAAACTAAACTTAACACCATAGCTGTTAGGTTTGGATCACTGGCTTTAGTTGCTTAGGGAAAATCCATGGAAGGCGACAGTGGCCTCCAGATGCAGGAGTTTGCTCTGCAACTGGAGCATTGTCAGTTCAAGTCTCGGCCTTGTTTTATCATTAGGAAAGACACTTCATCTGCACCGTCTACTGGTGGTGGACTTAAGAGGTAGAACTGGTGGCACCAGTGTAAGACAGCCTCACTTCTGTTAGTGAGCCCCAGAGCAGCGGTGGGTACAATGTAGCTTGCCGTCATTAGTGTGTGTGTGAATGGGGGAATATCTTAGCCTGACGTAGAAGTCCTACCTCAATTCTAGTCAGAATATGGAACCCGATGCTGCTCCATAGAGCTAAAAAAATGCCTCTGCACTCAATTGGATAGACCTGCAACCAATAAGAAACGGAGTGCGCGGACGTATGTTGCTAAGCGACGCATAGTTATTTGTCCACAAAAATCAAAGCGTGCAGTTGCACGCCTAAGAATCAGAAGATGAGCTCTTGATCACGTTTCTCTGTTCCTCTTTTTAAAAATTAATTTGCTGTCCATATCTTCTAGAACAGACCTACAATAGCAGAATCTACATACCCCAACTCTCCAGCTGCAGCCATTATTGTTGTCACCCTAGCCGCTTTGGTCACGCTGTTAATTACGCTACGTTGATCATCATTCGTCCATCATCGTGAGCAAGTTTCTCCTCACTTCTGACAATTTGATTGATCGCCAGGAGGGTGGCCGACATACTGCTGGGCTTACTATGGAGCAGGAGCTTGACCTAACTACCCTTTACCAAACCTTGTGGGCGAATTCAAGTTCGGAATGGTACCCAGGCTATTTATCCGAGGCCGGGTTGCGGAGTAACCAGGAAGAAAAAAATGCCTCTCTGCACTCAATTGGATATATTCCATCAGATTTCACTTCCACTATAGGCTTTCACCTAAACGCTTCTTTTTTCCTCAAATGTGGGTGCTCATGCAGCGGTGTGCGCGCCTCATCTGGCGGACGCGCTGTTGAGACCACCATGAGTATGTGAGAACCTTAAAAGGGGCAGCGTGGGCGTATTGTGTATAAAAGAACAGGTATGTGCTTATGCAGAACATTGTTGTCTGAACAACCCTGAAATTGACAAAGAGACACGCCTCTATGAAGCACAGTTCAAAACTTGAAGGCTATCAGCTACGCGAGAGGAACATGGAAATCGAGCAGCGCATGGCAATTCAATATAAATGAATCGATGGTTCTGCAAGTGAGTGGCTGGAAAACGAACCCCACTGGTGCAGTTGTAACAAGACGCAGCTGAGTTTCCGCTGACATAAGGCTTAGGTGGCCCGAAAGTTGAGGAAAGACTCGCTGTGATCGTGGAGCAAAGAAATCCAGTGGGGCCAGCTTCAACGTCACCGTTCGACTAAAAGCAGGAAAGCTGGCGAAGAAATGAAAATGAAAATTTCAGCGAGTCCATCGCGGGTGCTTCCGCTTTATGAAACGGTGCAATTTTTTCCATCCGACCAGGGACTGTTGTAGCTGCTCAGCCTACTCCACCGGGCGGATTATGATGAAAAGCTGGCGAAGCCTCCACCCTTCTGCAGCAAACACATCGCTGACAAAGTCATTCAGCCAAGCCACATCACCAACATGGACGCAGGTGCCGCCACTTTGGCTATCCCGTGAATCACACCGCGGAGAAGAAGGGACCAGCACTGTAGCCATACACACAACGGGTATGAAAAAGGCATCAAGCATTGTTGTGCTTGGTTGCCACGCAAATGGACAGAAATGGTAATTTTAAAAGAAAGACTTTGCCTAAAGAAACTTTTCCAGCTGAAATTGCATCATTTCCAAGGAGCCTTCCGCACGGAAAGTGACTCTGACAGCTAAGCAGCTAGCGTAAACGGCATGTCTGATTTATGAAGGCAGTTGCTTCACCTAGAAACAGAGGAGGAGTAAGACTTCCTGAGGTGTTTATCAATCTGTAATAAATACTCGAATAAAGCACAATCATACTCAGTTTTGCCCCCGCTTCATTTTTCTACCCGAAAACTTAATTCAACAGCTGCTCTCGTCCGCGGCGCATCCTGGTTTCATTCTCGGCAGGTGTTTTTTTTCATCTAAATAATCTAAATCTTTTTAAGTGAGAAAGTCCACCTGAAAATTTAATCATTGCAGTCAGTTCATCCATCCAGATTATTATCCTGCCTATGTTTTAAGTTAATTTATGCGTCAATAAACGAAGAAGAAGGGGAAACTGGCATGTCGGATTTAGCGCAGCTGTTTAATTCAGAAACAGAGGATGAGGACTTTGAGGGGTTTGATTAATACTTTGTAATAAATACTACTTGAATAAAGCACAATCATACTCAGTTTTGCTCACGCTCTATTTTTTCTACCTGAAAACTTAATTCAACAGCAGCCTCTGGGCGCGTCTCGCATCCGGACTCACCTCGGGCATGTGTTTTCATCAATCTAAATCTTTTGAGTATAAGTCCACCTGAAAATTTAATCATTACAGTCACAGTTCATCCAGATTATTATCCTGCCTTATGTTTTACAGTTAATTTATGTCAATAAACTGTATCAGAGGAGTAATCACAGCCCTGTGTCATCAGCTATGTGTTCTCACGCCGGGTTCCCAGGTTTGAATAATACTTTGTAATAAATACACCTTTGCAGCTTATTTGCTGTGATCAGTGGGAATAAAGTGTTTTTAATATGTTTTAAGTGGAAAATCCACCTGAGAGGACATGTACCTGTATATAAAAAAAAAAAACGCCTCTATAGTCCGTGTTTTTCCTTATGTGTGTGTAGCACACAGAAAAGGCACAATATAAACGGCTATTTCTTTTAGTCCGTCCTTTATGGTCGCGGAAAATACGTACAAATCCAATAAGAAAGCAACGGAGTGCGCGGACGATGTTGCTTAATGATAGTTGTTAAGTCAATAAATCAAAGCGCAGTTGCACGCCAGGAATAAGAAAAGATGAGCCTTTGATCGCGCTTTCAATTCCTCTTTAGTCCCAACCAGCCGCCATATCCTCGCAACCCCATTAGCAGAATCTACACACCTCAAACCCTCCAGCGGCAGCTATTGTTGTTGTCACCCAAGCGCCCTTTGGTGACGTGGTTGATTACGTTACTGCTGATCATCTGTCCATCATCGATAAAGCCCGCCTGACAATTTGTAAGTTCTCGAATCTGCGTTCCCAGCAGGCCAGGTAAAATATATCTGCGGTGGCGCTTCCCAGTCACCCCTAAAAGCGAAAGTACAGGAAATCTAGCACTGTACTCTGCTCTGCGAGGATCATGGATGGAGAAAGACGTTTTTCACTCATGGTACCAGTTTTGTGTCTGGAGAAAGAAATACGTAGACATCCAGTTTTTGTGGCTGCTGCAGTCATAGGTTGCGGAATCAGACTGTCCTAAACTTTGAATCAATTAGTTTTTTTTATCGCAGTGCACATGGCTCAAGGATTTTCTTCACTTGGTTGAAAAGAAATTAGTTTACCTTCAGTCTTGGGATTCCTGTTCTGTCCATGTTTGGTGAAAAAAACCCTGACAAAGAGTTTGAAGCTCATCATGCATTACATTACATCTATAAGTTTTATTGTACGCTCTGCCCTTTCAGCTATTTGACCTGTGCAATTATTTCTAATTCCAGAGCTGCCTCACTGAAATGCTGATGATGGAGAACTGGAAGACTAGTCTGCTCAGACAAGCAGCCAACCTAAAGAGGAGTGGGAGTGTACAGCCAAGCAACTTGCACATCAAAATGCATAACCTTACACACACGTGGCAACAACTAGAGGTAAAACACATTCAAATCGCAACACGTAGATACTGTGAGAAAGACATCATATCCATATGTAATTAAAAATTATTATGAGTATAACTACACAAAAACAATAGCCCGTCCTGCATCACTGTCCAAAAGATATTAGCACGGGTGCTTAAAGCTTCTACGTTTTGAGAAACTATGTTTTTTTAACTCTAAAACCTTTACTACCTTACCTCCGAGTGATTGCATAGGTTTTATAATTTTAAATATAGTTTTGCCTCTTTAAGTTTGTAAATTCCGTAAAAGTTCAAAAAAATCCACTAGACTTGTTTTCCAAGATTTGAAGACGTTTCTCCACCTCTCCAGGAAGCTTTCTGTCATGTTGGCTTTCAGGGATCCTAACCCACATGCAGAAACACTCAGAAACAGGAGAAAAAGTTCAAAGGTTTATTGAATAAACAGGGGGTTATCAGATTCAGGACTGGTCACGACTGGTTTCTCTGCAGAGGGGGACAGAGAGGTTAGCAGATATCCAGGTATGTTTGCTGGTTGAATGAGTGCAGGTCTGTACCTGTTCAGAGGTTTAAGCAGAGTGGCAGAGGAGGGGAACCAGGAGGGTCCAGAGGCTGAAGGCAGGCAGAGGGCTATGCAGAGGCAGAGCTTGGTTACTGATCTTGCAGATTCTGATCAGAGCTTCTCTTTCAGTTTCTTCAGAGAGTGGGCAGGCAGGTATCTGACAGATTGACTTTCCAGCCTGAGAACAGACTGCTTGGTTTCACGCTTGAGAAACTCTTCCAGGTTTCAGGTTTCCAGGCAGGTTCTTCCTGAGAAGCAGAAAGGACAAAAAGCAGATTAGGTTCAGATTCAGGCTTCAGGGAAGTCAGAGATTCAGACAGGCTGGTCGGCTAAACTCTGGCGTCGGATTGTAGCTCTGCACCTCCTTAAATGCCGATCTCCTGATGAGCTCACGAGCCGCAGGTGTGGTGGTCAGCTCCAGCCCAGGAGACCTAGAACGCTCCTGCTGGAGCAGGATTGTGACCTCCAGATACCAACACTTTCTCTATTCAAATGTCTGATCCTCAGTGAGTTTGGGCCCTATATAGGCAAGGCCTTATGGAAACATGCAAATGGTAAATCGATGATTGAATAGTTTGTTCTGATATAGCCTGTGTAATATCTGAAACCTATCTATGATTCTTCAGATATTATTACAGGCTAACAAACCAAATTACATCAGTGCGATCACCTGAACAAGAGTGGGACTGAGACAACTGTGAAGCCATCTACAGAAGGGACCGAATATTTGCTTAATCAAGAACCAATAACCTTTAGTTAAATGATTCTTAAACCTCCAGAACAGTTCATGTTTGAATTGCGACCGCCTGCCAGACCTTGCCCAGACTCATGCAGCCGTACCGAATTTGAGGACATGAACACTAATGTAACATTAGTGTTCAACATTTAGTGAATAAAGCTTGTCCAAGCTTAAGCAACAGCTACAACATATTCCTGTAGCATAGCGTAGCATGCAGTCCATTCTGTGTCTTTACTCTTCAGTAAACACGTGATATGATTAACATGATCAAAAGACATATTGTTTGTTCTGTCCCTGATTATGCCAGACCTGCAAACTTTTTTTTCCATGTCAATTGGAAAGGTTGAGTTTCATCCAGCTGCAGCTCAGCAGTCAGTGGCTCACAGCAGGAGTTCTTTGTCTCAGTCGTTCATCATGGCAGTCCTTCTTTCCAGTCTGGCTCTATAGGTTCTGAAACTAAAGAGAAATGTGTTGCAAAAGGTCTTTTTTGCTGCAGTTTGGTTCTGAAAGGTTCTGACTTATCCTTGAGGATTCTGGAGATCTGGGTCTTTCGGTTCCGGCAGGATCTCCATCTTTGTTTTAAAAAAATGTAGATATAAAAAACATAACCGCGGATGTCTGGGGGACAGTGATTCGCTTACATGCTATGAATGCTGGCGTACCATAAAGAAGATATGATGAACAGTTAAGTTTGTGCCTTCAAGTCGTTGCCCATAGGAAGATGTTAGTTGTATATAACCTAACGGAATATCTTCAGAACAGCTCCTTATGACACAAAACTCATATGGGTGAGTAGAACATGATGGAATGACGTAAAATCAAGGGACCAATAAAAAAAAAAAAAACATAATCCCCTTTAATTCACGTATTTACATATTCACATATTTGAAATATTCATAGGGAGAGGGTTCTTGGACCGTGTGAAGATGTCCTTTCATATTGATCTACCTTCATGCGTGCTAATATTTTACCTCACGATCCAATACAAATGTCCACGACCTCATCCGTCCTCACATTAGCAGCACTGGCTTCCTTAACAGACCATATAAGTAATTAAAATCGGTGAGAGCACATTGTTAAGTAGTAACCGGATAAAAAAAAGAACGACTGCACAGTCAGAAAGCCACTTATTTACACTGTAATGAAAGACAGTGTTGTGCAAGATATGTTATTTATTGCCCACTGGAACTTTTGAACTAAGCCCAACTCCTGTAAACCAACACTGCATCAATATTCCCCCCTTCCCCAAACTTTAAACCTAGCACAGTACAGCCCGATAAGCACCATTCTCCTTGCAACTGACAAACCTATAACCTGACTCTGTCAGATGGATGTCACTCTGCATATCCATCTAGAAACTCTTCTGTTGAAGTAATTTTGGGAAGGGGCTTAAAATACTGGTTAAGTTGATTGGCCTCTGTTGGTGATAGGCATAGACGGCCAAATAAACCCAATCAGATACGCAACGAAACGCTATATAATTTACTAACAGAGCGGCGCATTTACGAAGAGGAGCCAATTGATAGATCAAACTCTTGCTGGAAACCAGTCGGGAGAAGAGCAAAAAACATCTTTTCCTCCTGAGAAAAGCCTCCAGAGCAGTGTTTTGTTTTTCCTTCTTTCAGTGAAGCAAAATACTCTGTAATTTCCATAAAACTTGCTCGATAGCCACGCTAACGCTAGTTTCATCGGCTGAAGCCGCCATGTTCTTTAGACTGAACTGT
>JAGKQL010000009.1:34695271-34707442 GCA_018398635.1 Cyprinodon brontotheroides
GCATCATGTTTGCATGTTAAATAAGTTCAGCTAATACCCAGGGGGGGATTTTGTGATATATATATAAATACATGCAAACAATAATTGTTTCATAGCTACAAACTGGATTTAGTTTGGTTAAATCATTAAATCCAGCAGGTCCAGCTGAAATAAGAAGGATCACGCTTCATCATTTCAATCAGGATAAACGGTTAAAATCAGCAGTGTTGTGTAGACAGATGTTTATTTTATGTCTGTCATGTCAGATCAACCAAATGCTTTTTGAAACCAACCTGGTATAACTTTGGGATGGCGTGTTTATGCTGATATGCATTGTTAGCTTTCTTCTTCATATTTTGTCTTCTTGTCTGAGTTTTTTCTACATTAATGGACACTTTGCAGGCTTTTTTTGTTTGTTTTCACTGATGCATATCTTCTTGCTCGGTTAGGTATTTTCTAAAGCTGTGGATTTATTTGCAGGTATTAAAGTAGGGATGTTTAATTACGATACAGTTTTTTTTTTGTAGTAGGAAAAAAAATGGAAACCCACATAGAATGTGCTGCAAAAACTGTCTAAAAATGTCTTATAATAAGTGTATTAACCCTTAATTTGAGTAGGTAAATAATATTATCTGCGTATGGAATAAAATAAGATGATTTAATATTATGCACTTGAAATAAGAGACTGCAGTTATTTTTTCCTTCTTTTAAATGTAAATAGTCTTATTTTATTGGAAAGTGTCTCACTTTTGCACTTATTTTAGAAAGATTGACTTCCATAGATTTACATTTTTTATGGAGTGTTCATCTAATTTCACAGTTAGGCACCATATTGTGTTTGTCAAAGAAAGGCTATATATATATATATATGTGCTTTATATTTAAAAAAAAATAGCAAAATAGCAAAATCGAAGCAAAATACTTTGAAGTTTGGATTTGTAACGGGAACAATTATGGAAAATTTCCGCGGCGTTTGAAAATCTTCCAGGGCCCTGCATGGCAGTTTCAATCTATTTTGATTCTTGGTTTTGACGTTTCCTACAGAGACAGACTAAACAGAGATGATTCAGTGCATTCAGGGATGTGAACCTCTTCCTTGACTTTAATTTGCCCATGATTCTGATAAATGACCTGGATTACGTCTTGCCGTACCTTGCAGAAAACCTCTGTGGGGATCTTTCTAACAAGGTGGAGTCATTACAGATGATGCATTGAATACAGATATTTCATTTTCATCCAATTACAGAAACACACGGAAATGTGATTTTAATTTCCCTCCTCACTTCCTGTCGCTCTATTTAGCTGTACATGGAGATTAGAGGGATGTCTTTGGGGATTGCTAAATCATTTGTCCATGTTTTTATCTACCCATGTGTCACTCTTGCAGGTTGTGCCCAGCTGTAATTTGAAGTGTATTTATAGATTGTCTTGTTATTGTTAAGGATGGTGTTCACACTGATCACACCCAGGATGGTCTGCTCTGCTGTTGCTCAGCTCAGCAGTTAAATCTGACTAAACATCCATCTAGATTTAACAGTTTAACATGTGGAGAGAGAATCTATGAAATAAACAAGGAATAAACTAAATAAAATAAGATTAATACCACTATTTTTGTCTTTTTAATGGATTGTTAAGGTACAGAACTGTAGACTGTTAGCCTAGCACTGAATAAATGTTAGCTTGTATCAAAAATATCTCCCATTTTTTATGAGATCAACTCAAAGATGTAAAACTTTTTCCACCTACACAATATAATTTCCTTCAAATATTGTTCACAAACCAGCCTAAATCTGTGATAGTGAGCTATTCTCCTTGGCTGAGATAATCCATCCCACCTCACAGGTGTTCCGTTTCAAGATGCTGATTAGAGACCATGATTAGTACACAGGTGTGCCTTAGACTGCCCACAATAAAAGGCCACTCAGAAAGGTGCAGTTTTATCACGCAGCACAATGCCACAAATGCCACAAGATATGAGGGAGCAATTGGCATGCTAACGGCAGGAATGTCAACCAGAGCTGTTGCTCGTTTATTGAATGTTTATTTCTCTACCGTAAGCCATCTCCAAAGGCGTTTCAGAGAATCTGGAAGTAGATCCAACCATCCTATAACCGCGTGTAACTACAGCAGCCCAGGTCCTCCACTTCCAGCACGTTCACCTCCAAGATCGTGTGAGACCAGCCACTCAGACGGCTGCTGAAACAATTGGCCTATATAACCAAAGAATTTCTGCTCACACTGTCAGAAATCGTATCAGAGAAGCTCATCTGCATGCATGGACGAATCCTGGTTTACAATGTTCAGGGTGGATGGCGGACAGCATGTGTGGCGTCGTATTTGTGAGCGGTTTTCTAATGTCAATGTTATGGATCAAACAGCACATAGTGAAGGTGGGGTTATGGTATGTGCAGGCATCTGTTATGGACCAAGAACACAGGTGCATTTTATTGGTGGAATCGGAATGCACAGAGATACCGTGACAAGATCCTGAGGCCCATTTTTATGCCACACATCCAAGAAAATCACCTCATGTTGCAGCAGCATAATGCACAGCTCCATGTTGCAAGGATCTGTTCACAATTCTTTGAAGCTGAAAACATCCCAGTTCTTGCAATGCCAGCATACTAACTGGACATGTCACCCATTGAGGATGTTTGGGATGCTCTGGATCGGCTTATACGACAGCGTGCACCAGTTCCTGCCAATATGCAGCAACTTCGCACAGCCACTGAAGAGGAGTGGACCAACATTACACAGGCCACAACAGAGGATGTGTTGCTCTGTGTGAGGTAAATGGTGGTCACAACAGATACTGACTGGTTTTCAGAGTGGCCTTTTATTGTGGGCAGTCTAAGGCACACCTGTGCACTAATCATGGTCTCTAATCAGCATCTTGATACAGAACAACTGTGAGGTGTGATGGATTATCTCAGCAAAGGAGAATTGCTCACTATCACTGATTTAGGCTGAATTGTGAACAATATTTGAGGGAAATGGTTATATTGTGTATGTGGAAAAAGTTTTACATTTTTGAGTTCATCTTATAAAAAAATTGGAGCAAGACCAAATGTTTATATTTTTGAGTGTAATTTTTTTTTATTAAACAAAAAGAAAAAGTAGTAAGAAGAATTTACCAAATAAGTATATTTGCAAGCAAAACTTTCTGGTCAGCAATAAACTAGAACATGCTAAAGTTAATTCTCACCTCAAAAAGCTCATTTTTAAACTTATGAGTATCAAATCAACACAAGTAAAGAAAATAAACTAATTTAATAATTGAGCGAATTTTGCCCATTTATACCTTAGCAATTTGTTTGTGTAATCCTGACTTTTTTTTTGAGGACTAAATGTGAAATTGCCTGAAGCATTTAAAAAGAAAACTATAGCAGCTTAAACTGTAGTTTGTTTAGAAAAAATCAAGGGAACTTAAATTCTGGTTTAGCCATTCTAGTAGAGGCTGTGAGCAGATTGCAAAATGCTAAAACAAGTCTTTAAATACCACTGGACCAACAGGAAATGCTTCTTATTTTTCATATAAAGGCCTGTATAACCAGAAAGGGATTGTAAAAGTTGAGCATTTAGTGAAACCTTTGTTTTCTGAAAAACAAAACACTGTAAGTTTTACAATAATGTCAGATGTAATAACAGATAAGTCTAAAACCTCAGGGTTTAAAAGTCATTAGGTTTTAGGCTCATCTGTTATTACATCTCACTTTTTTTCTCCAGAAGTTACAGTCCTTGACTCAAGAACTTGGAAAATGTTTGGTAGAAACCAAAATTTAGGCAGAAGTCTTAACTTTTTTTTGGGTGGGAAACACATTTTTTTGAAAAAAAAAAAAAAAGATTCATTTTTATGCGAATACTCAATTTACTTTTCACTGATTAAGTGACTTTTTCTCTGTTTTCTTTCACGACAATATGTTCTAAAGACAGATTCAAATGGTGGTGAACACTATAACTTAGGACTTTTAAGATCATAAAGCACCTGTTTATGTATAAATCATTTAAGATGTAGAGCTTCATTTTATATTACATATAAATTATCATTGCATTGCAGCTGTAGATGACATTTGGACGCAATAACAACATTTATTTCCTATATTCTAACTATATATTTGGCTTATTAGATGGACTTTTGCTGCTTTAAAACCCCACTCATTTATAGAAATAGGCAACAGATATGTTTTAAATTACTGAGTGGTTAGTAAGGTGTGAAGACAAAATTAAAAAGGAGTGTGTCAAATGTAAGTTATTCCCCACCGGATTCAATAATTATATTGAAATCTGCAGCTTTCCAGAAATTCTGTTATTGCACCTAAAGGAAAAATAATCCATTACTATTTCAATCTAATCAAACGAATGAATATAAACTTTACAAAAGCCGCTTCAACATTTGTGATTTAATTGGTTTTGATGCTTGGTTAAATTCAAATTGGTTTTACTTTCTGTGATTCAAGATTCAAATATTTTGAAATTGTTATTCGTCTTCACAAAGACATAAGACATAATTATAAGTACTAATTTGGATGCATTTAATGTGCTCTAAATACATAGTCAGGGTAGAAAGATATTATTGTGTTCCTGCAGGTTTTCTTCATTTCAGAGGTAAAGACCAAAGCTTTTAGAAATGTTTCTATTGCTTCATCCTTAATACTAAGAAATACTTTGTTTTCAAATTCTATAACATTTAGGGTTTATTTATCTTTTAGGCGTTTGATCTAGAACACTAGTAGCAGAAAAGAGTGCATTCTTTTATATAGCCTAAAGGGTTTTCTCACTTTTCTTCTCTGCAGGCGTCTCAGTGAGTGTTCCACCTTCAACCTGGTGGCCATCTCCTGGGCGCTACAGTGCCATTGCAACCAGCTCACATCCAGAGTGGCAGGCGAAATCCCATGCCATCAAGGTCATCACTGCCACCTGGGTGGTGTCCTTTATCCTGATGTTACCCTACCCCATCTCCAGCACCCTGAAGCCCTTCACCCGCCTCAACAACAGCACCGGACACATGTGCAGACTGGTTTGGCCCAATGAAATCATCCAGCAGTCCTGGTGAGATTAAAAAAATAAAATAATGATGGGGAGCTTTATAGTTAAAATGCTCTGAGACGTGGTGGCAGGAAGCAGCTAGTCTAAGATGGTGTTTTCCATTGATTTTTTTTTTTTCATTCTAGTGAACAAACTGTGAGAAATACACCGGGGAAAATCCAGGAACACAAAAATAACTTTAAATAGAGAGAAAAACACAATCTAAAATACTGCAGATCTGCTTGGTTTATTCGATTAACAACAACACCATAAAAATAAAGACGAGCGGATTTTAATGGAAGCATACAGGCAGTTGCCCAGGGTGGTATTAGAAGGGGGTGCACCAATTCTATCTTTTTTAAACTAAATTATTATTTATCAGCTTTTGCTTGCCTTCAGTCGCACTGAGCTCAAATTAGGAAGTCTGACTAAATGAAGTCTTTCTAAACGGCACTGTAGTGGTGGGTGAGGGCAGCAGAAGGAGAGCCGTACCAAGGGAAACATTCATATTAGATTTAAATACCAAGTAGTGAAGCGTTGGCCTCATTAATTGCAGGTCTTCTTTGCGGTGGTTAATGCTTGTTACATTTGGTGGTTATAGGTATGTATCCCTGCTGCTGATTCTCTTCCTGATTCCCGGTATCGTCATGATGACGGCCTACGGACTGATCTCTTTGGAGCTCTACAGGGGAATCAAGTTCGAGCTCTCCAACAGGAGAGCTAGCCGGGGTATGAAAACTAAACATCACTGCAACAATCATTTAGATACTAGTTGCTTTTATTCAAGAGAAAGACCAATGAAACACAGATACACTGCAGAGATTGCATTATTTTATTTAGCAATATGCTTCTAATGCATCGCAGCATGTTGATTTTCATTAATTATGCTGCAATCAATGTAGATTACTAAATAAATAGTTTTTAAAAAAATCATATATTGGGATTTCTGGATTTATTTTCTAGATTATGTCTCTCACAGTGGAAATGCAACTAGGATGACAATTTCAAACCCCTGCATGATTTCTAAGTGGGAGAACTTGCAAAATAGCAGGGTTCAAATACTTATTTTCCTCATTGTAATGGCAAAAAATAATGATTTGATTATTTAAATTGATAGTATTCTGATTGTCAGTAAATAAACAAAAATAATACTGTATTATCAGGAAGATCTCATGTAAATCTAGATAATTTTATTTATTTATGTATTTATTTTTTAACAGTGTCCTATCTGGGGATGTGGCAATAAGAATAATTGTCTTGATGCCAATAAGAGTCCAACAGATTTTACTTTCACATGTGGAGCAGTACGGCTATCGCCATAGTGTTCTGCTTGAGTTATGCATATAAATATGTTTATTTTAATTCATGCAGGATCTTTACAGATTATATGGACACTGGAATGTAAGTAGAACAAGGAAAGAAAAACAGTAAAAAGGAGAAAAGATGAAAGAAAGAGGAGATAAAAGGGAGAAAATGATAAGAGGTGTAAAAAGAACAGCACAACCAACAGATATAGAATAAGAGATACAATAAAGTAACATATTGATACTATCACTGAAGAATAAGTGGTATTATTTAATCTGACATGTGTTCTGTGTTACCTAAAGTTAAAAAAATAGGCTTTCTGTATGGAAATGTATCTCTAAGTACCTGGAGCCAAGCACCTGTAGTTGTTTGTGAAAGTGCAAAAATGTAAATAATTTTAGAGCGAACAATTGCATAGCTATAGATTAAACCATTGAGACATTACTGTTTTATTTCTTTTTTCGTTTTTGGATGTTTATGAACAAAATCGTCTTCATATTCTCCTCTATACTAGAACGACAATCCAGCACCGGCAGCATCAAACCAGGAGAGAGCGACGGCTGCTACGTACAGCCGTCTAAAAAGAAGAGTTTAACGCCGAATACGGGCAGCTCTGCCGAGGCGAGCGGCAAGCCGGTGGTGGGGCGGGTGTGCGGCAGCAGCAGCTCTACATCCAACCTGATGGCCAAAAAGCGAGTGATCCGCATGCTCCTGGTCATCGTCTTTCTCTTCTTCCTCTGCTGGACTCCCATCTTTGTGGTCAACGCGTGGCAGGCGTTTGACCGGCGCTCGGCCCACCGCCTGACGGGGGCTCCCATCTCGTTTATCCACCTGCTTTCCTACACCTCGGCCTGTGTCAACCCTATCATCTACTGCTTCATGAACAAGCGCTTCCGCCTGAGCATGCTTGCCACCTTCACCTGCTGTCGTTGCCTCAAGAGGAGGATCTTGAGGAGCAGTATGTCCGGACGGTCCGGCGGGAGCAGGGTGTCTAAAGGAGAGATGGGAAGAACCAGAGTAGAGGGAAAACCTAACGGTCATACTCCTCCAAGTGGAGCCAGCACACGTTTTACCTACACGGGGATCCGTCCATCAGCCTGGAGTGAGCTGACATGACCTGGACCGCTTTGTACATAGCTAGAAAAACGACCTTGAGTGTAAAGACATGATGTAAGCGTGCTGTGTGTCGTGCTTTGCAGGACTTTCTTTTATTTTTTCGCTTGGTGTGACATGACATGAGTAGATATGTACATGACTGCTGGAACGCATTGCTCTCACAGCAAATGAACATAGCCAGATGTTTCCCTGAAACCTTTAAAGTCCAGAATAATGATGATGCTCATTCAGCTTCAGGGAACACACATGTGACATGTGCTCTGATGCAGTCCATGTCCTACTTCTACATATAGGTACATCCATATTTTTGTAGGCATCTTATGCAAAGCTGGAGTCATCACCAGGCTGTTTTAAATTTAATGGTCATGAGGGGAGTGGCGGGGAGTGGTTAGGGCATCGAGCTAGGAATCCTGAGTTCAAGCCCCACTCCCACAGATTGCCACTCTGACTCGTTGCTCCTTACTTGTGACAGTGTAATGATGATAAAAAGCTGGGAAAAAAGGGAAAATAAAAATATTCTGTAAAAATCAGTTAGATAACTTTAAAGTTAAGACCAAAAGCAAAAGAAAATATGTTGACGACACTTTCCTTCATTAAAAAAAGACAAATTATATTCAAAACAGATGCTGTTAAAGCATTTTACTTTATATCTGAGTGCTAGAGAATTAAGATTCTTTCTGCATGGAGTTTGCATGTTCTCCCTGAGCATGCGTGGGTTCTCACCGGGTACTCCGGCTTCCTCCCACAGTCCAAAAACATGACTGTGAGGTTAACTGATTTGTCTAAATTGTCCTTAGGTGTGAGTGTGTGTGTGAATGGTTGTTTGTAGTGTTGCGCCAATGCCATTTTTTGGCCCCGATACCGATACCCGATACCTGGCTGTGCAGTATCGGCCGATACCGATACCATAATAATGTCAAGCTGCTGCCTACCTTTGTGAAGCAGGAAAAAATCTAGTACAAAGTGAATCCAGTAGAACTTTTTAATAAAAAGTTCTACTGGATAATAAAAAGAAAAAGTTTTTCTTGCCTACCAGGAGTGGGTGACAATAGTTGAATAAACTTATGGCTCTCAAAATGCCCTATTTGTTGGTACTCGCCGATACCGATACCACCATTTTAGGCCAGTATCAGGGCCCCATCCGATACTGGTATCGGTATCAGTGCAACACTAGTTGTTTGTCCTGTTTGTCTCTGCGATGGACTGGCGACCTGTCCAGGGTGTACCCCGCCTCTCGCCCATTGACTGCTGGAGATAGGCACCAGCACCCCTCGCGACCCCACTTGGGATAAGTGTGTCGGATGGATGGATGGATGATAAAGTTGCCCCTTTTAAACAATGTGTGCATTCCTTTTGTACTCTAAGGCAAGGGTGTAACTTTGTGATGAACGCTCTAAGGGTGGGGGCTGATGGACCTACAACTACTCCACACAAACGCTTTTAATAGGGTCTGTCTTTTCCAAAATTGAGCTCAAACGTAAATTTACTGAATGCTTTCCTATTGTTGAGAACACAAGAGAACCAAAGTACACTGATATGTGGTTAGACATTAATGCCTCTCTAGTATGTAAACAATTTCAGTTTAATTTATCCATCCATCAATCCATCCAGAAAAATGGGAATTGATTGATGGATGTGATTATCTTTCTTTAAAAGCAGCAAAATCTAATTTAGAAATCGTCCCTCATATTGTCGAGAGCCAAAGTCTACACTGCAAAAATGATCTCAAAATGAGTAAAAATGTCTTAAATTAAGGGTATTTACCCTTAATTTGAGCAGGTAAATAAGATGATTTGCCAATGGAATTAGTATTTTTACTTTTAAAATAAGGTTTCTAGATAAAATGCACTTGAAATAAGACGATGCAATTGTTTTTTCTTATTTTAAGTGTAAATTGTCTTGTTCCATTGGCAAAGTGTCTCACTTAAATCCTTAATTCAAGAAAAAATGCGCTTATTTTAAGAAGAAATTACTTATTTAAATTTCATTTTTTCCAGTGTATGTATTGAAATTATTAAAGGAGACATGTCCCCACCATTCCTTCAGAAAGTCACGCCTACGCTCTAAGGTTTGTAGTTGTTTAAAAACAAGACAGAAATATGTTGTTCTTGGCTTGTATTCAGGAAAAATGGCGCCAAAAGTTTTCTAACTCGCCCCTGCGACATGTAGAGGTCACGCACTTTTTCAGCTCTGAGCTTCAACTGTAGAGAGTTGGCTTTTATTTCACTCAATGGCAAATACATTTTTACATTTGTCTCTGCTTTAAAGATGAATGGTTTAAAGGAAATGGTCAGTGGAGTGAGGGAAAATATCCATCAGTTGTTTTTGGCAGAATCTAAAAGTTGTTTTTATTTTTTATGTCAGCATTATTGTCCTATTTAGTACTTTTAAGCTGTTTGACATTCTTTTCTATCTTTCCTTGTATGATTGCGTTTTGAAATGTTGAAATGGATTTTGTTTGATAGCTCTAGATGTGGATAAAAATGAAGGAAAGTTTTGTTAAATATCAAATATTATGTTTTTGTTATATACTGTATGTGTCGCATCTGATACGTCATTGGATTAAATTTTAACATAAACTTCAAATCAGTGGGGTGAGGTTCACAGTTTTCTGCTGAGTCATGACAGATAATGTTACTTTTTAATAATCTATTTTCTTTAATAAGTTTATTTCTCATTATTTCCCTAATGATTTTTCGATGCTGTATGAATCCCCCTTAATTAGCTAAATAATTATTAGATAAATCAACAAATTAGGGACAACTGAAGTCCAGCATTCAGTTGTTACAGTCTAAGTAAATAAATATGATGATAATAAGAGATCATGTGATGTTTTCACTGGAAGGCTGCTGGAACCTTTAGTGGTTGTGCTGATTTTATCTGTGCAGGTTTACATGGCGTGGGAAAGCTGAGGCACTTTTTGACAAGTCCAAAACAGTTTACGCTGCTTTACGCTTTGATCAAATTAAACAAAAGTAAATCTGTAGGAAGGGAATGTTGGAGAAGTTTATTTTCTTTTAATAGAATTAAATAAAATGTTCAACCATATACCCCCAAAAAATGTAAAAAGAGTTGCAAGAATTAAGATTTTCAGGCTCCAATGTTTAATTTTCAGCGACATTTAATCAAGTTAGACATGTTGGCTTAGATAACCCATTTCAGTGCCTCTAAAATTAATTATGTATTGTTTTTTTTCTTCTACCCCAATTGACATAGCCACAAAACTAATCTGGCTAAATGTTCCATCAAATGTGTTTTTCTTTTCAAAATAAAGGTTAATTTAAAATCAGCAAATAAATTGATCGTATTTGATGTCGTGCTAATTAGGTGATGTTTTTTAGATTCTACCTGTTCCAACTGCCTTTGCATTTCTCAGCTTCTACATAAAGCATCCGTCTCACTATAATACATAATCACAAGCAGTGGCTTCAAACTGAAATAACCTGCTGTGCAAATAACAGATATCCTTGAAACACTTTATGCATGTTTACCAAAGGGACTGGGGAACTGGAGAGGCCTTATCAACATGTGGGATTTGGAACACCTGCAGCCCGTCTCCCCCTTTCCCCCTTATATTTCCACACATTTTTACTGTTAAATATAGCAGCATCGATGTAGCAACATGTTTACCTTTTTCATGCAAGTTTGTGAAAAAAAAATCTGATGTTTCTTTGTGAACTCTGCCAGTTATGGTGTAAACCTTTGGCTGTTAGAAGGATTTTCTTTTGTGTTCAGGCATTCAGATAAACGACTGTAAAAACAAGATTATGGCTTTTTAACAGATTTGTAAAAAAGCATTTAATTACGCCTGCTTGGAAAGTATGAAACCGTACAGTGAGGATTATTTTTCATTGACGCAGCCAACTTTTATGTACCTTACATGACTTTTATGTAACATATTAAAAATGTGCATATCTTTAAAGTGGAAGGAAAACAAACACGTTTGATCAAAACGTCCAATAAAAATCTAAAAAATGTGGCGTCTACTTGGATTCAGTTTCTTTGAGCAAACACTTAGAATCGCCTTTTGCTCTTTAAGGTTGTTTCTCTAGCAGGATTGCAGAACTCTGAGATTCTTACTTTGATTTATTGCTGCACTTTGGGCTGTTCTAACACTTCAATATACTTTGTTGTATTTCAGCCTGCAGCTTTAAGAGTTGTTCCGTTGGATAAGAATTTTGGCTCTTTTGGCATTTGTATTACTGGAGAAATAAAAATAGCAATAAAAGTTGAGTTTATCTCAGGATGATAAAGTAATTCATGATGCTGCTGAAGCTAAAAACAGATGATTGTGGGGAAATTACTACTTTATCTTTATAATAAACATTGTCTATGCCCATCAAAGTTGTTATATTAGTAAAACGATCCAGTTTAGTTGTACAGTTGTTGAACTGAATGTGTGTTGTGTGTCCAAATAGCCTATTTAAATAGGCTTGATTTTTATAAATAAATATTTGGTGGTAAGCATTCCCCCAAACCTTGTAATAATTATTAATGCAGAATTTTCCACTAGTCTCTACTGCCAGGAAGTCCTTAACATCCTTTTAATAAATTTTGTCCTGCAGTGACTTTAGCTCTGGTGAGGTAAAAGCAATCACACATCATGATACTCCCACTACCATGCATTAGAATTTTGGAATCTCACAGTGAAGGCAATTTACTTGTTACATCGACTCAATAGTCAAAGAATGAGCCAAAGACATAAGTGCGTCCACTTATGTTATTTATGTTTATATATATATATAT
>JAGKQL010000009.1:34736060-34761640 GCA_018398635.1 Cyprinodon brontotheroides
CATTCTACTTTTAGAAATTCTAGGAACCACTAGTAAACCTGCAGAGTCTGACCAAGAGTCATTTAGTGGAATCCTGATGTCTATTCGCTGCTAGCTAAAGAGGTTAAAGAATCATTTAACTAAAGGTTATTGGTTCTTGATTAAGGAAATCATTCAATAAAACATTATTTGGCCAAATAATGTTTTATTCACCTCATGGATTTGCATTGTGAATTGGTCTGAAAACATTCCAATTTCTTTAAAATTAGTAAAAAGCTAATTTGATCAGATCCCAGATTCTTCCAGATAAACTTTGGTTTCAAACACAGAATCCATCTTAAACTGTAATCTGGTTTTCAACCGTTTCCCTTCCTCTTTGTACATAGTAGTTAGTTTAGTTTAGTTGAGTTTTACTAGTCTTAGTTGAGAGTCTGAACAAAGAAAAAAGAAAAATTTCCTTCTTTTCTCAATTAAGATAAATTAGCATCTACATGGTAACTAGAGATCAAGCTCCCAGAGTCCGGATGAAGATGTCTTTGAAGATACTATGGAATTTAGATTAATAGAGCAGTATGCTTTTAACTTTGAAATGAACAGGTGAAATATAGAGCATTTTTAAAAAAAGACTTGAACTCGACCTTTTCAGAATGGCATACGGTAGCATAAGGTGTACCTATGAAAAATTATCTACAGTACTTATAATTTAATGGTAAACACACTAACTGAATTTAGAACTGTTATGCGACAAGGTATGTTTACCACAATTTCAGAAGTGTAACTTATTATCACTGTTATGCGATCATGGTATGTTTAACACAGCGGTTTACAAAGAAATAGTGTAGAAGATGAAGTGTGCATCTAAGACGTGAGGAAACCCATTTCGGCCGCTTTGTATCCGCTGATCTCGTTCTTTCGTTATCACCCAGAGTTCATGGCCATAGATGAGGGGGTAGGAGCACGAGATGCTATCGGTAAATTAATATGACTCAGCTCTTGCCAATGGCGTGATTTACAGCGCCGCTTCACGGCAGACGCTGCAAAAATCCGCCTGTCGCCATTTTACTGTGGAATTTCCACAAAAAAATACAAAGAAATAGTGTAGAAGATGCTAACAGATAAAATGATATATATTGGAGACGTAAAGACGTGAGAAGTTTCTCAAATGGTTACATTTGGATAGGGAAACATATTTAAAAGGGATATTTTAAGTTTTAAAACAGCCAAACCCTTCAAGTAGCAAAAACATTTGCAACTGTAGAACCGTGGTTGATACTAAACTGTTTCCTTCTGAAGGAGAACCAGATTTATATTCATGCTTCTTGGTAGAAACTTTATAAAAAAAAAAAAAAAAGACAAGATATTTGCTCGGTTACTTTTTAGTTTTAGGACCCAAATCAAACACATGTGACTCTAATTTGAATGCATCAGACCTTTTATTCAAGTCAAATGAACAAAGAGCAAAAGTTGAAGTTTATTTGTCCAATTTTCATGGTTTTTGATGAACTGGAACTTTGATACTAGAGATGTTTGATTTCATAAACTAATGCGGAGTCAGCACTATTCAGGTGTGGCAGAGAGATAGATTCAAAACAACAAACATATGTGACTAGTACCCTGTTCTGCAAAATCTTATCATAGAAAATTGTTGAAAAACATCACCTTGCTCCCCCCTTATACCCAGTCGATTTACGTTATTTCCTGATTAACTAACCCACATTTAATGCCATGCCCTACCTTAGTTTAAAAAAGATAAGTACAGCCTACAGGAACATTCAGATGTACTCATCAGAATTACCGACAGTAAAATATCATCATAAACACCTGAGTAACATCTAGTTTGAATAAGGACCGTTCTCCCAAAATGACATTAAAAGAAATAATATAAAACCTGTAAGCAAACCATTATAACATTATTCATTTTCAATCACAATTAATTCATTAATAGAGACTAACAAATAACATAGACAGTGTGGGCCTCACTCAGTATGCTGCCGCCATACAGAAACAGCACTCCCTAACAAAAGCATAGACAGATTCATTCCCTATTTTAATGTTTTGTATTATCAGTTGAATAAAGCTATATTCTGGTAAGGATCAAAGACACATTTAGATATGAGGAAGGGGAGACCAAGCAGGAAGGAAGAGGCTCAGAGGTACGTACCACATTGTTCCTCTTCTCTTTCATACCATCTTCCTCCCTTCTGTTTTCTTCAATGTTTTTTTGTTTGTTTTTTGCCCCTAAGGTTTCACAATCTCACTGTAGAGGAAGCAGAGTATGTTGATAGAAAGAGGAGTACTGCTAACCATGCAATAGCTTAGCATGGGAGGGTGAGATGGGAGGGATGCTGATGCGGCACCTTGCAATGTAGAAACACAGATGGAGGGAGAGGGGCTCTCTGTTACCTTAGAGATTGAGATGATGTGATGGAGGAGGTGGAGCTGTGCTCCTATTGGCTGAATAAATGTGCCATTCCCTTTTCTGAAGGAGAGGGGAAAGAAGAAGGAGGGGTAAGATGACAAAGCAAATGCATGGGTGTGACAAGCTGCTCTCCCTCTATCCATACTTACAGGGAGGTAAACACCAAATGAAGACCATTAATGCCCCCACCTGGTCTCTCCGATTAATGCTGCAAATACACTTGCAAAAGCTTATGTGCACTGCTATTGCTGCAAACTTATTTTGATTTTAAAATAAAAGACTAAATTAGGAACTGTTCTAGAATCGCTGGAGATGATTTCTTAAAAAAAAATTCTTCATAAATTTAAGAAAATTATGGAAAACAGTAAGCATTCTCTTCAAAAGATTTTTGAAGAGAAGGTCTTCATAAGAGGCTTCTCCAGATCAGGTTCAAGACAGAACATCATTCCTGTCTACAACGATCACACATACAACACGTGTTTAAAGATTAAATGTAGGAGTTAATGAAACATTTCATATCCCTTTGGCATTAATAAAGGGTTTTTAAATTGAACTGAATTACATCCTAATGTCTGCAAAGATAGGTTCACAGAAGTCTGTTTTTACGAAATTGTCATGCTACTACCACAGAACTACATAAAATAATTAAGTACCCAGTCATATCAGACTTAACTTTCTTGAGGAACTACTAAATTGATGCAGTATTTCAAGGTTATTGAATAATAGCAGTAACTAAGTATTGTAGAATTGCTGCGTAAAAACTTAAACCAGAGGTGACAATATGAACTAATATATATGTTATTACCCAATAAAATGATCATGTTCTATTAATTTAAGGTCAACAGGGAGAGAATACAAGCAGCTATATTTTTTATGTATTTTCAATGACATTGCACATATAATGTAATGATAGAGTAATAGCAACCTTAAAACCTAGGGTAGGATTTTAAGTCATTTTCTATACAATTACCAATTAATCATATTTTGTATTTGTATCTGATTTAGCGAAAAAATGGCTTTAAAATTAACTTTTGATCGTTTCAGCATTATTTCATGGAAAAAAAATTAGTAAACCCATTCGGTAGTTTTCCTTTAATAAACAGGACACAGAGATGCAAAATTCACATTTCACACTTTATCTCCTGGAAATATATCGAAAATACGTGTTAAAGGACATGGACACATTTTAAGAAAAAAACAAAATATTACAACTATTAAAAAAAGTTAGAACTGCAACATTTATCTCAGCAAAAGTGAAATGATAGAAAACTAAAATTTTCACTCATTTTGAGGAAGATTTTACTCCCAAAAAGACAGCATTTGGTCCCAGTCCACAACTAGTCAAATTTACACCCATATTAGAGTTAAATTTTCAGTTATTTCTACTCTATCTAGAGTTCATGTTTTACTCCGCAAGATTGAAATGTAGTCCATTTAGCATAAAATGAGAACCACTCCAATACCATTTAACTCAGTACAGAGTTGTATTTTACTCTGAATTAGAGTAGTAACTGCCTCAAAATAGAGGTGCCTTTCTACTATTAATTGAGTTTTATTCTGTATGGAGCAGTCACTGCCTCACTATAGATGTCTAAAAAGTTGAATTTTACTCTGGACACAGCAATAACTGTATATATGTAATAACTGCAATTAATTATAGGTCTAATTCTACCATTAATTTAGTTAAATATAACCTCAAAATTAGTATTATAGAATAATAATGCTGGATTTAAAAATTGAATAATAAAAAGAAATTAATTTTCAATAATGATTTTTTTCTTATATATATATATATATATATATATATATATATATATATATATATATATATATATATATATATATATATATATATATATATAATAACATAGACAGTCTGTTTTAGCCTGGTGAAATTAAATTAGTTAACAGATTTATTGTCCAATTAAGGAGTTCAGGTTCCAGTAACTTGAGATTATTCATCTAATATATGATAATCTGGGATTATCTAGTGTTGCTGATTGACTTTGGCAGCAGTTTTTAGTTTAAGACCAAAGCTTATTCAAATATATTGAATATTAGGTTCAAATAAAATGATTTGGCAAAATCAGTGACAACATAAAAGCTCGCCTGCCTGGCTGTGTGTATCCTGGACGGCCCCGTCCAGGAGCTGGTTGACAGTTGCCTTTGTATCTATGCTTCTTTTCTATGTCTGCTTCTGTCTCCTGAACCCCAGTGGCCTCAGCAGATGGCCGCCACACTGAGCCTGGTTCTGCTGGAGGCTTCTTCCTGTTCAAAGGAGAGTTTTTCCTTCCACTGTCGCTACAAGCTGTGCTACGTTGGAGCGGAGGGATTGCCGAAGAGTCACGAGTCGATGCAATCAGCTGGTTTTCCTAGATAGAAAACTTTGAATCACTTAACTGGATGATCTGGTGAAATGGAAAGTGCCTTTGAGATGACTTGCGGTGTTGTGAAATGGAGCCATAGAAATAAACCGAACTGAATTGAATTCGAAGGGTTTCTGAAGAGGCCCTGTGCATGAAAGAAAGCCATACAAAGTCCTAATCGCTCTCTGATTTGCTTTTAACATGGAAGAGCATTCTCTTGTCGGCTGTGTAGCTTAAATCCAGATCTAGATTGGAACGATTTAAGTTACGTAACAATATTAATTTAAGTTACGTAATACACCTGATCATCACAGGCTTATTTTCACATTCAATCTACCTGCACTTGGTTATTTTGTAAATGGAAACATGGGAACTACGAACAGGAAGCTGTAATGAATCGGATCCTATGGGGAGGTGTGGTCCCAGCAGGTGTTAATACTACCATTTTGATGGTTAATACAAAATGTATCAAAGATCAACCAGAAACATAACATCTGTTCTTTCATAAAGTGCAAATCACAATAATGTAGAGCATTTTTTCTAGAAAAATATCTGGTCAGTTCAATCTATTGATAAGTGAAACTCAAGCAAAATATATAAAATGATGTAACTATAGTTTATCATGCTAGTCGACGGATTTTATAGCAACACTTCTTCCATGAGCATGCATATAGTAACAGTGGGAAAGAACAACTGCCGTTTAACAGGAAGGACTCTAACAGGCAGAGTGAGCACTTGATAAGATAGAGGAGGAGAAAGACAAAAGAACTGGAACAGGAGTACCTTCTACGTTAGAAAGTAAATATATTTTGGTAGCAGCAGCTGCTCCTTTAGTGGATCCACATTGCAGAGAAATTTTTTAAATAGACCAAAATTTGAAATTGTTTTATGAGGCACTTTAGGAAGATGAAAATACGTCTTAAATTCTTTATGTCTGATTTAATGATAGAAACCTTTGGACAAACCAAATGGGTTTAACAGAGCAGAACATATTAAAGCCGTCTGAGCTTTGACAGGAAAATGGATTCATGTAAATCTTTCATTTTATTTTCATTAAGGTATGGGTAATGGGATAGTAATTCAATCAGATGGTGATAACTTTAAAGCTTGTCCTAATTTCAGTTTTAAAGCTATCTGTCCCAGAAGATTCGCATGCAGAAAAGTAGACGTTCCAATTAATACTGAGCTGTCCAGGGCAAATTTTACTGCAGACAGATCTAATAACCAGAGCCTGCAGTACGCAAACACTTCCAGTACAGAATTAGCCGAGCAAATTAATCTGTATTTAATACAAAGTGTGCTACTGATGTTTAAAGACCTCCTACTGTTGCAAAGGGCTTTTGCTTTATTTGTTGCTTTGATGTTTTTATAGCTACTAGAGTCACCTGAACTGAGCAGAGACTCGGTCTTTCTAAGGGTCTGCATGTTTCACATGATCTAAGACTTGTCTGCTGAGCATGTAACTGCCACATGAGGCAGCAGAGAGCAGCATCCACATGAAGCAATGCCTACCTCTGCTGGTACAAAAGCAAAGGTCACAAGAAGGAGAGGAACTTTCGGGGATAAATTCTGGTCAGCAGCTGCTCTTATCTCTTTCTTTCTGTTTTTTCTGATGGTTTGAAGCTCAATTTTTGTAGCTTTTGGTTATTTTTGCTGAACTTTACACATAATAAAACCTTTCGCTAGAAAAGCAAAATATTGTAGTTCTCTACCAAAAGCTGGTAATCATTGCTTAACTCTACAGCCAACGTAAAAATTATTTTTTTTATCAAAGAGTTAACACAAGCCATCATAAATAATGAGCACACGATGTACCAACTACACACTGATGGTACAAATAAAAAAATAAAAATCAGGCTTTTGCTTTCTCTGTGCACAACGTAGGCTATGTCAGTTCTAGGTCATACTTTTGTCATAGTTCTGTAAACATACAGGGTTCCAAACTTCAGGTATTGGTTTATAATTAATCTCTCATTGTGAGAAATTCATTTTCTAAATTTAGTCCCATCGCTTTGCTGAGCAGCGGGTTGCCATTGAGCAGTTCTTCCTGGAGATATTCAGTGTGGGGTTAAAGATTCTGTGCTCAGCCGACAGCAGAGTTGATGCTATGGCGTTCGAACCGAGTTCTTGCAACCTTCTCAGAGCAGAAGCGCACTGCTCTAACCACTAGACCATCACTCCCCTTATTAACACACATCAAAACAAACAAGTGAATCAAAACACAAAATTACTGGAAACTTGTAGCGGCGTTTACGAATCTTCCCACTCTGAAGGCTTAATAAAAAAAAGATGGTTTACAGACCCGAAAGCGCCGGCTTAGGTATTGGATGAGGAAGGCTGGTTTTATTGCAAAATTTATGGACACGCGAGGTTGCGTCTTCGTGTGGGGCCGGGGCCTAACTCTCTGACCAGCCTGCCTTAAGTTCGCCTTCTCTCTTTCTGATTCTTTGTTTCCTAGTCCGTGTGTGTGCGTAGTTGATATCCTTGGTTGTCCAATTGCGATAAAATATAAATTAATATTGATAAAACACAAAGTGCTTATGTGCTTATGTTATGAACATAGAAAGGTATTTCAATATTCCAAACTGACTTTCTTGCTGAAGCATATTTCAAAAATGAAAGTAAACAGCGTTAGGATTTCTTTTATTTTTATCTTTGTAGAAAATTATTCTAATCTAAACGTTTAGCACGTTTCCGCTTTGGAGGAAGTTCTGGATGGAGAATATCTGAGGACGACAAATAACTTTGAATATTTTTTTTTTTTACTCTCAGCTAAATGCTAAATGTTTACAATATCCTGCTTTACAATCCAGGGCCGTATAATTCACATCTTGCTCTGAAGTGGTTTATGAAGATGCCAGATTGCATGGACAAAGGCACACAGTTGGCTATACTCCATTGTTATCTCTATTGTAATCAATTACTAAGTAGTTCAGCGCAGCGCCTTTAAATAATTTGTCTGAGGGATTAATTATTTCAGCCATAGATAAAATACATGAAATTAGCTACCTACAGTTACTACAGCCCATGATGTACAACTGTCTAATATTAATATTTTAAATGCTCAGTGTGCAGCATCTTTTAAAAGTGCACATGTAATATTTTAATAGAGACATTTATTCTGCATTTAGTCCCTTGTCCCGCCTTTCTATTTGCCCAAGCTTATGTGAGAGCATATTAGATTAAAAAATAAGAGTGGGGTTTACCTCTGCACAATGCTATATCTTCAGAAAACACAGGATAAATCCACATATTATATACTATATTTGGTTAAACAGACACTGCAGCTTAGTAGCAGGTAAATTTAAATATAATCCATTTTCCATGAAGCAAAACCTGCTGGGGTCGCGAGGGTTGCTAGTGCAAAATATTGTAGCTGTCTCTAGGCAAGAAGCTTGGTAAGTTTCTAATTGCTTAACTCTACAGTCCAATCGTATTAAATTACATTTTTTTTATCAAAGAGTTAACACAAGCCATCATAAATAATGAGCACACGATGTACCAACTACACACTGATGGTACAAATAAAAAAATAAAAATCAGGCTTTTGCTTTCTCTGTGCACAACGTAGGCTATGTCAGTTCTAGGTCATACTTTTGGGTCATAGGTCACTGATGTAACATACAGGGTTCCAAACTTCAGACCCACCTGCTGGCCAATTAATCTCTCATTGGAGAAATTCACCTCTAAATTTAACCCATCGCTTTGCTGAGCAGCGGGGTTGCCATTGAGCAGCACCTGGGGAGCAGTGTGGGGTTAAAGGTCTTGCTCAGGGACCCAGAGTTGATGCTATGGGGTTCGAACCGAGTTCTTGCAACCTTCTCAGAGCAGAAGCGCACTGCTCTAACCACTAGACCATCACTCCCCTTATTAACACACATCAAAACAAACAAGTGAATCAAAACACAAAATTACTGAGAAAAAAAAAACCCAGTCACATCTTATCGTGTCTCTCTGGGTCTGGCCACAAAATGCCATCCACATCACATGCAATGTATCATTATTTCCTGCAATGAGAATATTTCCTGGAATGCCGAACCCAGGCCTGACATCATGCCTGCAAGGGCTGATGGTGACGGTCATTAGTCTTCCAGCACCAGGCAGAAGAACTCTTTAACAATGGTTCAAGAATGGAGGCGCTTCAGTGCAGTAGAAAAAGCAGCCCTATGGGAAACCAACATTGTCCCTTATGATGATGTATCTGGTGCTCCTCTTCCTCTGCACTCCCCTCTAATTCTCATTCCATAACATGATACACGAACCCGGCTCTCATGTGGCCTGTTTATAGTATTTAGGCTGATTGCAAAGTGAATTAATTATCTAAAAAAGAAGTTTTTTGACGTGACAGTGTACCAGATCAGATTGGCGAAAATAGTATGCCATGCATGTGTATAGTTTTTCTAGGAGTGTGTTGATCATTTGGAAATTAAGTGTTAAAGCAGTGAGCTGTTTAAAGTTCAGCAAAAAGTGTTCTGTGCATTGGACTGTTTCCTAGTTTTTAAAAGTGTATTTAACAAAAATGCAAACTGAGCATGGTGTGTTTGTGCTTTTAGTTTTGCAAACTCAGTGAGCGGTTTGCTGTAATTAATTTTACTAATTAATCAGTTAGGATTTAAGCATTCAGAAACTGTGAATTACAAATAAAATGTTTTATAGTACAGCAAAAAAAAAACAAAGAAATCAATCTTAAAATCAGTGTTTTTTTTCAGTATCTAGTAAAGGCCAGTTAGTGATACATCAGCCTGTCCACCTAAATTCGGCCAATTATATATCAACGATCATCTGCCCAGACAGGGTGTCTAAGTCTTTGACTAAAGGAGCTGCTCAGCACCAGACTGTAGAGGAGCTGAGCAGCTCCTTTAGTCAAAGACTTAGACACCCTGCCTGTAAGAAGGAGCGCTACCGCAGGTCATTCATTCCTGCTGCCACCAGACTCTATAATAATGCACTATAACAACAATAACTCCTGTAAAAACCACTGTGCAGCTTCATTTTTATTTGTTGACTGTGAACAATATCCTTTGCAATACGCTGAATGTTCAATATTTCTCCCCCCTGTATATTAGCCATCCGGATTGTACATATTTTTTATTTCTTATTTTCTTATTTTTATTTTGTTTTCATTGTGTGCGATACAGGTACACTTGCACCTTAATCCTATTTATCTTGATATACTGTATATACCTGGATATACTGTATATATATTGCTTATTCTTAATGCACCTTTTCCTCCCTGTTTGCACCTTCTGTAACTTCTATGCCAATATGTGAAGAGTGAATTTCTCTGCTGTGAGATCAATAAAGCTTATCTAATCTAATCTAAATCTAATCTAACAATCAAAATTTTTTGGTCATAGCATCTTGATTCATATGTTGAAGCTAATATACGCAACGGTTGAAATAAGAACTAAGAGGATGGACGTCTGTGTCTTCAGCAGGCTTAGAGCTAACAGAACTGGCAGCGTTGCGAGGCAAGGGCTCAAACATGTACGGCTGGAAGCCTTCTACACCAAACCAAGCTTCTGCCGCCCTGGCGTCCTCTTCCACAACAACTTCGTCCCCACTTTCCTCCTCTAAATAAAAAAATGTATGACGGAGGAGACTCATCCACGACCTCCGACACAAAACTCTCCTCCTCTTGCATGTTTCCTCTGTCCGTAGCGTTCCTTCACAGTGTCGTTTCTAAGTCACCAATTTAGTGCTACTTGGACCCAATGGAATTTCCCATTGGGAACCTACTAGCACTAAGTTGCTAACTGGTTAGCAAGGTGCTGCCGAGACACCGGCCACAACCAAACTTGCTTGCGGACCTTCAGGCACAACAATCCAGCTCCCTTGATGGCTTGACCAATCACAGTAATTTTTATTCACCTACAAATTAGGGCACCACTCAAGAAAATTAGGAATGCAGCGGTTGGAACAGCCGCTTAGCTACTACTTTAAATTATGTTTTAAAAGTAACTGTTAGAGTAAATAAAAATGTCTCCGGACCTCTACTGGTTGTTGATTTCTTTTTTTTGGACACCACTGATTTTTAATTGGTCATCCCCTAGAAGTAGAGGAAGAAAGTGTCAACTAAAGGATAGACCTTTTCAGAAATCTTAGCTTCTGAGAAGCTCAGGTCGCTAAACTAATCGCTTCCTTTCCTTCCTCAGATCCCTTTGCTGCAGAAGATGACCGGCACCGAGGCCTGAACGTCCAGGACGCCACGCCGTCCAGTCTCCGCCGTATGCACTCTAATAGACTGCCTTTGATACGTGTCGCTTTTTCTACCTATTCTCCGTTAAACCAAGAGGATTCTGGTTACCTCTGGTGCCTTATTTTACACAGGGCCAGAAAGATCTGCATGCACTGTTGCTCGCTCTAGCTACTAATTTATCAGGGTGAAAATCAAACCACGGGGGCTGTATGTTTCATCCTTAGGCTGACCCGATGGTACAATACCTGCTGAATCTGATCCAGGTTACAATTTTTAATGTGACTAATTTATTTAGCTATTTATTTCCTCATATTTTTCATATGAAGGAGCTGCTGTTGTTACTGTGGTACGATCTGCATGTTGCAGGGATTTTTCTTTATATACCTCTCATTTTAGACATTTTTGGGGTTTTGTGTAAAAGTGCTTTTAGTTTCAAATTTGGTCAGTTTTATGAACTTGGTGCTTTAAGTCTCATTAGTTGATTCTTTTTAACATAAAAAGGTGCTTGTATTCTTGAAAAGGCCATTCGAGTTGAGCACTGAACTGTTTTTTTTCCTTCTGACTTCCTTCTAACTTTATTGATAACAAAGGTTTTTGCAGAAAATAAAACGGGTAGAAAAACTCTAAACACTGTCTGCTAGTGACGAGGTTCTTCAGTGTTTGGAGACAATCTTAACGTGAAAGTGTGGCTGCACTGAAGAGCGCATAACTTGAATCTAAGGGATGGAAAGATGGAAATAATTTACGGGAATTCTGTCAAGGAAATGTCAACATAAACGCTGAAATTGCTCTGCCAAATTGGGAAGGTTTGCATTTCATGCCGCAGTTTCCCACAGATCCAAAGCCATGTTTAGCTGTCTATAGAGAAAGGCATTCGCTGATTTCTTTAACTTTTTCTGTAAGTTTCCTTTGAAGTTTCGAGGTCCAATTGAGTCCTGCTGTACTGAACCTGTGCTTTTATAACCAATGAAAAGATGGTCGATAAGGACGGAGGTTAGATCCAGACATCTTCTCTCAGGCAGATCAATCAAACCCATTGGAGGTTGGTGTAGAAACATGAAGACTGTTATTGTTATTTAAGCATTATTTATATTAGTTACATGCCATCACTGTAAGTTTTGCAAAGAAGCTTGGCGAAACCAAAATGTTTCCCATTGATGTATTTTTTCTATGCCATTAAATTGTTTGAATTTACATGATCTTGCTTTTCATGACTCATATTGAAACAACCTTGATGGTACAAATCTGTCAGGGCCCACTGCTTAGCGAATATTTGAAAAAATTCCCGTGAAAGCAGAGCCACCCTATGACCCAGCCGCCTGTGGAACTCTCACCAGCAGTGGTGTTAACAGCTCGGCCTTTAAAATTTGGATGACTACTTTGATTTTTTGGCAGCTTTTTTCAGGGTGTCGGCGCAGCATTTCTAGTGCATGTTACCTGCGTCACATTAGCTTAACACCGTGTTTGGAGTAGTTCAAAGAGGAGAACAAGTTTGCTGATATACATCAGATTGAAGCCTAGATTAACTTCAACAATCATCCTGACAGATAAGACCAAAAATGTTTGCTTGTTTCAAGCACGGTGATGGAGGGCTGATGATATGGGCTGCCGTCATGGAGCTCCGGAACCTGGACACCTTTCAATCTTTTGCTCCGGGAATCCATCAACTCCTCTGCATAGGCAAGTAAAAGTTAAGCCAGTTTCGTATAGAACAATTCAGTACACACGGATATCTGCAAAAGTGCTTCACATGAATTAGATAAGTTAGAAGAAAAAATCATTAAGTCATTAAATTATTATTTTTCAAATGAAGGCCTTAATTGGCATTAAAAATTAATTAAAAGTGATAGATTGTGGCATTTAAAATTTAAAAACATGCACTCACCGCTCAAAAATTTGGGGTCACAATTTTGTGTTTTCCTGAAAAGTCACACTTATTCACCACCATAATGCTGTAGAAATGAATAGAAAATAGAGTTAAGACATTGACAATTTTAGAAATAATGATTTGTATTTAAAATAAGAAATGTTTTTTTTTTCCATCAAACTTTGCTTTCATCAAAGAATCCTCCATTTGCAGCAATTACTGCAGTATTGCAGACCTTTGGCATTCCAGCTGTTAATTTGTTGAGATAATCTGGAGAAATCTGCACCCTACAGTTCCAGAAGCAGCTCCCGCCAAGTTGATTGGCTGATGGGCACTTTGTTGCGTACCATACGGTCAAGCTGCTTCCACAACAGCTCAATAAGTTCAGGATCTGTGACTGGCGCTTTTCGACCACTCCCCTTACCCATAGAATATTAGCTGCCTGCTTCTGCTCTAAAATAGTTCTTGCACAATTTGGAGGTGTGTTTAGGGTCATTTGTCCTGTTGTAGGATGAAATTGGCTCTCAGTCAAGCGCTGTCCACTGGGTATGGCATGGCGTTGCAAAATGGAGGGATAGCCTTCCTTATTCAGAATCCCTTTCACCCTGTACAAATCTGCCACCTTTACCAGCACCAAAGCAACCCCAGACCATCACATTACCTCCACCATGCTTAACAGATGGGTGTCAGGCATTCTTCCAGCATCTTTTCATTTGTTCTGGGTCTCACAAACGTTCTTCTTTGTGATTCAAACACCTCAAACTTGATTAAATTCGGCCCACAAACACTTTTTTCCAGTCTTCCCTTCCTGGCCAAGCGTCTGTGTGTCTTTTGCACATCTTAATCTTTTTTTTTATTGGCCTGTCTCAGATATGGCTTTTCTTTGCCACACTCCCTGCCCTGAAGCTCGTAGAACTGCGAGTCAGCTTCTTCACCTCACCGTTGTTGACACTTCGGTGTTTTGCCGGTACTCCTTTAATGAAGATGCTAGTTGGGGACCTGTGAGGCGTCTAAAACTAAAAACTCTAATGTACCTATCTTCTTGCTCAGTTGTGCAACGCGCTCCCCACTTTCTACTCTTGCCAGAGCCTGTTTTGCTGTCCCTCTGAAGGAAGTAGTATACACCATTGTGGCAAATCTTCAATTTCTTAGCAATTTCTCACATGGTATAGTTCATTTCTAAGAACAAAATAGACTGTTGAGTTTCAGATTAAAGTTCTCTCTTTCTGGCCATTTTGAGGGTTTAATTGACCCCACAAATGTTATGCTCAAGAAACTCAATCTGCTCAAAGGAAGGTCAGTTTTGTAGCTTCTGTAACAAGCTAAACTGTTTTCAGATGTGTGAACATGATTGCACAAGGGTTTTCTAATCATCAATTAACCTTCTGAGCCAATGAGCAAACACATTGTACCATTAGAACACTGGAGTGATAGTTGCTGGAAATGGGCCTCTATACACCTATGTAGACATTGCACCAAAAACCAGTCATTTGCAGCTAGAATAGTCATTTACCACATTAGCAATGTATAGAGTGTATTTCTTTAAAGTTAAGACTAGTTTAAAGTTACCTTCATTGAAAAGTACAGTGCTTTTCCTTCAAAAATAAGGACATTTCAATGTGAAGCCAAACTTTTTAATGGTAGTGTACATTTATAAAAACAATTCCATCAGATATATCAGATATAACTGGTTCTGGTTGATCGTAAAGCCGTATGTTTGGAAAAGAAGCTCGAGGTGGAGAAAAAGCTAGGGAATGGGACATGGCTGCAGCCTGTCGGCGGTAAAGATTTTGCTGTGTTTTTTATATATATATTAATAAGTGTCGTGTACTTGTTGATGGCATTAAAACATTTTTAAGAGCATAAAAAGGGCAGTAAAAACATTAAATTAGAGTTACTCATTCCTGTATAAACCCTGATAAAAGCAAATGAAGATAAAAAAAAAAACATTGGTAAAATAATTAGACCATAACTTAAACTAATATTGCCTCGGTTAACATTTTAACTTCAACAGACAAAGCCAGCTCTGAACAAATGGAAGAACTCAGGCTCTCTGCACTTTTACAGTCTTTTGGAAAATTTGTTCCAGATCAGTGGAGAATAGGAACTAAATGCTGCTGTTTTATGTTTGGTTTTGTTTCTGGGTTTAAAAAGTAGGCTTGAACAAGAAGACCTACAACTCCTCTGCATAGAGGACTATTCTGGAGTTAAATGAGTCGAAGACAGGAAGCTGAACATGACTTCAGACTCTGATACATTGCTGTAAATTAACCCATTAACCTCTTTTCAGCCCAGTTTACTCTGCACCTTCTGCATACTTTGCTCTCTGTTTATTGAATTACTGCTCTACTGTTTTAATCTGCTGATTCTGCTTATAATATGCATACAGTAGCAGCCGTTCAAAATTTCCCCACTTTCCTTGATGGGCCCTTGGCTGGTCCCCTACAATTCCTTTTTAAGCATTAATATTTGTACTGAAATATTATTTCTGTAATGATTTGTGGACATTAAGGTCTAAAGAAAAGCATCATCTTCCTGTAATTCAGTGAGAGGTTTGTGTCAGAGTAAAAAAAATATGCACGCCCAGGAGAGGGAGTGGGTCACTGCAGTGGTTGGAAGTTGGAGGGGGCTCTGCTGGGAGTTGCAGGGAAGTGCGCTGTCATTGGGCTGGCGTTTGACTGGGAAGGGTAATTTTGAATGGCTGCTACTGTATATGTGCACTTTAATCTGTAACTGCCTGGGTTTTTTATTTTATGCTTATGTTTTTTGATTAACATTAAAAGCAGCGGGAGAAATGTAAAGTCCTCATGGATTAGTGCATAATTAGCAAATAAAGCTGATTCTGATTCTAAATACAAGGAATCCAACAGAGGATTTAACCCTTTAAAGCCTGGACCATGAAATAATTGACAGATAATTCTAATTTTTTTTTTAAGTGTTTTCAAGTACAAAAATATCTGACAACTGAAATAAAAGTTAGATTGGATCTCAAAAACTCAAGTATCATCAAATATGATACACTTGGCTTTAAAGGATTAAAATGGGAAAATTAATATAAAAAATTTGAACTAAAAAGACTGCTATAAAGAGGAGCTTTTGCAGTGTCACCTGATCTAAAAACAGTAAATCATTCCCACATATTTTGCTTCCCTAATGTTTTTCCATCCTAGCATTGGCCTGATCAGCAAAGTCTCTTCCATTAAAAGGCATCTGCTGTTTTCCTCTTGCCATCATAGATTTTGTTTAGTAAAACTAGCAATGTTGCTCTTTGTTTTCCATTATTTCTCACAAAATAATATGCATTTTAGAGCATTTCAGTGAGAGCAAGGGTCTTCAATGTTTTTTTTTGGTGAAGGATCCCCAATGGCTGATGGTGGAGGCTGACACCCTAATTATGTATATTGTATAAAATTGTGTTATATCAAACTGAAGTCCTATAGTCACTCTATTACAGATGGAGTAATGTAAGGACAGTAATTTCTCCCTGGGATTATTAAAGTATATCTGATTCTAATTCCTGGTTGATGGGACAGGTGTTGTGAATGTATGAAATGGTGCCCAACTTGAAAGAGCTCCTCTAGTTGTAAGCTAAATGTTTTGCATTGATGACTGAAAGACATCTTCTGCCTCCATTTATTTGTTTACTACAGTGTGTTGAATTCATGTTAATGTGGGATTTAAAGACATTTCAATTAATGGAAAAAAGTGGAGGGGGACGAATATAACAAAAAAAAGTTTAATCAATACAAAAGAACTTTTCTTGTTTCCGCCATGCAGTACCACCTCCGAGGATAGGAATTTTTGGGTTTTCATGAGCTGTATGTCAAAATCATCCGTATTAAGACAATATAAAAAGACCTGAAACATTTTCAGTTAGTGATCAATTCATCTACTATATATGAATGTTCAAGTTTTTTCATTACATTATAGAAAATGATGAACTTTATAAAAACAGGCTAATATTTTGAGAAGGACCTGGACTCAACTACGGGTCAGAAGCCGGAAAAGGGGTTCTCATCGGCTCGAGGTTTTTCGGAGAAAAAACTGCCCAGGGAAGAAGGCGGAAAAACAAATTGCAAATTGAAATTGTATGGATTGTTAAATTGGTATGTGAATGGTTCGCTGGTAATGGAGTTAGGAGATGAGGATGATATGGATTTTGATGGTGGATCCAGTGGGGAGAGGGAAGAGGGAGAGGATGAAAGAAACAAAAAAGACGAAGGAAAGGGAATGGGTGAAAGCTCAAGGAAGCGCAAATCTAAACTGGAAGAAAGTAGCTCAGAGTGAAGCAGCGATAGGAGGAAAGTTGTATGAGGAATTTAAAATAATATTAAAACTGAAAGTACGAGAAGCTGACAAGCATAACATTATCTTGCATTGTGGTGTCAAGAGAAATAAAAAGAAAATTGGGGATGCTGGAAATGGTAAAAGATGCTGGAGAGATGCAACCGGTTGGTGGTTTGTAAAAAACGAAGAACAAAAGAACAAGGCCTTAACGTGGAGAAGTATTTGTAAAAGAATGTGTTAGAGAAAAAGAATCATTGGAGAAAATAAAACTAGGAGGAGGATTTATGGGATCCCTCTAGATGAAGATCTTGATAAAATCAAGAAAAGTGTAGTTGGTGCCAAAGTGAGTAACTTAAAGAGACTGTCCAAAACAATAAGCGGGGAAAAGAGTAGGGAGTCTGTCAATACTCATGGAATTCGAAGAGAAAGAATTACCACTAAACATCAAAATAGGTTATCTCAGTTTTTCCAGGTCAGGCCTTATATCCCTCCACCACTTCGTTGCTTTAAATGTCAAAAGATATGGACATAGCAGCAGTTTGCAAAGGAAAGCAGAGATGTCCAAAATGTGAGAAGATCACAAAATTAGAAGAGTGTAAAGAAAAAGTGCAAGAAAAAATGTTGTAACTGTGGAGGGAATCATAGAGTTACATTCGGAGGATGTGAAGTCAGGGAAGAAAGCAAAAAAAGTCACACAGATTAAAAATGACCAAAAATATAAGCTATGCAGAGGCAGTTAAAAATGTGAAAGAAACAGAAAATAAGAGAGGTTGAAAAAACAGTAAAATTCCACTGCAAAAGTGAGACGAACAGACAGAGGAAAAAGATCGCGGATACCAGTAGAAAAACTAATATTATTCATGGCATATGTCATAAACTGTACTGACCAAGCAGAATAAAACGGGAGAAGATTAAAATTATAGTGAGGGAGCGGAAAAGTTTTGGGGGTTTAAAGAGGATCATGGGAGAGCATAAACAAAAATTGGAGGTAGACGGGAAGCCAGGAACATCTGGTGGAAATAATTCATGTTAATACTACAATGGAATGCAAGAAGTTTGATTGCTAACGGACAGGAAACTTAAAGGATATATTGATGGTCTTTAGGAAAAACCAGAAAATTATTTTGTATTCAGGAAACATGGCTAAAAGAAACGTTGGATTTTTTGCGTTAGCAGGATATGGTAGTGTAAGAAGAAGATAGGCAGGAGGAGGAGGAGGTGGATGTGGTATATTTGAGAAGGGATACAATATCAGGTTTTAGGGAAAGGGAAAAAGAACTTGAATATATAATAGTGAAATTTGGGAGGAACAAGGTGGTAAGGATTAAAATAATATTTTTTATAATCCATGTAAATTATTATCAATTGAAATAATGGAGGAATTAACTGAATATTTGGAAGGAAATGTAATTTGGTGTGGGGATTTTTTTAATGCTAATAGTACATTATGGGGTAAATGTAATGATAGAAATGGGGAAAATAATAAGAAAGAGTAATATATGTAATATATATAAAATCTTATATATATATATATGATGGGATGGGGGGTGGATAATAAGAACGAGGATGGAATCAGCTATTGATTTAACAATAGTCTCAAATGGGTTAGCTAGTATTTGTGAATGGATCATTGATAAAAATACAACAATAGGTAGTGATCATTATCCCATTACAATAAAAAGTAGGATTAAATATAAATAATAAAAATAGAAAGGTCAGTAAAAAATGGGATTTTTAATAAAGCAGATTGGATTAAATTTAGATTTTTAAGTCAAATAAAATAGAAAAAAGTGGATATGGAAATGAATATAGATGAAATAAATTTAAAAATTTGTGAGATAATCTTGGAAGCAGCAGATAAATCTATTAGAAGAAAGTAGGCTGTAAAAATTCTAAGAAAATAGTACACCGCTGTTGAGACAAATATGAATGTAAAAAAACAATAAAAGCAAAAGCTCAATTTTAAGGTGATAGGAGTAACATAAAGAGTAGCGAAATTTAATTGATTATAAAAGAAAGCTATATGGTAATAATTAAAGGCCAAAAAAGAATACTTTACGGGAAAATTTTTTTGTAGCACAATAGGGAAGAAACAAGTAAAAATTTGGAAAATGATTAGAAAAAGAATGAATGGTTAAAAGAATTGAATATCCTATATTAAAAGTAGGGAATAATATAAATATAGTTAAAGGCGATGATAAAGTAGAAATATTGGCAAAAAGAACATTCAGTAAAATCCACAGTTCTGACAATATTGTAGAGGAGGTAGAAAAGGAAAAGAAAAATACAAAACTCAAATATAAAGATAACATTTGCAGAATGAAGAAGAAGCGAAAATAATTTGTTAAATGTTGAATTCACAAAAAGCTGAATTGAACTCTACATTTACAAAACTTAAAAAATACAGCACCACAGGGAAGATAAAATATGGTATAGAATGATAAGTCAGCTCAGTGAAAAATCTAAAGGATAATATTGAATTTTATAATAAAATTTGGGAGGAGTGGGGAAATTGGAATGGAAAAGAATCAGTATAGCACTTAATAGCAAAACCAGGGAAAGATAAATCAATACCAGAAAATTATAGACCCAACAGTTTTAACATCAAATTTGGTAAAATAATGGAAAAAAAAATGATTAACAATAGATCAATATTTTATTTAAATAACAAAAGGGTATATATAGTAAATTATCAAAAGTTTCTAAAAAGGAGTGAGTACTAATGATCCAACATTATGTCTAGAGCATGAAAATTAGAAAGGCACAAGTAAATAAAAGAAAATGTGGTGGCAGTATTTTTGATATAGAAAAGCGTATGATATGATGTGGGTAGAGGGATTATTAATTAAACTATATAGGTTGGGCATTAAAGGAAAGATATATCAATGGATTAAAACTTTTACTAAATAGGAAAATCTCGTTAGAATCGGTGGCAACATCAGGAGTATATAGAGTAGAGAATGGTACACCACAGGAGTATAATAAGTCCTGCTATTGTTCTCTATTGTTATAGTGTTTGATGGATTTTTAAAGCGTATTGATAAAGAAATGTGGATGTTCACTCTTTTATGATGATGGAGCCGTGTTTGGGAAAAGAGGGAAGCAATTCCTGATTTCGTATTTTGTTAAAAAATTCATAAAAGACGCGTTAATGAGCTTTAGAGAGATGGGTATTTTGGCAATGGGGATTTAAGTTTTCAGTCTAAAACAAAAAGTAATGGTATTTACTAGGAAAAAATAAACAGGAAGTAAAATTAAAAATTTATATAGTCAAAGAGTTAGAGCAACAAAAATGTATTAAATTTCTAGGATTATGGTTTACAGATGAAAACTAAAAATGGAATGTTTATATATCCAGAAAGTTGTGGATTCCGAAAAAAGTAAGAAAATCTTTTAAATATTTTGAGATGTGCTTGGCTGGCAATGATTGGGGAGCAGATAGGCAATCTTTGAAACAGGTTTATACAGGTATGATAAGAGCTAACATAGATTTTGGTTGCATTGTTTACGGTTCAGCAGCAAAAGCACATTTGGTTAAACTAGAGGTAATACAACATCAAGCATTAAGATTGTGTTATGGAGCATTTAAAACCACACCAACAGCAGCAATGGAAGTAGAAATGGGAGAAATGCCGTTAGAATTAAGAAGATTAAGGTTGGAATTAAATTATTGGTTAAATTTGCAGAGCAATAATTCAGATCATCCAGCTATGGAAATTTTAAAAAAAAGAAACAAAAGAAATGGGGAGTCTTGGATGGACAATTGAAAACAAAATAAAAGAATTTAACATGAATAGTCTGGAAATTAGTCATACAACACCAGCATCAGTAATACCGCCATGGATTTTTGCAAACAACAGTAGATATGACAATCATGGAAAAGAAACAGGATAAATCTTTCATCATTGATAGTAGTTCAGTACAAGGTACATTTAAGCAATTACTATCAGTATATTCAAATCTATACAGATGCATCAAGATAACTGGAAAAGTAGGAATAAGCGTTTTAGTACCAGGAGTCAATATAAGAATAGGAAAACTGAATTACAGGCGATTTATCCAGTATACGCAGGAGAAATGATAGCAATTTTATTGTCCTTACAATGGGTAGAAAGAAGATAAAACCATTAAAACAATAATCTGTTCAGATTCAAGTTCTGCATTATTAAGTATTAAAACAAACAATGGATAGTAGAATGGACATTTTATTAGAAATATTTCACACATTATATAAATTAAAATATGGGTGTGATAGTTACTTTTGTATGGGTTCCAGCACATATTATTGGAATAGAAGAAATGAGGGAGCAGATAAAATAGCAAAAGGGCAATTCAAAACCAATTAGCATTAAAAAGTTAAAAAGTAAGTAAAGCTGAAGGAAAAGTATTATGGTTAAGGAAAAACAGTGGAAAAATTGGCAAGAAAGGTGGGATGAAGAAATAAACAGGAAGATGGTTTTATAAAAATTCAGAAGAAGGTTGAAGAAAAAGAAAGGGAAAAATAGAAAAAGAGGAAAGAGTGATAACCAGGATACCGAATTTGGGCATACTGGACTTAACTACTCACTTTTAAAATTCAAAAGCTTATTGTATGCAACTGGTAAATAATGTGTGAATAATGGAGGAATGGGGAAACTGAAGTAGAACATGGCCCACATTTATTCTAGGGTGATAAATATGTAAAGAAAGAGAGAGAAGATGTATGAAAAAAAGAGTTTGAAAGTATTAAGGAAAAATTTATGTTAATAGATATTTTGAGGAAAAGTTTGGAGAGCAAACATATACAAATAGTTATTAGATTCTTAAAGAAAACTAAGATATTCAGTAGAATTTGATAGAGTAGACATAAGAAAAAAGAGGTGAATGTGTGTGGATGATGGTGATGAGTAGAATATAAATATGGATGTATGGTTGTATGTGGTTTTTTTTTGGAGGTAGTTATTATGTATAGAGTATATATATACAAAAAGAGCGTTAGACCAACGAGAGCCACACTCCATACAGTAAGTGGCGGTAATGCTACTATATTAAAGGTTTGTTGCCAACCGCCAATAAACACAACAAGAAGAAGAAGAAGAGAAGGACCTGTAGTGTAGACTTTACACTCCCGTCCTGTAGGTGGCGGTGAAGCGCCGTTAAGGTAGAAATGTGAGGCCAACAGAAGCAGGAGAGGAACAGATGTTGCTGTCGTAGCCAGACAGCGGCTCGGAGACGCAGCCAGCCGGGGGATGGTTTCTTCATTTTTACATTATTATCGATAAATCTCAACAAAATGAAGCTTCCTTACTCATGACCCGGTGAGGAGTGGGTATGTTCGTCTTTAACGCGTCTTCTGCGGCTCCTTGTGTTACAATGCTTCAGTTTTCGAAGCAGCTGGCCTGGTCACAAGCACAAAGAAGCCCCTTATTTATTGTCTTCCACTCGAGCGAACTTTTCAATCGACGACATTTGATAGATTCCTGATCCGAGTAGATGAGCAACGAGGCCCTGCTGACCCTGCCGTCCGTTTTTAGGAGTCCAATCTCAGGGTGTTAACGGTGGAGCGATGCTAATGTTAGCGGGGAGAGGATAAACACTGCTGGGCCAACGTTTGTGTGATCAGGCCCTGCTCTAAAAGCTGTTAAAGCTCCATTTAGAGAACATTTGATCTGCTATTTACTGTTAATGAAGCCTCAGATTTATACCTATGATTTAAAATCCCATTTATGTCTGAATTAGTTTAGCTTTAGCTTCGATCTTATGATGTGAAGCTTTTTATGACATAAAACAATCAGGAAAGCTAATCTGTTTAACATGTTTCTACTCCTGCTGTAAATGGTCAAACTGAAACCTTCAGTTCTTCTGAAGGAGGAAAGCTGGAAGTGATTTAATGATGAATCACAGTCTGAGAATGGATGATGAATTACTGCTGTAGATCATTCTCCTCATCTATTGATCTGATTCCTTTGAACTTGGCTTAAGATGATTTCATTGTGTGAATAATTGGTGTTATTTGATGAATCCAGTGCAGACAGAGGTTATCAAACTGTCATGTCTGCAACATGACTCATGGACTTTATGAGCAAACACGCCTCTCTTATGGTCAATTTAAATGAATAAATTCTGTGCATCAGGATATAATAAAGATCGAGTTTTATCATGAATTGAATTTAATTAGGTTGATTATCATAATCTGGGATTTAAAATTATGGCAGATGTTCAAAGTCTCATATAAGGCTGTTAGAATAGAATAGAATCTATTAATGGAGCTTTTTTTATGTCTATTCAGGATTACAGTAATGTGCTTTAGTTTTGGGTTATTGGTAGAGCTGTCATGATACTAAAACCTAGGAAAATATTCTATACCATTTTTCAATAGCATGGGAATGAAAAGTGCCAGACAATCAACTGCATGAAAACATGTATTAAGATGAAAGATGAACCCTTTTTAACACACATTACCTGCTTTTTCAACAGAATTAGAGATTCTATTAAGTATACAGATAAATGTAAAACTAGATAAAATATTTAATATATAAGCAGCATATAAATATATTTATGGTTTTATATATAACATATATATATATAATATATATATATATATATATATATATATATATATATATATATATATATATATTATTTTTATATATAACACATATGTTTTATATGCAAATATTAAGTATATATCTATATTTTTTATATATACTCTTATACAGTTTATTCATGTGAAAATTTAACAATAGGAAAATAATGCAAACAATGCTTGTATTGATGCCATTCTAGATTAGTATTTGAAGGTGATGTCAATCATTTTTAGATTATTGCTAATTTAACAGCCTTATCTAGAGGTGCATCTATTAGGGACCTGCAGTTGCAAATTTAAACTGGAAGGAAGGTTTTGGGCACATCAAAACCAAGGCTGCCCTCAGTGCAAGGAGCGATCTATTATATTTTGGTGATGATCAACATCATAATCCAGATGCAGGAATTTTTCAAAGGATCCTTTAAAATGTTTCGGTGGAACAAGCAGTTCCCTCCTAAACTAGAGGGTGGCGGCACTGACGATTGACAGCTTCAGCATTGGATTAAAAAAAAAAGTCCACAACAACACAGGAAAGGTGAGCAATGCCTCGCTCAAAGTCTCCATCTAATGATCAAATAAGAAAGGATGGATGGAGAAGATTAGAGCAGAACAAACACCAAAGGCTGCAGACACACGCTGGGCCTTATTTACTTATGAACAGATTTGAAGGAAATTGATACCAAAGGTGCACTTCATGCCAATGAACAATTCATTATAATTTGGTAATGATCAAGATCATGCGTGATTTTATTTATTTTTTTAGCTATAGCTATAAGTCATAATATGGGGGAAAATGTGCTGCTTGGTGGAGATCTGTGCACTCGGATTGCTTTTCTAGTTTTCTTAATTTAAATCTCTTAATGGCCTGGCCTCTTATTAACTCTTTGAACCAGACAGCAGCTCTTTAATGAGCATAAAACCAAGCTGCTCCTTCCTCCTAACAGTTTGACTCCATTTTTAAACAATTCAAACTTTTTATTGTCTTCTTTTATATCAACTGTATAAGTACAGTGCTCTGTGGACCAAGTGGTACAATTACACAACAGATCTCATTTTAAATTAATTAAGCAACGGTGGAATGGAAAACTTGCTTGACTAAAGAATTGGAATATAAAACATAGAAGCGTGTGTAATACACGCTGAAATTCACCATTCTGCAGATTTCAAAGAGGGAATTAATGAGGCAGAAACTTCCCCGGGGATAAGCCAAGCAAATTCACTCGAGGCCCAATGCTGGAATTCAGAGATATGAAAATCGATGCGAGGCGCCTCTGACTCACAGGCTGAAGCTTTCCATTTCGCAAAAGTTAATGTCCATGACAGGAACATTCAAACAGACATGAGATGTTTGTTTGGGAGAGAAGTTAAAGAAGGTGAAAGCTTCTTCCCTCTGAAGCTTATTTAGGAGAACATCTTCTTTGGCAGAGGAGCTATTTTGCAGATCCATTGATTAATCTGTCGCATTCTTTGATGGAAAAATGTTCCTTGAAGAATTTTTTACAAAAGCTAAAAATAGTGTCCTTTGGCTTGACTTCTGGATAAACGCCTAAATAGACAAATAAGTTTTCATCTTAAATGCAAACTGTTAGGGGTGGAGCGATTTGCCACAAAAATCCACGGTTGATTTCGATTCACGGTTTTCACAGTCCCGCGGTTTTTCGGTTAGATTCGATACATGTTGATTGTTACGAAATTCCATAAAAAATTATGAAATTAATGAAAAAATCCCCAAAAATAATGGTTGTAATTATTTTAAATGATCATATGAAACCTGGATCATTTCCGTATGTTTTTGCTGCTTTGAATTTAATCATCTGGCGCATGCTCTCTAACCTGACAACAGCCAGATGCATGTCTCTGGCTGTTGTCAGGTTTGCTCTCTACAATCTCAAGGAACT
>JAGKQL010000009.1:34761852-34778142 GCA_018398635.1 Cyprinodon brontotheroides
GCGCCGTTCTGCAGCAGCGCACTATAGCCTATTACTTGATTTTTTAACGGGTCGGGTTGCGGGTTAAATATCAACGGGTCGGGTCGGGATCGGATTTGAATTGAAGATATCCGCCCGACGGGTCGGGTTCGGTAGTCCTCCTAACGGGTTCGGGCAGGTGCGGGTTGGTAAAACTCGACTGAAAATGTTTTTTATCATTATCTCCTTTTATCTCCTCTTTCTTTTCATCTTTTCTTCTTTTTCTTCTGTTTTTCCTCCTCTGTTCTATTTACATTGCAGTGCCCATATAATCTGTAAAACTCCCCTGAGACACTTGATCAGTAAAACTTAGATAAACAGTTAACATGTCTGACAAAAAAAAAGGCAACACAGATTTAGCCTCATCAGAAAAACAATGCAGTACCCTTGGCAGTAACGTACTTGACTTACAATTCATTTGAAACACAGGAACCCTCTCAGCTGGAGTGTATAACCGCAGCATGAGACCAACAAAACTCAAACAACACCAAGAGACTAAAGCCCAATGAAACTATGGTCCAAGGAAAAAGCAGCTGTATTGTCAAAAGATCTGAATGCAGAAAAGCCTTTGAAAGAGCAGGTAGCGACTTGCGAGAGCCACCAAAGCATCTTTAAAAGTGTTCAATATTTAATGGCAAAGGCAAAAACCTACATAATATTGGAGAGCAACTTCTGAAACCTTCTTGCCTGAAAATTATGGAAATTATGTATGGAACACATGTTGCTAAAGATAAAGTTAAAAGTGTCTCACTCTAATAATACCGTGAAGGACAGAATTGATAAAATTGCAGATAATTACCAACATCCACTGCAAAGAAAATATCAAGTACTCCTTTTGCCATTCAGTTTTGATGAAACTACAATGGTGTCAGACAAGTCTGTGCTTATTGTCTATGTTAATTGTCTATGTTCATTATATTGATGGTGATGACTTGAATCAAGACATTCTTGTGTCAACAAGTCTGGCCAGAGCTTCAACAGCACTTTTATTATTTACTGCTCTTGGACACATATTTTTATAACTCACAACCTGAATTATGAAAACCTGGAAAAACCATGATGGGCAAAAAACAAATAATTTAACAGCCGCTTGAAATAAAAGCCCCAGTGTGTTTGATCTTCCATTGTGTGCTCAGAGCCTGTCAAGCTTTGGCAGGAAAAGACTCTCGGAGGAAGAAGTACCATCCCTTTAAAAGGTTGTTACTGTAGTAAATTTGATCACGCCTTGCCCTTTGAACAACAGAATTTTGCCCAGATATGCGAGGATGAAGAGCATCAAACACTGCTGAACACAGAGGTGCGGTGGCTGTCGCATGAGGGACAGAGATGCTTATTAAAGCGTTTTTTGAGTTGCAAGATAAGAGTAAAGAATTCCTTCAAGACCACAATTGATCCCTGTTCAAACAACTGAATTACTTTTTGGATCAAAACAGCTTATCTTGCTGACATACAGTACCACGATTTACAATGAAACAAAAGCGGATGCAACAACCTGATTCAAATATCCTGCAGTGCAAAGGAGGCTGTGGAAGGCTTTTTGGCGCAAACTGGAGTACAGGCTTGAAAAAAATGTCAAAAAGAAAAGTAATGGCAGCTCCTGCTGCTGATGAAGCAGTGATTGGAATTCTGTTTTTCCTTTCCTGTTCTACCTAGATTGCAGTGTCCATATAATCTGTAAAACTCCCTGCATAATTATAATAAAAGCTATTTATATGCATAAATTAAAGTGGAACAATATGGCGATAGCCGTACTGCTCACTTGTGAAATTAAAATCTGTTGGGCTCTTTTTGGCATCAAGACAATTTTTTATTGCCACATCGCCAGACACGACACTGTAAAAAAAAGAAAGAAACTCTGCTTGCCTGTAGTGTCAAATATTGTCTAGGGACAGGTAATTGTCAGAGCTAGATGCTTCAGATCCATGAAGAAAGAAGCAACAGCACAAGCTACAGGTTTGAAACAGACAGGAACTCCCCTGGCTGGGATATGAACCCAGGCATCCTGTCTGCAAAGACCAGTTCATTTACCACTTGAGCTAGACATCTGCATATACACAGCAACCTTTGTTTATAGATGATCAAGAACGGCCTGCTTGTCTAGTGTAGTCCTGTTTCTATGACTATGACTGGCTGGATGTGCTCTCTTTCATCCTCTGACATGGGAGCTGGCTCAGAGCTTCGTCTGGCGTGGCTGTGTGTTTCCTGGGCGGGGCGGCTGTGGAGCTGGTTTACAGTTGCTTTTTGCATCTCTGTTTCTTTCTGTATGTCTGCTTCTGTCAACCCCAGTCAACCTCGGCAGATGGCGCTGACACTGAGTCTGGGTTTTTGTGGAGGGCTCTTCCTGTTAAAGGGGAGTTTTTCCTCTCCACTGTTGCTACAAGGGTATGCTTAGTGTGAGGGATTGCCTTCAAGTCAATAAGTCAATACAATACAAATGCTTATATATATATATATATATATATATATATATATATATATATATATATATATATATATATATATACTATATATATATATATATATATATATATATAGTTCCTATTTAACTATAGTTATGTGCAGTTGCTGAGTTTTAATATTGACAAAACTTTTTCTTTTTTGCCGCGATTGTTTATAGAGCGCATATTTAATATAATGCTCTTGCAGTTATTCATGCAAATTGTACCACTACAAATGTTTTGCTTTTACAAATAAAAGCTTGCATCTATTTACGGTTTCTTCTGTTATCTTTTTATGCACTGACCCACAGGGTTAGATTTGACCCCTGTTAATTGATGCTTGAACAAAATTTTAAAAAATTCTCAATTTGACTCCAAAATCCCATAGTGCCCCTTCTGGCCCCTGCACAGAGACACCTAGTGGATAAATATTGACCTGACATAAGCCAATATGGAGGTGACAAGAAGGCTGACCACATGCTGCTTTGTTGAGCTAAAAACCTACCTAAACAAAATTCTCTTTTCAGCAAACTAAAGGTTGGTAGAATTGTTGATTTTTTGTTACTCTGTTAAATGTTAACTTGAACAAAGCCCAGAACTACATTTTATGTTTTTTTTTAGATAAATTAGCAACTCTGAGCTAGCTTAAAAAAAGATGGGCCAAAAATGACCCTCTGGGTGTATGGGTTAGAAATAGTGGGGTTAAAATTGACCCTTTGGTTCTTTGAGTGACTTTGCAGATGGAGAACGATTTCAGTCCAGTATTTGGCTGAAGTTTTCAAATAAATTCATTCATATAATATATTTCACAATGTTAACTTAGTAGTGCAGTGCCAGAGACTAATAAGGTAAATTCCTATATCTTTTCAGGGAGAATGACTGCTCCCGTTAAAGGACAGCAAAAGCATCAAAAAAAGTTTACAGTTGCACAAGTGTTAGAGCAACTTCTAGCTGATGATAGTGACTTTGGCCCTGAATTGGACAGCAATAGCGATTCTGATGAATTGTTTCAACCACATGAAAGTGATGGTGGTGAATCTTAAAAAGACAGTGACTCGTCCAATGACTCCTCAAGTGATGAAGATGTGGCATTTGCCAAGACTGCTAAGCCACAGATGGAGCCAAAATGTATCACAAAAACTTACAGGTGGAGAAAGACAAACTTTGAGTTGCCTGATGTGAACTTTCAAGTTGAACAAGTTGAGTCGTACCAGGATGCCCCGGCAGACATGCCGCTGGTTTACTTTCAACGCTTTGTTAACCGTGATATGTTGCAAAATATTGTTGAGCATACCAATCAATACAGTGTTCAAAAGCATGGGAAATGTGTAGACACTTCAGTAAAAGAGATAGAACAAGTTCTAGGAATGTATTTCAGGATGGGATTAGTTCAAATGTCTGGAGTACGTCAGTACTGGGAAAGTGAAGTTTTTATTGATACATTAAAACTAAAAGAAGTATTTGGGAAAGGACAGAAAAAGGCGATCGGGGGCTCAGACTGGCTAAAGAGTAGGATGGGGGGCTTTGAGGAAAATAGGTTGGGAACCACTGGAATATAGTATAACATGTTGATTTATATTTATATCTTGCACTACACTCGACACACCACAGCTACTTCACTGAGGCAGCCATGGAGCTCTTTGCCCCTATTCATAGCAACGGTTTTTGACGAGACCCTGACAGAATCCTCTGAAGTTAATAAAATAGTAAGAATAAAAAATAAGATATGAAGCCAAAAAAGAAAAAAAATCAGGGACAGGTTTTGAAGAGAAAAGACGAGGAGAAAATAATTAAAAACTGAGGTTGATGACAGAAAGATGCATGCCATTAGACAGAGACATAAAAAAGACAGAGTTTAACAAGTGGCAACTTGCCCTTCAAAGGAGAACACTGATAGAAAAAAATTATGTGTGGATCTGAAAAGTGGTTGAGGAAAGGCTGCTAGTGGACTTTTACTGCCATCTGCTGGCCATTAGGAGTAAATGGACGATAGATTTAGTCCATTATTGTTCCTAAAAAAAAATCTCAAATGGGAATATTTTTAGTTTGTGTAAAGGGATTGGGGGTGGAGGGTGTGGGGGGTTAGAGCACCGTGCTTAGGTCCTGGAGGTTCTGAGTTCAAGTCCCACTCATTCCCACAGACTGCCACTCTGGGTCCCTGAGCATGACCCTTAACCCACCAAACTGCTCCCAGGTGCCACACATGGCAGCCCACTGCTCCCCAAGGGGATGGATTATATGCAGAAGGTGAATTTCCCCATTGTCGGACAATAAAGTGATTTACGTTTCCTGCTAGATCTAAGATCCTCAACCCAAGGAGCTTTTGTAGTCTACATTAATTCACCTAAAAAATGTCCAAATGAGGAAAAAAAAGGGCAGTAAAACGGAAACGGAAAAATGTATTAATAATTTTTAAAAAGTATTAATTCCAATGAAGCCGTATCAAGTGTAGCTCCTATTGCTAAGGACACGGATATATCAACAACCGAGTGTTGTTCTAATATATTCCAAACAAAGCTATTCAGAAAACAAAAAAAGAGGATGTGGCATGAAAGTAAAACTGACCGAAATCATTAGTTGCTGCTTTGTGTTTTTCAGATTTTTTTTTTGCTTGTATGCCTGCAAATAACTGGATTGAATCTTGCCAGTCATCATATAAAAAATAAAAATATAATGAAATTACTGTAGAAAGCATGTTTCTCTATATCTTTACCTATTACCTGTGAGCCTCCTGTAAAGAGATTATCTACCTTGAAGCTCAGCAGTAATATATTTGTAGGTACACTGACCCTAGAAAAGTTCAAATAAAAACAAGAGTGTGCTCCTTTCAATCTTTCCATCGCTAGCTTTCTATAAAGAGATAGAAATGTCAAATATAGATATGTGAAAATGAATATGAAAAAAGCTATAATGTTAAAGTAAAGATGTACAATATGTGTCAAAAGAGAAACTGTTTAGGGTTGCAAAGGGAGGATCGGTTGGAGAATCGTGAGAAGGACGACATGGACTACGAAAATGTAAAAGAGAGCTGTACTGGTTTGGATATTGATCAGCATGGACTGGGCTGCTGACAGTTGCTTTGATCTTTCTAATCCGATCTGGCTCCTTAGCCAGAAAGGCCAACTGGAAGCTGAAAAGCCTGATCTTACGCTCTTCTGCATGAATAACCATTCTGAAATCATGCCACAACCTTTTTTTAGGTGGTTTATTTCTTCACTTCACTCACAGGCTTGTGGATCCTGACTGAAATTTCAGATCGAAAATGTTTACAAAATGAAGGTTAGTTTGATCATTTATAAGTTAAAGATAGTATTACCAAATCTTTGCATAGACAACATAAAGAAACAGAGCTGAAATTACAAACACAAAAAATCCTGTTAGTCTTTACAAAGTGAGCGCATCTATCTGTATCATTTACATACATTATGTAACAACAGGGTGTTGATTGTACATCTGAAATCAGTAAAAACTGCATGAAAAATATGTTTAAAGTACATTGTCAGATGGTTAAGATGCGTTTAGTCCCCTCACCAAATTAACACTGCACTCTCCCAGGAATTTCAGCAAGCCCCCTCCCCTCTTCAAGTTTCTATACTGAATCCACCTCGCTACCTTTCACTACTGCAATGCAAATAACCTCTAATACTTGTATCAGAACAGCATATTCCAACCATTTATCTATATTCTTCAACCCTGCAACATCATATCTTTTTGTAGAGGATATATATTGATAAGTCATATCTCAATCTATTATTCTGGCAAACCTCTTGAACAACCAGATATCGTATGAGACCTGGTTACTGACCCCAAATAAGGACATAAAAAAAGAGGGGCAAAGGATACTTATTCTTTACCGTAATTTGGTTCAGACCTCTATAGTCAATGCAGGGTCTCATGGAACCATCCTTCTTTCCAACAAAAAAGAAGGTGCTTCGGGAAGCAGGTCTATGGCGAAAAATCAACAGGTTAGTGACAAATTGTATCTTATCTTTTCATATCATTCATCATTTTAGTTTCATTTCGCCATGAACAAAGGATCAGTATGTCTTCAGTATGAGAATAATGAAAAGCATTACATATAAAGCCCAAAAGATAGGCTACTTTCACAGATGCACTCGCAGCACCAGCTCAGCCCAGCCACTTCCGTAAAGCACAGAGCATGCTTGCTCTGGCTTTGAATCCTCTATCTGCGCATGCAGGACACCTTGTTGTATGAATGCAGTTCACACAGGAGATCACACATAAGAAGTCATATATTTGGGAAATGTGAGACAGCAATGCAAATAATTTGATTTCACAAAAAAATTGGAATTCAGAATTAAGGCTTGCAATGTGAACATAGCCTTAGAGGTCTGTTGTGTTTGGGGCAAAACAGTTGTCAGGAAATAAATGAAAATGTTATTTTTAAACAAATTAAAATTGAGAAAAAATAAAAGGGAAAAATATCCCAGTGCATGCTCCACCTCTCCATGTCCCAGGCATGACATGGAGAAGGTGGTGCATCTTCAAATCAGGCCCACCTGAAGTACTGTAATTCTCTTTACCCACGGCCTCCCAAAGCAGTCCTTACATTAAATAGCTCAAAATATTGCTGCCTGTATGATAACTGGCAGTGGATGGAGTGAAGCACATCATTCAGATCATGGTTAAGCTTTAGTTTAGTTTTAGGATCCAGTATAAGATTCTACTACAAGTATATTAATTAGAAATACTTGCATATTATCTGTGTCATGATGGGTTTTAAGGTTCCTAACCCACATGCAGAGACACACTCAGAAAACCAAGGGTAAAAGTTAACAGGTTTATTTGTAGGTTAACAAAAACAGAGTGAGAGGTTATACAGCAGGGTAAACTCAGTTGCAGACCTCAGTGGACTGGTGAACGGAACTGGAAACACTGAAGGGGAGATCACAATGATCAGTTCAAGGCCCGTAGGAAATATGACTGAGACTTGTATTATGCAGGGATGGGACTCACGTTTTGGGGGCTCTTGGTTTTCCTTAGGATTCAGTTTGTGGGGTTTTATCCAGATATGAATGAACTCGTTTGGAGGCGGGACAGACAGACTAGCGTTGGGTCCAGAGGAGCAATGGAGCGGACTGTCACCGGGTTTTCCTGAAGCAGACTTGAACGGATCTGGTGGAGGTTTCCCCTTGCTCAATGTGACTCAAATAATTCCAAAAAAATCACACAGTGTATGCCCAGCCTTAATGAGGACATGACTTAGGTCATTATTTATATCATCCAACTTGCACCAAAAACCAGTGTGACTTCCTCATTGGCTACATATTCATTTATTGGTAAAGGACGAGCCAAATAAACCAATCAGATCAATGAAGCATATGACGTACTAACAGAGCGACGACGAAAACACAACCACAAGCCAGGCTACTCTTGCGAAACCAGTCGGGAGAAGAGCAAAAACATCTTTTCCTCTGAGAAAAGCCTCCAGAGCAGTGTGTTTTGCTCTTCTTTCAGTGAAGAAATTCCGATAAAACTTGCTCCATAGCTGCGCTAAGCGCTAGTTTCATGGGGCTGAAGCCGCTCATGTTCTTTTGGGGCTGAACTGTCGCGCTTCTCGTTTAGCCGTCACACCTCAACCGCGGCCAAAGCCAACGCTGATTGACAGGTCATTGAGACTGGATAAGCATGGTAACTCTGTAGTGATGAGCATCTTTTACCATCGAAGACTGCTAGCAAGGCTAAAGTCATATATTTTCTCAGGCGTGACATAGAGAGAGTGGTCCAGCTTCTAATCACCTTACAAAATACAAATGAAAAATATCTTACAAAAAGAAATTACAAAAATATACATAAATAATTCAGTTTCATAGTGAAATCTTAACATAAGACATGATACATAATGGATGTAATAACCATGTCCAGAGGAGACAGACCATTGAGTGCTTAATTCATTCATTACTGTATTTAACATCAGAAACAAATGAAAACTACGGGTAATAAGAAATATCAGCTCCCGCAGGTAAAAACTTTAAACACTAACAAATCAAAGAAAGATGTTTTAAATTTCAATATTTGCAACTAAAATGCAGACGTCTAGAAATCAAACCAATATGCCACATCTTTACAAACAGATCTTCTACACAGAAGATGGAGAAAAACATCCTCCTCTATCATTATTCTCTGTCGATTTTTTTATTTTCCTAACTTCTCTCTGCATCTCTACTTCCCCTGCTGGGGCAATCAGATGATCCTTGTGTCCCACTGTTCACAGATAGACTGGCATGCCACAGAGTCTCCAAATACACAGACGACTCATGCTGAGGGTATTAATGCTAGTCCAGACAGCACATACTATGTAATTACACAATGCATGGGGAACTTATCTAGGTGGCTGTTTTTCTTTCTTTTTTCTTCAGCCTTTGCATTGTTTTTAGTTCTCAGTCATTTTCCAAACCTATCAGGTGCAATGTCTCATACAGTTGAACAAGAACCTTGGACTTTCATGTGCAAAGATATGTCCAGTTCATGTCTTAATTCTGGATCAAGAGAGCAGCATGGACAGACAAATCTGTACAAAATACAAACTGGAAACCCCCAGGTAAGAATGGGAGCAATCTCCCAAGGTAGTGAAGAATGACAGAATTAAGATTGTGTGGGACATCCAATAAAAAAAGCCAAGATAAAAGTTGCAAAACATACAGGTGACAAGTACTGGAACATTGTCAGTAAAGCAGAGAGTGAGTCATGGTTAAAATCCCCAGTTATTGCCACAAATCCATTTGGCTCTTGTGTTTGTAGTTTAGCAACAACTCAACTGTTGATATCAAATGTAATGTCACAACCACAGAAGGTGTAAATGACAAACTCTCTGGCCAGTGGATACAACAAACGATAATCAGGGCTTACAAATGCAGGAAACAATGACAGACGTTGAGGTTCATCACTGGAAATTTTGTGGCAAGGTAGGGAATCAAGTACTTTTATGAATCTATTACATTTCATGATTACGGAGGCTTACTGTCAGGAGATGACAGGGTCTGCTTATGCGCTCTTTGTTGTCTAAGAACAAAGCCAGAAATGATCTGCGCCAAAACCTACTGATGAACTTAATCCAAAGATAACTCCACTATGAGAGGAGGTTACAAGAACCTTTATTGCTCTTTGTACTTCTCCACTTGTACATCTCACACCACCATTGCAAGAACCACACAGAAGATAAGGGTTGTACCTTATCCCCCAGTGCCCCCTAGGGGACTGGTATGATATGTGAACATAAACAAAAGACTAACAATCTCCCTCTCTCCTTAAAAAAAAAAAATGAAAATGAAAAAAAAAAATGAATGAAGAAATCCTTAAAAAATGTATGCATGAAAACAACACATGGCAACTATTTAATGATATTGCTAGGCTAACATTTCTTTTTAACAACATAGTTTATTAAGACTGCTTCTTACTACATTTATGATAGAGTCCAACATTTTTCATAAAGAGCCTTGAGTAACAAGGTTGTGGACACTCCCTTCTACGTCAAACAGTCAGTGAGCTGGTCTTTCCTTTGTGACAACAAAACCCAATGAACTTTCTTAGTTTGGATCTGTTCTCTAATAGAACTGATTTCCATGTCTAGCCTTTTCTCAGCCACAAACTTGGTTGACTTATGTGCATCTATAAGAGAGAGACGTTATCAGCGACACATGTTATTGGCAAAGTATGCGCTATTACCAGCACTTAGTTCTGAAAACAGTGTGGAGATGAAAAATAGCATCATCAATCCCTTCTGTCATGGTCAATTTTTCACCTGCAAGTGTGCTTCTGACAATTTTCTTAATCCCTTTTGACCTCCACAAAATGGGAGAGAATTGTCCATTGTCACCCATCAAGACAATGAGATGCCCACCCTGGGTACCTCCATCTGAAATTTTCCCCAAAACCCTGATCATCAGTAGACTGTAACTTGGCTTCCAAGTTACTGTTTTTCCAAGATCCTGAACATTCAGTTCAACTGTCTTAGCTTTGCCAGCTGCTGCCTTTTCTGTTTCTGTGGGCTGTCTTGCCGCCTCCTCAGTCTCTCAATCCATCTGCGCCATCTATGCCGTTCTCCTTGAATTGTCTGCTCACTCATGAACTAAGATCTGTTAGGCTCTTTTGGCATCAAGACAAATTATCCTGAGTACTTACCTTGCCGGGCAGGCCTGTAGTCTTGTGCAAGTGCGATAGAATACGAAATGTTTGCAATGGAATACTTTCCATATTAGGTGAGGATCAGCCTTCAGTTGCTGTGGTTGCGGAATAGGTCTTTTGCTATGTTGTATCTGTGAGTGGCTACCATGCCGACGCTAGAACCACACGCTGTGGTTGATCGAGAAGCTGCTTGTTGTCTAGTTAAAAGTGTGCACAGCAGTTTCTTTGCCATTGAGACTCGCTAAAAATCCTGTTATATTTCCTCACTGTCAGTCCTCCATAATTTCACGCTTGATGGTCAATACGCCGCACCGTCCATGGCTGATAGGTCCGTGAATTGCTTATTTGGTGCAGCTTTCGTGGTGGGGTAAGCCAATTGTTTTTACAGCAGTTCACACCAAACTTCCAGGTCATGCAGCTGACTTCGATTAAATATACAGATCAGTTATCGTCACTTTGGCGCTGCAGCTAGTGGGTCTGCTTTCATTGGCTGAATCAGTTATCCAGTGTTGCGCTCGCGCTGGTAATGATGTAGACTTCTAGTGTTGATATTGCGATGGCGTGAGCCTAAATCTGATTCCCCCCCTGCTCTCAGATAAAACACTACTTCAACAGAGAGGCTTGAGCTAAAATCGAAACTGAATGGGGTGGAATGGTTCTCCAACGACAGTGCAAATGGGGCATTTACATCCTGAAAAGGGATTTATTAGTTGTGAAGTACATGTTGGGAGGACACTGGAGATTTATGACAATTCTCAAAATATCTCCTGGGCTTTCTAAGGTATTTATCTCCTTGTTGACTGTGCTTTGTCTGGTGTTGGTTTTTACAGGATTGTGCAGGAACTGTACTTCTTTCAAAAGTTAGGCTGCTCTTGCTATAATGCAGCTTCTTTATCATCAGCAAGCAAATGCTGTTAATGAAGAATGCCAACCCAGTGTGGACTCAACGTAGTGGAGGTACATTTTCCCATGAGACTGGGTTGAAGAGTGACTGAGTGAAAATAAGTGTGAAGAAGAAATTTGGAGCTCTCATTTCTCGATATAGAAAGTTCCGTACTGAAGTACAGGTCCACTTACTATTAGATAATGAACCAGACAAGAGATTTAAGACAATTTACACAGCAAAGACGATCTCACGAAATAAGTCAACATTTCTTAAATTAAGTTTGTTTACCCTTCAATTTCAGCAGGTAAATGAGATGATGATGCCAATGGAATGAGTAATTTCACTCTTAAAGTAAGATAATCAGATAAAATGCACTTGAAATACAACAATGCAATTGTTTTTCTTCAATTCAAGAAGAAATGTCACCTTGTCTAAATGTTCTATTCTGGCAAAGTGTATACTCTTACCTGCTTGTGTTTAAGAAAGAATCCTTAATTTAAGAAAAAACACTTACGTTGCTGGGATTTTTTCGAGTGAGGAGTTTACGAAATGTTACACCAGTGAAAGCTGGGAGTTCATAAACCTGAACATCATCTCTTTATTGCTGTAATTGCAAGTCCAGACATGATCAGGATGTATCCCCTGTGTTACTGACATTTGACCATACTCAAAATGACAGATATGACTGATTAGTTCTCTGGGAAGCCTCATCAATGATCTGACTGCCAATCAAACATGACCTTTTAGAAGATAGATGATGCATTAATGAGATCACAGGAAGATTCAACATTAGCTTTCCAATTTATCCTCTGCAGAGGTTTAAAAAATGGAGTTGCAAGAATTAAGTTTGACTTGCCCTATCTTAATAGGACAGAAGTACAAGACATTCTGTACTTCATCCACAAAATAAGATATATTTTAGATAGAGTTGGATAAAGTGTCTCAGCAGAGAGTATTCTACAAATCTGTGCCATACTTAGACATAAAGTACTGAAAATATGATCAGCAGAGAGAAAGGCAGATGAAAAACAAAGATTTAGATTTTGCGTAAATGACTCACCTCCATCGTTCTCCAAACATCACCATTCCGATCCTGGATGTTCTTCAAGAGTTTTTTCATCATAGAAGCATGTCCACACCCACCCAGCAGGGACACTGTTAGCTGTGGGGAGTAATCCACAGACCTCTCTTCCTCTTCTGACAGCAGTTCGCTCAAAGGACCCGATTCAATGCTTTCTTCCACTGAGGGAGCAATATCGCTGGAGGAGGTTGAGCTGAAGCACCTGACCGAGTGTTGTTTATAAGGTTGCTGAGCAAAAGAACACAGAGGAAAATTATTTAATCCTAAATTAGTTCTCTTCTGATGATAAAACAAAGGATGTCATACCAATGATGGCAGGGGATACTGGTTGTTATCCCCTCTTTCCCATGCATTATTTATGTTGGTTTCACTTTCTCCGTATAATTATGCTAAAGCCATTTCTAGGCATTTCAAAAGCGGAACACTATGGCACAGCCATACCGCTCCACTTCCCAGAAAGTAAAATCTGTTGGGCTCTTTTTGCATCACAGCAATAGCTCCTTATTGCCACATTGCCAGACACGACACTGTAAAAAAAAAGAAAAACTTTATGATAGAAAGCTGGCTCCCTGGTGCAATTCTCCCAGTGCGATAGGAGACTCTTTTGTGGAAACTACGGTTTAGCTCACTGCCTTCCTTGCTGTGGTTGCAGAGAGGTGTCTGTTTTGTATCTGTGAATATATTGCCAACTTCACCGCAGTCTCACGACGCTGTCTCTCTGCAGCAGAGGAGAGATCGCTTGAGTTATATTTGCTCCTTAGTAAATATGGCAGATGGTCATTATTATATAAATATTTTTGCTTTCACTTTCACTACAGCGTTCCAGCTCATGCAGCTATTTTCATCATACAGATCAGTTATCGTCTGTTCGCTGCGCTAGTGGGTCTGCTTTCTGAAATCATACCAGTGTTGGCGACACTAATGATGTAGACCTAGTTATATTGAATTACAAATCTGATTCCCCCCCTGCTCTCAGATAAAACACTCTTCAACAGAGAGGCTTGAGCTAAAATCGAAACTGAATGGGGTGGAATGGTTCTCCAACGACAGTGCAAATGGGGCATTTACATCTGAAAAGGGATTTATTAGTTGTGAAGTACTGTTGGGAGGACTGGAGATTTATGACAATTCTCGTATCTCTGGGCTTTCTAGTGTTATCTTTGTTGTTGTGCTTTGTCTGGTGTTGGTTTTTACAGGATTGCAGGAACTGTACTTCTTTCAAAAGTTAGGCTGCTCTTGCTATAATGCAGCTTATTATCATCAGCAAGCAAATGTGTTAATGAAGAATGACAACCCAGTGTGGACCAACGTAGTGGAGGTACATTTTCCCATGAGACTGGGTTGAGAGTGACTGAGTGAAAATAGTGTGAAGAAATTTGGAGCTCTCAGACTCGATATAGAAAGTTCCGTAAAAGTACAGGTCACTTACTATTAGATAATGAACCAGAAATTTAAGAAATTTACACAGCAAAGACGATCTCTAGAAATAAGTCAACATTTCTTAAATTAAGTTTGTTTACCCTTAATTTCAGCAGGTAAATGAGATGATGATGCCAATGGAATGAGTAATTTCACTCTTAAAGTAAGATAATCAGATAACATGCACTTGAAATACAACAATGCAATTGTTTTTTTCTTATTTTAAATGTCAATTGTCTTGTTCCACTGGCAAAGTGTCTAACTTACCTGCTTATTTTAAGAAAAAAATACACTTATTTAGATTTTTTCGAGTGAGGATTTGAAATGTTACACCAGTGAAAGCTGGGAGTTCATAAACCTGAACATCATCTCTTTATTGCTGTAATTGCAAGTCCAGACATGATCAGGATGTATCCCCTGTGTTACTGACATTTGACCATACTCAAAATGACAGATATGACTGATTAGTTCTCTGGGAAGCCTCATCAATGATCTGACTGCCAATCAAACATGACCTTTTAGAAGATAGATGATGCATTAATGAGATCACAGGAAGATTCAACATTAGCTTTCCAATTTATCCTCTGCAGAGGTTTAAAAAATGGAGTTGCAAGAATTAAGTTTGACTTGCCCTATCTTAATAGGACAGAAGTACAAGACATTCTGTACTTCATCCACAAAATAAGATATATTTAGATAGAGTTGGATAAAGTGTCTCAGCAGAGAGTATTCTACAAATCTGTGCCATACTTAGACATAAAGTACTGAAAATATGATCAGCAGAGAGAAAGGCAGATGAAAAACAAAGATTTAGATTTTGCGTAAATGACTCACCTCCATCGTTCTCCAAACATCACCATTCCGATCCTGGATGTTCTTCAAGAGTTTTTTCATCATAGAAGCATGTCCACACCCACCCAGCAGGGACACTGTTAGCTGTGGGGAGTAATCCACAGACCTCTCTTCCTCTTCTGACAGCAGTTCGCTCAAAGGACCCGATTCAATGCTTTCTTCCACTGAGGGAGCAATATCGCTGGAGGAGGTTGAGCTGAAGCACCTGACCGAGTGTTGTTTATAAGGTTGCTGAGCAAAAGAACACAGAGGAAAATTATTTAATCCTAAATTAGTTCTCTTCTGATGATAAAACAAAGGATGTCATACCAATGATGGCAGGGGATACTGGTTGTTATCCCCTCTTTCCCATGCATTATTTATGTTGGTTTCACTTAATGATTCCTTGCTCCAGTCTACATTAAGCTCTGACAGCTCCCTTTCGTCTCAAGTTCTGCCAATTTATGCTGTCTCAGCAGTAAAAAGATTGTGACAAAAACACCATAAATAGTTTATAAAGCTGTGTTAGATTATCATTACAATCTGTAGGATTAAGTTTAGGTAGAGATAGCAGACTCAGGTTTCGTACTTACCTGGGCACTTGACTGTATCAGACTTTCCAATTTCACAGCTAACAACTCAGTTTCATGAAGCTGAGCAGGGAGGGCCAGGAACTCGTCTGACCCGTACCAGTGCTCCTTGGCAAGGTTGATTTTTGAAGGAACCTTTTCCCCCTGTTGAACAAGAAAGTCTAATCAGTATTTTGATTCCTTCAGCCAGTTCTACCCCAAACCCAAACACTACATAAAAAAAGTACCACCAACGGCTTCTGTCGTAATCTGAATTCATAAGTATTCATATCTAATTATTTATGGCAATATGGTAAATCTAGATGTTTTTATTTTGGCACCTGAAACCTATAAATAGTTCTAGTTAATCTACCAATGTCTTTCATGGGCCTAAACTCTCATTGATCAAACCTAAAAGCCATCGAAACTGAATTTGATATTCTAGAAACCGGAAATGGAGACGTTTTATATACCCATATTTCTGAAAACCGAAACCAAATAGATGACAGGCGGAGGCGACACTAAATGGATTCTATCGTAAAGGGGTTTGGCGCATAAAAAACGAAATGGTTTCCGACGGCACGCGAAAAATGTACAACCGATTCATCAAATTTCAGCTGTTAAAAGGATTTGGTCTCTAAAACGTGCTAAATTAGCGCCTCTTATCCATTTTGTACTTTTTCTGTAAATTGAATATGAGAAGTTTACGGTAATTAGTGCGGGTCTTGTGGGGAGGGAGAACATGTAACAGGACACCTGAAGAATTCTGCAGTGATTTATCAAACCCTCGAAAGCAATTAACGGGTGATTCGACTCATATTTCACCATGCTTCTCAAAAGCGAAGTGAAATGGATCGGCGAATTACATACACGGCAGCGGTTATTAAGTTCTAAAGAAGAGAT
>JAGKQL010000009.1:34778150-34796275 GCA_018398635.1 Cyprinodon brontotheroides
ATGGAATGGAAGCAAGGCTGAGAGAATCTGATTTCTCACCCTGGCTAATGATGCTTTGAATGGACCCAGGAAATCATCATCAAACAGGATCGTTATCCAGCATTGTTTATTTTGTAGCCAGCTTGGGGAACTTCGAAAGGATGCCTGAGCCTGCCGGCGAGAGCCTAATGTCGATATCACTTAATCCCGGTAACGCTGTGACTTTTTGTAATCTGCATTCCTGACCTGGGTTTCAGAAGTGTTGCCCAATGTTTAGATGATACAGGCCTGACGAATTTATAGAACCTTCTACCCCCGAGGAGCGAACATGCCGACGCAGAAGGGAGCGCGCCCCGTTCAGTCGAAGTTTCATCCTATTAAACCGAGTCAGAGCTATTTAGTGCTTTTATTTTTCTGCTGGCGCCAATGCTGTGTCACTCTGTAGTTTGGGGTTTTTCAGGGTGGGGGCGCTCACCAAGATTTAAAATTTTGACGAAGTTGTATCAAACCATTTCGTCAGCAAAACCAAAATGACGAAAAATCTACTATTTAAATAGGGTGCAAAGGCGCGCGTACCAGGTTTTGGTAAATCCCTGCCAACAGCTATGAATCACTCTTGTTAAATTCGCTCATACCGGCGAGCCCAGCCTCAGCTGAATTCCAGTTTGTGTTAAATTATTTTGCAATTTTGAAACGGATCCTGACAAATCCCCGGCCTTCCGGTATGCGCTGGGAAATGACAATGGTGCTGCCGCAAAGTGAGGAAGCCCACATAGCTTTTAATGTCCTAACCTCCCAAGTGTGTTTCAGCCCCACACTGGATAATCTGACTCTCGCCAGATGGATTTTGTTCCCTGATTTTAACTATGGAAACTTCCCGTTGAAGTAATTTTGGGAAGGCTTCCAGATGGATTAGCTGATTGGACTATGTTGATGATAGACGTCAAATGCCAAAATAAACCAGATCAAGGATCATCGAAGCATATGACGACCATTAAGAACCTACTAATAAAACACAACCACATGCCTTGCTAGGCCTTCACGTAACCAGTGTGGAGAAGGAGGTAAAACATCTTTTCCCTTCGAGGAAAGCCTCCAGAGCAGTGTTTTGTCTCTTCTTTCAGTGAAGAGTATACCTTGTAATTCCGGACATAAAACTCTTGCTCGACGCTTTACGCTTAGTTTCATTCGCGAAGCCAGCCAAATGTTTTCAGACTGAACTGTCGCTTTGGTTGTTGTACGCCACAGCACACCTCAACCTGCCTCCAAAGTTAACGCCGATTGGACGCTCGCTTTTGGTGCGAACGGCTCCAAATTTTCTTTTTAACGGAGAGTCTCCAGACTGATTTTAGGCAGTTAGAGGAAGTCTGAAAGCTCGCGAGATCTAGGATGGTCTCACGGAAAGGCTAACGAGCCTGAAATACAAGTAATAAAAATTATTTTCAGAATTAGCTACGAGTGGGTTAGCCTCTTCATGCCATCTGACAGTGACAGCGTTTTAATCTCTGGAGTTTTTTAACAATGTACTGATAAACTGGTGATATATTTGAGGTAAATCCCATGATGTTTGTAGATGTTTACATTTGCGAAATGCTGGTCAGTAGGAGCTGCTGCTTATTCACCATGTTTTTCGTCTGGATCCGTCAGCGTAGTTATACATTTTCCTAGGTGCCCCGTGAGGAAATTCCGTCCAGCACCCACTGATTTCTATTTATTCACTGAATTCTGAAGAGTCTTCTTCTGAGAGTGAACCATCATACTGGAGCGCAAAGAGCAAACTCTGAGCTAAGTGGAGCTAAGCCAAGCACAGCTGGAAGAGAACAGTTTTTCAGAGTTGGGGGGTGCAGTACTGGACAATTCCAGCTTACTTTTAGCCCTGCCGTTGCTGCCAAAGTACATATATAGTCATGCAGAATGTGCACCGCTGCACGCCAGGTCGGTGGCATGACCAATTAGGACTCAGCAGCCAGGCTGATACTGCTTAGCAGGTTATAGCACAATGATGCGTTTTTAAACGCCTGACAGACTACCCACTAATATTTTTATTTAGTCTCGTCGATGAAAACTCACACCCACGAATCGTCTTGGTTTCGTCATCAAAGATCTGTTGTGTGGCTTGTCATTTCTTGTTATTGTCATGTAAAAAGAAGCACCAACAAAATAATTTTGTCATCGTTAACGAAAACAACACTTTGTTCGAAAGGGAATCGGCTAATAAGGCATCATGCAGGAGAATATTTTCCTTTTCTTTGGGGACTGTGTATGTTTATATAGTTGTACAATATTTCTAACAGTTGAGAAAGAGAAGAGCCTCATATTATGAATAAATATGAAGTTTTCTAGTTGCCCTGCGACAGAATGGCGACCTGTCCACAGTGTACCCCCGTCTGTCGCCCAAAGACTAGCAGATAGGTACCAGTCCATCCTGTCAAGGTAAAAAAAGGCTGTAAAAGCAAAAGAATGATAGGCTCAAACCTGAAGCGTCTTGCTTGACTGTGGAGCATTTTCTGGATGAACTGAGCCCAGTTCTAACCACAACTTGGATCTGTCCACAGGATCCAGAACAGATGGGCTGCTTCGACTCAGCTCAGCATCAAACTTCAGTTCAGATTCCTGATTGGCCTTCCTAAAACTTCCCATTGATCTGGTACCATTGCTCGAGAATGCAGCTGCGCTTTTTGGAAGCAAGGGATGTGTGGGTAAAGACTCGGTGCTCTGATTAACAGCTTGTACTGTTTGTTTTGAGCTTTCGCCGTTATTGGGAATGTCACTTTGATTTGCAGGGAATTGAGGTGTATAATTATTAGCGTTTTCTAAGTCATTTGTTCCAGAGAGCTGTGGTAAACTTGTTTGTAATTCAAGATTTGTGTTTGTGGTATCAATGATTTCCAGGAAAGTGTCCTCTGTTGTGGGATCCATTTCCTGATCTTTAGGACTGTTACTGGGACTGTAGTCGCTTAGCTCAAAGGCAGTAATGCCACAGTCCAGGGAAAAGTAGTTCTCGCTGCAGCGTATTGTCAGCTGACCGCAGTCATCAACTTCTGTTAGCGCATCCAGACGGGTCTGAAGACAAAAAAGTGTATCAAACAAGCAGTTTAATCTTTATGTTTCAGAATATCATTAACAAAGCATATTAAAAGAAATTGTTACAAATATTCATAGACATATAAAATATTCTAGGATGATTGGGCACACAAGGCTTTTAGCTGAAGTCTTTAGTCAAAAGATAATTTGACTTTAGTAAACAAACCTGGTGCTGGTCCTGGCCTAAAGCCTGTAAGATATCAGTCTGGCGCGTGTAGTTTCCATTAGAGTCCTGTAAACCCTGTAACAGACGTTCTTTTAGAACCAGAACTGATACTCTCAGCTGATGCCACAGCAGCTGCACCGTCCTGAAACATAATAATAGCAGAATTAGCAATGTATGGTTGAGTAATATTAATCTAAATTCAACATGTTATGACTGACAACAGCTGCAAAATGGAAAGAAAAGAATCTGTTAGCTCCAGTATTCAGACTAAACAGAAGAAGAGAAAAACCTCTACACAAAAAGTTTAATAATGCAACAGGACTTTCCAAAAATCATGTTTAGTGCAGGCTTAGTGATTAGGAAACTCACCTTATGTCCACAATGATGTTACCAGAGTAAGACAAATGTTTTAGGGAGAACTCTGTCTCCAGCAAAGCATGAATCTCCTCCACATGGTCAGAAATGTCCTCACAGATGTCCTAAAGTCACAAACATAAAAATAATATCAGAACAGAAATAAACGCAACGTTACATGGGAAACGATAAATACGATTATCCCTAACACATGCCACTGACTGTGTGTCTGCAAGTGTGGGATATGAGTAATATATGTGCAGGGTCATAAAAAAGCAGAAGTGGTAGGACTTTATATGGAATACACTTTTCACAATGAGTCATTTTCATGTGGAGTTAAGTTCATGTTTTATCATGTTTGATTTATTAAAATCAACCTAAGACATCCTTATATCGCTAAATTGATTATAGATGTGATAAATCCAAGCTAATGGTGAAGGTCAACATCCATTTTGTAATGCATTCTGATAAAAAAGTACAATTTTATGTTACTTATAAGTTGCTGCATATCTAAATGTATAAAGTAAAACTATGACTGAACGTTCAGTGTGGTTTTATTTTTTGCGTTAGGTGTAGCAGCTGCCATTTTTCGCATGACTGGGATCAGCACTCTGTAATCATCTCATGGACCATTAAAAATATATAAATTCATCTCATGGATCACAGTTCCAACGTCCTTAAGCTTGACATGTCTGTTAATGGCCAACCCAAGGTAGATCATTCTAAAAAAAAAAAAGAATATAAAAATATGAAAAATGTGGTGTGGGTATTGATTTTATACTGTTTCAGAATTCAAGTAATTAGGGAAAAAAAGAGTGCACCTGTACAAAATTTTATGTCTAAAAATCCATTTGTTCTGTGAATGCCATGTTGGGATCTGGAGGTCTGTCCACTTTCTCCACCAGAGGGCGTACAAGATCTCCTGGAGCCGGAGCTGATTGCATCACCTGTCACTCATCTGCTCATCAAGAGATCAGTATTTAAGGAGGCAGAGGACGTCTCTCCAGGGCCAGAGTGTTTGCCAGTTACGGTTAGCAAGCCTGAGCCAACCCACCTGTCTGAATCTCTGACTCCCTGAAAACCTGAACCTGATTTCTCCTTTCTGTTTCCCAGGTTGAACCTGCCTGAAACCAGAAACCCTGAAGAGTTTGATCTCAGAAGAATCTGGAAGGGAAACTCTAATCTGTGATCTGCAAACACTCAAACCAAGCTCTGCCTCCGCCAAGCCCTCAGCCTGCCGACAGCCTCTGGACCCTCAAGGTTCCCCCCTTCAGCCGCTAAGCTCTAACCCCAGAACAGGTACTGTCCTGCTCACTCACATCCTGCAAATTACCTGGACATCCACTAACTCCACTGTCCCCCTCTGCAGTGAACCCACTCTTGACCAGTCCTGGATCAGATTAACCCTTGGATCTGTTTATTCTTTGTTCAGAAATATTTCAATAAACCTTTGAACTTTTCTCTTGCTTGAGTGTGTTCTGCATGTGGGTTAGGAACCTTAAAGGAAAATTCCGGTTTTTAACACTTTTAGCCCATTTTCTGTAGTGTCCAGGATGAAATCGAATGATCGACACCAAAATTTTGACAATTGGTCCTGTCTCTGCTATTTGGCTCATGCAGAATCCCCCCCTGGCAGCTTCAGAATGGCTTGCATAGTGCATGTCAGATAATGTCCTTAAAACAACCTTAAACGTTCTTTTTTTAAAATATGCTACTCACCGGGTCGTCAGCGCTGTTCAATGACGTTCCAAAAAAAGTTTCGTGAAGAAAAACCGTTCCTGTCTTGTTTTATTTAGCATTTTGTAAATCCCAGAACTATTTTTTCCAATACATCACAACCGCTTATAACTTCCGCTTCCGCTCGAATCTGAAGCGCTGTAATACTCCAGACCACTAGTTGGCTAATGTATCCTTACCGGCCAAACTCAAAGTCCACAATATGTCCCTCAAGAATCCACCTTTCGTATTCCATTTTCAGAGTTTTTTAAAGTGTTTAACATTAGCACCTCGACGTCGGAGTACACAGAGTGAAGCAGAAACACTTGGGCCTTGCGAAAAGACTACAACTGTGTAAACAGGCCCCATTTCCGTTTCCGGTGGCGGAGGGATATTGACTATTCCAACAGAACTCAATGGGATTTACAAAATGCTAAATAAAACACTACAGGAACGGTTTTTCTTCACGAAACTTTTTTTGGAACGTCATTGAACAGCGCTGACGACCCGGTGAGTAGCATATTTTAAAAAAAGAACGTTTAAGGTTGTTTTAAGGAGGACATTATCGGACATGCACTATGGAAGCCATTCTGAAGCAGCCAGGGGGGATTCTGCATGAGCCAAATAGCAGAGACAGGACCAATTGTCAAAATTTTTTTGGTGTCGATCATTCGATTTCATCCTGGACACTACAGAAAAGGGGCTAAAAGTGTTAAAAACCGGAATTATCCTTTAAGCCAAACATGACATGCCAGACAATTTGCAAATAAAGAGCATTTTGCAGACCAGGAATGGAAAGAAAACCACTATCTCCTCTGTGCTGTAGATGGACAGTAATGCTGTAATGGCTACAGTGACCTGGGAGATTGTGGATGTCTTGTAAAGAAGCAAGCTCCAAGACAATCAGAGCCAGATCCGGCAATATACAGTGGTGGCCCCAGATTTTGTGTAAGATTTTTTCTTAAAGGTTCCTACATAAGACAAAACCTGTGCAAAATTGTGTTTCAGACTCCTGAACAGATGTACTTTTCTCAGGGGTCTCAAAATCATTATTAAAAATCATTTTTCCAAGTAACATGAATAATAACCTGTACAACAAGTTTGGTAGATCAGTTGGTTGGTGTCTCAGCCCAGCTCCACTCACATACGGCATCTGGGAACCAGCTCATTGAAAGTGATTTCCCCAACGAATTTATGGTCTGGCCAATCAGGGGCCTTGGGGTGGGTGTGTGTCCTGGAGTGGAGAAGCCGAGTGAGAGATTCCAGCTGCGTGAAGCAAAGCGTTAGCATTGATGCTGCTATTATTTCTTCTGTGTTGTCCAATCTATCTGATATTGTTTCATTAAAAGAACATCAGAGAGCGACTTTGAAGGCTTTTGTTGGTGGAAGCGATGTTTAAGCCCTTCTCCCCGACTTGGTTGGCAAGGAAAGCGATCTACCAAAATGGCTCACTCCTCTCATAGCGTCACGGGTTAACCCGGTGAGAGTGTTGAAATATACGTCAATAAAGATGACAGACAAGTGGCTTATCCAATCATATGCAAGGAGTTTTTGATAAGGCCCAGCCCAGCCCCAAAGTAAAGAGAGCAGGAATTCCTATATGGCGGGTTCCCAGATGTATGTGGCCGGAGCTGAGGGTGAGACATCTAGCTTTGTCAGGTTAGGATGTTAGAATGTAAGCTGCGAGAATAGGTTGCTCTCTTCTTGCATTATAATTAGAAACTAATTAGCAAACTAATGGTCTTCTTTCTTTTGCAGATTGTTATGTCTCCATCTTTTTGTCCAACATAGGAGACTAAAAAGACCATGCAAAAAGAGTACAACACTCAGCCATAATACAAACTAAAAATAAATAATTACACAAACACACACATGCATTAGTTATACCCAAGTCAGATAGACAAGACAGGAATTGCCCAACAAAAATTCTATACAAGTATATAGCAGCAATTTTAATTTCAAACTTCAGTCTAAAAGGGGTTGACATCTCCTTCATATCCAATAGTTGCTCAGCCCCAATCACAACTGACACCAAGGGCTTCTTAGTGGTCATGTTCAAACTGCTCATGACAGCTCGGCCTAATCTATGCCCAATTGATCCAATATTCTTCAACTCCCCCACTCCAACCCATCAATGCAATATTTATTTTACCTTGAAGATTAAAAGAAACGCTCCCACCTTTCCTGAAGAATTCAAATTAAATAGCTTCAAAGAGAAGCAAAACCCACTGTTAGGATGAAAAGAGTTGTTCAATTTATTTTAAAAGGGATTTTTTTCTGTGATAATTAAAATGTTTCTGCGTTTCTCAGTCTTGTCCACTGGTTGTTGAGTATCATGTGAAGGATGACACATGTGACTGTGTGATTTTCTTTGCTCGGTAAATCATTATCCATGCTGTTTTTCCTGCATCACTTGTGTGACAGAATGTTTCATTTGCCATTTCTGGACTGTGCTCTGCATATGGAGGATAATGAAAACCTACACATATACCCCAAAACCTGCACTGTGACTCACACCACCTGCTGGAACATACATTTTCTGCTATCAGAGATTTGACAGTATTCCCTTAATTACTGAGGACAAACGAAAGGAATACAAACATGTTAGGAAATCAATTGAAGGTTTGGATATCAAAACCGGCCATTTGGGCCAAAACAACTAGAAGGAAGAAGAACACTGCAGCGCAACACAGAGGAGAAAACACAGAAACGTTGTAGCAAGTTCCTTATGTCAGGGTATTGTCCGACGGGAAGGATTTTCTCTTAAAACATTTAAAAAGGAAATAAAACGTGCCTGAATAACCAGCGGTTCATCATAAGATATGCGTACCGAAGCTAAAAAGCCGTATTTGTGTAATAGCGGTCAATGAGGACTGGCGCGGCTCCTGTATTGGAGAAACCAAAACAGCAGTTGCACAAATGCATGGCATGGCTTTGGAGAGCTACTCCAAAACAGTAAAAAAAAAAAAAAAACAATCCACTGGACTTTGTTTACAAGTTTGAAGATGTTTCACTTCCCATCCAGGAAGCTTTTTCGATTCGTTTAAAAACAGGAATCAAGGAAGCCATCTTTTTGAAAAGACAAAAGCCGTAACTGAACAGAGCGAGAGGATTGTTGCTCCCTGGGTGCCAAACAATGGCAGCCCATTGCTCCCAAAGAGATGGGTTAAATACAGAGAGTTAATTTCGTTGCTCTGTACTTTCGACAGTGTAATGACAATCAAATGCTGGAAAAAGACAGGCAAAAAAAAGGATTGCTGGGGAAGAAGAACATTAAGGTCCATCTTACATATTTGACCACAACAAAAAAACGTAACTATCGCTTTAAAGATATAAAAGCAGCAAATATTCACACAGCTTTGAAAAACCTCCTGCCGAGCCACTTTTCAAGTACCCTGGGATTTTTGTCCTATTATTAGGTAAAGTTTTTCTGTTTGAAATAGTTTTTTTTCTTACCTTTAGTCATCCTTTGATATTTTCAGATCACTAATTTAGATATCAGAAAACTTCACAAATCCTTTCTTTTTAGAAGAGGGAAGAAAGAGAACCAAGACCCTGCTGCTACCACATGGGAAACTAGACACCAGTAGTGGTGAGTAAGGAGCTGGGGCTGGTTGTGACCTAGTTTTTAAAGAGGGTGCTGGTGTTGGGAAGAGGAGACAACAGTTGGAAGGTTTATTTTAGGACTTGTCATAACCCCCCACCACCACCACCACCAAACGCACACACACACACAACATGTTTTCATGACTTATGTGGGCATTTCATTGACTTTCATGAATTTTATATGGCCTAACCCAGAGCATTACCCTAACCATAACTATTACCAACATGCACCTAATCCTAACCCCAACTACTTTGTCCTTATGGAGACCAGGATTTTGGTCCTCATAAGGACATCGGTCCCCATGACTGGACAGTGTAAACAGATTAAATGCCCCACAACGTTGTTAAAACAAGTACTAGCACCACCACACACACCCAAACACTCCACTTCACACTGTCAATGAATTCCAATGCTTTCTAAAAAAAAAATGAATAAGCAATGTTTAAAAAAAACAGACCAAAACGCAGTGACTGGCCCTGTGCTGTTCACTGAAATTGCAAACTTTTCTTTAAACAAGAATTAAAAACTATATAAACAAACTATAACAAACACTCTTCAAAATTAACTCTGCAATGAAGTCAGTAAGTCACCGTGAGGTCATAATGTGTTTCCACTATGAATAGAAACCCCATTGGACTCCCAAACTTCCAAGACCTAAAAGCACTCAAAAAAAGCATTCACACCCTTATTGTGTTTTCAAATATAAGGTTTTGCCAGTAATTCAACAGCTACTTCAGTAAAACAACTAAAGGAAGTGGGACAAAAAATAATGAAGCAGCTAAGGTTAAGTGAGTTTCTATGTGACCCTGTGCTTCATTAAGTACAGTTGTGGTGGAATGTATACATACCCAACAATTAAAGAAAATGATAACTTCACACTAGAAATTCAAATAACACAAAAATGAAGGAGTAACATTAAATAAAAATTTACTAAATTTCCACAGGTTGTATATATTCCCCTGCACCTTTTTCTCCTTTGGCACATTCTTCTTTTTTTGACTATTTGAGTTGATGTACCGAGTACATTTCTCCACTGTCAAGATCAATAAAGTCAATCAATCAATCAATCAATCAATCAATCAATCAATCAATCAATCAATCAATAATGAGATACTCTGGGACATAATTGGGCAGTTTGATTTACTATACATTGATGATGTTTAATTTATTCAGAGAACCTTTCAGGCCACAGAAGGTATGTCCGTGCTGTCCTACTGTGCCTTCTCCAGAACCAGTTGTTCAAAAAGGCAGAGAAGTGTGAAATCCACTTCACTTCTATGGCCCTCCTAGGCTTCATGGTTTTCCCAAGCTAGATTTCTATGAACCCAGCCAAGGTAGGGGCAGTCACAGAGTGGCCCATCCCGTCTGATGGGAAGCAGCTCCAAAGATTTCTGGGGTTTGCTAGTACCAGGACTACATAATTCCTGACACCTTTAGGTGTGCAATAGAGAGGTGCGACCTGGAAAGGGAAGGTCAGGGGGTCTCTGGAGGGAGTATGGATTCTGGAGGCCTTCCCTGGGGACAGGCTATGTGTCCCAGACTCTTTGATCAATACGGTCCTTAACTTATGCCATTGCCTTCATCTGTACTGTCATCCTGTTATTACTAAGTCTGTCAGAATCATCCTGTCCCAGTTATGGTGGCCCACCTTGATTAGAGACGTAAGGGAGTTTATAGCGGCCTGCCCACAATGCCAATCAGGCCAAGGTCTAATGGCGACCCCCAACTGGTCTGCTTTGCCTTCTCCCCGTGCCCTCTCGGCCAGAGTCCATCCTCTCCATGGACTTTGTCACAGGTCTGCCTGTCTCAGAGGGTCACTCAGTAATATTCACCATTGTGGACTGATTCTCTAAAATCGTCCACTTAGTTCCTTTACCTAAGCACCCTACATCTAAGGAGATTGGCACTATCCTGGCCGAGGAGATCTTCCATCTGCATGGACTGGCAGCTGACAATGTGTCCAACAGAGGTCCTCAGTTTGTAGCCCATTACTGGCAGGAGTTGTGCTCGATGTTGAGGATCCCAGTTAACCTGTCGTCTGGTTTCCTTCCTCAGACCGATGGTCAACGGAGAGGGTCAACCAGGAGGTTGAGACCAAACATTCTCTTCTATGTAAGACCCACCCCTCCCAAGAGGATGCAGAACCTTCCCAGGCTGAAGCACGCCATCAACTCTATGCCGTCCATCTCCACCAGTCTGTCGCCCTTCTACTTGGTGTACAGCTTCCAGTCACCAGTATTCACCATCGAAGAGAGAGTCAAGAGTTCCGTCAACCTGTTAGTCAACACTCAGATGTCAGTGCGCTTGGAGTAGGGCTAGGAGGGCCATTATCTGCTTGTTGCAGGTCTAGAATGCTTTTCGGGCAGGTTCCAGCCCTGCCCTACCAACCTGGAGAGAGGTTCTGGCTCTCCAATAAGGACCTACCACTCAAAGTGGTCTGCAAGCTGGCACCCCAGTTTATTTGGCCCCCTCCCCATCTCCAAAGTGGTCAACCCAGTGGAAGTCCGTCTTTGCCTGCCTCAGGAGATGAGGATTCACTCGACGTTAAATTATCATTTATACGTTGGCAAACGCTGGCTAAATTGTTATGGTGTGACAGCACCATTTACTATTTTAGAGTACAGATTTAAATCCTGATTTCCCCACTCCTGTGGGGGACTGAGGTGAAAAGCATGAGGAGTCACGGGAAGAAATACAAAAATTGGGCTTTTATTTTTAACCCAGAAATGAAACTTAAGAAAAATACATGGGTTCAAGTCATAAAAGAGGTCAACCAAAAAAATGAAAATAATACTCAAGCAAACTGTGCAAAAACTGACTGCATAAACAAACATAACTGACCTAAGAAAGAAATGACACACGAGGGTATATATATACACTGGCTGATCAGACCAATAGGGGTAATTCAGACCAATAGGGGTAATTCAAACTAAACAAGCATTCACAAATTACAAACGCGGCAGTGCAGTTAAGTTTCACAAAAACTAATCTAATGAAAACACACCAACACTTAAAGAAATCTAAGTGAAAAAATGTAAAAATGAAAAGGAAAATTCAAATTCCCCTTTAAGCTGATGGAATAGTCCAATTTCCCCTCCTGCATTTAGCAGATCTGAGCCCTGGCTGCCATCTTTTTTCTGGCCAAACTTCTAAGCACCATGGAAGGTAGGAAACAGATTAGTGACAAAAACACACAAAGAAATATGAACAAATAGAACACATGTATTTCAACTAAAAATAAAGTTTTATTACAAAGTAAAGTATGTGTATGAATTAAATAATTAAAGGTGCATGTAAAGTACAGACTTAAGGTATGGCCATGGGTTTGGCCATCACACCTCCTGATATTTTAGTATCCGGCGGTGTGTGCCTGCCTACCTTCCCTTCTGCCCGCCCACCCGTCTGTCCGTCTGTCTGAACTAAGCCATGACAAACTCAGTAGGGGGATGGAGGTTGGGTATGAGGTAAAGAATATACCAACTTTTAAGAAACAGCTAAGCTGTTCATATTGAAATTGTACTAAGACTGCAAGATCCAAGAATATGGGAATAAACTGGCAGCTTACCCCAATAATCAAAGCCCAGGATTTTTTCTCCACACAACTATTTACCTCTACCTGCTGCATGAAATTAAGATTAGTAGAGAAGACTGCACACAGAAACAACCCGCACCCTCAGAGTCATGTTTTGCTATGCTTATTTTGCATTTATTTTCTATGACCTCACCCAGACCCCCGCACTAACCATTGTCACACCATACATACCTTAAACTTTAACTGGAGGACTCATGGGGACCAGTCAACTACTCACTGTAATGAAAGCCCACAAGGTAACAAATACACGCCTCCCACCCCCTACCCCCAAACATAAACACACATACAATTGTCTTTCTGTCTTTGTGGGACCTTTCTATTGACTTCCATTAATTTATACAGCCCAAATGTGACACACACCCTAAACCTAACCAATACGGGATCATACCTAATCCTGACCCCAAACTAAATTATGTTCATACTATAGTCATAAACATTATTCCTGCCCCTAAAATTGCAATTCCCCATGTGAGATCATCAGGCCTCAAAGAACAGCTGGTTCTCACAACTTCTCCAGAAAATGGGCCTGACAAAGTATAAGTACAAGAACAGACATACATCCACACACACCCACGTACACCCCAATAGAGAAACAGCAGCTGCAACACTCTATAATCATGTCCTACAGTCTCTCCATGACAAGGTCAGGCTATAGAAAAATGCCCTGCAGTCAAATGCATTATAAAAAACAACAGAGATAGGGAGAGGATAAAGAGGAAGCAAAGCCAGAAATGGGTAGGAACGACAAGATGAAGCAGAAAAACGATCGCTGAAAGGCATGAATGTAATTTCAAACAGCAGTGTGATGATCTTTGAGTTTGTTCAGCTACAAACCTCCACACTGGAAATTAGTCAAACTTTTGCCCTCTAAAACTGGAAACAGTCTACAATTCAATTCCAAAATACTTTGAGAATTCAAACGGAAAATTAAATGTAGCTGTAAATCCTAGCTTTATTAATAATTTGCTCCTCTCTCGATGCAGACGCCATGGAAGTAAACTACCTCCTAACTTTGCTTACCTATCATCCTGTTTTCTGCCCAGGATTGTGTATTATACATAGCCTGATAAACCAGACCAAAGACTAGACTAACAACCCCTTGTTTTTCAAACTATGTCTGTGCCTATTGGCCAAAAGCAATGAGCGCAACTGACTGTAAATGAATCGAGAACTGATTAATAGTTGTTGCCATCTTCCTTGTTGTGCTTCTCCAACATCACGCAGCCTTGTCGTCACGCCCTCGAAATCCCTCCTGCTTTGCATCCAGATATTCAAAACAAATCTCTGTGTTGTGATTGGCCGTCCAGTTCTAGGCCCTGCGGCATTGATCGATTCTAGACCACTCGCAGGCAAAAATGAGTTTGGCCATGGTGGGTGGGGCTAGTTTACTAGGCTATATAAAACAGGGATTAAAGTATTCCGGCCCCAGGCCGGATTTCCGGCTCGTAGCGATTGCCCGTTAACCTGACACGTGCGCTAAAAAGTGCCCCCCCCCTCCTGAGCACCTGCCCCCCAAAATGTCTGTGCACGCCTCTGTTTTAGCCGATATCGCACTAATTTCTGGTATTTATATTGGTTTGGAACATTATGCTTTTTGTTCTTGATTTTTTCTCTAGAATTAGAAGAAGCATTTATAAGTTGAAGAGAAGAGTACAGCATTGTTCTCACAGAAATAAATAAACCTCATGTAGTTGTGGGGCTATTACTGAACAACATTTAAGTTATAAAAACCTTAAAATGTTATAAAAATGGATAGCGGTTGGAGCTTAGTACTTAACACAACATTTAACATGCCTTTATTAACAATCCTGTGAAATATATACATCATTCCATAGTTTGATAGTTTACTCACAAGAGTATCACTGTACCAAAATGCGAATCTGATGATTGCTGTACAAAAGGAATTATCTCCAGACCCTATAGCATGTTAGTGGAGGGATCTTCTGAGTCTCCTTTAGGGAAGTTGAATGCTTGGAAAACTCACCATCAGAGGACTGGGAGGAGGCGTGTGCTGAAGCACAAACCAGAACTACCAATACACGCATCAAAGTATTGCAATATAATTGGCTAATGAGAACATATGTGACGCCAGAAAAGCTTAATAAGTACAACGCTGCCATCCCAGACCTGTGTACTAGGTGTGGAGAAGAGAAGGAAACATTCCTCCATTGTATCTGGAAATGCAAGAAAGTTCAACTATTCTGGAGGGAGATTAAACAAGCTCTAGAGACTATACTGGGTATAAAACTAGTTTTTGACCCCAAATTGTTCATCCTAGGTTTATATCCTGACAGACATCATATGTCCGGAAAGATTATTACCAGTAAACCAAAATTAATTAAATGGATTAAGGAAATATCCACAACATTACCAATGGAAAAGATTACTTTCATTTTAAAAGAGAAACTTTCACTTTTTAAAACATTTAGAGTCCTTTTATGGAATATATAGCAAACATGGATGTGACGGGTGTCGGGGATGAGTTACAGTTATAGTTGGTCCCCTGCAGTGCCCTAAAATAATCTTCATTTGTATAATTGACGACTTTGGATTATATATTCGAGTTTGTATTTTCTGAACCACGTACAATACTAAAATAATATGGGCTAATATCTTAAAATAAAGAAACCGTTATTATTGTAATTGTTGTTTCTTCTCAGGGGGGTTTGGGGGCATTGTTTTTTTTTTTTTTGTGTTCTTTTTTTATTTGTTTGTGTGTCATAAGTGCTGCTCTAAAATACTCCGGAAAGACAAGTCGAGAGCACACTTATGTCCTGACTATTATTGAAAAATTGTTGAAAAACCAATAAAGATAATGTTGGGGAAAAAATGCGAATAAGATGTTGTCTCTGAATGATGCCAATCAAGTCGAAGTAATTCACAGATTTCTGGGACAGTAAAGGAATGCAAAATCTTCACAATGCTTTCACAACTTGAAAATGATTATTTAAAAAATGTGAAGGAGTGACGTCTACTAGTTTAGTTTTTTTCAGGAGATTTTATGCAAAATGACTGAAATGGTTGAATGAAAATTTCCCAAATAAACGTGAAGGAATTGGCAAAGTAATATAACTGAATACAAGTATATTTCATACCTTTCAAGAATTTAGCTTTTCTAATTAAATGAATGCATTGATATGCTAGTTAGTTGTAGACCAGCTTGTTGTGTAATACAGTAATAAATAAACCACTAGGTGACAGTGTCAACCAAGAAATGAGCAAAAGTCTCTTAGTTACCTGAAATATTCACTATTGTTTGTTGTTTAAATAGCATGACTTTTTTTTTTATGTCTTTTTTATGATGATGATGATGGTTATTTACTAGTTGTTGATTAAGAATACTGCATTTTTTTTGCTTTTCAATTATCTCCTTTATTGTTAACTTAAAGTTTATTTCAAAGATAATATTTAAACTGAAAAGACTAGAACTAGTTAAGCCAGAGATTAGACTGGCTAGGAGACCTTTATAACTGAATATTCTTCACTGTCTGTAGGGTTTACCAGTCAGGGTAGGGTGGGTAATCTTACATTCAAACTTTTAGGAAACATGGATGGATGAATTGTAGCTTTGCTTTTAGTGTTTACTGATACATGGTAGCTTTGAATTCCTCTGTATTATATTATGCAAGTCAAGCTTACATAAGGTCTAAATGTAAAAATGTGGTCTATCTTAATTCCTATGAGCTCTGGAATAAGTTCTAGTTTATTGATCTGTTTTTCATTCTTTTATAAATACCTGTTTGAATTGTAAGCTGCATTTGTTGATTAGTTACAAAGAGTCTGCAGATCTTTAAAAACTGACAAATTGGGAAATTTTAGTTTCAGAGCAGCCTGTCGTGGGATTTTGAGTCATTCGTTCAGTTTATTAGATGTTTCATGCACGCTTTTTTAAGAAAGGTAGGAACATGGCTGATAAGTGATAAGTAAGAAAAATTAAGAATAAATATTTTCACCCCAATTCTTGTAGTTAGTATGGAAAAAAAAACAAAAATGCGAATACAGCACAATAATGTGAATACCTGGCTCTTACTGCATGGATACAATAATTCGCTTTTTTACTGTTTAAAAGTTTCCGCCATACTCTGGACAGATTCCAGATTGTTAAAGTACACAACATAGTGCAGAATAAATTTACTGCAGCAAAAAGGCACTTAAGTTTTAGATAAACATTTAAGAAGATAAAGTTAAGTTTATAAAGTCAATATTATTTTTTTGGGGGTTTTTTCTGCAATGCTTTATGGTTTGCTAATTTGCAGTTTGATGCACTCTCAACACTAGAGGTCCCAACATGGCAGGGTAGTTTTTTAATAGATGAAAAACCAAACTAATCTTTAAAAAATTTTTGTTGAATTTGTTCAAACTTGTAGTATTTGAAATGACAGAAGGTACTATAGAAGAAAAGACTCTTATATTTCCAGTTGAGTGAAGAATAATGAAGACTAACCTGTTTGAACAAAGCCTGTGTGAAAAAGAAGTGATGCAGAGAAAAAGGTTTAACAATAAAATAAAATAAAAACCTTTTTGTTTTACCTTAAGTTGTACCAGGTGGACGTCCACATGTTTGTTTTCACTGTCTTGTCCAACTGAGTAAGTGAGCTGTGCAACTCGGTTGCTCGTTGTTTTCAGCCACTTCTCAATCTCTGGTAAATTGAGAACGACCTTCCAGTCTGCTGCGGTGTGAAGAGCAGGTAGTTTCTTTGTCCTTAAATCAATACAGAAGAAATGCAATAAATATATGAATCCATATGGTCCAACTTAGTTTAAAGCTAGGTTTAGGTTTAATAGCCCAGTTCTAAAACAGAGAAAAAAGGTGAGGAATAAATCAGAAATGCCTGGCTCTCTGAATTCAAAATTAAAATTTAGAAAAGTTTGTAAAACAAAAAAAAAACAAAAATGGATTAATGGAGATGCTTTCTAAATTTTGAATTTTCTTGCATTTCTTGTCAAATAATAAAAAATAAAATTAGACATAGATAATCCAAATTAAATTTTTTATTATTCATTAATTTGTAAAAATTCCCCAGCAAAAACTGATGATTAAATTTGAAATGTTTAATTATTTAGGTTAAATTAAAATGCATTGACAAAAATACATTATCATTTTCAAGTTATAGCAGCATTTTTAACATATACACAAAATTTGCAATAGATAATCCAGACTGCTTTTTCATTTTCTTCTGCAGGAATCCTCATTCTGTTACTTTATCCAAATAATCAATTAAACGATATAAAAGCTGCATTTTTCTATAAAATTTGTAATAGATAACCCAAACTGCAGGTCAATTTTCTTTTTTTAGGACTGTTGATTATGTCATTTAATCCAAATATTTAATAAAGCATTTATTTTCAAAGGTGTTCGAGAAAAATGTAATTAAATTTAAATTAAAATTAATTTTGAAGTTGTTAGTGATGGTTGTAAGAAATGTTAACCATTTAGGCCTGTGAAATTGTATTTTGTGTTGGTGGTCTGTGATGACCTTTGCACTTCCTCTACATTTGTTTGGAAACAATGCAATTATTAATTAAGTATGAATCCTGCCTTACGATCGTGTCAATATTTCTGACACCTTCTGGTTAGGACTAACCTGACTCCGCCAGATGGATTTGCTCCGCATATCCATCTGGAA
>JAGKQL010000009.1:34816275-34829281 GCA_018398635.1 Cyprinodon brontotheroides
GTAGAAAATGAAGGCTAATCATGTTTTGGGTGTACTATTCCTTTAAGGCTGATTGCAAAGTGAACTAATTATCTAGTTTCAACATGTGACAGTGTGCCAGACAGTTGGCGAAAATAGTATGCCATGCATATGTAGTTTTTCTAGGAATGTGTTGATAATTTGGAAGTTAAGTGTAAAGCAGTGAGCTGTTTAAAGTTCAGCAAAAAGTGTTCTGTGCATTGGACTGTTCCTAGTTTTTAAAAGTGTATTTAACAAAAATGCAAACTGAGCATGGTGTGTTTGTGCTTTTAGTTTTGCAAACTCAGTGAGCGGTTTGCTGTAATTAATTTTACTAATTAATCAGTTAGGATTTAAGCATTCAGAAACTGTGAATTACAAATAAAATGTTTTATAGTACAGCAAAAAAAAAACAAAGAAATCAATTAGATTAACTGGTAATTTCCCTTTAGTGACTTTAGTGTTTAAATGATGGAATTGGCAATTATATCGGAATAGAATTTTACATGACGTCAATTCCATAGACATACAGTTGACTTCCTTAGTGTAAACCTTATGGCACCAATTTAAGACAAAAAGGGAGAGCATAAACCAAAACTCCTTCACACCTAGAAAATTAAAAGAACCTGATTGCATAGATATACAAACCTTTCACTTACATTTTGTTGAAGGGAGGCCTGCTGCCTTGGTTTATAAACATGGATTAGTATTGATGTTGAGATACTAATTTCTGCTTGACAATAACTCCTGTAAAAACCACTGTGCAGCTATATTATAGTATTTGACTGCAATATGCTGACTGTGCAAAATATGTGAATGGAATAGTCATACCACTACCTCACCTACTACACTTTAATGTAAAAGTCATTCCACCTGTATATAAGCCATCCGGATTGTACATGACACCTCAAATCTCTGTGCTACTCCCTTTTGTTTTTCATTGTGACTAATCTTGATATTCAGGTTAATTTATTTTGGCATTGCCCCCAATATAAAGGGTTACTGGAGAATTAAAACAAGGTATTTAAAAGTCCTAAAGGAAAAAAACTGAACTCCCAACATGCAGACAGAAATGACCAGATGCAGATCAGACCAGAATGTGTTCCGATTATAACTGCTTTTAGTTGCTACGCCAACAAGATCGTCTCTTTGCATTTATACATCAATATGCAATTAAGATGAAATCTTAGATTACTAATCTGGATTTAGGATGTTAGGAGACTGTTATAACATTTACTAAACAGGAAAGATTAGACTGCAGCTTTAATCTATCCTGCTGAAATATTTCAACCTGGGATTTGTGTCCACACTGTACAAAAATACATTTAATTAATTGAACAGTAAACTATGTACTAAACACATGAAAAAAATTCCCTGAAGAAGAAAAAAGTGACAAAAAGGTTTGTAAACTTAATAGATTTTATTGGCCAATGAAAACCAGTTCAGACAAGAATGCCGTATTGTTTCAGAACATCTGTGTATTTTGCAATCTTGCTCTCCACGTTCTTCTCTGCCTGCTTGGTCAATGTGACCGTTGCCTTTTTCTTGGCATAGCGAAGCTTGGACTTCTCCTTCCTCTTCTCTTCTAGAGTGGCTGTGATTGCCTGGTACTTCCAGCCGACCTCGTGGGCCAGACGTCCGAGGAGGGCAAACTAAGGAACACAAAAAAAAAAGAGGTTAGAATGACATTTTAAATGTTCAGGTTGAGACTTTGACATTCCATAATCGTTTTGGACTGAGGAGTCATACCTTACGGGTGGGCTTCAGACGCACGACTTTAAGAGCAGCTGGGACAACCATGCGCTTTCTCTGCAAAAATAAACCCAACATTAGGGAAGAAAAGAAACATTTTGCATCTACATGTTCATTGAAGGTTTAGTCTCAGGTTCTTGTATTCATCATACTGAATTCAGCCAAGGGGGATAAGAAGTACATCATCACAGACTGCATACATTTATTTTAATACAAATATATTGGCTCACCTTGTCATAGGGTGGGGGGATGCCATCAAACACCTTCAGCCTGTCCAGAGCTGCCTGGCCTCTCTTGGTTTTGTGGGGCAACATACCTAGGGTAAAGATTTAAACTTTAAAAATGATTTAAAGCTGAAAAATATGCAACTATCCAAGCACAGGACATTAATGCTCAACTCAGCAGTCAGATCTATATTTTGCTCATCAATGGATTATCAGTTTCGGGATAAAAGGCTCATCACTGTCGAGCAAATTGTGCAACATTTATAATTTATTTATTTTTTCTGACGCGGCTCACCTCTAACAGTCCTCCAGAAGATCCTGCTAGGAGCTCTGAAGTGGTACGGTCCACGAGACGGATTTGTGTTCATCCGCTTCCGCAGGAACGCCAGATACTTCACTGTGATTGGGCACATTACACAGAAGGTTACTCATCCAATCAAAACAGGGAAAGGCCACTTCTAGAAGCGGCGCTCATGTCTCAGATGGTAGTGCATGTAAAGTATTCTCATGGTCAGTGAAACTCGAACTACATTGGGTAAAACATCACAGACAAGCACTCCCATTTAAAATCACGATTCGACAATTAACTTACGTTTGTTACGGTAGAAGTTGCCAGAGATGTTGATGCCCTCACATCTCACCACCACCACTTTGTTACCTGGTTGATCAAAAAATACAAATTAATCATCGAGACATAACATTTAATGGGTTAAACTTTAAAAAAAACAACAAAACAAAACACACTTTAAAGACATACCCAAGAGGACCTGCTTAGCCGTAATGGCAGCAAGTCGGCCCAGTAGATGGCCCCTGCCATCTATTAGCAGAACCTGCATGAGCAAACAAACTATAAATCACTTTGTATCATAAGGGTTAAACGTTTCATGCTCAGTTTTCTCAAATTGCTACTTTTTATGCAAGTGGCTTAACACTAACCACTTTGTATTTAAAAGAAACCTCTTAAAAAGATTTGTTTAACTATTCATTAAACCCAAGTCTGACCTGAAGTGTATCATCCCACATAAACAGAAATTGAAGTCAAATCTACACAATTCTCCAAGAACTAAACACTTGTCAAAGCAAGGTAATTTTAAAAGTCTTTAATCCCAATTATCCTTTTTCAGATCAGAATCTAATAGAACCTTCATTGAAGTGAATCAAATGACTTCATATATCGGTTAAATCGCTTAAAATGTAAATTAATCGCCATAGATTGTTACCCGTTAGTCAATTTCTTAACTTTTAACTGTTTGAAAAGCCGCTAAATGAAAGGAACGACCAAGCTAAGGGGAAGCTAACTTTAGCATCAACCACGCAGCACGATCAAATTCGAATCAGAGGCCAGCAATAAAGAAAAAGGTAAATGTACAAATGGTAAAACTACATTTAATTAGCGCGACCGCGTTAATAAAACCCTTCTACCAGTTTAGATGGTGAAGCTAAACCAGTTACCTCCTAAGGGAAGCTGCCATGATGGAAAGCATGTCCACACAGATACGGCCGGGTGTCGGTGATTATCGCAAAAATAATAAGTTTAACAGCAAAAAAAGAACAAATAAAAGCGCCATAACGAAAGAATAAAGTTACTTAGTGCTGCTCTGATACTATAGGCATCGATTTTCGACCTGAAAATGGATTTTACATAGTTTATATATCCGCAGCGTCTGCTCACCTTATTGAACCGGTCCGCCATGATGTGCGAAAAGAAAGAAGAACGGGGCTGCCCGCACTAAAAGGCAGGGGCAACCGGAAGTGACGAAGATGAATTTTTTGGAATATGTAGCGCCACCCTTTCAAGGAGGATACATTAATATACTCAGGAAAGAGAGATGTTGCGCCGAGAGTTAGGCAGGAATAAAAATAAACTAGATATAAGATAATTGTTTCAAAGGTCATCTGGGGATGTAGTTTTTGGGAGTATTTTTCATTTTCTAAGAAGAACGGGTATTTTAGGGAGAATATAATAGTTTGTCTGGTCCATACTCCATTCTGGAAGGTGGCGGTAATGCACGTATAAGTTGTTTGCCAACCGCCAGTAAAAAATAGAAGAAGAAGAAGGAAGATACGTGCTGTTTATTTTTTTTATTCTCTTTATTGAAATACCACATCATCATAACAAAGATGGTTACAATATTACAACAAAAGCATTTTTTTTTTCCTTTTGTACAATCTGTTTTTCTATTCAGTACAGCTCGCCCATCGAACATAGGTACAAACATAGAACCTGAGGTGTTCTTTCATTTTTGTCAAGAGTAAAGGGGGTTGTTTGAAATTAAATAGACAAAGTATCAAAAATAATTGAAAATTGAATCAATTAGATAAAGGAAGGGCACCTTGAAGAAATTTACGTTTTCCATCAATTCCAATTGTCTTCAAATTTTGATTTCTGTAACCTGATGGAAAAAGTAATTCTTTCCATTATTAATATTTTGTAGATGATACCATACCAGTCCTCGATGGATGGGCTGCCTGGTTTGAGCCATTTCTTGGTGATTGCTTTCCTGGCTGCTACACTCAATATTCCAAATAAATATTTGGTCTATCTGTTTGTCGATATTGAGTGTGATAATACGAAAAGAAGTTCCTCCCAGTTAAAATCAGTTTTTGATCCAAATATAACTCTTAGTTCTGTGCAAATGTTTTGTCAGAATACAGATACAACTGGGCAACCCCAAAAAAGGTGAAAATGATTGGCTTCCTCTGAGCCACATTTCCTCCAGCAGCTGGATGAGCCTGACTGATGAGAACTCTGGGTTGGTGTAATAAAGTACCTACAGAGATTTTTCCAGGCAAAAGTTCTCCCTGAGGTTGAATTTGATATCTTCCACTGAAATTCACAATATTTAAGCCATGTTTGTTCAGGAATAGTTTGTCTCTTTGTCCCACCTTTGTTTGATATACATTGTGTTTGTCAATTTTGTTTCCTGTAATCCATTATACAGCCTTGAAATGGTTTTGAGTCCAGAATTCTTTGCATAAGCACAAACAAACACTTTCAATAATTCATTATCAAACACTTGCTGGACATTTGGGATTAAGTTATTTATATGGTGTCTTACTTGAAGGAATCTATAAAAATCCCTGTCCTTTAATCCAAACTGTCCTTTTAGAGATTGAAAGTCACTCAAAATGCCCTGTGTGAAAAAATACAGTATGATGTGAGACCTTGTTCAGCCCATTTCTTAAAAGTCACATCTTGCTTATTTGGGGTAAAGTCTGGATCATACGGGCACCACCTTAGGATCTTAATGTCCTCAAGCCAGCCTCTTTTAGAAACTACGTTTAACCATATTTTTAGAGATAAAGTGACCCATCTGTTACCCACCTCAATAATGTTTTTAATTAGATTTTTATCCCCCAGACAAGTTTGATTGGAGTCGCGCTACAAATAAATTCTGTTCTATTTCTTTCCACCTGGCATGGAAATCAGAACTGCATCAGCAAATCAAGAATCTCAGTTGGGCGCAATATAATAATCTTTCAAACAAGGCAACGCGAGCCCCCTTACTTTTCTTTAGCTGAAGCATTTGATATTTGATTCTGGCTTTTTTCCTTTGCCACACATATCTTGAAATTAATCTGTCCCAGTCATTAAATTCAAGTGTCAGGTATTTCAGTCGGAATTGTCTGAACAGGTATAACAACCTCGCAGGACATTCATTTTCACTGATTCAACCCGGGATTTAAGAATTAAGAATGGAATTAGATCCCACCTCTTAATATCACCCTTTATCTTCTTATTCAATAAATTGAAATTTAAAGCATATGAATTTGTTAGATCTTTTGGAATTATTACTGCAAGATATTTAATTTTGTCTAGGTTCCAGTTCAGTTGAAAGTTTGATCTTATCATTTGGCTTGGCTGATAATCTAAACTCAAAATTTGATATATGCTGTTTAAACAGAGAAATAAGGAGAATATCTCTGATTTAAATATGGTTCAGCAATATTTAGATGAGAAATATTATGGTTTTGTTAAAATTTCTACGGATGCTTCAAAAGATTCGAATAATAGGACCGGTGTTTCGTTTGTAGTTCCAGAATTCCATTTTAAATTGAGTAAGAGAATCAGTGAATGAGTTGCAGTCCTTAAAGGAGAAATGTTTGGGATCATGTTGGCATTAGAATGGATTGAAGAAATTCGTCCATTAAGAAGCAAAGTTTGCTCTGAATCTAGTTCAGCATTATTTTCATTTAAACACAGTCACTCAGACCTGATATATTAGCAGAAATTCAGCAATTATTATTTAGAATTCAAGCAATGGGATTAATAGTTTATTTTATATGCATTTCTTCTCATATAGGAATAGAAGGGAATGAGATGGATGATAGATGTTCAAAAAAAGCAAGTAAACATAATTTAATTGATACAATAATTCCATTTAGTAAAGGTCTAATAAAATCAGTAATTAAGAAAAGGATTAGATCAAGATGACAGAAACAGTGAGAAGAAGAAAGAACTGGTATATGGTTTTATAATATTCAAAGAAAAGTTGGCTTTATGAGAAAAACAGCAAGGAATAGAAAGTGGGAAATAGTGATATCAAGGTTACGGTTTGGCCATACAGGTTTAAATAGCACGTTGTTTAAAATAAGGAAACATGATACAGGGAAGTGTGATTTTTGTTTTCAAGAAGAAACAGTGGAGCACGTCATATGGTTTTGCATTCAAAAAAATGCAAATGAGAGAACTGGAACTGATCCTCACAGAAAATAAATTAGAGTTAAACTTTAAAACACCTTTTAGACTTGGATTCTCAATCTAAGGGTTTTCCCTTATTATTGAAATTTCTTAAAAAGACACCTTTGTTTAAGAGGATTTATGTTTTTTTGTTTTGTTTAGTATTGTAGTAATAGGATATTGAATTAGTTCGTTCCTGATCCACGCTCCATTTCAGTTGGTGGCCCTAAGGCACCAAAAAGTTGTTTGCCAACCGCCATAAAACACAAAAAAGAAGGAGGATACATTTTTAGGATATTGAAAAGTATGACGCGTGGGAGGTTTAACAACACCTTTAACATCCACCACATTTTGGGTAATCCTCGCCTATTTTGCATACCCAAATGGAAAAGCATATAACTTAGGATCTGTAAGCCCAAATTACATGTGCAATACATTATTTGAAAGCTAACAACCCTCTAGTTTCCTAATATACACATTTAAATTTGATGACTAAGAATACAGACCAACCTGCATCAGTTCCAACATCATGACTCAAAGTTGTTGCTTTTTATTCTTGGCAGAGATGGCAAAAGTTACTCACTTTCCGTAATTGTAAGGAGTAAAAAGTACGAGATAGCACGTGTTAAAAAATACTCTGGTAGAAAGTGGAAGTACTGATTAAACTTCTTTACTCAAGTAAAAGTAACAAAAGTACAGGCTTGTAAATCTTATTTCTAAAGTATAAAAGTAAAAGTAGAAACCACTTTTTTCACGCCATCACCTACATTTTTTAAATGGATGTCTGCCAATAGGACTAGATCTCCGTTGTGTTCTGTTCATTTTCAATCATCTCGTCGTCCATGCTACTATGCTAGCGCCACAGCCACCAAGCTGCAATGATTTACATTAATGAATACCGCCCAGTCTGTCGATTCAAATGTCTTGTAGTGATTGCGTCAAATGCAACGGAATTCCCATCCAATTAGAATGAATTTGGTATTGATGGCGTGAAAAATAATAACAGTAACTCCCATTTGAAATGATTCAAAACTAAAGTAACGAGACAATTTTTAAAAAATGTAAGGAGTAGAAAGTACAGATATTTGATAGTAAAAATGTAAGGGTAGAAGTAAAAAGTCGCTTTATAAAAATAGAGTAGTAAAGTAAAGCAAAAATATCAGAAAAATGTACTTGAGTACAGTAACGAAGTATTTGTACCGTTACTTCCCATCTCTGATTCTTGGTAATTATAGGTCTTTTTTGAACAGCAGTAATAAAGGCAGGTTTTATTGTATTATATTTGTTCTACATCATGTCAACCACAACTGCAGAAAATTTCAGACTTCTAGCTATAACAATTCCAGAGCTGTGGGGTTTGCAACTTTTGGTGCCGGCTTGGAGCTACGCGCAATGGCTCCACCTGCTGGTAAAAATTTTATCGGTGGAATTTTATGCATTCTGAGTTATTACCCACACCTAAGGTCTACTCGGTCGCCAGCGATCCGGTGGGTTTTAAGAAGTTAAAGAAATTGTGTTCCAGTTGTGCTAATGGGAAAAGTTTAGATTTATAAGTGAGCAGGAATTGGGAAAAATTAATCTGAACATGGAAGTTGATTATTTAAATTTCTATGTTTGTGATGCTATTTTATGGAAGCCCGTTTCCACCACTCTGTAAAAAAAAAAATTATCTCATTATAATGAGATAGTAACTCAATACAATGATACTATCTCATTATACTGAGTTAATATAACATCTGGACCTGAAAAGAAGAAATTGAAAAGAGTTGAAAGGACAGGCCAAGAATGGAGTCTTAAAGGATTATTGGGAAATAAAGGAAATATAAAAGATATTTATAGATTAAGGAAAGCATTATTTATTTATCTTCAGAATACAAAATTAGAAAAAATAGAATTTAATAGATGTAAAACAATGTTGCTACACACTCATGTGAACAGTAGGTAGGCGGTATGCCCGCTTCCTTCCCTAGAGCGAAAAACATTTTGAATTGGAAACCAGTGGGGAGAAATTAATAAACTTCTGGTCCCAGTCGCTCTCTTTGTATCACTGATTCCAGATATGCTGGTTGTGTATTCAAATTCTTTTTTTTAGTTCCTCTTTAGTCAAAATCTGGTCAAAAATCCATCAATGAGATCGCACCAAACAGGAAGTTAATTGCACAAAGGATCCGTAGGATATTTCCAAATAAAACACATCGATCTTAACCCATGATCCTTTTTTAACTAGTTTAATTTGTTTCTCCCGTATGCCACACGACGTAATGCATTGATCTGAAAATCAACCTCAGACGCAACGCACGCAGTGGCGAGGGTTTGATCCGTCAGATGGAGTTAAATCACAAAAAATTCAATGTTGAATCGCGGTGGCAGCTAAATGCTGGCGTGGGTAGCGGCCAAAGCGTTGCAATTTCATAATCTGGCCGAGATCCGAAAAACCAGTAGCAAAAACTAGCTGGCGGGTGATTGTGTATGTTCACTAAGTAAATATTATGTAAATAAACCCTACACTTCTAGCTATAAATGTGATCAAAACCCATTTAAATGCAGACACTGATTGAAATGATTGATTTTTCCACTAAAAGTTAGAGAAATCTCAGCCATGTTTATACCAAAAATGTTACAGTTTCACATTATCTTGAAAAATCTTTGCAAAGAAACGAACAAGCACAGTGAGAACATGTAGCGCATTTCCTGAGTAAATATTCTGGCAACAAACTATACATTTCTCACTAGGAATGTAATCAAAACTCATTTTAATGCAAAAACAAACTCAAGTTATTAATCTTTCCACACAAAAAATGAGCCGAATGTGAGCTGCCATCTATATATATATTTTCTTCTTCTCAGCTGGAATCTTGAGAGTCACGCATTGACTAGGACGTGATAAAACAATAGGAAAGCGTATAGGCAGAAGAAAGCGTAACAGTGCCACAAAAAATGGTATTATTAATGTACCTCCACTCACGCTTTGCAGTGTGGACCAACGTAGTGGGGGTACATTTTCCCATGAGACTGGGTTGTAATATCTCATTATAATGAGATAATTCTTTTTTTTTTTACAGAGTGGCGAGCCGGAGAAGCTTATAATGTACTCCGCCATCTGTAAAAAAATCTCGATATAATGAGATATTAATCCTCAATATAATGAGATAGTATCTCATTATAAGATTTTTTTTTTTTTGGAGTGGCAGCAAAGCGCTTCCATAGAAGCCTTTATTTGCATATCTGGTTAAGGATAAAGTCAGGAAAATATAAGTTTGAGGTTATAACCTTGCACTTATTGAACCAGCAGTGTAATAAATGCATTACCGTTTTTTAAAGAAATTTCTTTAAAATTATCTACTTGCTGCATTTTCAGTGATTTTATATCCACCCTAAAACAAATCTCAACACTTCAGCAAATTGAAATCCTCTCTTCCAAACCACGGCGGTGAACTCCCTACACTAAAGCTCTGCCAGAGTCTGAACGCTGAAATAAAAACAGTAAAAAGCCTTAGATGTTTCAAACCTTCAGTGCCATGCACATTTTTTATTCATTGAAACAAAATTTAAGGCTGACGTTCACATGTTTTAACCGTAGGTCTTTTGATGGCAGTGTGAAAAGCACAACGATGATGTGTGGAATTGTAGAATTGCAACCACAGCAAACCATAGAAACACACCAATAGATGAGAAAATTTAATAACTTTCAATCATTTACAGAAAATCTTCCACACATTCAGATCCTTCCTGGTAAATGCATGCAGCAACAGGTGTATCAAATAAAGGCGTTTTTGGACGGCGAGTGAAAATAAGCTTTTTTTTTTGTTCCACTCAGTCGTCGTGCTTCAGCTTCCTGATCTTTCCCTTGTGGCGGTCGATCTCCCGCTGCAGGCGTTCGATCTCCTTCTTGTGGTGATCAATTTCTTCCAGGTGGTGCTGCCTCAGTGCATTCAGCTGCTCCTGCTCTTTTCGCCTTATATGTCGTTGCATGGGGTAACGGGTTCACACACACAATATGATGGTTAAAAAGGAGAGGAGAAAAGCAACAATTAGATTTTTTAATAGTTAATTTATTACGCTGTTGGTATGAATATTAAACATACTTGAAATACATCTCCTCCTCGGCGGCTTGCTTCTTCCCCATGGATCCACCTGCCTCTCTGATGGAGCCTCCACCTCCTCCACCTTTTCCTGCACCTTTACCCAGCTCCCCCAACTGCAGAAAAGAATAAAAACATGAAAGAATCAAGAGTCTTCATGCACATTTTTCCCAGTATACCGGCTACAAAAATGCACATTTAATGACCAAACATCAGTTAAAACACTTGTATGGAAAAAGGAACAGAAATTTAGCCTCTATAGGATTCCATGAAAAACCTTTATTTTATTTTTTTATTGTTTTCATATATTATGCTGTAAGAATTTGAAGTGTCCCAAACGATGCCTGTATTCAGTTCAGTTCATAACTACAGCCCCGATTCATAAAACATGCCATCTAGAGACCCTTTAAACAGGAAATGGGCTCTATGCACAGCTCCACTACTTCCTGAATTTAAGGCAGCTCCTTTGTTTCCTGTCTTTCATTACTGGACGAACTGATTAATCCAGGGTCTGGCCAGTTACCTAGGTCATACACACCTTGATTAATCAGTTAATCCAATCATGAAAAGACAGGAAACAAAGGAGCTGCCTTAAATTCAGGAAGCAGTGGGTGCATAGAGCCTATTGAATCCTAATATACAGACCGATAGGTTAAAAGTGGACTAGTGGTTAGGGCATTGGGCTTCCCAGAGGTTCTGAGTTCAAGCCCCACTACCACAGCCTGCACTCTGGGTCCCTGAGCAAGACCCTTAACCTAACTCAATATAGTGAGATGGTAACTCGTTATGAGACACTATCTCAATATAATGATAGTTACTCATTATAATGAGATAGTATCTCATTATATTGAGGTAGTATCTCATTATATTGAGGTAGTATCTCATTATAATGAGTAAACTATCTCATTATAATGAGTAACTATCTCATTATAATGAGATACTACCTCAATATAATGAGATACTACCTCAATATAATGAGATACTATCTCATTATAACGAGTAACTATCTCATTATAATGAGATAGTTACTGTTATAATGAGTAGTTACTGCTATAATGAGATAGTTACTATTATAATGAGATAGTATCTCATTGGTAATGAGATACTATTCATTATAATGAGATACTATCTCAATATAATGAGATACTATCTCAATATAACCCCACATTGCTCCCCTTGGTGCTGCACAATGGCAGCCCACTGCTCCCCAAAGGGGATGGGGTTAAATGCAGAGAGGAATTTCACAAGTTGCTTTGTACTTGTGACAGTGGAATGACAATAAAAGTTCTGTTCTTCTAGAATTTGTTTATCTGTTAAAAGCCCAGTTGATTGCATCTAGTCTTTGAAAATTCTCTGTATTATTCACTCTTTTTGCTGAATAGGATTTATTTCTCATCAGAATTAGGATGTAGCTCTTGCATTGGTTAATCAAAGTCATCTTTAGAGTTAGGAAGATAAATATATTCAAATAGAAAATCATAAGAAGCATTTTAAACTTCCCAGTAACTGTACTTCATTCGTTACAAGTCTTTTTTTCTTTTACGCTAATATTTTAAATCAGTAAACTAAATAACAGTGATTAACCACATCTTTGGAAGGCTATATTCTGCCAACATTGAGGAGAAAGAATCAACAAATCGTGCTGCGTTCTCTTTAGAGAACCAGACTGAGCTAATATCTCTAAAGAAATGATGGGGCAAAGTTTCACAGTGCTAAATATTTATCTAAGGGTGCGTCTGTGAGACGCTCAGGAAGATGTTCTCTGCAAGCTTTAGTTGTGTTTTGACCGGTCTAGTCAAAGCCCAAATTTAAATCCAAACCTTAAACACGTCATTGGAAGTCAAAAACCTTTCAGTAAGGCAGACAAGTCCACAAGGTTGAGTGAGAAAAATTCCTCCAGAAAAACAAAAAATTCAATTTAAAATTCAATTCAATCTCCGAAATAAACAATTTAAATGATTAAAACACAGAATCAAAGTAATAGGGCAGAAAAAAACAGAAATATAACTGACCTAATTCAGTTTATATATATATATATATATATTTAAGCACCAATTCATAACACATCTCATCACAAGGCAATTTCCCCCAGTTCAATTGAGATGATAATCAAATTGATTCAAAGCTATCTAAGTAAAACCAGCTGATTGCTTCACTCATTGACTGAACCATAGCAAGCATACTTGTAGTGACAGTGGAGAGGAAAAACTCCCTTTTAACAGGAAGCAGAACCAGGCTCAGTGTGAGCGGCCATCTGCTGAGGCCCACTG
>JAGKQL010000009.1:34834281-34860648 GCA_018398635.1 Cyprinodon brontotheroides
CTAAAAAAACTCATTTGTTGAAATGGGGGGGCCTATTGTTTGAACCCATTAGGGGCTTTAAAAACAAAAATGTCTTTTTTTGCGCTTTATGAAACAAAGTAGCCTATATTTAGTGGATGTTCAGCTACATTTCTCATGTAAGTTTGCGTAGTTTTAACACAAACATTTATTTTTCATATTGCACCAGTACAGTTAATGAGCAACCTGTACTTGTGTGCTTGTTTGTTCTGTCTAAAATGTTTATTTTGGAATAAAGAGGTTAATATAAGAAATATTTTTTGTCGATTCATCGATTAATCGAAAAATAATCCACAGATTATTGGATTTCCTAAATGATTGTTAGTTGCAGCCCTAAAAAATAAGTGTCTACTGTATGTCCTTAATTTGAGCTAATAAAACATCAGAACGCTATCCTCGCCCAGAACTCGTTTTAATCACATAATGACATAGCTGCAGTTAACAGACTTTTTATTATTTTCCTTATTTATTGAGAAAAAACTGACCCCTGACCATCGCCTTCTTTTTAACCATCGGAAAACCTAAAGATAATATTTTATTAGCTTATTAAAATCACAAACTAGTCGGTTAAATCACACAAACATCCCCATAAATCACTAAACAGTACAAACACATAAAAACCAGACAGTTTTTAAGTTTTTTCTCAGCCTAATAATAGCTGCAGCTTTTAAATTCATTTTGAAGCAATAAAACATCTGAAGTTTAGACATCTGAACTTATTTTGAATCTTTTTTCAATCTTAGAACCTAATTATAACTAAGAGCTGTTAACAGGCTGAAGTCTGAAAAAAATGGACATTCATTATGTACTTTCTTCATGAACGCAAAGCGCGGGTCCAACCTTAGGCTTGGCTTTTGGTTCGCCGGGCGTCTCGTCGCTCTCCGGCTGCTCAGCCTGCGGCTCTCCAGCCTTGTTGAGAGGAGAATAATCTTCCAGCAACGTGTCAAACAGAACAATCCGCTTGTTCTTGAAGAAGCCGTAGAAGTAAGCATTGCTGTGAGAAGAACGCTTGGAACCTGGATGGAAAGAATAAAAAGTTTTTCCTCCCACCAACCCCAGATCACAGCTTGCACAATTTAAAAAGACACAACCAGGCTCTTACCTTCAACCACGTAAAGTTTAGTGAGGGGGAAGCTGATGCTTTTGGCCATGTCTTCTATCGCCGTCTTTAACTCTCCGTCCGGCAGCGGGGTGAACTTGTCAAACAGCGGAGCGATGTAGTCGGCATAGATGGTCACCAGGACCTTCCAACACCAGAGAAAAACAGCAGAGAGACGAGTTACTGAACAAAACTCAACACGTATATCAAAATGTTTAAGAATGTGTGTATTTAGCCCCCTTTACTTCGAGGCAGCTAAATAAAAGCTGTTAAACAACCTGCTTTCAGAACTCATCTTTAGACCTAAAGAAGCCGTTTCTAGTTCCTGGTGTGTGAGTATAAACCTGATCCCTTCATGTGGTTTGAGCGGTGGTACGTTTTTTGAACATTCGGGTTGACACACTGATTTAGACTTTGTTCGACCATCGGTGGCGGCGGGGAAGCCTACGTAGGCGCAGACATAGGGCGCAGAGCTGCTGGCGGGAGATCAAACGGGTTATTATGTCTTTTGGGTCGGTGGCACGCGCTCGACTACAAACTGTTTATATTCATCTTACCTGCTGCCACACAGACAGGGTTCCTACAGCATAAGGCAAGTTAATTTCAAGACTTTTTAATGCCACTTGGAAATAAAAAATTTAAGACCAAATCTCACAAGAAACACAAGAAAAACCTGCTTGCAATAACTTAACCCAAAGGTTTATTTTAACATAAACCACTGCACTAATATGTTTCAAATTTTGATCAAGCTTTTCTGATGCGATAAGAAACAGCAGATGGAAACAAAACTGTTGTTTTGTAAGCGTGGTAGAACCTGGTTCCCTGCATTCAGTAGTATAGACTGAGGAAGGCTTCCTTCCCATACAGGAAGAAAGCTAAAAACACACAAATGACAGATATATTTTAACAATTATTTAACTGAATTCACAAACTTTGTTTTAGCAGGAGAACAAAACAAATGGAGTCTTTAAAGCACAACATCTGCCAGTGCTGTCACACAAAAAAGCCAGTGCCAAGTCTTTTTGCAGCTATTTTTCTTTGTATGGTTTTCTTAGTATGTTTGATTTGGTGAGTGGGGCGAAGGGGTTGCGTTGTTGGGCAAGTTTTTTGCATTAACATGTCAGCTAATAATGGTAATGCCACTGCCTTCGCCATGTTTCCGCATGTGCTTTGAACATCTAGGAAGATGGTCGCTCACTGGTGGAAACGAAATGATCAGTCATATATGGTAAAAGTTCACTATATGTCCAGAGTTAATCCAAAAAACCTAATTCCGCAAAATCCAAAAACCACGCCAAGCGAGCCGCTAAAACCTTTTGTGAATCTAAGGCAGATTTTTTCGAAATGTTAATAAAAGTTTCCATCGCTTTTCTGATGCCATAAGAAACAAGCGGATGGAAACAAAACTGTTGTTTTGTAAGCGTGGTAGAACCTGGTTCCCTGCATTCAGTAGTATAGACTGAGGAAGGCTTCATATATATACAGGAAGAAAGCTAAAACACACAAATGACAGATATATTTTAACAATTATTTAACTGAATTCACAAACTTTGTTTTAGCAGGGAACAAAACAAATCAGTTTTAAAGCCCCAACATAACCAGCTAAGTCTTTTTTTTGCAGCTATTTTTCTTTTGTATGGTTTTCTTAGTATGTTTGATTTGGTGATAAGTGGAGGCGTTGCAGAGACAAGGGTGGTGAACTAAACTGAGAAATACCGGCTGTTTCTCCGCAGAATCCATTTTGACGCTTTGTGTTTCGCCGCTCGCATGTGTGACTCCACTGCCTTAATTCCCATCGCTCTGAGCTTGAATGACTTTTTGCATAAATCCACTGAGCCTCATGTATGTTCCCTGGTTTTAGCCATGGAGAAAACTTTTGGCTGGAGACAATTGATGGTATATTTATAATTTCTGCATATATTTCCAGACAAAAGTTAATGGCGATATCTCCCAAATGTCGTCTGCATCAGTAACGCGGGGGCTTTAGCTATAGGACGGATTTAACAAAGGCCTACTCAGTCGTTATTTTTTTAAATAAAAAAAAGGCTTTACAATTTTAATGTTTTATTTTTAGGTTACAAAAATAAATCACAATAAAAATAAAGCTATTTATGATGTTTTTAAAAATTTAAGACCTACGAAAGACTGATTTAAGACATTTTAATACCAATTAAGGCCTTAGTTTTATTTTTGAAGAATTCAATTGCCCTTTAAAACTGTTTAAGGACCCGCGGGAAGCCTCTGCACAAGACGCTCCTATTTTTCACCTTCAGGTTGGTTTCAAATTAGGGCTGCAACTAATAGTTATTTTGCACGATTTATTCATTTGCTGTTTATTTTTTCGAATTATTGATTAATAACCAGATTGCCAAAGGTTCCTAAAGAAGAAAAAGCTTAAATTAAAACTTTTCCACTTGAGGAGGCTGGATAGAGCATATTGATGGAAAAAAAATATATATATATTTTTTTTATCTTAAATGCAAAATGTTCATATATTTCTTTTTATAATTTTGGTATAATTACTGCTGTAAGCGAGTCATTCTGTCAGCTAAAGGCCTGTTTCTATACTCCAGTTAACGCTTAACAGATTACTAAATTAGACGACAGTTATTTCAATAATCGATTAATTACAGGTGAGCACCTCCAGGTTATCTCCCAGTCTGGAGATCAGCTGTTTCCATTCAGCTAAAATGCTAATTTTAAGTGAACTTTTAAAAGCTCTCAAAAATAAATAATTGTAAAAAAAAGGAAATGCAAATCTGTGGTGTTTCCAGTTGGTTTGACCGAGCAACACAAAGCGTCATGTGGTTGCATACCGTCATCCATGTTGTGTTGTTACACATGGCAGTGACAAACAGGAAGTAGAGGATAACACTTTGATGAATGCGTTGCTGTTGGGCAAGTTTTTTGCATTAACATGTCAGCTAATGGTGATGTTGCCTCCGGCCATGTTTCCGTGCATAAAAGGAACATCTAGGAAGACGCCGACAGCGGAAACAGCCGACATCAGTCATATACGGTAAAAGTTCACTATATACGAGTTAATCCGAAATAGTATTTCCATCTCCCGTTTTCTGCATTAAACATAATTCGCAAAACCCTAAAACCACGTCAAGCGAGCGTTAAAACCTTTTTGTGAATCTGTGGGAGATTTTCTCAAATGTTAATATTTCCATCAAGCTTTTCTGATGCGATAAGAAACAGCAGATGGAAACAAAACTGTTGTTTTGTAAGCGTGGTAGAACCTGGTTCCCTGCATTCAGTAGTATAGACTGAGGAAGGCTTCATATATATACAGGCCACACTTCTCAGTAGGGATGCAGTGATTAGTTGGCTCTGTTCTCCATAATGGTGAATAATTACATCGACAGAAGGCTGGAAAATCAGCTGATCTGAACCAGAGATCTGCAATCTTTACAATCCAAAGAGCCGTTTCTGACTTCTGTTCAGCTAAAAAACTCGTTTAGAGCCGCAAACAATACATCACCTTTGTTCTAAAAAGAAAAAACGTATATTTGATAAACATTTCCCACAGGCGATTTGTCCTTTTTAAATAACCATTGTGCTATTTTAAATTATAGGTTTTAAAATGAAGGAAAAAAACTTTTTTTTAAAGGTTTTAAAAGGCTGCTGACATTTTTGAAAAATTTTCTTAAAAAACACAATTTTGCCACTTATATATTAACAAACATACATATAAAAAGCTTATTTCTGTTATAATTAGTCAATTGATTTTTGAACTGAAAAAGGAAAAGCTTCAATCCTGTTCCTTTGGAGCCACAAATAAAGAGAAAAAACAAATTATTTTTAACAAATATCTCCAACAGGTTGCTGATATTTTTGGAAAGTTATGTTAAATGTCTTAAAAGGAGATTTTTAAAAAATTCTGTTATAATTTGAGTGAATTTTCTTAGGAAAATCAAAGCAACCAGTCAGTGGAGAAAATGCTAAAACATGCAGTTGTTAGAAGATCTATTGTTCAATAAAACCAGCTGGATTTTTAATCATTTTGTCCACATTGATGAAGAGACGTTTTCTAAGAGTCGTTTGCAGCTCCAGATCGCAGACCATTGCTCTAAATCTTTATTTTATATCTGTGAGCATCTCCTCGTGTTGGTAAAAAAATTCAGTATTTTTCCAGAAGAAATGGTCAATTTTATTCCACTAAATAAAATTGGAACCTAAAACAAATTTCAGCCAAAATCAGAATCGATGGCTCAGCCAGAAATCGTTGCACCTCTACTTTTAGGATCTTTATCTAGAGTGAAATGGGGAAATCTTATATTCTTGGCAATCGGATTATTTTCCCAGTTATGGTTAAATCAGAGATCTGGAGTCAGGAAGTCATCATTATGTCCTGCATTTGTTCTGCCACTGAACCAGGTGAGCTCAATCAGAAGAGTGAATCAACCCGTGCAGATCGGACTCACCTGGTTCAGTGGCAGAACAAATGCCTCCCATAGAGATGACCTGCAGACTCCAGATCTCTGGGTCAAATAGATGCTCTTACACAAAAACCAAAGGAAGAAGATGCGGGCGTCACTAACCAGAGAAACAATCAGGGTAAAAAGCCAGGCGTAGATGAAGAAGTAATCTCCCCCGATCTTTATGATGTAGAGAAGCAGCGAGGTCACAGGCAGCAAGATGCACTGCGTCACCACAAACTTCTTCACGGCATCCTTCAGGAAGAATCGTAACGTCTGCGAGGAAGGAAGGAGCAACACAAAGAACCGGGTGATAACTACTAATAAACATCAGACATTTTAGCAGAAAATAAGATTTTTAGTCTGATACTCTACCTGCTGATTAAAGCCGTGCTTCTCCTCGATCACAAACGTGTTGTACAAACTCCAGGGAAGCCCGGTAACGGCACTGAACAGGGTGGCCAGAGTCAGAAACACCAAGGACTGGGTGATCTCGTAATCCGGGCCCAATCCGAAGCGGGCCGTCACAGAACCGGCGACGTGCCACAGAAACGGGATCCCCCCCAGCAGCAGGATCAGCTGAAAGGTTCCAAGGTGCCTCGTTAATGCGGGGAATCATGAAACCATTTCAGAAACCTGTCCGGTGCTGATCTTACCGTTCCTTCCATCTCTGAATACAGACCCGACCAGAAGCTGAAGTTGCTTTTATCCAGCTGATACAGGCGCGACTTCTCAAAGGTTTCAGGATCCATGATCTTGCCGAGTTCCTGAGGAACATGAGTGGTGCTCCTGTATATTCTCCTCTGCAAGGAGGAAATGTTGGAGGAAACCATTTAGCAAAAGATAACCTTCGCATTTTATTTTCTTCTCAGCACATAAACCGTTTTAATTTTCAAATAGATGCTTAAAAATGTGCAGAACTTGTTATCAACTGTATCTTGCAGTTCAGTACATCCTTTCTAATCATCTCTGCTGCTTAAACACATTGAACACCAGGGCTGGTGGATAGATCTTAACTTAAACCTTTTTTATTTCCTGTTTACAGCAAACTTGAGCGATGTCTGCATTTAAATCCTGAGACGCTGTGTCACTGTGACTGTACGAGAGATTAACCCCACAGCTGTGTGCACAAAAAGTTACGCAAATCTGAACAGCAGCAAAGAATTAACTAGAGCTGTATGTATCGAGTTTCATTTAAAGACTCCTGATTAAAAGAACTGTGTTGATTTTCTTTTTTTTTTTACTATGGCAAGTCTGAATATTTTCTCCACAGTTTTGCAAAAAAATATGAACACTTAAAGTTCAAATCTTAATGGTAGGTTATGTGAAAGATCAACACAAAGCTGCTTTGCTGTGTAAACAAACAAAAAGTAAAAGGTATTTATTTTCCTTTACAGTTAAAATTCTGAATAGAATGAAACCCCGACTTTATAGGGAAATAAAAAGGATGTCTTTCTAAAATGTTTAGTTCCACAAAACCGACCTCTGTGACAAGAAGAAAGATTTAAGAAGCTGTTTTGTTGTTTTCCTAGAGCCATGTAGGTAGGAGATATTGCACGTCGGAAGAGAGAAGGATTCGACGCAAAACTAAGACCTGGAAAACACTTTCCCTGATGATGGGAGCAGCATCATGCTGTGGGGCTGCTTTTCTGCAGCAGGGATAGTGATGGTCAGAGTTTACAGGAATATGGAAGGAGCTAAATCCAAGATCATCCTGGAGGAAAACCTGGCAGAGGCTCTGTAAGCCTGCAGGGGGATAGGTTAACCTTTAAGCTCTATATTTATTCTGAATCCACTCTGAATTCTGCAAAACATTTAACCCCAAACTGCTCCCTGGGCTCCGCAGTCAATGGCAGCCCACTGCTCCCCAGGGATGGATTCGTAAATTCCATTGCTCTGTTTTTGAGCATAAGTGTAATGACAATAAAAACGCTGGGAAAAAAAAAAACCAAAAAATCTTTAGAACTATAATGAAATAATTTAGATCGCAGTGTAGGATAACGATTACAATGTGCCTAGTCAACAGCCCAGATGTCTAGGAATCCAACAGAGAAGAGCATGGCACTAACACCATCCAATCTGACTAAGATTCAGAAGAACTGGTGCTTAAAAAAATAAAAAATAAATAAAAGATCAGAATTAATGAAATGAAACTGAAACTATATATACATTTATTTTTACTTCACAGATCAAAGGGATGTAAATAGCATTAATTTACTATATGCTTTGATATGCGTTTAAAAACAGTCGATCTGTGCTTTTAGTCATAAGAATGAAAGCTGGTCAGATCATGGATAGCGCCAGAATCAGAAATACTTTAATAATCCCAGAAATGACTTTTGTTCCACACTGCTGCAAAACAGTTAGTTTTATACTGCTATATATATACAATGACATCCAACTGCTACACAGGGATGGATTAATTAATTGCTCTGTTTTTGATACAGTGTAATAAAAAACGATTAAATATATACACATAAAGCTCTTTAGAACTGTATAAATATATGTATGATATATATTACAATGGCATAGTCAAAGCCCAGACCTAAATCCAACAGAGAATCGGCACTAACACCATCCAATCTGCAAAAATAGTGCAGAAATGGTGCAATAAAAAATAAATAAAAGATCAGAAGGGATGGCATGAAATAGAGGTTGATATATACATTTAGGAAGGATTTCAGATCTGTGATGCGAATACTGTAATTTACTATATGCTTTGATATGAGGAGTAATAACATATATTGCTCCTCTTAGTCCTGGACAATATCATTTATTGAAGGGTTTTCATTGCGTAATTTGTAAAGTTTGCAATAAAAAGAGACAGAAAACTGCAAGGTGTCTGTAATTTATACTTTTCAGCTCCCCTTAAATATAACATCTGACATTAACAGATTCCAAGTTGCTAAGATAACCAGGGGCGGAGCTAGAAGGGGGGCCAAGTCCACCCTTAGCCAATCATTGGCCACCCCCTACCATTTTTCCCCCCTAATAATCAAGTGGAATATTAAAAAAATTGTAGTTTTTCATATAATACTTACTATTTTATCATATATTCATAATTATTTGATAACAAAAACACTATGGTTAATTCTGCACATCAATATACTAACATTAAAGATGCTAAGTAGAGAATTCATGCTCATGTTTTATGGGGTAAAGAGAAAATGATGCATCTCTGCAAGTCATCAGGAGCCTTTAGTGAAATCATAGACAACTATTTTAATAAAAACACATTAAATAATAAATTTATGTAGATATTAGTACTTGTAAATATCAATTTTATGCAGAATGATTATTGATAAAAGTAGGAAAGACGATGGAAAAGATGTTAGCCCCAGAATTTTATCCACTTTTACCTTTTATCTAAAAAAGGTAAATCATTAAAATGTTCTAGCTACGCCTCTGGAGATAACCCCCGCAGAGACTTTAGATCTTTGTTTTGTTTTTCTAAATGTGAGCAGATTTCCTGGTTCACTGACTCACCTGTCTGGAGGACAGGTATGCCTCCCAGAGATACACCGTCCATGAGAATCCCAGGACGGCGTAGAAGATGTGCGTCTCCACAGGCAGGAGGAGGATCCCTTCCAGCATCTCTGCTCTGGGTTCTTCTCTGACTGACTAACCAGGCAGCTTGTTTGAGCTAACGGCTACTCCGCTTCCGCTCCACAGACACGTTTTCAACTTCTATGGAGGAGGAAAGAAACGAGTCCGCGTTAAAAAGCCAGACGGACTAAAAAACAAAAGCTAACTAGCTTTGATTCACAAACAGAACGCCTTAACATTCAGTCCCTTTTTCCATTCATGTAAGCTTCCAGCGCCCCTGAGAAGTGTTTCACCGTCTTCTGTCCCCGGTGCAACGGCCGTGACTTTGGTTCCGCCGCGCGCCGGTTTCCGATTCCATCCTGCTTAGCGACTGCAGGGGGCGCTGTTCGCACAGGGCTTCTTTACTCCTCTAACTAATAAATGTCTTTAACCCCTTGAACCCTACGGACCCACCGGTGGGTCCAGCTGCTACGTGACACTCAATAATTTTTACCCAAACCCCAAGTATTGATGTAAAAAACACATTTGGCACTGGTTGGTGACATTTATGGATAAATATTGCCAAAATGGCCTCTCCCACTTAAGCAAATTTCTCACTTCAATACCATTTTAAAAATAAATATATGATTCATCTTGATTGAGTCCAAATTTGGTATATTTTTACACAACATTTTAGATTTGAAAGTCTGTACTACTTTTTTTTGTGCTTATAAATAATATTTTGGTAGTGTTTTGCAATGTTGATTTCAAAGAAAAATTTTGGCGAAGGTTCAAAAAATGCTAAATATTTTGTCCTAATATTTCAGGCAGGGGTCCAAAGCTGCAATGGTGCTGACACCAGAAAACCATTCATGACATCTTACCTTTACAGAGACGTATTCAAAAGTTTCTTCTTAAATCTAATAGCTGTGAGGCTATAAGTTATTTACTTTTGTCTCTTTTTGTCAGGCAGAAATTTATTTATACCACCTTAGGGTGTAAGAGGTTAAAGTTTACTGCAAATAAAAAAGGCAGAATACAAACTGCCTCTTTATTTTAAAATAGTTTTCTGTTTGTAGATCAGTATTTTGTGAAGATGTGTTTTTTTTTGTTTCAGTCGGATAACGCTGTTTAAAATAATAATCATTGACTAATGAAAAAGATGGATAACTTATTAGAAAAGTCACCATAAGAAAAAGTTGCTCCTTCCATCCAATTAAGGTAGTTTCCTTAGATTTTCCTTTAAAAAGTAAACCATTTTAAGCAAATAAACTGTTTAACAGGAACATTTTCTATTGCTTTACAAAGACAATTTTTTTCCAGTTTAATTTCTTACACAGAATGCAAATTTGAATCATAAGTTACCTCGAAGACAAAAATATACAATCATTAAAAAAAATGTATAACAGCGGAAGCAGGTTTTAGGCCATCCAAACCTAAATTCAAAGCAGAAAATTAAGGAAGTATAACTGCCACAAGCTAAAACCTCTTAATGCAACATGAAAAGTTTGTTGTGCAAGAACTAGAAGTATAAACCATTCTTAAAATATGAGAACTCAGGATATTATTGTTCAAACCTGGAAAAAAAACAACAGAAAAATGTTTACCTCTGATCAAGCTATTGCTTATTAACTACATTTTCTCAGAACTAAAATGTTAATGTTTGATTTTAAGCAGTTTAATTTTTTTTTTTTTGCTGATTTGTAGACAAGTTTTAGCCTAAAAATAACTTGTGTCATTACAAATTGGTAACATCCATTGTATTTTATTGCATTTCATAACAATCTTCAAACAAAAGACTCAGTTAAGTTTTTACATTTCAACATTAAGCAGCTCCATTTACGTTCTGCTGTGCTTAATTCAATTATAGACAAAATTACACTATTTGGTTCCATTTCCCTCAAATATTTAGTAACATTATGTTATCTTTAATGGCAGACGTTGAAATTCTATAAAATTAAGAGTGTTCTTAGAAATATTTTTGGTTATCCCAAACAGTTTAATCCAATTTAATCTCTAGAGTTTAATAAAATGGGATAAGGTCTTTCTATACAGAGAATATTATCTGTTAGAAAACACCAACTATGTTACTTTAAGTAAAATTTCCACTAAGATGAATGTAAAAATCGTATATTATTCTAATAAATAAGGGGTAGCTTCTATGACTAGGAAGCAGAATCTACTAAATGACCATCTTATGTTGGGAGATCATTTTTCTATCGTGCATAGTGCTTTCTGACATATCAAACATAAATACACTTTGCAAGTTTGCAAAGTCTTGTCTTGTACAGTTTTTGCATCTCAGAATCATGACTCAGTGTGGCGAAAACGTTGAACAATGATTCAAAGCATAATCTATTCAGGATGGACATCGGTGACAGAGTCGAGGCAGGAGTTCTAGCCCTGTAGGGGGCGCCATCTTGTCACAATCCCAGATGAGAAGGTACCACACCCAAAGCTGCCTGGAATCAGATCTACTGTTCTATATAATATGAAAAAGTGTGCAGGCAGTGATGTGGGCAATGATAAGCAAATCTTGCATCAATTACTCATTTTTATTTACTTCTATTTTGCATTTCAGATGGATGATTTGCTTTCAAAAGGCATTACGATTCTAGAAATTGTTTAAATACTCTCATCCAATTGTACGGAAGAGGATTAGGGCCAGTGGAAAAAAATAAATTAATTAATTAACTGATTTTTTAAATTTTATTTCAGTTTAGTATGGGATTAAAAGTCAAAATTCTGACTTTTTTTTCTCAGAATTTCTGACTTAATCTCAGAATTTCTGACTTTAATCTCAGAATTTCTGACTTTAATCTCAGAATTTCTGACTTTAATCTCAGAATTTCGACTTTAATCTCAGAATTCTGACTTTAATCTCAGAATTTCTGACTTTAATCTCAGAATTTCTCGACTTTAATCTCAGAATTTCTGACTTTAATCTCTCTCAAATTTCTGACTTTTTTCTCAGAATTCTGACTTTTTTTCTCAGAATTTCTGACTTTAATCTCAAATTCTGACTTTAATCTCAAATTCTGACTTTAATCCTCAGAATTCTGACTTTGTAATCTCAGAATTCTGACTTTAATCTCAGAATTCTGACTTTTATCTGAATTCTGACTTTTTTTCTCAAATTCTGACTCTTTTTTCTCAGAATTCTGACTTTTTTTTTCTCAAATTCTGACTTTAATCTCAGAATTCTGACTTTTTTCTCAGAATTCTGACTTTTCTCAGAATTCACTGACTTTTTTCTCAGAATTCTGACTTTAATCTCAGAATTCTGACTTTTTTCCCAGAATTCTGACTTTTAAATTTTTTTTTCCCATACTATACCTGAAATAAAATAAAAAAATCAGTTAACTTTTTTTTCCAGTGGCTCTAATCCTCTTCCGTACGATTGAAACTATGGCACTGAAGTTTATAATTAACGGCTTAAAAAGCCTTTTTTTTTTTTTTTAACCATTTTATAAAATCAAAATGCATGAATAGTACCCAAGTTAAGCGATTTCTTTGACAATGACTTAAAAATGAATCTTTATCCTTTTTTACACTTAAAAGCAGAGCTAGACTCTTTCATTGATTACAAAAATGCCCTAAATGTATTTCCAGTCTTTTTTATTTATTTATTAGAAACTGTTACATACATGTTGTCCAAGAACTGCTGCCAATACTGATTTCATATAAACAGAAGTGAAAAATAACCAAACATACTTCTTAGTCGTAGGTTCACATTTTAGTCCCATTTTGAGTGAAAAGTTTTGGCATTATGCTACTGATCATTTCTAACAATCTGGAAAGCTATACATGTGTTTGGGAGGACATGGTCATATATACATCTGTCACTAATTGAACACATCGGATGTTTTCTGACTGCTTTGATAAAGTCTAAAATACTGTCAGACTGCTTTCATCTGCACCTTTTAAGGCTTTTTTTTTTTAACTCTAATTTCTACAAAAGTTCAGTCAGCTTAAAAAAAAGTGTTTTGGCAGAAATAAAAATACTGATACACAGTCTGTAAAAAGAAATCACTTTTTCATTGCCATGTTTAAAAAGGTGCTGATTGAAACTAACTTCCAAGAAGCAGTTTGCTGTTTGTCTTTGACGGGAAGAGGTCAGGCGTGGCGGTGCTGGTCACGGGTCGACCCAGAACCACCACCGGTCTGAGGTACTGTAGCTGCTTCACGGCCAGGTCCCCACACCCAGCCAGGGCTCTGTCCAGGATGGACTTCAAGTTTTGTACCGAGGTGAAGTCTCCATCCTCTGGAGGAGAATGAGTGCGTTTGCTGCGGGTGTGAGAGACTCCCAGCTGGTTGTTCTCCTTCACAGAGCAGCTGCGTTTCAGAGCGTCTCCACTTTTCAGCTCTTCCTCCGTTTCTATCGGAGTTTTTTCTTGAATGAACTGCAAGAACGAGGACTCGAAGCCCATGGGCTTGTAGGCAGCGATGTCAAAGGGGCTCGGCGAGGGGCTTCTGGGCTTGGTTTCTTTGCAGCTGAACGGTTGTTCCGACTGTTCGTTTTTCCGTTTCAGCGGCATGCGAACAGGAGCGGAGGGCGGCGGTGTTGGGGGTGGTGATGGCGTGGGAGGGGGCGTCGAGGTGTTTGTTTCAGCGCCATCTTTGTTGCCTGTCTCAGGAGAAAAATGCAGCGAGCACGGAGGTGAAAGGTCTACAGTGACCGGGCGAAGAAGTGGTTTAAATTTGTCTAATATGGATCTTTCATCCGGTTTTGTCTGTGGAGGAGTAGAAACAGGAAGCTCCTCAGGAGCCTCCTCCTTGATCAGTTCATCTTCCGGCGTCTCGTTTGCGGCCTCGCTTTTCTCATCGGGTGGAGCCTCTTTTTTTTCCTCTTCTGGTGGATCTAGAGGCTCACAACTTTCCTTCTCCTCTGATGCAGCTTCCAGCGCAGGAGGAGTCAAAGGGGGAGGCTGCTCCTCCTCTGCTGCCTCAGCCTGGAGCTCCGTTTTCGGAGCCTCTTCAGGTGAGATTTCTACGCTGACGGCTGGCCTGGCGGACTTCGCCTGGATCAGCACCTCCAGCTTCTCGGCGGTAAAAACAAGTTTGTCTTCATTTTTGTAGAGATCTTCTCGATACATGCGGTGAACCGCCAGGTAGTGGCGGTGCAGGCTGTGCAGGTAGGTGACCACCGAGTCGCAGTCTTGGACCATGCACGGGTAGGCCGTACGCAAACAGCGGTCCTGACACATCTGTAGTGCTTCCTCGTGAGATCTAAAGACGAAACTGCTGAACAAGTTGTGCTTTCGTCTGCCGCTTTTCCCCGACGCCTTTTTCACATCGGCACCGCTGTCATCCTTCTCTTCCGACTGCGTCGTCCCTTCAGACTCCGAATTCTCAGTGGTGGGCAAAGACGTTTCTTCCTTCTCAGGACTCGTTGGCGTAACGATCACCTTCTTCTGGCAGCCAGTTACTGACTTCTTGTGTGTGCTCTGCAGCCGTAGCACCAGGGAGTCGTAGTACTCGTAGTGACTGTACAGAGTGTGTTTCTTAAGGGCCTCGTTGTGGCTGAAGACCCTGGAGCAGCCGTCGAATTTGCATCGTATGAGCTCAGGAGGCCGAGAGTGAACGTCTCGCGTGTGCCGCACCAGACTGCTTTTAAGGTGGTAGGAGGCGAAACAGTTAGCAAAGTGACATTTGAACTGCGGCTGAGGTTCGTCAGAGTTTGTGAGAGGTCTTCTCTTGGAAGGCTCCCGTCTGGCTTCCGGGTTGGCCGGCACCTCGCCGTCTTTTTCCAGCAGGAGCTGAGAGCGATTGTAGCGGTGCACCAGCTGCAGGTGGCGAACGAGGCCTCCCTGTGTGGAAAAAGCTGCGTCGCAGTTCTTCGCCACACAGTGGAACGGTTTGCTGAACTTGTCCAGTATGTAACACAGGTTGCTCTTGGCGACCACACGCCTGGTTCTCACCTGCTGGGCGGCGTTGTCCTCGTTTTGCTCTTTCTGCTCGTCATCTTTGTCTTTGATCTCGCCTTCCTCCTCTCCGTCTTCCACGGAGGAAAGATTGCTGCCGTTCTCTCCGTTTTCACTGATTCCGCTCTCTTCCTTCACGTTGTGTTGATGTGGCAGGTTGGGAGCCTTTTCACTGTGATTCGCTGAGAGCTGCAGCGTCGCCTGTGGCGCTGCAGACCCTTCGTGTCCTTCGACTCCTGCAGAGGCAAAGCTCAAATTGTTAAAGAGGTCTTCGCTCATGTTGTGAACTGTAATATAGTGGGCCTTCAGCACTTTCTTCTCTCTGTGACTCTTGGGACAAAGGTGGCACTTGTAAGGCTTGATGGAGGCGGTCATTCGTTTGGCGTCGTCGATGGTCCGGCTGTGTACGGAGAGGTAGTGTCGCAGTAGGCTGTAACTCCGAGCGGTCCGGAAGCCGCACCGTTTTATCTCGCACACATAAGGCCTGGCGGTGGCCAACGATTCCACGCCTTCTTCCTCGCTGGTCAGCGGCGTTTGTTCCGCTTCGCTTTTCACCTGCTCCTCCAGCAGATGGCGTCTCTTCTTCAGCAACACTACAGGAGGCTTCGCTATGATGGCCTGATGAATAGAAGATGCTGTAAAGTCGGAGTTGGACTTCAGGGTGTTGTTTTGCAAACCCTGAGAGGGTGAGGAGCCCAGGCTTAGTTTGCTCAACCCGATGAGGATTTCTTTCAAAGCGTCAGTTTTTGTGTTAACGCCCGAAGGATTCGTGTCGCCGCCTTTGGTGTGAGAAGGTGCCTTCTTCTCTTTGGCAGACTCCAAAGGTAACAGCGGAGGTGAGGGTTCGTCTTCTCTTTGCTCCCCACTCTCTGGTTCCGTTTCAGGCTTCACCTCTTGGGGCACAGAGTTTTCCCCCTTTTCATGTTTCTGTTCTCTGTTCTCCAACTTCAAATGTTCCGGGTGAGCACATTTCAGATGCCTTTGGACGTCTCTGGCTCTAGAAAACGTCATTCCACACCTCTCAAAGCCACATGTGAATTTGCTGCCGTCGAAGCACACGGCCACCAGCGTGACCGTCGCCTTGGGCTCCTGGAGTTCGGCTTCTTGTAGAGATGAGCCGCAGCTGACTGACTGCGAGTTCAGGACGTTCCCGTTTACAGCTTCTGTTATATTCACGGGCTTGATGGGGCGCACAATCACTTCACGGACCGTCTTGAAGAATTTCCGCTTAGCCCTTCTCTGAGCCTCAAAGTCATTTTCTGTGAACGTGATGTTGTGTGTGGATAAATGCTTTAGAAAGTCCTTTTTAGATAAGAAGAACTTTTTACATTCAGCGCGGCTGCAGGTAAAGGCTGCATCTCTGAAGTGCTGTGCTTCGTGGTGATAGATCTGCCCCAGGTCTGAGTATGTGACGGAGCAGCCTTTGAGCTCGCACTGGTAGTTGAGCTGGAAGCCGTGGGTGTGCTTGTGCATCACGAGCTCGTTAGACGTCCCGAAGCGAGCGCCGCAGCCGATGACGACGCACATGTAAGGCTGATCGCCGTAGTGGACTTTCCTGTGTTTGCGGTGATGGTAAGCAGAGACAAAGTGCCGTCTGCAGAAGACGCATTTTTCCCTTTTGTCCCTCATCTGATGGAAATGTTTCACATTTTCGTCGCCCCTGTGCTCCGACTTCAGGTGGACGTACAAGTACTTGGAGTGCTTAAAGATCCGATTGCATTTGGTCCCCGGGCAGGGATACACCTCCCGGTTCTGCAGCTTGAAGTGCTTGTCGATGTAATCGAAGGTCACATACTCGTCGTTGTCCTCCGGCTGCTCCGTCGGGGTTTTGGCTTTTCCGACAGCGTCATGCAACGGGTCTTGGTTTTGCGTGGATTTGTAATACAGCATTAGTGAGGGGTCCAGGGTGATCTCTCCGGGTTCGACATCTTCTTCGTCTTCCGTTTGTTCCTGCGTGGCCTCCGTCTTTGTGCTGCTCTGGGGAGAAGATGGAAGCTTCTTTATGTGTTTTCTCAGGTGTGGCAGCAGGTCTTTTCTGCTCCTGAAGTCCTCCAAGCAAACCGGGCAGGGATGATTATTCTTCTCTGCGTGTCTTTGGGAGTGATGAATTATTTGTATGTCTGTGATGGACCTCTTACAGATCTGACAGCGCAGCTTTGGCCTTTTAATCTCGCACTTCCCTTTAATGTCCGTGTGGTTATTGATCTGACTTTTATCCACATTAAGACCTCCGTTTATCCTGCTGTTGGGCTCCGGTTCGACTTTAATCGGACCTCCGTGTGGCTCGTGCCGTTTAGCTTTCTCTTGCTTGTCCTCCACTTCTTCCTCCTCCTCCTCTTCTTCCTCTTCAGACTCCGGTCTAATCCCTAGCAGCGATATGCAGTGATATTTAAGAGTTTTCCAGTCCCAGAACTCGGGGTCAAAAGGCCAGTAAGCTTTCAGCACTAGCAGCAACTCGCAGCGGAGCGAGTTGGGAATAGCCTCGCCTTCCTGGTCCCGCTTCTGGTCTGGGCGAAGATATAGCTCCTTCAGACAGTTGAAAGATTCCTGGCTGGTGTCGAGGAGGAACTCTGTGAGCTTGCAGGCACGCAGGACTTCCAGATCATTAGGAAGGAGGCAGGACACCATCTTGCAAATGGATGTTCTGGTTTCCGAGTCGTCCTGCTTTGGAAGCTGAAGTGCTTTGACACAAAGCTCAACTGAGGCACGTGTTCCGAAAGTCTCCGTCTGAAAGGAGAAAAAAACATCACAGTTAAATCCTGCTGGAAAGGTTAAATGATAAAATGCTTTGTGCTGGTTTTTAATCTGCCCATTAGGACCCACAGTGCCTTATTGTAGTAAGGAAGCTGGTGCTCGAATCAAGCAAAGATGTCACATTCAATCTGAGTAATTCCAAAAAAGATAAATAAAAATCCACTGGAGTCCGTTTCCAAGTTTGAAGGCATTTTGCTTTTCATCGAGGAAGCTTTTTAATTTCAAATGTCAGAAATAGCGTTGAGTTGCTTCTTCTGTTTCCCTGTAAAAAGGTTGGGGTCGCGATCATCGCAACCCCAACTGAAGACCCAGCCTATTTGGCGGGACCAACAATTCCCTTTAACAACTCCCCTTTTCAGACACTTAGACAGGTATGGGGCATTGCAGGCTAACAAAGAAGCAAAACGACCCCCATTCCAAAGGGGGGGACCCGTTCATCCGTTTCTATTTGCATGTTTTTCTAAGCAAAAAGGCTTTTGTTGGGCTGCTGGATAAAACAACTCAAAGCAATTCCTGAAATTCGAATTGAAAAACCTGGATGGGAAGTTTTAAACATCTTCAAACTTGAAAACAAAGTCTAGTAGGTGGATTGTTTTTTTTAGCTTTTTGGAATCACTACGACCTGGATGACTGAGAAACCTCAGCAGCATATCAACATGAGCAAGCTCTGCGTCCCACTGGCTTCATAAGATAAGCATAAAAGTATATGGCATCATTCATGCACAATTTATTATAGCGTTAACAGACCTGTACTCGTAATTCAGTCTTGATTTAAAATCTTGACATTATATGAAATATGTAATTACCACAGCAATGTCATCAATCCATGTATATTATATGTACATCATCAATCTAACACTTTCGGCTCATCTGTATTATTTTGCTCCTTTAACACATTAATGTTGTTGTGATGGATTTGTATAATATGTTATATTACATGATTTATAGACTCATTGACTCCATAATGACTCTGCAAAGTGATGTGCCTATTTTTTTTTATAAATTACAGCCAGTCTGTGTCAAAGTGATGAATTTATCTTTATTTTAAAAGTCTTAAGCCCCCTGAAAATCATAACATCTTGTTTGTTGCTGGCCGCGTATTGTTAAATTGTGATGATCCTAACTATGGGTACCAAAATGGCTGCCGATGGCTTCACTCAACCCTGTACTACAAACGGGCTATCAGCAATTCAATGAATAAATAGAGATCAGTGGTTTTAGTCCCTAAAGGAAACAGGAAAAACTGCTCAGTTATCTCAGTTAGATGGTGTTATGTGTGTCGGTCACATTAATTATTTATTTATTTATTTTACCTTCTAGTGTTGCATAGACCTTAGTTGAATCACTTATTTTTTTTTAGAGTCTTGATAATTCTGTTTTCTTTTGTAAATCGATTACGTTAATTTGTGTGACACTGGTCCGCCTATAAGTAGGCTGGGTTTCTCTCTCTCTCCCCCTTACAGCCTACTGATCGACCCACCGTCACAGAGGGAGCGTCCAGACGGGATGCGCACGTCTCCAGTCTTTGTAGGCCGCCGCTGGCCTCTCCAGCCTGCCATGCGGTATTTTTGTTTGTTAGCCTTTGTTTTGCTGATTTTTGTAATTTTGACCTGGTGGGACCGGTTGTCCCGTTTTCGTTCTTTTTAAATTTTTTTTAGAGTTTTTAACCATTAGTTCGTTACTAGCAAAGGCTTCGGGACGTCTCTGCTAGATTGGCCCTCTGTTGTAACGCTTTTGTTTCTTTTGGATTGACTCACCAGGTCCAACTTTTCTGTCTGTTTCTGTTTCTTAAAAGTTTTTGGACGCCGGAACTGGGGAAAAATCTGACTTTTGTCTCTTTGAAAACAAAACACCTGATCTCAAAAAGAAGTTCTAGAGGCTTTTTAGCGAACAAATACCCTTTGAACCTCATGTTTGTCCTCTGTCTCAAATATAAGTAGGCCTGGTGTGGTCAGAATAGATGGCAAGTGCTATTATTTTAATAATTGACTTAATATTGACCTGAAAAAATCTTTGTGAATATCTCAAATCAAGCTAGTACTCGAGTCAAAAGTCTCACAACGTTGCTTTAATACAGTAACACAGTTATGATATTATGCATAGGGGTGACTATGCACTTTGGTGCAAAATCCAACTATGCCTGTTTTTCTACGGCTCTGATCTTTGGCCTGCAGTAGATTGGTTAGCGCAGTGGTTAGCGCGCACGACCCATGTATAGAGGCCTCAGTCCACGACGCAGCGGACCCGGGTTTGAATGCGGGCTGTGGTCCTTTGCCACATGTCTCTCCCCCTTTTTCATACCCTATCCTGTCAGCCTAAGAAAGCGAGCAACTTTAAAAACTTAAGGAAAAAAAAAAACAGTTAACCAACCTCTTCCTGAATCACACGGACCAGGTAGAGCAGATGTTGGACAGTTTTGGCAATGGCTCCCAGCTGAAGGCATCGTTCCAATAGAGAAATCGACGAAGGGTCAAGTCTTCTCTGAAGTTTACTCCACAACGATATCAAATCCCTTCCAACAAAGAAAGCAAAACATTTTCCATCAACAAGGCTATGATCTTCCCAACAAACAAACTAATTAAAGTGAAAAAATTATTTCAGAAGCTGAATTTTTCTTACGAATTAGCACTCAAAATGTTTTACAGGAAAGGACTGAAATATGCACCACTCACCAGGAGCAGTAGAGACTCTGCTGCTGTAGCTGCTGCGTTAGGAAGGTTGTGCACAGAATGAAGGCCGTGTTCTCCTCGCCCTCCGTCTCCAGACTGCAGGTGATTTCCAGAACATCTTTACAGTCCAGTCTGGATATCTGAACAGACATGGAGCAGAGAATCAAGACCTTATCTTTTAGATCTGGTTTAAGGTTTTTATGAGCAGATTTGTTCTGCAGCGCTTCGAAACATTCATACAAACATCTAAACATAAACATAACAGCCCTCAAAGCAGGATGTTAGGAATATTTTATTTATACTTTTACTTTGTGTTTCATGGGTTGTGTTCTAATGAACTATTATGATGTATAATGTGTGATTCATCTTTTAATAACTTCTAGCTTAAGATCGTTCCAGATAAAGGTCATGTAACGGACGGTTGTGAAGAGGCCTGAACATCCTCTATCAGATGTTTCCTCTAAACGGTAAGTTCTTCTGGAACAATTCAATTGTAAAACATCCACATGCTTTGTTTTAACATATGTGCTGAATTTTAAAGTAAGATCATTTTGTTTCCCTTTCCCTAAGTTAAACCTCAGCTGGTGTAATTAGGGACATCCCCTGACTTCAATAAATAGCGAGGAGAAAGCTAAAGATTCAGGGTGGGGAGGAGATTGTAAACTCTGCAGTCTCTTCTTACTCTCCTCACGAGTAAAACTAAATTAATTGTCTCTGTGCGTTCCTTCTTTCCCTGTATGTATGTATAATGTTTAAGGTGCTTAGACCTGACCAAGACAAAGACAAAGAGAACAACACTGGAATAAATGTGTGAGAAATACTTTTCAAAACCAATAAGTCAAAAATAAAAGACGATCTAGACTTGATGAACCCAGTATCGTTTCAGCTTGTTCAGTGACAGCAGATGAACAAAAATGGAAGCTCAAACTGCTTCTGAAGGGGATAAAAGTCATCGTTAAAACTTCAGAGGCTCTCCGCTGTACAGAGATGTGACTAAATGTTCAAGAACCTGCAGAAGGGACTCCCTCTCTTTAAGAGTGGATTTATAAAACTGGTTCATCTGCTTCGTCCTTGGATTAAGATTCAGAAAACAAATTGTTTTGGTTCTTACTGGAAAAAAATATTTAGGAATTGAGAAAGGCCAGAAAGCAGCTGTGGTGATATCAGACGCTCGGAAATCTGGCTGAGAGAGACGAGCACAGAAGACCTTCACATAACATCACATGGATATGAAAAAATGCTTTATTAGACACATTGGTAGCCTTACAGAGCACTGGTGGAAGAGGTTTCTTTAAAAATACACATCAGCAGATGATTGCTTATTTAAGTAAGAAAAATATGCATTGTCCTCTGATTACATCAGACACACAGCAGGTGATATTAGATGTTGAGCAGATGTTGACTCCTGCTTCTCATGGGAGGCATCTACGGTTCGCCTTGGAACACGAACAAAAGGGTTTCTCCCAGCTTAAAGCTCATGTATGATAGCTGTGCAGCAGATTGATCAATTGTATCATTTTGCAGTGCTTTTAAATAAAGCACTCTGTATGTTTTGATCAAGCTGGAGGGGAACACTTTTCCCCTCATTCTGCTCATTTTATCATCCATATTACTCCATTCTGCAGTATTATTTGTCGTTCAACCCTGACATAGTACCTCTTCTCCCTCATAGCAGCGCTACTGCCATCAACACCTTGCGTTTATAGCTGTTGGATATCAGCCTGTGCCAGTGTAGTCCTGTTTCTGACTGACTAACTGTATGTGCTCTATTTCATCATCCCTCTGGACATGGGGCTGGCTCGACTGCCTGTCTCCTCTTTGAACCCCAGTGCGGGCCGCAGATGGCCGCCACACTGAGCCTGCCTCTGCTGGAAAGTTTTCTTCCTTTTCTGTTAAACGGGAGTTTCCTCTCCACTGTCGCTACAAGCATGCTTAGTGTGAGTGGATTGCCGAAGAGTCAATACTCCAAAATGAAGCAAAATTGTCGCCACAAAGTCATCCAGGAGGAGCCGTCTTGAAGGCCACCACTGATGCAATCAACTGGTTTCTATCAACTTTTCAGCCTTTTGAAAATAAAAGCAGCTCATCTGACAGTAAAGCAGAAACTTCTCTGCAGTGTTTGCTCGGAGAGTGTAGAGACTAGAACTGCATCAAACAAGGAGAAAACAAAACCTGTTGGTTGATTTTTGTTCCCATACCTCTATGATGGCCTCTTCGTTGGGCAGCAGGTGACAGAGCTGGGCGACGTAGATCTGTCGAAACATTCCCTGGTTGGAAATGAGGTTGCATTCGGCACAAGCTTTGGCCAAGACTCCAGCCTTGGCCACCTCGCCCATCTTCTCCAGGTGTTTCACCCGCATCTCCATGAAGCCCTCACCTTCCAAGCTAATGTATGCATTAACTACAAGCAGAGCACCATGTGAAACTGAGCTCAGATCAATCTGTAAAAATCAACGAAGTAAATAAATGGAGCAGATAAAGGAGACTAACCGTCCTCTGGGCTGGTGGGCTGGCCGGTGAGGAGGGCGCTTAGGATTGGGTTGCTCCATGCTCCTCCCTCTCCTGTGATCTGGAGGAGTGCTTGGAGGTCTGTGCTTCCATACTGTATAAGTGTATCATGGGCAATCTGCAGTAAACACAACAGATTGAAGTACATTAAAATACAACGTAAAACTAAAGCAGTCTTTCCCATAAACTGATTCTACTAGAAGAAAAAGATTGTGCTTTTTTCCCCCCAAAGAAATACTAAAACTGGGGTTTGTAAACAGCACAACAGTCATCTTCTCTTTAGCCCCATTCAGCTGGTCACAGGTGCATCAAGCAGCCCTAAGAGTTCTTCACTGTTTTGAAAAAACAACGGCAGTAACTTAGGGTATACTAAATGCTAGGGTGTAAATAATAATGGTTTTTGTATCGATGTGACGATCCAACAGCCGACGATCCGATGCATCGACACGTCCGCAAGAGAATCGATTCATGTTTTTGTTTTTCCCTCCAGTATATTTTTATCCATTTGCTCCTGGGCGTAATTCTCCCTCCCGTGCTGCGGTGGCGCTAAACCTATTTTGCTTCCTGGTTATAGTCTTACAGCAGTGTGTCGCAGTGAGCTTGATGCAGACATTTTTAATTTATGCTCAATATGGAAGCGTGGTCTGTGCTACACGCTGTGGGTCTAGATACGGCCGAGGCGGCGAGGAAGTGGGGGCGAGTTTAGTCCGACGACGGAGGAACATGAGGGCCAAAAAGAGCGGAGATCCAGGTGAGAAAAGGGTCCCAGCGTTCTCGCGCACCTCGCTCTTCTAGCGGGTCAAACTTCACGAGTTGTTTTCCGCAATTTCGGTCATAAAAACAAAACAAGCCGGCCTCCTGTCTGCGGCGCTGTCTGCGGTCAGCTACAATTTGGGAGAGGAGCAGCGGAGCGTCTCTGGAGGGGGCGGGACGGTTGCACTCATTGCACTGATTTAATGCAGTATTTTTGGATGAACTTTTCTACTTCTGTTATCTGCTGTTGTTTCTCAAATAAAATGCATAAAAAAATAACAGCTTTCATTGATTTATTTCAAATTTGAAATATTGTCTAGCCTGTAAGGTGTAAATAAAAAAAAAATAAATGAACCAATGAATCGAATCGCATCGTGGTGTATTCTTGAGTATCGAAATGAATCGAATCATTGGGTCAGAAAATTGATACTGAATCGAATCGCCATGATGGGTGCGATTTACACCCCTACTAAACGCATCGCTCAGTAGGAAGAAAACAGATTAAAATCTGACAGATGGGGCAGTTATTAAATATATTCCAATTATTAACACATTTCTTATCTATGCACGCCTTAGAAAAAGCTATCCTGCCTCGCAGGTTAATTCAAGAAGGTTGCAGTTTTGACACCTTTAATTGAACATGTGTTAATTGAATATTTTTGTCACTGTGTCTGAAGAATAACCTCCACGGTTAATCAGCAAAATAGATCAGCAATTCTGTCAAAGAAACTAAAAATACCAGTTATTCACCAGCGGCCTGTGGGGGAATGTAGGACACGAGCAAAGGCCTTTTACATCCACTGCTAAAGGTTGAAAAAAAGAAACCTGCCTGGACGTAGATGTTAGCGTCTTTCAGGTAGGTGGTCCAAACTGCAGGCACCAGAATAATAAAATCGAAAACATTTTGTTGGGAGGTTTCGACATTTTGAAACCAAAATTCAACAACAAAAACACAATCAGGTAAATCGTTTAGCAAAAAAAAAGTGGCCCTACGTCTCACCTAATATAGTTTCCATGCATAATTTGGTGTTTCCTAATGTGAGTAAAGGCCACTTCTGTGTTTCTAGATGTCCTTTAAGGATGTAAACCAATGAATAACAGCTTTCAACCTACGGCCTAGATTCTTTCACATTCCTATTTAGTGTTTTTCCCTAAAAGCGGTGCTTGAAATTATGAAAACCACAACTTCTGCTACTTTATGCGACTGGTTCCTAACAGGGTTCTGAAGGACTTAATTTAAAAAACATCATTATGCGTCACTTTGAAAACCTAATCAGTAAAAAGTTTCATCCCTCCTTTTTTAAATGCTTTTATTGTGAGAAGAGTTACCATGCGAAGACATTTTTATTTCAACCAATCAGATTTTGTATCTCAGTAGCACAGTTCCCTCCCTTTTAACTGTACTTTAAACAACAAGCTGTGTTTGTCAGCTATTCACAGCCCTAAACATCTCTGAACTTTCAACTTTCATACCAGGAATTCTTCCTTCATCAGGAGGAAGATCCAACTCAGAAAGGCCCACATAAAGGTTACAACCTCCCCTCTTTGTGACACATCGACCCACCTCAAGTTGAAAGATGAAATCAAAATACGGTGTTGGGGAAATAAGACTGACCTAATCCAACTCTTTATTGTTATAATTCTAAATTTAGTCAAACCCATCCATTTGATGCACCAGACAGGGTTGCTGTTTACCTCCAGCAGAGATAGCACACTAAAGGCAATTCAGAACGGCCAATTACCCTAACATGCATATTTGTGGGCTGTGGAGGGCAGCAGGAGTATCCAGAGATATGCACAAGGACAACATGCAAACTTTATGCAAAAAGGACTAGTCAGGATTTTAACTGTTCCACCATGCAGACCTGAACAGAACAGACCAACGCCAAATCTAACTGGGGTATTTTGAGTGGTTTGTGAGGTCAGTCAGCACACCCTAGCTCCTACCGAGTTATTTCTTATTTCCTCTGGATCAAAACAGACCTGCTGCTAAGAAGACCAGGTCATTTGTTGTAAAATCTGCAGCTTGACAAACATTCAGAACTGGTGCTAAATCTGATACAAACATCCAGGCTCTTTCTTTTTTAGTAAATCCAGCCTTTTGGACAAAATGTTACAAGTTAATAAGTCTTTTGGTTATCAATAACAGGGGTATGGTTAGTTTATTTCAGAAGCGTAGCGGGCCCAGCCCCTTAAACAAATTAAGCTGTTACAATGAAAGAAATCAAGTTTGACTGGCTGATTTATTTTGAGTGCTAGACTTTTGAGCTACAGTATCTTCCTCTCCAGTCAATTTAAGCACAGACATTGGTAAGGCTAAAACTTAAAAGCTTAAAAGAAAACTTAAAATTGAGATAAAACGGGCAGGGTTCCTACAGCATAAGGCAAGTTAAATTCAAGACTTTTTAAGACTTTTTAATGCCACTTGAAATAAAAATTTAAGACCAAATTCACAAGAAACACAAGAAAAACCTGCTTGCATCAACTTAACCCAAAGGTTTATTTTAACATAAACCGCTGCACTAATGTTCCAAATGTTGAAAAGCTTCCCATACAGGAAGAAAGCTAAAAACACACAAATGACAGATATATTTGAACAATTATTTAACTGAATTCACAAACTTTGTTTTAGTAGGGAACAAAACTAATCAGTTTTAAAGCCCCAACATAACCAGTGCTAAGTCTTTTTAGCA
>JAGKQL010000009.1:34865648-34894744 GCA_018398635.1 Cyprinodon brontotheroides
CATCGGTATCGATATCGGTTATCGGCTACATGAGTTTTAAAATATCGGCATATCGGATATCGGCCAAAATCCAAATATCGTGCATCCCTAATTTCAACTGCTTTGGGCAAAGGCTACACAATGCAACAGGTGAGTGAAACAAGGTTTTTTAATGTTGCTATCACATTAAGTTAAGCCTTTAATCACTGCAACAGCACACGTGCAGTGTTGGGGAGAATACTTTAAAATTTGATGTAAAGAATGCTTGTAAAGATCATTGCATCGAACGTACTGCATAAATGTGGGCAATGCTTTGTCTTCGTGGAGGGACATGGCCCTGATTCAAGCAGAACTTGGCCTCCAAGAACATTAGCTAATATCAGAATCGGAAACAAGATGGAGGTGACGCCAGAAAATTGATCAAGCACATACTGGAGCAGGAGAAAACATTTGGGCAAATCTTGGGTGCAGATAAGAAAACACGACACTTTTAGTGCCTACTTGGGAGGATAGTGAAATTCTGAGTCTGTAAATAAAGCCATTAAGCCAGTCAAGACTTCACTTATGCTCTGTCAGGTGAAACATAAGTGAGCACCTCTTTCATAAAGCCAACTCTTTATCTGTTTAACCACAGTTTGCTAAAACCAGAAGTGATACTGAGCTCATAAAAATGGATCAAAGCAAATGTGCTGAATTGTCTGAGCACTAAATAAAGTGATCCAGCCATAAAAGACCTGGTCCACTTTGCCTCAATGCAAGATCCCAGGTTCCACACAACTAACATTTAGCCATACCATACTAAAACTAAAGGAGAGAATGATGACAGAACTCTGCTCTAAGCATTGCAGAGGCATGGTAGTTATGGCAGGTACTCTTACAGAGGAAAGACAAATGTGAGAGCCGGAGTAATGTTGTTGGGCCTGTAGCAAAGAAAAAGAAATTGCTTAGCAGCTTCTTTAAAAAGAGTGCTGCTCTGGAGGCTGACATCCAGACATATGAGGCTAAAATCAAGCGTGAAGTGTTAGCACCATAAACTGATGTCGATTCAGACCCATGAAACATGGAAACAACATGAATCCCACATCTCAAGACTTAGTAAGCGTGCTAAGAAATACCTGTGACAAGTGCTCCGTCTGAAAGGGTATTTAGTACAGGGGGAAACATCGCAACATGCACCAGAGCTCGTTTTAAGCCTGAGTCAGTTAACAGGCTTGTTTGTCTGGCAAGAAATCTAGCGTTTAAATCGCATCAAAAGCTGCGCCCAAAAAGTTGATGTCGATTATAAGAAGGTGACGTCCAGAAGATAAAGCATAACCTAAGTTTTTCAAGTTGGTGTGGATTAAGCTGTATTTTTGCACAGGTAGTATTTCATAGGTTATTCTGAACAAGTCATTGCTCTCTTTACAAGTTCACAAGTTATTCACCAATTGATAAATTGCATATTTCAGCAAATTAAGCTCATTTTTCTTGCACTTGTAATGAATATATAAGTGTACATTTTTTACTGAAAAATCAGTACAATTTTTATTGGCTGAATATTTGTGTTATTGGCACAAGATTTATGTTCTAAATCGGAGGTCTTCAACAGGGGGTCCGCGACCCCTAGGGGGTCCTCAGAGGTACTGCATGGGGGTCACAAAAGTTTTGGTTGATTAGACTTTTTTTTTTTTTTTTTTCCCCCCTGGAATTTTTTTTCCACTAATTGAAATGTCTTAAATCCACATTAACATGAATTCAACACACTGTAATAAACAGATAAATGGAGGCAGAAGATGTCTTTCAGTCATCAATGCACAATAGAGCTCTTTCAAGCTGGGCAATCGAGCCATTCACAACACCTGTCCCAACCAGGAATCAGAAATACTTAATCCCAGGGGAAATTACTATCGTTACATGATACTATATGAAATAGACTGACTAAAGGACCAGTTTGGATATTACACACCATGCAATATATATAAATACCGGGTTCGCTAGGGGTGGGTATTGCAAAAAGCAATCACGACTCGATTCTAATCACGATTCACAGGCCACGATGCAAAGTATTCTATCACGTATGCATCACTTATTGGTTTCTTGAATTATTGGGCGATGCATTGCAATATTTTCTCCTCCATGTTTTGTTTTTGAATGACTCGCTCAGTATCTCCACGGTATGAAAATGCTTAGACAAAAGGCAGCCTGTGTCAACGACATCCGCAGCCATTATCTACTGGACTGAAGTTGTATTACACTTCTTTTTGGCTGATGTTCGCCAACCCATTCATGCAATTTTATTTATTCATTTTGTACTTCCTGTAAACAGCTTCTTATTAAACATCGATGCAGATCACGTAAAATTAGGAATCACGATGCATCATCATGACTCATTATTTTGCACACCCCTAGTCTTCACTCGATCTCCAATATCAGTTTGGGGGTCCATGGCCTGGAAACGTTCTAAATATTTATTCCAATTTTTTTTTACAATACATTTATTGTTAGCTAAAGATTTGTTACTTTACCCAACACTTTTTGGATAAACCCATTTTAAGGTCGTAGGGGAGCGGCTGTTTCAACCGCTTCCTAATTTTCCCCGAAAGTGGTGCAACGATTTTACACCTAATAAAGTGAATGTGATTGGTCGCTATCAAGGGGGCGGGGTTGTTGTGGTGGAAGGTTCACAGCAAGTTTGGTTGTCGCTGGTTTGTGGGATAGGGCAGGTTCCCAATGGGAAATTCCTTTTTGACCAAGTAGCACTAAATTGGTGACTTAGAAACGACGCTGTCAAGGAACGCTATGGACAGCGGAAACATGCAAGAGGAGGAGAGTTTAGTGTCGGAGGTCGTGGATGAGTCTCCTCCATCATCCATTTTTTATTTAGAGGAGGAAAGCGGGGACGAAGATGTTGTGGAAGAGGACGCCAGGGCGGCAGAAGCTTGGCTTGGTGTAGAAGGCTTCCAAACGCTGCCAGTTCTGTTAGTTTTACGCCTGCTGAAGAAGCAGCTGTTCCAACGGAACACTGGGACGGAACTCGGTGGGAAAGGAAATGATTCTTAACCGGCGTATATTAGTTGCCACAGGACCAAGATGCTATGACCAAAACATTTGATTGACAGATGACCGTTGATATAGATTGTCAATTTAGGTGTTCACGCTGACGTAGAACTAACTGGCCTGCAGAAGATAATGGAAAGAAACAAAGATTTTAAAAACAGATTTTTATTTTTTTAAAGGAAAAATTACTAACTTTTGGGCCAATATCATCTGTTAAAGAATAATATTTATATACATGTTTAAGCCAGAATGATTTGAAATTTAAATACGATAAAAATTCCTACGACTTTATAATACATGCCTGAAGATTTTAATACTTCCATTGAAATCAATTAATTGATTTTATGATTTTAATTGATTAAAATTAATTAAAATCATAATCATCCAAGGTAACAAAACGAACAAATTAATAAAATAAATAAAATAAAATGATTTTATTTTTTAGCACCATCACCCAGCCCTAATTTGTCTCATCATAACATCCTGGCATATTGAATGTTTCCTCCTACAGAGCACTGCTATCAGGCAACAATGATTTAGGTATGTGACCGGCATTAAAGCCGCCACAATCAAGCAGCAGAAACAGAGCTGCTTGGTTTAGAGAGATCAATCTGGATTAGGAAAGATGAAGGACTGCAATAACTGGTGTTGAAATGTTTCAAATTCACCAGCAAGTAAATCTGGAGAGTACAACCGAAGGCGATAAAAATGGCGTCCTTACACGTGAACACTATAGCTACGCTTACATCGACACAACTAATCGGATTGAAGGCCTGATCAGATCAAAAAATGTTTCATGTAAGCATGTCAGACTGAAAGATTCTAACTCCTGATTCGGGTCCGGATCGGATCTAAATTTAATTCTAAAAGAGAGGTGGTTTTGCGATCGCCATTCCGTATTGGCGCCCATGTAAACACCCATTCGATCTTAAGAGTAAAATAATCTTCACTGCGCATGTGTGCGCACGTCCAGCGTGACGTTTTTCCGCCTTGTCAGCAACAGGAAACCACCGTCGCTTCTCGCTCGCTGTGAACAACATGGCGGGAGGAGTCACAACGCGCCGACTTATACACTCAAGTTCATTTAAAGCTGCAGGAAGCAGGAATTTATCCTCCTCCTCTTCCTCTTTTCTCTCTCCACAGCCCACTCGCTCTCCCACGCCAGTTCAATCGCTCATTCTCTACATTTTCTCTCGGACATTTCGCTGCCAAGCGCTTTTTTCCTCCTCTCTCCTTTTTTCTTTCCTCGCTGCCCGAGCGCATCGCTTGTCAGGCCTCCCAAAAACCAGACGCAGACAGAACTGCCAAGTTTGACAGGAAGTTCTGCGCATGCTAAAAAGATTTAATCTGATCCAACGCTTGGTACATGTGGTACGTATCATCGTCATGATCCGATCATTTCATTTAGTGTCCATGTAAACGGAGATTTTGAATTTCCGATCGATCAACCAAGGTTTGGATCGGATCGGGGAAATTTTGCGCATGTAAACGTAGCTAATGAGCGAAGGAATTCACAGCTGAATCTCAAACTCTGATGAAATGAACCTGGTTTAAAGGGCTGATACTTACAAAGCCAATCTCTTCAAAACGAGCCCCACTCTGTCGGACTCTGCGGTGAGATGAGATCTGGCCGCTGCAAAGCAGTTTATGGACAGGCAGTACACCTCCAGCAGAGGTAGACCATGCTCTATGGAGTTCCTGCTCCCAGCATAGTGCATCAGTGCCTAAACAAACAAAACAGACAAAACAGTTAGAAAACAAAGCAAGAAGTTTGTCTCAGACGATTATAGTATCTCTCTGAAGTGGTGGAGGGGTGGATCCCTCTATTGGGAGAAAGGCAGTCTGCACCTGCTTGATCCCTGCTGACTGTCTGAAGGTGACAGGTGTTCTGATTGGGCCTAAGGGGAATCCATAACCCATGGTACCATACGCCTAAATCTGCCCCACTTAACATGATCCCAGCAAAAATGAATGAAACAAATCACATTAAAAAAGGTTCACAGATCAAAAAAATGTTGTTCCTTTTTAAGTGTGGTGTTTTTTTTCTTCATTAAATGTGTTTAAAAGCTTAACAGACAGGATCCAACACCTGAACCTGCTCTCCACCTGTAGATCGGTGACAGACGCACATTTAATCATCATGACACACTGAGAACATCTCAGGAGTCTCAATTACCAGACAGCAGCAGGTTTGTGCTGATTGGTGCACTGAATCAATCCCCCTGACTAAATATAAGGCATCCTCTCAAAGGGAACCCAAGAATACAGTCACAACCCCAGAGACCCACATCAGTGGACTAATTAACACTCAACCACCTCCACATGGAAGACGGTGTCAAACATAATTGTTTGTGCTTCCACTAAGATAAGAAAACAGAGAAAAAGGAAAGATTTTTGCATAAATTTTAGATATTTCTCAGACTGCAATGCTGCTTCTATGCAACTTGCCAATAGAAGACATTTTGTTGAAAAGAAAAATGTTTACGGGTTCAACATCTATGAATGTATTTGGTTAGTTCCTGAGAAGGAACTACTGAGTTCTGTTAAGAACTAAAAACAAGCTTTTTAAACATCTAAACAAATCTAGAGCTTATTTAATGATAAGCTGACTTTAAATTATTTCTCTCACATCAAAACCTAAACCACCACTAACAAGGACCCAGGGATTTTTACCAGCAAATAATGAAAAAGTCAGCATGTTCATTACTAATTGTCTTTATTAAAAAGTTGCACCACCCAGGAATTTTACTCTGATATAAATAAAATAAGTCACCATGTTCATTACTAATTGTCTTTATTAGCCTGTTAAATCAGAAAATAATAAAATGAAATACAATTCTCAATAGAATTTATTTTGTAGTATGGGAAATCAGAAAATGCTTTGATCAGTGACATTTCTCAAAAAAACAAAAGCTACCAATAGCCCAACAGCCCCGAGAACAACTGACCCATTTATTATCAAGCATTGATTTACATAAACTTGTTGGGTTTTGTTTGTTTTTCTAATCAGTGTTAGGGCTCGGCATTGTCTGAATTTGAACAATTCTGATTCCTAATTTTAATCGAATGCCTATCGGTTCTTGATATTAATTCACTTAAAAAGCAGAATCATAAAAGTTTATATCTTATAAATGAGTTTGCTAACTTGTCTGGATCAAATAGTCTGAATTTCACAACTGGATTTCATTTCTCAAACATTTAGCTTTGAGTGAATATTACTATAAATTTCCACATGGTTATTTTCAAATAGCAGATAAATATTAAATCTATGGACTCTAGTGTAAATCTTAGAAATTTTCTTTTCATAGAAATCAATTTTAACGTGGAGCTTTATTGCTTAAAACTTCATTTAAATCCATTTACACATATCCAGCGTCTGATGCTGCAGGTACCTATATTTTATAAGAATATTTTATTTACCAGATTTTGACTATAGTAGCAGGAAAGCATACTGACCAGAGTTTACATCCTCAGCATTGTTTAATGAACCTTAATTTGATCAATTAGATGTGGAGGTCAACTAAATTACCTAATTTGTTAGTTAAAATTTGAAGCAAAATCCTCTGGAAGAATGATGGGATTAAATTACATCTTATCCTTACTGTCCCAATAACATTTGAACTTTAAATCAGGACAAACTTTGATATAGTTTATGTTTTTTTTAAGCAAAATAGTTTAATTAATTATACAACTATTAGAAAAAGCAACAATTATTTTAAATTTCTATTGATAAAATTAAATGGATATGAAGGTATAACTCATTTCCAAGGATCCTTGAGTGAAAATCTTCACAGATAATAAACAAATCAAAAGAAAATAAAAAACAATCAGACAATAAATATGATCACTGATTAAAGGAAAAGGAATAAATCCTATTATTCCTTTTTTCTACCTAAACTTCCATTTTCATGATTCTTGCTTTTAGTTTTGTCATTTCCAGATAATATCAGCACACTGGCCTTTCTAAGATAAAACAAAGGTGCTGACCAGGCCAGCCTTTCCAGAGTGATACCAGCCTTTGGATGCTGATCTATAACATTTCTCATTCACATCATCGTCGCATTTAAACCGAGACGTCATGGCAGATTAGCAGGTTTAATTTGTTTAATTTGGAAAACACCAATACAATAATATACTGATCATTAAGTGGTATAAAAATCAAAATAAGGGTAAATAAAACGCGATGCTGCCCCGCCCCGCATGCATACAGCAACGCTTCATGTGCAAACTGGGGCAATGACCCCTGTGCATATTTTGCATTTCGAAAACGATCATATTTCCAAATCAAATGAAGCCAAATGAGGTAATAATATAGGTTAAATCACTTCAATGTAATCAGTGACTGCAGCGAACGAAACATCATCTAATAAATACACTAAATTAGCTTTATTATAGGACTATATGTTATTAAAAAGGCCGCCCTGAACAGTATTTATAAATATATATAGGATGTAGGTGTTTTGCACATAAAGGGGAGGAGAGCAGCAGCTCATCATGTTATCTCCAGGCTACGAAAAGCTCGGAGTCCTAGCTGAGCTAACAGTAGCTAACGACAGCTAGGATAATCACATTACCTGGCAGAAGTTATCGCAGTACTCCGTGGAAGATGCTATGGATATTTCTTGCTGTCTTAGAACATCTTCAAACGCCCTCAGCGTGGCCAGCAGCGTTTCCATTGCGATGACGGTATCCTCGGCCGCATCCAGGGCCCAGTCGTTCCAGTCGGGCTCCGCTTCGACATTATTCTCCGCCATCTTCGCTCTCCGCCACGGCGCGTATGCAGTGCAGCCCCGCGCCGCCTTCAGGGGGCGTCCGAATTTCTATACACGTCACTTCAAAATCAGAGATCAGTGGACTTCACCTGATTCATCTCTGGGCACGCGCTGTGGCATTCATAAAAGAAAATGTTCTGAGATAATAGAATAGAATAGAATAGAATAGAATAGAATAGAATTGAAAAGCAAACTACTGACAATGTGATTAGTGTAGAAAATATGAAACAATATAAAATGTTACACTGGAATGTCATAAATATGAAAGCAAGAGAAGATATATGAAGAGAGAGTATTAAGGAAAAGAAATGATTAATTTATTAGATATTTTGAGGAAGAATTTGGGGAAGTAAACATATACCAAATAATTATTTGATTTTAAAAGTAAAACTAAGAATGATTTCCATACAAAAGGATTACTAGAGAGAGTGAATGTGTGTATGATATGTCTAAAGTTATGTATAAGTATGTCGTATTTTGTGTGTGTATTCGTGTGTATGTATCTATCTATCTATCTATCTATCTATCTATATATATATATATATATATATATATATATATATATATATATATATATATATATATATATATATATATATATATATATATATATAAGGGTGTCCTTATATATATAATAGTACTGTGCTTCAAAAACTGGACAGCTAATAGTTTAACTCTCTAGATTCATCACACAGACTGAGACATTTTAAGCCTTAATTTTTGTATTTTAGCTTACAGATACTGTAAACTTAGCATAATAAAATATTTCTTTATATTTTCATAAATCTTCACATTAATTCTCTTTGGGGCACTCAGTGAAAAAAATACTTTGAAAATCCAAATTTCAAGCCAATAATATTATGGAATCCAGGAAAAGACCTTATTACCTTTGTAACATTAAGAAAATATGGATATTTTGATGGCAATAATTAATAACGACGTAATAGCAAGAAACACCAACTTGCCCGAATACATTAAGAAATATGACAAATGTGTTTCTATAAGAAATTCATGAAAAACACTTTTTTTTTTTTTTTTGGTACAACATAACCTTAGAGCATTAATCTTGATACGGGCTCTTACAGTTTTTAGTTTATAAACCTAAATATAATTGTTAACTTTCTCTTAACTTTTTTCAAGGGCTCATCTAATTGGGTAATATATCATTCAAGGGTCAAAAGCCAAAATAAGATGTACAGCCATGTAGCAGTGTCTTTGCTGAATGGCTGGATATAGATCTTGTGTCTCTAGACCTCACTGAGGGATGGGGTGGGGGACTCCATTGGTAAGGGGTATGCAAGTGATCAAAAACTTACCCTATAAAGGGTTAAGGTGTATCAGCAGCAGGTAATTGAATAGAAATATATAATTGAATAAATGACCAGGATGTGAACAGGGTGATTCAACTGCATTATTTACAAAGTAAGATTTTTTTTTTATGTGAAACAGGTGCTGGAAGGAATTCTACCATAATGTTCCTTAGGTTGGAGCGGTTGCTCACAGAGGAAATTCAACTCCTCAAGCTTCACACACAGGGTCCAAGGGGCGTGCTGGGACTGAGATGACCCTCTTGATGAGTTTATCAAACTTCCTCCCAATGAAAGATAAGCAGCTGCGACAACAAAACTGCACAAAGGAAGATTGCTGTTTCCACCTCAGAGAGAAAAAGTCTAAAGTTTAAATTGTATTTATTATCCCCAGCAGGACACACACACCAAGCCAAAGAAAAAAAAAAAGTAACTAACAAAAGACAAAGCCTGGTTTAGAACACTAAACAACAACAGGTATAAAAAATTCTTAAAGCTATTGGCTCTGCATTTATGGACAGTTAACCTGCAGCCAGACATCAGCAGTTTAAACTGAGCCCAGAGAGGGGGGCTACGGTCTGAGGAAATGTGTTAAGCCCTTTTTAAAATCTGTGCCCTATACATGTCATGTGGGTCATTGAATGCACCAAAGGTAATTTTTCTTCTAAAGTTCACAAAATCTTGCAACACCTTTATATTTTTTAAGGACAGTGCAACAAACCGGCAGACAAAAGAAAAGGTAAAAACAGATTTATTAATAGAGGTGTAGAGTAACTAAAAATGTACTTTAAAAAAAATAGTTAAACTTGATCATTTCTGTACTAAAGTAAAAAGTAAAGAAAGCACACCAGTGCCTCTTCTTCATGTTGTTCCCTAAGGAACAACTTCCTCTCCTCAGAGATCCTCACAAACTTCTACCGCTGCACCATTGAGAGCATGTTCACCAACTGTATCACAGTTTGGTATGGGAACTGCCCTGCCTTAGACCAGAAGGAGATGCAGATGGTGATGAAAACTGCTGAGCACATTGCTGGTGCACTTTTCCCTGCCATCAAGGACATCTACATGAACTGTTCAATTCAAAATTAGATCAAATCAAAGACCAGAACTTAGCCATTTGGGGACTACTTAAATGTCCCCATTTGTCCCGTAAGTCCCTGCTCCTCAGCCCTGCCTGCACCCCCCGAACACACACACACACACACATAACAACAACAATGACATATGGACTGTCCTCACTTATGGGATCCAACCCTCTACACGCACTTCTCAAATACTCTCTTATATAATCTGTATATCTTTCATCTGCTTTATATATATATATATATATATATATATATATATATATATATATATATATATATATATATATATATATATATATAACAGCCACACAACTTTGCCAATTTTTTCAGCTAAGAACAGGAAACTGAGGCTACAATTTGCACAAGCTCATCAAAATTGGACAATAGAAGATTGGAAAAACGCTACCTGGTCTGATGAGTCTCGATTTCTGCTGCAAGTACATTCTGGATGGTAGGGTCAGAGTTTGCCGCCTACAACATGAAAGCATGGATCCATCCTGCCTTGTATCCAACGGTTCAGGCTGCTGGTGGTGGTGGTGTCATGGTGTGGGGAATATTTTCTTTGGCACTCCTTGGGCCCCCTTGGTACCAATTGAAGCATCGCTGCAACGCCACAGCCTACCTGAGTATTGTTGCTGACCATGTCCAGCTCCCTTTATGACCACAATGTACCCAACTTGATGCTAGCTACTTTCAGCAGGAGTAATGTGTCTGCATGTCATAAAAGCTGAATAAAATCTCAGACTTGAGTCCTTTGAGCGCATATGAAAGGAGTTATATGAGTTATTATTACATAATATTAGTTGGTTATATATATATATATATATATATATATAGTAAAAATCCTTATCCTAACTTCTGTAATAGTCTATAAATACTTCTGTTTATCAGTATTTAAATCATATATATATATATGCATAAGTTAGATTATGGATTTAAATAATAATAAACCTGTGAATTTGTTAAATAACAAATAGACATGTGACAGAATAAACTAATGGTAAAAATGGATATGAATTCACCCAGTACAAATTCATTGAGCTACTTGCAGGTAATAAGAAAAGGATCATAGTTGCAAAATAGAATTACAATATACAATGTATGACTCTATTGATAGTTAACATCCAAATGACAACATACTGAGCAGAGGTAAAATAACATTTGATCAATCAAATGTGTGCTCTCTTAGTGGTACATATTTATTTAAAAGCTTTTCATTATGCTTGAAAAAAGCCCACATTTTTAAAGTAGCAATACTTTATCATGTTTTTGCTCAAGCTAAATTAAAAAGTACAATGCTGTAAAAAAACTACTCCTAAAAGTATATTTTCAAAAGTTACTCAAGTAAATGTAACTGAGTAAATAAGACTAGTTACTACCCACCTCTGTTCATATTACATTTAACAGATTAACTTTTTTTTGAGTTTTTGGCGCACTAGTGGCTCATTTTTCGATGCAGGCTGACAGTAAAGAGGGTATAAGGCAGAGGGAGAGACATCGCGACGAAAGGACCACAGGTCGGTTTCAAACCTGGAGTGCGGCCGCGATCGGAGGACTAAGGCCACTCCATTCATAGGTTGTGCATGCAAGCGGCTACCCAAAAGATTTACTTTGCAGATTACTCAATTTCCAATAAAAAGTTTCTTAGGAACTTGCTAATATAATTTCTTTTTTACAATTTTGCAATAATTACTGCAGGTTGCTCTTATTGCATGTTTTACTCTCTTTACTGCAGTTAATGACTAAAGGAATAAAAATTAGTAGGCAATGATTTAAATAATCAATTAATCATGATTATTTTGATAAATTTTTGTATCCATGGTTCGATATAAGCAAGCAGAAGCATGAAGTGTTGGGATCTGGAGGCTTGTCCACTTTCTCCACCAGAGGGCGCCTGAGATCTTCCTCCTGAGGGCATGAGCTTCTCCTACACACCTGTTTCCTGTTTGCTCATCCAGGTGACCTACTTAAGGAGGAGGAGGCGGACCTTTCCCTGCCAGAGTGTTTGCCAGTAATGATCCTGACTTTCCTGAAACCTGAAATCCTGGAGAAAGAGCTCTCTGTCTGGAATCTGCCTGCCTGCACTCAGTCTCTGCCTCAGCCCTCTGCCTGCCGACTAACCTCTGGACTCACAAGGTTCCCCCCTGCTGATCAGATCAGTCTCTAAGCAGGTATTTATCCGTCATCTTTAAACTGCAAGTTTCCTGGATCCATTCTAACTGCTCTGTCCTCCTCAGTGGTGATCTTCCTGAGACCAGTCCGAAGAACCCAGAACCCCTCTATCAATCTCATTGTATCATTGTTAATAAATCAATTAACTTTTTCCCTGTCTTAAGAGTCGTTTCTGCATGTGGGTTAGACGCCTTGAACCCAACACGACACGAAGGTCTTCAATAGGTGCTGCTGGACAGCTCTGCTGACTCTGGACTTGATGAAACACAGCAGACCAACAACCCAGCATGTCAGAGCTCCTCCAGTCCTCACAGACTGTGGAAAACTTACAGCATACATCAATCCTGCCATCTGTGTATCCCCATATTTCCTCCAAACCCAAAGGCCGTGTGTCCTTTTAAGGAAAGCTAAATTTACTTCCATTAGAAAATAAACCTTTAGACCAATGAGCAGCACCACCTTTGTGGTGATACTTACTGCATCTGCACTCTGAACCTTGCTGAACCTCTCCTCCAAATTCCTAAACAGCCTTTATGTCATAATCTCTTCAATGCTGTTTGTCTTTGATCACCTTTTGCAGAGTGTAAATCTCTGGCTTCTACAAATCAGGATTGAAAACATCCCTGCTCACTGCAGCTTCTACAAAAACGTCCATAATTATCTTTTCTCCTCAAAGAGCCATTCATTGGTTTTAAATGTGCATCTTAATGTTTGTTTCCTTGATGTTGTAATGTCTTTTTTTTCTGTTATTTTATCATCTGTATTCAAACTTTGAGTTTTTCTGATTTTTAAATTAAGGTATAAATATGAGTTCCATCATAGTTCCATCACATCTTTAGTCAGTCTTATCTGACAATGTGGCCAAACGGTGGAACTCCTTATCTCCTTAACTGGAACAAGACCTTGATTTGCAGCTTTTAAAACAGAACTAAAATATGTTTTTAAAAAGGATGCACTGATTTTATATTGGATCCTTGTATGATGTAGTAAACTTTTCGAAGGGTCTTTTTTCAAAATCTTTTGTTTAGGGAATGACATTATAGCCCCACCTAATGCAGTAATACATGTTTAAGGTGCACACTTATCCCTATCAAATAACTAAATTAATCAAACACAAACAATTTCCTTTCTTGTCCATAAAAGACATTTCACTCCTGAACGTGTCCTGAGCTCGTAACATCATCAATGACCCTTCACAACCCCACCATGCAGTCAGGAATCCTGTTTGTGTGTGGTCTGTTTTTGCGTTTCCTTTCCTCCTCCACCAGGTGGAGCCCCGTCCTCATTGGTTCTCCCTGCACACCTGCAGCTCATTACCTCATTACCTGTGGAGTGTTCTTAAGCTGCTGACTGACCCTACCTTGGTTTTAGAGTGTTTGCATCTGGGTACTGTTTGTTTCCTTGATGTTGTAATGTCTAATTTTTTCTGTTATTTTATCATCTGTATTCAAACTTTGAGTTTTTCTGATGTTTTAAATTAAGGTATAAATATGAGTTCCATCATAGTTCCATCACATCTTTAGTCAGTCTTATCTGACAATGTGGCCAAACGGTGGAACTCCTTATCTCCTTAACTGGAACAATGAACCTTGATCATTGCAGCTTTTAAAACAGAACTACCTTATGTTTTTAGAGGGGAGGATGAGATTAGCTGATGTATAGTGAGATTCCATCTGTCAGTTGGGTAGGTGAAACTTTTCTGCTGGCGGGTGTTAGCATTACAGCACACACAGAGATGGAGAGGGAGGAGGACTCCAGCAGCAAAACAGTGTTTTCCAGATGGAAATACGGTGTTACATCGAGCTGCGCGTTTTCCCCATCAGTCACGAATTTCCCTGCATCTCCGCTACATGGCGGCCGCGATTAACCCATCATAGCGACAGGAGCTCAGCGCATGCTAGCCTTAATAGGCGGCGCATCTCTCTCTGGAAGGTTTAGCTGAGCTTCTGACTGAGCTGGGGTTCCAGCCACAGGAAGTTTGGATACTTTGCGCTACAAGCGAGAGCCAACAAACCTCTCACTGAGCAAAGGTTTCTTCAGGACTACAGCCCGTTCAAGTACTGCAGGAAATCAGAGTGGCAGTAAGCTTGTAAAAATTCACCAGGGAACAACCACAGTCTGAGTAACCCAGTCTACCCATTTCCAAGCAAGACACTCTCAGGTACAATCCTCTCAGTCTGGATTCCATAAGGGACACCTCTCCCTGGAGAATCCCTGTTGAGCAGTGCTCAGAGCAACACTGGACTGCATCACCCATACTCTTAATAAACCTGTTAAACTTTTACTCTGTGTCTCTGTTTGGCTTTCTGCATCTTGGGGTCAGACCTTAGATTAAAATCATGACACATGCACTGTTCTCCCTGCTGCCCTCTGGGAAGAAGCTTTGCAGCATTTGATGCAGGTCCAACAGGTTCTGCAGCAGCTTCTTCCCCACCGCCATCAGATTGCTGAACTGTTGAAGAAAATCTGTAACATCATGGCAAAGATACTTCATCACATTGCACCACCATACAAACAGGAATTCTGTTTTTGTGGTCCAATTATGCGTATCTACGATGTCCTCTGAACAATGTGGTTTTTTGTCAGCATTGGCAAGTTCTCCCAAGCATGTTTGCATTTGATTTACCACTGCAACTTTAAGAAATGGAAATGTAATGAGAGCTGTACAAAATGAAATTTAGTTTTGTGTTTACAAAATGATAAAAGTTTTCTAAGTACTGTCTTTCTGTTATGTGTCTATGTTCTTTACTTTACTTGCAAAGCACATTGAATTAACCAATGATTTTATCACCTTTTCTCGTCTCTCATGGAGCACTGAGATTTTAACCTCTTATCCACTCTAGCTGCCATCGAAGTCAGATTAAATGAATAAATCCATATAAACTGTAAAACTCCCTACATAAGTTAATAATAAAGCAATTTATATAAATACATTTTTGGAGCAATAATGGTTAAATGCCATACTGCTATTTCATGTGTTTCTTGAATATTGTTTGGTGTTTTGATGTGTGGGCATCGGAGGAGTAATTAATTAAGGGGAGGTTAATTGCCACAGCTGCCAGACAGGACACTGTTAAAAAAAAAAAGAAAAAATCCATGTGGATCTGTAACGTGGTTCTGGAACAAACAATCAGGCCGGACCTATAACAAGCTTTTAATCACAGTGATAAGGACTCTGTTGGATATCAAACTGAATTTGCTACATGTTTTTTCTCAAGGGAAAAATGCCAATGGGGTACATTTTAGTTTAATTTACTGTAAAATTTGAAAGAAAAAGATGTATTGCAAAGAATTTCTTTTGAACATATATTCTAAGTCGCTTTTTTAAAGTAATGCCCTTTCTGTAATTAGTGTGCATTGCTTTTCTTTCCGTATGTTCTTTGAGTTCTCACGGCAAATATATCAAAGCACATGTGTAATTAAAGTTCCAGCATTTTAAAGAACGACTTGGTTTCCTGATTTTTCGACTTGAGAGGGAGTTACATCCACTGTTCCTTACAGAACCTCCGATAATGGCGTTCTTTGTTAAGTTAAATATGGCTTTAATCATACTTTTTTAACAAATCAACTAAAAGGCTCATAAAGTGTTATGAGCCTTGTTTATCAAAAAATAAATAAATAGAAAAGAGAGCAACTACAGCCTTTGCTTAATGAGTTTGAACATATGCAGAGTTTCTTCAGTTTTTCTTTAATGTTGCTTAAGTTTGGAACAAAGTAGAACAGAAAGTATTTAGTTCACATCATGGCCTGGTGACTTTCTATGTAGGTTGCATGTTTTTCCTGCATTACTACTTCCCTGTGACAAATACTCTTTTTTGTAGACAATCCCTTTTATCCAATGAAGCTGATTAATTTGGCCAGATCCACAAATCCTGGGTCTCAGTCCAATACTAAGTTGAGGTCTGAGCTGAAAATGTATTTGAATTTGAATATTTCATGAACGCAGCTTTAGTGGGAAAATGATGCACATTAAATAAAACAAAATAAAAGTCTAATAATGTATAAATACATGATTGATTCAAAATTTCTTCTCACTAAATTGGGTCATTAACTCTTTTTAATTATAAACAAATGTTTTATCTGAAAGGATTTATTTTATCTAACTATTCAGTTTGTTTTGTTTTTGGTAACTGTCATGTTTTCTTTTAGATGTGTCATAATGTTGGAGCTTGGCCTGTTTTTCCAGTGTAGTCCTGTTTCTCTGACTGTGACTGGCTGGATGTGCTCTCTTCATCCTCTGGAATGGGAGCTGGCTCGGAGCTCGTCTGCATGGCTGTGTGTTTCCTGGACGGCCTGCCTTTTACAGCCTGCTTTTTGTATCTTCCTGGTCTCAGCTTTGAACCCCACCATACTGGAGCCTGGTTCTGCTGGGGTTTCTTCCTGTTAAAGGAGTTTTTCCTCTCCAGCGAGCGTCCAATCGCTTCATGCGATGTTGAGGGGTGTGGATTGCGGAGTTGCATCCCAGTCACATGAGTCGATGCAATTAACTGGCTTTTGAGCTGTATTATTCAGTGAACTGTAAAGTGCCTTGGAGATTACATGCTCTGGGAATTGACGCTTATAGAAATAAACTGAATTGAATTAGGAGACTAGGAATATCAATTGGCTCCCCTTAGTAGTCACTCTGAACAACCCATGCTTGGGTCTGATTGTTCAGCCCGTCTATCTGGATCTCAAACCTCCTAAAAATACTTTTAAATATGAAATTATTACATAGAATGTTCCACAATATGCGAATCCAAGTGTTTTAATTCAGAGTAATTTCTTTATATGAATGTGCTTTACTGGAGGCATCCATGTTTGTCAGCAAAGACCCCACTGAATTACCTCAGCAGTTTGTGACGCCATGTCACACTGCGGCATCGGCTGTTGATCAAGTCCCAGTGTGTTATATCTGGTGTTTGTCACAACATGCTATTATCCAAAGGCATCTTTGATAACGCTTCTTCTAGGTCAATGAGTGATCCATTTTATGTGTGTTTTTTCTCTGGCCAGAAGTTCGATGGAAAATCCTCCCTCTTCAAGTTGTGAAATCCTATAGAAATAATTGAATTGAATATAGATGCCTGTACTTTTAGAGGTAATGAGCTGAATTTCATGAAACTATAGTAAGAAGCTTGTGGAAAAATGCCACATACCCATTGCTAAAAAGCAATTCTAACAAATACTAAATAAACTTATCTAAACTGATAAATTTCAATAAAGTTTGAATTTTATCTAAATATTCTGATCTCTCAGTCCTCTCGCATTTTGAAATTATTTTTCTAATCCTACCTGATTTAAAGGTTTAATTTGATTTAATGTTTGACTTTTTATATTTTAGAATTTACTTTCCAACTTCAAAAACGCTCTCTTAGCGCCCTCTACTGGTAAAAGAGTGAAGTGCAGTATTAACCCGGAAGTGCTTCTCTTCTTCCACTGCTGCACGTGCGAGGAGGCGAAGTCTGACATTCGGTCCCATAAGGAGGTTGTTTATCATTTAATTGCCTTTTATTTTTCCGTAATCAAACAACCTTCTGGTTTATATCTAAAGCTTCATCTAAGGATGATATTTCTGAGCTATAAAGCTGATTTGAAGCTAATTTTTAGTCCTTAAAACACGTTCGCTTTGATCATGACGTCACGTTCCCAGCTGTTTTTTTAATGTAACTGATGTTTTCTTTTCTATTTCATCCAGTTCTGCTCTATCCGACATGGGGAAGTCCAAACAAACGGGAAACCATAACAACGGCAGGAAGAAGAACATCTCAAAGAAGTGGAAAACGAAGCGGAGAAGCAAAGATCTGGACCAGATCCACTCCGACATGAAGCCAGAGACTGCAGCCAAACTGCTGCATCAGGAGGTGGACTATGACGTCACGGGATGCGCGCAGCATTACTGCCTGCACTGCTCGTAAGTGTTGGACCTTCTGCTCCTCCATGTTGTTTTGCTCTCATCAACAATGGCGGAACCAGACATCCCAGGTTCCAAACACTCATTTCAGGGAGTTGCTCACCACTTAAGCAACTTTTCATCAACTGTTTAATAACTAACAGCAATTTCTTAGACACCAAACAGTATTGGTCATTTATTTTCAATTTTCAATTCCTTAAATCTTGTAGCCTTGAAAGTCATCATTCCCAGCATGGCCGGTTCTAGATAGGGGCCAACGGGGGCCAGTGCCCTTGTAGTTCATGTCCTGGCCCCTGTCATTAGATTAGATTAGATTAGATGAGCTTTATTGATCTCACAGCGGAGAAATTCACTGGTCACATATTTGGCATAGTAAATTTAAAGAAGCTGCAAACAAGGAGGAAAAAGGTGCATTAAGTATAAACAACATATATACATTATATCAAGATAAATAAGGATTGAGGTGTAAGTGTACATGTATCACACACTGTGAAAAACTAAATAAAAATAAGAAACAAAAAAATTAAAAATACAAGGGAGTAGCACAGAGGTTTGGAGGTGTCATGTACAATCAGGGTGGCTTATGTACAGGTGGATTTACTTTTACATTAAAGAGTGTAGTAGGTGAGGTAGTGGTATGACTATTCTATTCACATATATATTTTCCCGTCCAGCATATTGCAGTCAATAAATAAAAAACTAGAATGTAGCTGCACAGTGGTTTTACAGGAGTTAGTTGTGGTTATAGTGCATTATTAAAGAGTCTGGTGGCTGCAGGAATGAGGATGACCTGCGGTGGCGCTCCTTCTTACAGACAGGGTGTCAAAGGGGCTACGTTCACACTGCAGCCTGAAGTGACCCAATTCCGATTTTTTGCCCATATGTGACCTGTATCTGATCTTTTTATGACAGTCCTGAGAGCGACACAGATCCCGGATTTTTCAAATGTCGACCCAGGCCGCTTGGATATGTGGTCCTGAATCCGATACGTATCTGATCTTTTCAAATGCGACCTGTGTCACATTCATACGACCGGGTCGCATTATCCGACCTGTGCGTCATTGATACTTGACAAATGTTACTAAACGTTACTAATCGCCTGGCGTCACACTAAGCGGAGGCAGGAAAAACTAACAACCATGGTGGAAGATAACAGAAGAGCAGTCAATGGAGAGAAAGTGAGGTTACGCTGACTTAATTTCATATTTTGGAAAGATAGCTTTCGATTCAGACCAAACTTGGAAGGGTCTTACGAGGCACGAGGGAGGGTCTTTTCTTTTTGATCTTTCTTAAAAGATTTTCGTTGCGTAATGTGCCTGCTCCTGACTGGAGAAGAACTTAAGGAAGCACTTAATATCTGTCTTGATATTACAGAGTCATGTTTTACTTCCGCCAAACGCTGAGGCGGCTTGCTACATGTGGCGTCATCGCGTCCTCGAGTGCGCATCAGGGACACGCCGGTTGAACGGCTTTCAGTTCACACAGTAGATCACATACAAGTCGCATATACTTGGAAGTGTGAGCGGACACGCAAAAATCCAATTTCACAAAAAAATCGGAATTGAGCATTAAGGCCTGCAGTGTGAGCGTAGCCTAAGTCTCTGACTGAAAGGAGCTGCTCAGCTCCTCTACAGTCTGGTGCAGGAGGTGAGAGGTGTTGTCCATGATGGATGTGAGTTTGGACAGCATCCTCCTCTCAGCCACTGAAGGCCCCTTCAGTGACCCCTGTACTGAAGTCAGTGTAAAATCCGTCCTATATATTTTCGTTATTTGCTCGAGGATTGAACCTCTGCCATTTCCCAGGATGCACTGCTTTGAGTGGTAACCAGGTGACTGCCAGAGAGTAACCAGAGAAACTTATCGGACTGATCCAATCAGTTATCTGATCAACCAGTCGCCTGGAACGCTGGTTGATCAGAGCATCGCTTTGGACAGACACGCTGCAGAGGTTTCACCAGCAACCTCCTCCCCACACCCCCGCTCTCTCTTGTTGTGTCTGTGCAATTAAAGTTGATCTCATCCGCACATGATGCATGAATTATTGCATTTTAGTTTGTGTCTTCAACTCGTTGCCCATAGGAAGAGGCGTTACTTGGATATAACTTCCTACTTGACGAAATATCTTCAGAACTGGCTCCAAATGACACTAAACTCATATGTGTGAGAAGAACCTGATGGAATAATTGAAAATCAAGGCCCCATGTAATAAAAAAAAAACGGTGTTCCCCTTTAAACAGATTCCAGAAAAGAAAAAGTAAAGAAGGGCTGCTGGAAGAACGGGGAAAAACTTCCCAAAATAAATAAGTTCTTTCAAAAACCAAATAGGGGGACGTGAATGTTGCTGCTGCAGTGAGGAAAAATTGCGACCAGGAGATGAATGGAGAGAGCGTGGGTGGGGAGGGGGGCTGTGAAGCTGAAGGTAGCCCGATTTACAGCAGAATATACTAAAGTATTTCCATGTCTAGTGAAGAATGATGGAATGATGAAGTGCGTATGTATGCGGCACGTTTCAGGTCGGTTGTGTACGGCGGCGGCGGGGGGGCTGGGGTGGATGGGGTATTGTACTTCATATGGAGCCCACCCAGATAATGTTGCTTATTGTTGTGTCGTTACGCCATTGCTCATCAGTAACAATCAGGCTTCCCACACAGCCTGGAAAAGAAGAGAAAATTATTGGATTTAATAAATTTTTCTCCAGGTCTGGAAAAATTTAGAAAAATCTTAGTGTTTCCACATTATCCCAGAGTTTAAATGCCATTATGCCATGTTTTTCTCTCTGCTTTTATCTTTTTTTCCTTTTGTATAGTCACTTTCTTTTTATATTATATGGATGACAAATAATAATGTGAAATGATACCTCAACTTTATTAATCTCACATTGGAGAAATTTACTATATGTATATATATATATATTAGGGGTGGAGCGCTTCCTACAAAATCCACGGTTCGGTTCCGATTCCACCCCGGTTTTACATTAGTCCGCGGTTTCGGTTCGATTCGATACATGTTGATTATTACACCGAAATCCCATAAGAATTTATGGAATTAATGAAAATATCCCCCAAAAATAATGGATTTTAATCATTTTAAATTAATCCGCGTAAACCCTGGATCATTTCCGCATGTTTTGCTGCTTTGAATGTAATCATCTGGCGCATGCTCTCTACCATCTCCAAGGAACTCAGAGCGGAGCGGACGGGAGCCACAGTGGAGGCTGGAAGCTTTGCTTTGGCAGCGGTCTGGGCGCTGGCGAGGCCGGAGGGCGCTGGCGGGTATGAGGATTTCAGGGTTAGCATGACATATTTGCTGTTAGCATAAACAAAGCGTGTTGCACAATGCTTGCACACTGTTGCACTTTTATCTAACTTCTTCCCGCCGTCATGGTAGGTCACTCTAAATACAAAAGTGGTCCATACAGCAGACCTATAAGTGCTGCTGTGGCGTCTTATCCAACTCCCTGTTCTTTCCCTTTCGCCATACCACACAATTCTCCCACAACAACTGATTTTTTCTGCTACACCCGGCTACGGCTGCGGAAGCTTCTTCTTCTTCTTGTTTACTACTGGTGGTTGGCTTTGGTACTGCGTACTGCACCTTCTGCTCTGGAGTGTAAGCGCTTACGCCTATGAAAAAGGAGCGGCGCGCATGAACCCGAGAGCACTTAACACACGCCAAACCGGAACGGTTGGATGGTTTTTCGCCATCGTCCCATCAGCAACTTATATACATATATATACATATATATATATATATACTCTTTGCTAACTATATATATATAGTTGCTGCATTTATTTTGTCAGGGAAAACTAATCCTGAGTCAGTTAAAAGTCAGGGAATTCTAAAATGATGTCAGACCTGTGGAAACCCTGAATAAAATAACTATGTATAATGGATTCTCTAGAAAAGTCACATTATAGTAATAGTAATATTATCTTGTAGTAACATACAGTGACTCTCTAAAATAAGTTATTCACTTGTGACATTGACTTCTGTCTGTGATATATTTAAAAAAGTTTTTAACCTGTCAAGTTTTCAATGAGATATATATATATATATATATGCTTATATATATATATATATATATATATATATATATATATATATATATATATACCATATATATATATATATATATATATATACTATATACAACAATGAATATTAGGAACTATATCTATCAAACATTATACTGAGCAAGAGTAAGAAATTGTTTCTGGGCAAATGAAATGTAAAAAGTCACTTTCCCAAAGGGCAAGTGGTAAAAATCCATAACGTCAACCCCTGATAGATATAGATGGATAAATATACGAAATACCTTCAGTTTTGGGGAACTTATATATTGCATATGGTGGGAAGCTATTGCATCATCACATACAGAAAAATCTCATTTGTTGATCATTGCAATGAAAAAAAAAATCAGTGGAACCAAGATGGCTGACAGACAGGGAAAGAGACCAAACACCTCGGCTATTTGGCATTTCTACAGATTAAGCAGAGGATTGCACCATTATTATTATTCATTATTACAACTTGTAGCAACCATCAAATTGCCTCTAATTTTGGTGGCTTCTGGGTGCGGGAAATCCAGGTCATAAGGTGCTCAAAATGCGATGTCCAGACTGGGAGATGCGTTTGGGAATGTTCACATTTATTATGCACACACTGAACACTGAACCCTGATCCAAATTCCTGGGTGGCGACCTACGGCAGAATGCAAAGGAAATGGTAATATTGATCAATATGTGGATACAATGAAGCAAACCAGTATATAACAGAGAGTTGTTAAAAAACCATGTGACCTCTCCACACCCTTCACTCACTGCCCTTACCGTGACGCTTACATAGATTTTACCCTCAGCACCACCAGCGTTAGAGCAAGAATATAGGTCAGAGAAACAATTCACATAAAAACCAAATACCGCCACTAAACCCAACCAACGTATTGACACTAAATAAAATAGACTAAAACTGCCTGAACACCGAACTACAAATGGCTCCTATAGAAGTATAAAACTAGATTACAACCATATCTATGCAACTACTTTGTTGGTATATTTATATTATAGTATGAAATGCATGCATGAGTAGACAGATACATTTTTGTCTTTAGAATAAAGATAGAAATTTGTTTTTCATTCCTAAGGATGTATAAAAAAAACATCCTGAGTTTATCATAATTAAAATCCATTTAAAGCACTGAAAACGCTGCAATGTTTGGCTTTTGGTTAAAAAGTGTAAGATTTCTGAAGAGCAGAAAATAACTGTTCTTTTTTAAACACAAAATCTGCAGGTCAGACGCTGATAAATATTTCTATTAATTTAAGGTATCAAGCTATAAAATGAGACAATTTCAGCCTTTAAACGTGTAAATATAACTTTTTAAGATGCAATAAAAGATGAGGAGGATTGTTTAAAAGAATAAATTATTAATTAATTTATCTTATTTGGTGCTGGATTTAAATTAATACCTCTATAAAGGGTTATAGTCCTTTAAATTAGGATAAAAAAAAACAGTTTTTCTTGCTTTCCGATTTAGGCTAACTTTATCGAGTTACTTTTATCAAGTCTTACTTCATTTATCTTTTCTAAAATTTTAAAATGTAAAATTTCTATTTATAAGATGCATTATTTCTTGTTTTTTGTCCTAATATGGTTTTAGACTACAATGTGTTCTTCAGTTTATATCTGTCTTCTGGTTATTGGGATTTATTGGCATTAAATGCAGAAGTTTAATCACATTAAAGCCCTTTTTTAAAGTCACTTTATCAGTTGTGCTCTGACCCCTTTGCAAAGTATTTAACCCTTTTAATTCATTTTGACCCTGTCTTTCAGGAGATACTTTGTTGACATGAGATCATTGAAAGAGCATTTCAAGACCAAAGTGCACAAGAAACGGTAGGTTTCCGGTCGACAGAGAAAACATCAGGAGAAGCATTTGGGATTGTTGGAGCGAGGTCTCTCACCTGTCGCTGTGTCTGCAGGTTAAAGCAGCTCAGAGAGGAGCCGTACACACAGGCTGAGGCAGAGCGGGCTGCAGGAATGGGCTCCTACATCCCTCCAAAAACCATTGAGGTGAAGACGCAGCCTGTGGAGGAGGAAATGGACTGAAAGCTGTTTAGTTAATGCATAGACTCTTAATAACAGAAGCCTGGACGGTGGCGTCTGCTGCTGTTATTCAGTTACGTCACAAAGCCAGGTGCATTGATGAATGCATTTTTGTGACGCTCTATGTTTTACAATGTTTAGTCATGTAAACATGTGCATGACTGAACGATAATAATATTAAACCTCATAATGGTTCATGTTTGTAGCGGATTCTCAGGCGGGATTGTTCTGCAGGTGGATGTGAGGGGGAGTCAGCATTTCTATGCACTGCTGCCAAGTTCTGAAATGTATCCAGCATAATATTATTTTCCATTGCAATTGCAACCAAGCAATGGGTTTTGTAAATGGAAATGTGTTTAAAAATATTCAATCCAGAAATAAAACTTCATCAAAAAATGTTTTGGAGTAACTTTACTGTCCACTCAGAATTTATTGCTTAACCTCTTACACCCTAAGGGGCTATAAACAAATTTCTGCCTGACAAAAACACACAAAAGAAAATCACTTATAGCCTCACAGCTATTAGATTAAAGAAGAAACTTTTGGTACGCTGCGGTGTAAAGGTAGGATGTCATAGAATGGTTTTCTGGTGTCAGCAACCATTGTAGCTTTGACCCTGCCTGAAATATTAGGGACAAAAATACAAAATATTTTGCATTTTTTGAACCTGCGCCAAAATTTTTTTTTGAAATAAACATTGCAAAAACACTACCAAAATATTATTTATAGCACAAAAAGTAGTACAGACTTTAAATCTAAATGTTGTGTAAAATTATACCAAATTTGGACTCAATCAGATGAATCATATTTATTTTAGAATGGTATTAGTGAGAAATTTCTATTAGGGCCATTTTGGTAACATTTATCCATAAATGTCACCAAACTGTGCCAAATATGTTTTTACATCAATACTGGGGGTTTGTTAAAATTACGCAGGTCATAGCAGCTGGACCCATCGGTGGGTCCGTAGGGTTCTAGGGGTTTCTAATTTTTTTCCTCCTCCAGATTCAGTTTTGCAATTTGCTTTTTTTTTTCAGATTGCATTTTACAGATATTTTCTCTTCACTTCAAATCCAATACAGGTGCTCACAATGAAAAAGATTTTATTTGACCTTAGAACTGGCAAAAAAGATGATGTGCAGATGGAACCAGTAATTTTGTCCTTGAAATAAATGGATTATTATTCTATTTTCCATCATCCTAAGCGGGGTCGCGAGGGGTGCTGCTGCCCTGGAAATAAGATAAAAACAGATGCTTCTTTATTATTCTAAATGTAAATCATAGTCCATTGGCAAACGGTCTTACTTGCCTGTCCTAAACAAGGAAAATGTTTATTTCAACCTTAATTTGCTTATATTTTATGTTTTGGAGGCACCTTAAGGTGCTCAATGGGCAGTAAAGATGTCGCTAATGTCCATGCAGACCAATAAAAATGCATCGTCACTCCACAGGAAAGCCCGCCCCCTGAAGTAAAGACAATGTGATCTGTTAAACACAATTAGAAAAGAATGTAATTTATATTTAAAAATAAGAGAAGGACAAAGATACGATCAAAATCCTTTTTTCAAATCAAGGTTTTCAAAGTTCTGATTTCTGAATTTTTTTTTTTTAATTTCTATTAAAACATCTTAGCAACAAAAATTGAACAAACACATACCTAGAGTTGGCTTTTGATCTTAATTTTTCCAAATCTGTCTAAAAAATAAATAAATACTACTTCTTCTTCTTCCTCAAAAAACTTCTTTTTTACAGATAATGATACATTAAAATATCCCAAAACAGACTATGATAATTCCGCGAGAAATTTTGCCATATTTTTATAATGTCGATCTATTTTACTAACAAAATCTCACAAGAATTTACCCAAAATTTGGTTTCTATTTGAAAAGCAACCCTGAAGAGAATTATGGACACATTCAGTTGTGTTAATCCTCTTCCTAAGGATCGACTTACACAAATAATCCTAATTCCTAATGGAAGTGCTTCTCACAGGGATTTTTATGGAATTATTATTGCCATACATTTGATGATTAAGAATAAGATAAGAGATCCTACAAATGTGTGGAAGTATTTAGTAATAAAAGCATAGAAATGCCCTTTTTATATAACCTCCCCGTCCTGCAGTGAAATTATTGAGGCAGAGTTGTGATTTATTGTCCTTCAGTGGTAAAATTCAGGTAAAACAAAAGTACAACGAAAGAAAAAGTGCTGTACAATTAAAAAAATATACTCCGATTCTACAAAATGTGCAGCTGAGTAAAAAAACTTTAGAAATATACAAATGTAGCTGTAGCCGTTCTTTGGCTACAGTGGCGGAAAAATCAAGAACATACTGTTGGTGGGGCGATGAGGTGCTGGGAGGAAGGATCTATGATTACACTCCTTTGAGTGAAGGATTCAGAATTTCTAAAATTACTGAAATTTAAATGATTAACTTTATTCCTCAAGATATGTTTCAAATTTCTTTTTTAAAATGGTATAAATTAGCCGCTTCAGGACCTTAAGGATTCCTAAAACTGAAACTTTTTTCAACTGATAACCACAAATCTCAATATCTTACTGTGATTTTATTTAATTGACCCACACAACGTTTTACCTTTTGTGAGATAAAAGGTTTTCTGTTTTAGTGGGGAAAAGGTATTCAAATGGGCCTTCCATTTAAATAAAAAATGTTATAATGTCCAGCCTTGCTCTGCCTAGACAGTTTTTCTCACTTATTTAAACCCTAAATTAAGGCTGTGAAGGTTTCCACATACCGTTTCCTAAACAATTACAGTTGGAAACGTCGCATGGAGCCTCGGCGGAAGTTCAACTGAAGAAACTGCTCTCCTACCTCCACCTACGACTCAGCCAATCAGCTTTGAACCACACCTCAACGAAAGCCAATCGGCATCCAAAGTTCATCTTAAAAGGCCTCCGATACGCACGCACCTGTCTGCTCCTGGCGGCGGATGACCTTCGTAGCTAAAGCTTCATCAGAGCGTCATTCCTCCCGGACTCTTACTGCGTTCCCTGTCTCATCTTAACCGCAGAAGCCCGCCATGTTGAGCCTGGTTCTGCCAGAGGTGTCTTCCCCATGGGGGGTTTTTCCTCTCCACTCTCGCTTCATGCTTGCTCATCATGCACAGGTTCTTTCAACCTGTGTACTCCATCACCAGTTTCAGGCCTGGGGAGGAAACAGACCTATTCATTGCAGGAAGGCCTGTTGATGCATATCTATCAAAATGAATGTTCTGAAATCCCTGCCAAAGACAAAGTAATTTTATTAATAAATTTCTCCTAGAATTGTCTTTTCTCTTCACCCTGATGAGTTTTTCAGATTGAAATATTGTTATGAAATGAGAAACAGTCTAGTTTGTTATGAGAACTATTGTTTTGATCCCAAAAACTCCCTGATAGGATAAACAGCTCCTCTCCATTAGACACCTCGTAGCACTGAGGCCTGAATGAATGAAAATCAGCACTCATAAATCTATATATATGTAAAACCTCAATCTGAGGAGTTTATTGTTAATAGTGCTCAAAGCAGACAGTTTTCCATTATAAAAAATCACACTCACATTTTATTTTTATGCCATATTTGTGGAGGATTTGACAAGCGCCTTGGCTGTGGTATTATTCTCAAACGTTTATTTCTGCAGGATCATAAAGGAATGTGTATCTCTGCTGAACTGTGGACAAATAGTTTAAAGAATAACATCAGTTCTCCTTCTGGCACCAAAACGTGTAATTGAAGCTTTGATGCATTCTTTGGATGACCAATAAGACCCTGCCCCTTTAAATATGGGTCCTATGCCAGCTTTGCAAGTTAGACATATTTTAGGTCAATATAAAGATAACTTCCGGTTTATTTTCAAAGCAAAACAGAAGATCAGATAATCTGGTTCTGTTTATTCTCTGTGTGTATCTCATTATTTGGCATTTAAACTATAGACCAAGACATTTTGTCTGTTGTCTTGTGACGAGGCGCTTCTTTGGCAGCATTTTGTTTTCAAGATCGACTTATTTTAGGATTATTCTGTCAGCTTTTCTCGTTACTTTCTCCACAAAATTTAACTCTACTTCTGTCCTCTGGTTGTTTCTGCAGAATTTGAGTTCTTGATGAAGCTGTTATTTGATGTCCTTTACATTATTAAAAGCTCTTTGCCTCACAAAGTCTAAAAACACACCTGCTGCTGCTTGCTGCCGTTCTGGGTGAGCTCTGCACTGGTGGTAACCCAATGTTTTCTATTTCTACAGCAGCTTAATTTATCTTTTTAAGGCCATCATGGATCACTAAATTGTGAAGCTGTTTGTGAGGCTCTTCTCTTTTCATGCATGTTGATTTAGGATTCTTAGGTATGTTTGGTAAAATAAAGACAATACAAGTATTTCTTAATAGAATGTAATAAAGTAAAATAGTCTTAATTATCCCACAGTGGAAAATTTCAGGTGTGTTTGTGGCAAAAGGAAATCCGCTCTAACTTTATATGTGGAGCACTTCAGAAAAGAGCAGCAGAACAAAGATTTGAATTGACAAGACAGACATTTTGAACTGAAAAACTTGGAAACAAAGTCCAGTGGATTGTTTGTAAAAAAAATTTTTGGAATGATTTTGACCTCGTGAGAATTTTTACCAGCAGCAGAAAAAAATGCTGACAGAGCATCAAACACAGCTCACATATGGAAAAAATGCAATTGAAGGCATGAGAATGTTTTCATGAATCAAGGCAAACAGACATGTTGGTCACACCCAACACATTTTATT
>JAGKQL010000009.1:34924866-34947122 GCA_018398635.1 Cyprinodon brontotheroides
TCCTGGACACTACAGAAAATGGGCTAAAAGTGTTAAAAACCGGAATTCTCCTTTAAAACATTTATAAATGACTGCGTGTTGTCTGACCAGTGTCTAACTTCACTTGCGCCTCTTCTCCTGTTAATACGGTAAAGCCCTCCGGAGCGTCCGGCTCCAGGCTGCACGTGATCCAAATGAGCCAATGAGCTGTCAGTCTGGGTTGCTGCTGCTGCTACTTTTAGACACAGCAGGCAAACCTGTGGCAAGCCGGGCGATGGGAAAGAAGGAGAAGACCATGAGAAAAAGAGAGCAGAGAAAGTGTGGACTGCTGGAAGAACTGCGGTGAACTGGTGAAAGAAAAGTGAAATGGCGTGCTCAAAGATGACCCTGCATATTTAGAGGATGTTTGCTCAACTCTGCTGCTGTGAAGTTGGTGATTCTCCACCTGAGAGCCTGAAGCCCACTGGCCATTAAGACAGAAAAAAAGAAAGAAAAAGGTCAGTTCAGGTGTTTCATAAATATGTGAATCAGGAAATAGTTTATATACCAAAATGAATGATGGTTGTAGTCACTTCTAAAAAAAGAAACACTTTAGATTTTAAAATGGAAATATTTTTATTTAAAAACATTCAATGTATAACATGGGTGCATAAACAATTTTCATTTTATTTCAGTGTTAAATTCTGTTTTAAAGTAACAGATTATTAATATGTCTCTCGACCTTTACTGGTTGATTTGATTTTCTTTATTAGGACCCCACTGATTTTTAATTTGTTACCCCTGAAATATACCGTTTTCAGAGAAGAAACTTTCTCTTTAACTATCTGCCTCCCCTGGGTTCATCCATAATGATTATTTACGTAGATAAAAGATTAAAACAGCAACAGGACATCTGCAGATTGAAAGGATTAATTCTCTAATGAAAACAAGATCAACTTAAACACAGAGGGAAGGAGGTTAACAGGGCGGGGGTGTCAGAACCAGACAGAAAACATGACTTAACAGGAAACAGGTGAGAGCAATTCATGGAAATATTGACAGGTGCGGATCATAATACCCACATTTTCTGCATTGATGAACATTTCTGCAAAAGTTCTCTATATCTCCTTTGACTCACCATGAAGTTTTAAATAGTTTAATTTTACTTAAATCAGTTTTGGTTTGTCTTTGTCATAAGAATCTTGTCTTATGACATCCACATGGTTACACAGGTCATGTTCACTGCCTTATATGGTTGTTACTTAAGGACCACTAAATTAAGGAAAAGTAATAAATGCTGTTAGTGGCTTAGTTTTGTTTTTCCAAGATTTTTATTTGACTCTGATTTATTTCAGTTTTCAACGTTGGAGCAAATGCAAACATTTTTGGTCAATGAGGATATTATTCTATTTCATTGTTTTTAACTGAAAAATTTCTGTTTGATTCACTGAAACAGCAGCATCACCATTTTCCACTTACAGAGATTAAATTGTTATCTGCTCTGGTCTCCAAGAACATGGCAGTTCAGCACAGCGCTGTGGACAGTAACCTAGTCTCACCCTGACCCCAAACTCCTATTTTTAGTCCCTTATTGAACGATCTAGGGAGTCTTCATGTTCATATTGTGCACTGCATGTAGCTGCTGGTTCACATTAGTAGTAAGTTTGATTTAACACATAAAAAGGATGCCTGGACATCATCTTTAGTTTGCTTTTCTTCAAAGCTTACTGGATTTCTGTGGCATATTGTATTTTGACTGGATTAGTCAGAATGGAGGTCAGGTTGTGTCCGAGGTGCGACCAAAGGAGCAACTGAAACTGACAGCCAGATGGTTAAGATATGTATAAAAAAAAAAAAAGGCTTCAAGGAGGTTCTGGAAAACGGTTCAGGGAGTTCAAGCTGGAGTCCAAGGAATCATGACAGGCAGAGGCTGCCTCTGATGATAAGGAAAACAAACTGCTTGGCGACAGGGTGCCACGGATGGACGAGATTGCTTGAGACGCTGAAGACCTTGCACATTGTTGGGAGGCTGTGATTTCACTTCCACTTGGTGTTTTTATGTCGCAGGGAGAAGTAGAACCTTAGTCTGACTGTTTGACTATTTTAAACATGTTTTAACTACGCCGCAGTGTTATCATTTCCCTGCGCTACCCAGGGAATCCAGCCGCATTGGATGGTATTCCATCAGGTGGTCCTGCTATTAAGCAGTTATCAGTCCCATTTAGATTGTGCCTCCCTACCCATCCCAGAAGGCCTCACTAGGTTGCCTCACCCAAATGAATCCTTTGAACTCCAAAGGTCAAATCCTTTTTCTTAATCTTCAAGAGGATTAATCTAATCGAAGCTATGTGTATTCTGGAATATAATTTCAAGTTAGTTTTCCCATCTATTGTAAAGTCGATTGTCATAAGTTCGCTCATATTGAACAACCCTCTCATGTCCTGTTAACAGAGTTTGTTTTAAACAACCACCCCATAATAAATACTTGTGTTAAAAAATACTCTGGTAAAAGTGGAAGTACTGATTAAACTTCTTTACTCCAGTAAAAGTAACAAAGTACAGGCTTGTAAATTTACTTAAAGTATAAAAGTAAAAGTAGAAACCACTTTTTTCATGCCGTTGCCTACATTTTAAATGGATGTCTGCCAATAGGACTAGATCTGCGTTGTGTTCATTTTCAATCATCTCGTCGTCCATGCTACTATGCTAACGCCACCGCCACCAAGCTGCAATGATTTGCCGCCAATGAATACCGCCGAATCTGTCGATTCATCTTGTAGCGGTGCGTCAAATGCAACGTAGATTCCCATCCAGTTAGATTGAATTTGGTATTGATGACGTGAAAAATAATAACGGTAACTCCATTGAAATGATTCAAAACTAAAGTAACGAGACAATTTTTTTCAATGTAAGGAGTAGAAAGTACAGATATTTCTGCAATGGCGCAGCAAGCGGTTCCCCTTAAAAATAATGATATTTAAGTGGGAGTTAGAGTGCAAATGTGTGACTGCTTCCCCAAAAAAATGTATTTCACACTGACTTTATTTCCCCAGAGACAGCGAAAATAAGCAACAAAAACAAAAATTCAGGTATTAAATCAAGTAAAATTAAAATGTTTTTTTTAAAAAAAGGTAGGTTAAATTAGAGAAAAAGTCAGATGTCTACGGATGTAATTTTGAAAACTAGTGGTTGGACAAGATTAGCTGCATATTTTGTCCTGTAATTAATAGAGATGTCACGATCCAGGTAATCAAAAACCAATCCGATACCGATGCTGGACATATCAGCCTATCCGAAAGCATGTATTGAAGCTTAAGTTAAAGTATTTAGCCTGTACAGAACTATGTTGAAAAATGTATTAGTAATCTTCGATCACATCTACCAGCCTTATTAGGTGATATTGAATAAAACACATTGATTGGTAACAGACTTACCTGTTTATTATGAGATAGAACACACACTGGACAAAATTACTAAATGGCAACTGAAATTGCGAGTTAACAGCAGACCGCAAAAGAGCTGATAAACAGGTCAGTTGTTTACAGTAAATTTTAATAAACCTGTCTTTCAGAAAACAGTGGAGCATCGTCCATCATCTTAGAATCAGGACTCTACTCTTGAAACAGGAAACTGCTTAAAAAAAGGTCAAGTGAACTATTACACTGGAATGCCATACTCCCCAATCTCCTCCACACCTATCTCCATGATACAGTTCGTCCAGGACAAAATGATCTCACATGACTGACAGAATCCCCAGTATCTTACAATTCACCAATTTCAAGAAATAACTGTGGGTGTGTTGAAGGTGTCCTGGAAAATGTTTACCCGATTCGTTAAATAATGAATCACAGTTCTGCGAAAAGATCGTTTCAATCGGCGAAACTGGAAAATTTTGACCTGATTTTTTTAATACTTACCTTAGTCTTAAACGGCATTTTTACATGCACTGCCGATACGCATTTTTTTTACAATATCGGCGTCCCGATCCGATCCACCTATCGACAAGCCTAATAAGAAACCTACTAGAAGGTAGAGGAGCTGCAGTCTGAAGCCATTTAATGGGACTGATAACCAGTAATAACAGCCATTTTCTGGTTGATCGTGGGGAACCTTTGGATGGTTGACATGGAGGTTCCAGACGATTGTTGAAGAGGAACAATGCAGTGAACCAAATCTTTACCATCATGGACTCTAAAAGGAAATCCAGACAGTTTGGTTGATCAGGTGAAGTGCTGCAACTCCCCCCTCTGAGCTATTCTGTCCAGGGTTCTGCAGGGGTAAAGATATCAGACCAGCTTTCAAGAACTATTTAGTCCTCTAACCAAGTAAAGCTATGTCTCCTTGTCCTTTATGCTTAATTCTGTTTAGAAACCTCAGCATCTCATCCTCGTGTTTCGCAGTTTATATTGTTTTTGACACTTTGAGGCCATGACTTTCAGGATGCACTGGGAAAAGCTCAGGGCCAAGTATGAAGTGGCTGAAAATTCAAATCAGCCCCTTCAACTCTAAAGTCATGATCCTCTGGTTGGGTCAGAGTTGTCCTTTGACACCTTAGTGTGTTGTTCATGGGATGGATAGAAGGATTGGAGCATTTCATCAGTGAAACAGGAGCTAAACATGTCTGTTATTCTCACTGGTTTGCTAGGATAACCAAACATTTTCCTCACGTAAGGAAAAGGTTCCTTCAAAATAATGGTATTTAAGTGGAGTTTTGGAGTAAAAAATTTTATTTTTAATTTAAATGAATCATTTTTTTAAAAGGGTTACATTTCTAAATCTCACTTTTTTATAAAGTATAATTTTGAAAACCAGTAACAGCTGGAAATTTAGGGATATTTAAAAAGTGCAAAGTACAACCTTGTCTTCACCTGACCTGCAGATTCAGCCTCAGCAGATAGAAAATAACCTTAAACGCATCTAGAATATATACTTTGGAGGAAAAAAATAGTATTTAACTTTAAATAGATAATTTAAAAAGGTTATAAATACTCTCACTTTAATGACTTCTCCCTGGTGGGAACAGAACGACACGGTGTATTACGCTCTGAATTAAACAGACCTTAAAAGAGCTGATAAACAGGTCAGTTGTTTACAGAAATAACTTCACCTGTCTTTCAAAAACAGGAAGCTCGCCATCATCTAACGGTCGTTGAAACAGGAAACCAGGAGGTCAAGTGATATTCTGGAAGTTTAGGATTTTCCCATGACACATGATAAGTTCTCCAAACAAAATGAATAAGACAAGAATAGCAGTACTTACAAGAAATTTCAAGAAATAACCCAAATTAAGCTCCTTTTGTTTACATTGTTAAATAATGAATCACAGTTCTGCGAAAAGTCTTAAAACTAAAGCTTTTTGCTAAGTTTATATTATCTTATTTAAACCAGTACAGCACTGGAACCTTTTTGGCATCATGATTAATGCTGCCTTAATGAAAAAGTACATTTTCAAATAATTCCTTTATCAGATAAAAGAGAATGTAGACGCCATTTTGTATACTCAAATAAAAAAAAAAGGTTAAATAAATAAAGATGGGTTTGTATTGCGAACATTTCTTTCTCCTTAAAAACTGACACATGTAGAGCAAATAGGTCAAAGAAAAAAACCAGGACAGATCCCATGTCGTTGAGAGATTTCACCCTCCCTCTCTTCCCGAATCCATCGCTGCAGGAAATGGCCCCTTCTTATCCATGCGCTTATGGGATGAGACATGGGAGAAATGGCCAAGCTGAGCAGCTAGGTCAGCCTTGTTTGGAATCTGGGACCCGTAGGTCTACCCACAGCGGTGCGGTTAAATGCAGAGGTTTCAGCAGGAAGGGAAATGTGTGTTTAAGCACAATCTGTTTCACACGTTCCATCGGACTACCTGACAAGCATCCGAAGGCTTCAACTTGGGATTTAAAAGTGTGCCTGACATACAGAAATGTATCTGAATAATGTATAGGATGACTTATAGCTGTGGCTGATATTTATCCGATGTGTCAGGTTGAAGTAGAGTTTGCCATGAAACTGTGAAATCTCATTAAATGAAAGCTGATTTAACAGGTTAAACATTTTTTTTTTTTTCAGTTAGTTATGATCTTATCTCATCATTTGTTGGCTGTTAAAAACAGCATTAAAGTTGCCCTGTTAAAGGCATACTATGCAACATTTTTAGTTAATTAATGTGTTCCATAACGTTTGGATGATTAAATGAGTCATTTCAGGTCGAACAAAGGTTTTCTCGTCCGCCCTGGTGGTAGATGTAGGGGAAATAACAGACAAATTGACAAATTGCAGGAGCCCTCGCTAGTTCAAGAACAAACATTAAATAAGGCTCAGAAGTCTTGCGGCATCGCGAGAGTCGGGTCTTAAACAGTTTTTAATTCCCAATCATTACTCTAACTACAATCTTTTGTTATTTAGACACATGCATAACAAATAATGTATGAAAACATGCTAAATTTTCAAACTCAGGAAAATGTAAATTGGAACTATGCTTTAAAATAGTCACTTACCGCAGTAGACGTGGTGATTCGTTGCGTGCTCTGCCTGTCTGCTAATACATCAAAACAACCGCGCCTGGCTTGACGGAGAAACCAGGAGGACAGCTGTGCATATTTACGACTTGTGCACTTTTACTGCCCCTCTGGGGAGCCTCGCTGGAAAATCAACACTGGTTGCATAGTATACCTTTAAGTTGTACACAGAGGGGTAAATGGTTTTATGACATTGTCAAGTTATGTGTGTTTTCTAGCTTGAAAAACGGCCGGTCATCACCAAGAAGGACCGGCTGAGGATCTTTTATTGGGATTTAGGTTCAAAACATTTCAAACAAAATGACAATAAGAAATTTCAATTAGTTCAAAACAAAAATTAAATAATTTGACCAAAAGAAATTGAATTTATTGCACTTATTGCACATTTAAAAAGCACCTTAAACAGTTTCTTTAAAGCTCCCAGTCATGCACTCACTAATTTTATAGTTGTGATGTCATTGTCTGAACATGTGTCTATGTTAGGGTGACCAAACGTTCCAGACCTATTTCCCGGGACATATCCGTATTTCACGTCCTGTCCGTTAAACGCCCCGGTTTTTAGAAAGTGAGGAAATGTCCTGATTTCACTACGGTTTACCCACGCATTGGGTGACGTAATCCCTGAGCCGCATCAGCGCATGGCAGCCCTGTTCTTAATCAGAGGCTCTGTTCGAAAACCTAGGACGATTGCCCTCCAAGGACGCCGGTCTACCTAGACTGGATCCTTCAAGTCCTTGAAAATAAAGAGACCGGAAGAGTTTAGGCTGTAAATTTGAACAGGTCCACCCTTCGTACCTTTATTATATTAGCCAGCCATGCTCTGTTGCTTAGCAACTTCTGAAAGTTGAAAAACACAAAAGCAGCAAAAAAGAATGAATACCGAGGGTTTTCACAAACTGTTTATTTATTTAGGTTTTACAAAAGTTACAAAGTGAACAAAGACTACACTCACAAGCAATTCTGAGAGTGGGAATAAAGGTTCCAACCACCGAGAGCAGGAACAGATAAAAATGCAATTACGCTAGGTGTAAGAATGTAAAAAAAGAAACCTGCTTGGCTGGGAGCCAGTCTCTTCATTTCTCTGCCAAAACTGCCACACTGCTATTTTCAGGTGTATCCATTACTGGAAAAATGTCCATAGCTGCAATATTGGTTCACTCTTCTTCTCCCTACCTTTTGACATTGTTAACAGACTTCGTATTGCTCCTGCACCATGGAAGTTTAACTCTTCCCTATTATGTCCATTCAGCACCACATATTTTCTAAGGTATTGATTTGTGTGACCATTTTCAATAATCTTTCTGCAGCTGGAAGTCTGCCCATATGAATGGCACTGACAATAAAGGATTAATTCTATTCTAGTTCTCTATAAAAGGGTTAGAAATATAAGTAAATCTAAAACAATGTATGTTTAAAAAATATATTTGCAAAATCTACAATGTTAAAACAACACTGAAATGCCTCAGTTAAGCATATTGAGGAAAGAAATTCAAGCAGCTTGTGCAGGAGCGGAAGGAAAAGCCCAACCCAACTGCAAGCTCACCTCATGCCGAATCCCCTCCTGCAGCCGTCTTTTAATAACAAAGCATAGCACATGATTACCAAACAGTATCTTGGTCTGACAGAACAATTGATCAGTTCATAAAGACAAGAGGGAGCATCAGAATGAGAAGGCAAGATGTTCTCCTGACTGCACAAATGTTTCATAAGCACACATTAATTTTATAATCATCATTGATTGACAACCCAACCCAGTTACTCACAGGTAACAGAGGCAGGAATCCAAAAATCCAACATACAAATGCAGGGCAAAACAAACCAGAACTATTTTGACATCAGGGAAAAACACCTCAAAAGGAGCTGGGGACAGACGAGGAACCAGCACTCAGGAACTGCACAGTGGGAGAGTACCTTATGGGAGACTGAACAAAGACAGGGACTAATGAGATGATTGGGAAACAGGAGGATTCTAGAAGGGAGCGTTCTGAAAAGGAGACCAACACCAGAGGGCAATGCAGACCGCAAAACTCAAATATATCCAGAAAACAACACCAATAAAAGCTAGAAAAAGTAAGAAAAAACATGGATCAACGTGGAAACTGAAAAAGCAGAAAACTGAACAGAACCTAGAGGGTGTTTCTCAATATGCGCGTCTTGAGCCGCTCTCGCGGTGCTTGACACGCCATCAGCCTCAGCCGGAGCACAGTCTACCTCGAACTTTCAGGTGGAGCAGAACGACAAATCCCCCGATGTTAGGCTCGCAGACTTGTAGCGTTTTTCAGGACTGGACCGCCCCAGAATGCTTAGGAAGCAGCAGGTGAGTTCCAGACACCGCCATTAAAGTGTTAAGTGAATCACAAACTTTCTGCTGCTGTTGTTCTTCAAAAGTACGCTTTCCAATCGTAAAAAGGCGATAACATTATACATTGAAACCTCCCTGTGAGACATGCTTCTTAAAGAGTTAAAATTAAAAAAAGTCCGGAATGCTGGAGCCGACCAAGGAACCAGCACTGCACAGGGAGAGTATTTTATGGGAGACTGAACAAAGACAGGACTAATGAGCTATCGGGGAGCAGGGTGAAGAGAGCTCCAGGGAAGGAGCTGCTAGGGAAAAGGGAGACCAACAATCTTGAGGGCAAACAAAGGGAAAGCAAAGAAAACCTAAGAAGTCAAATATATCCAGAAAACACCAATAAAGCTAGGAAAACAAAGAAAAACATGGATCAACGCGAAACTGAAATCTCACTGAAAACTAAACAGAAGCAAGTACGGCCCTTGACAGAGACAAAGATGACAAGGTCAGGGGGACAAAAGTAAGTAAAGTAAGAACAAGCGGATGTATTGCACTGTGTCAGCTTCTGCATGCTCTTTTTTGTGCATTTATTTGTGCATCTACGCCTTTTTCCTTATATAATTGTTCTGCATGTGTTAGTACGTAGTTGCATGTGCTCACAGACGGAAGAAGAGGTGGTCTGGAGTGAAGCTGTGGAAGGGTGAAAGGGGTTTGGTGACCTACATTGGACCCGGGAGCCACTGAAACCAAAACCACTGCAGTGCTAAGCGGACACTGACCCGAGACACAGCAGAGAAGAGTTTGGACACAGGCCAGGACCCAGCAGGGCCCTACAGGCCGACCCCACATCCCCCTCAGCCTCCAACACACTACAACCACACAACGCTGTAATGATTTAATGTAACCTTCAAATGTGCGAAGGTTTGACAGCTAAAGACTGGACTCCACAGTTTAAAAGCTGGTAGGATGTGTCATTGTGGGAGTCACAGTTCATATCCGTTTGTTCATCTATTTAGACACACATTTGTTGACAGATGACTAAGCAAGGGAGGACCATAAAAAAACATTACCTTCCTCCTGCACAAAATAAGATGTGCGGACGCATACATAATGATACATTACATGATATAAAATATATTACAAAAAATGTTTTGTTGATAAATTACTTTTTGTCGCTTCTGGGATACATTTTACTAGATGTTTTTTTTTATATTTAGAACAGGAAAACAATTTGCTGCTTTCATTTTACCAGATGCCGTGAAGGCTGCCTTCAAGTACAATGAGAAATCAGAAATAGGACACATGTTGACATGTTACAGAACCCATTTCTCTGCTCTGTGCCCGAGCCAGGTCTGATGGGATCTGGTGTTTTCTGCTTCACCAATCAGCTCTTCAGCTAAAAATGTATTAAGAGAAATGTGGGCTTCTGTGTACAACTGGGGGCGAACTTTCCACATCTGATGATCGTATCATCAAACTGTTGCCACCATGTTTGGGGATTGTGCTACTTTTTGGAGAGCTGTGTCCTATTTGCGCTTCAACGCTGTTGTGCTCATTGGAGGAGCAGTACATCGGAGAATGAAGAGGTGGGAAATGTATACTAAATGCACTGAGCAAAGAGCTGTATTTTATTCCCTAGCTGCTATAAACACATTAGCAGGAAATGAGCTAAGTGTTGTTGATAACTGGAAACTGTGGTCAGACTCATTTTGGCCTGACTGGAAGTCCATTTAGAAACTTAAGGTCCGTACAGGAAATTCACATTAGTCACTAAAGTGGCCACACTTTAAGGATGAAAATACAAGCCTGGAATGTATTTAAACTCATGATAGCCATCAAAAATCTAAGACTGAACATAATTTTTTTTTTTTATCTGTATATGAGCATATGATCATGTCTTTAGCTGCACTTAAGTGATAAAAAATTATAAATCTTATGGTGCTTGGACACATTTAGGAGAAAAACCAGGCAGAATAATCTGTGCATAATTATATTATTCAGAAGTACTGTCCACCGGTGGTTAGAAAATGTCTCTTTATTTGCATACTCGCTGATGTTGCCGTGGTGACACAAATCCTCTTCGGCCAGGCAGGTGTGAAAAACACGCATGGACTGTGGGGTGACGCTTTGCGGATTGTGAAAAGCAGCAGGACGAGAGCAGGTCATCTGTAATTTCATCATCTTGTCAACTATGCTGCTGAATGAAAATGAAGCCTGTGGGTAATCCTGAGGGAACATTACGCATCTAAACATGCAGAGCTTAACACTGGATACAGCTGGAGATCACTGGCGCACTGCAATAAAGGGTATCAACAAGGAAAATTGATTTTTTTTGTTTTTTTTTAGACAAGCATAAGTTATAGAATGCCATATTTTACTGTTCTTTAAGAACATCAGAAAAGAATATTAAAATGGCTCTAAAGCAAATATTTATTTTACCATTTTGTTGGATCATTCCTGTTTTACTTGATCTGAAGAAAGTATTTCAAGAGTTGCATGTATCAAAGCATTATAAAGTCAGAATTTGATTTTATATAGACCACATGAAAACATTTTAAACATATACTTTAAATAGTGACTCAGGTTTTAGCACTTTAGGATTATCCACATCCTCTTCAGCAACTCTTCCCCATTTTGTGGTTCGCCATGAGTCCATGTTAAGGATGATGTTTCTTTTCATTGTGTGACGAATGACTTTGGGGCCTATTTGCAGTAATCAGTAATCTATTTACAGCGCTACTGTCATTGTTTTGGTTCTGTTGTGCTTTACTTTGCTCCTTGTTTTCTAGTTGTATTGGTTTAATTCCTATTTTGTTGTAGTTTCTATTTTAGTTCTCAGGTTTTTCTTTGTGTTGTTTTCCTCTGCTGCCCTCTTGTGTTTGTTCCTTTTGGGCCCCTTGGCTCCCTCAGTGTCCGTTGCAGCTCTAATTCACACCTGCTCCTGGTCAGCTCTCAAACTGTAGGGGCCCTTGCCTTTGTCTCAGTCACCTATTTATACTCTTCCCTAATGCAGTCACCCCTTGTTGGTTCCTTGCTGTTGCTGGTCCTGTCGTCGCTGTTGTCTTCTCACCTCGTCTCTCCCTGGCTCCTTGTGCTTGTTTTGACCTGATGTCTCCAAGGTTCTGGTCTGTATAACATTTTAAGTTGGATATTTGGATTTTGCCCCCTTTTGTCCATCTTTGTGTTACCATTAAAACACCAAGAAATCACCTCTGCATTTGGGTCCTCTAAACCACAACCAAGACATTTTCTCACAGCTACAGAATTATCAAATTTAGAATATTATATTCCTGTCAGAGCATGTGCTATCGTGGAAATTAAATCTTGAAGCTGCTTACTTTTTATTTCAAGTACTATAAAGGAGGATCACTCGTGCCAGTAAATTCATTTGTAGTTCGTGAAACCGCGGATCACGGCCGCGGTGGTACTTGTACTGGCGCCTGGCGGTGCCTTGAGTCAACGGGACCCTGTTTTCGCCGGTCAATATGTAACATTTCTGAGCGTCCATAACAACAAAATACGTATAATAATAGGTTCTTCCAGCGGGCGCAGTTCACGTAGCCTGCGCCCGGAGTGGGCGGCATATCTGCTCTGAATGTCATTGTGGGCTTTTTGTTATTTTATGTGCAGATTTCTGAATGCGCGTTCAGCATTTTGCGGGTGACCAGCAGACCAAACCAGATGCTGCGCGCATCTCAGCGCCTGCTCTTGCCGAGCATACTCTAACCTGAGAAGAAGAAATGCTGTTTCCCAGTGGAAAGTCAAGAGACGTGTAGAAACTCCCGCTAGGGAAGTGGTCCTGGGTCATCCCTTTACAGGGCTTCCTCTGTGTGGGACTCATGCTCCGGAACACCCCGAGCCGTGAGCCATCCAGGGGTATAAACAATTGATATAATAATTGAACTTTATCGATCTAATTGGAGAAATGTATCTCTGCATTTAACCCTTCCCTTTGGGAGCACTGGGCTGTACACTATTGTGTAGCACCTGGGAAGCAGTGGGGGTTAAGTGTCTTTGCTCAGGGTATTATCAAAAGCATCGATACGGATCAAAAGTATCGCATACTGAAACGTTATGCCCGGATACGATACTCATTTTCTGTGTGACCTATATCGACAGTGCCACCACCAGTGGCACCTAAAGTGCATCTAATGTGCAGAATAGAGTGACAATGCACCCTTTCTGAAACCCGATGCATTTGAATAATAAGTTCTAAGTGGACTTTTCAGTTTCAGGACTTTTGTTGTAAAATGGCAGGCTAATCAAGTGCTGAGAATTATTTTTGTTTCTAACCGGTTTGGCTAGTGTCATTGTTATGTGTGCAAAGCATAGCCAAGGAAGGAACACTTAATTTTAATTTTATAAGTGTTTTTATCAAGCTTTGCTTAATATTGTGCACAGCATACAATGTTTATTGTATTTTATTTATTAATGAAAATATTTCTGTTGAATTTTGGAATCTTTGTTTTATCCTTTTGTGGGATTGAAAAAAATGGTATCGAGTATCGAACATTTTCCTTAGTATCAATGTATTGAGTTGAAAAGTTTAGTATCGCTGACAACCTCTAGCTCAGGGGATCCCCAGAGTGGCAGTGTGTGTGGAGTTGGGCTCCAACTCAGAACCTCAGGATTCCAAGCATCTGATGCCCCAACCACCAGGCCACCACTCCTGCACCACTTTTTTTCCACCCAGGCATCGCTGTCCATCAGACAAATGCTCTAAACCAGCCTTCAAGCTGACTGCTCTTGATGTGAAGGAGAAGTGCTCCTACCTCTTGTTTCCAGGATAACTGAATGCTTACTCTCTCTATTTCTAAAAAGTAAAAGTATCCATCCCATCGAGAGGCCGCTGAATGACATTGTAGGTAACCACACTGAGCTGCTGTGGTACTTGCACTGGTCATCCTCCCCTTCATCGGTGACTAGACTCCCAGACTTCCCTCTCCACAGACACCTCCTCCAGCTCTGCTAGGAGAAACCTGAGGTGCTCTCAAGAAGGTCAAGAGACGTAGACCCTCCAGGGTATCCTGGGTCTTCCCCAGGGCTTCCTCCATTGTGGAACATGCCTGGAGCTAGACCTCCCGAGCGAGCCGTCCAGGGAGTATTACAATTGGTATAATAATTGAACATTATTGAGTATTTGGTGAAATTGGTCTCTGCATTTAACCCATCCCCTTGGGGAGCAGTGGGCTGCCATTACTAGCAACCCTGGGAGCTCTGTGGGGTTAAGAAAATCTTGGAGCCAGGCTCCCCGAAAACCTTCCATAACCCATCAGCGCTTTTTCGGGTATCCGAAGAAAATGCCCAAACCATCTAAGCTGACTGCTATTGATGTGAAGAAGTGGCTCTACTCTGAGCCTTTCCAGCATCTCTGAGCTTCTCTCCCTATTTCTAAAGGCTCTGCCCAGCCTTCCTGTGGTAAAAGCTAGTTTGAACCGCTTGTCTCCTGGATCTCGTTCTTCCTGTCAATATACAGATTTCATGACCATGGATGAGGGTAGGAACGTAGACCTATCGATAAATCGAGAGCTTTTCCTTCTTGATCATCTGACTGCCGGGTCCAGTCTGAAGGAGTGACTTGAGGCCATACCCCAGGGGGCCCACTGCCTGCAGGGGGAACCATTAAGGACTGGTTCAGGGGGCAGAGGCCTCAGCGACCTGATCCAGAGAGCTACTGGTCCTTTAAGCTGAATTAACAGATCAGTAATCTTTAGATTTTCCCTACTGATTGTGTTTAAGGTGTTGGAGTCAGAAAAGATTCACAGTCTTGTTCTTCACCAAAGCCAGTTTAGGCTAGAAGTAACTTACTCTCTTCCCCTCCTCTGTGATGTATAAAATTGTGTGCATAGCTTTCCTTCAGTATTTTTTGCCGCTCTTAGAGCAGGAGCCTTCTTTATGCCTTTGAATAAATCTGCAAAGACAAAGATCAATATTTCTCTGTTTCACAGACTGGTGCTCTCTCCCTCTTTGACAAATAAAAATTCCACAACAGCTTCCAACCAAGAGTCTTCGACAAGGTTAAACTTTCTTTTAAAAATCTTTAAAAATTGGATTCCTGCTTTTGTCTTCACTCGCCTGCACTATGTAACATTTATATGCATGATCTAAAAGAGAAACCCCAGCAGCCTTCACTAAGTCTTATAATCTGTCCATTGGCTCCTCTATCTATCTACAGATTGATAGATTTTAAAATTATATTAAATACTTTTAGACTTGATAAAAGTTTGGTTGATCTCCAAAACATGATCACGTCTTTAAGTTCGTTCCAGTCAAGCAGACGGTTTCTTTTCAAGGTCCAGAGATCAAAATTAAAATGTAAAGGTGTTAGAATTTTATCTGCACATCTACACTACTTACTAATTCACATGTCTGTTAAAATTCAACTCTTTCATTTGACCTTTGACTGTTTAGATTTTAAGAAGCTAGATAGTTGGTAGAAATCTTTTACCTTTTTATGGCCCTTTACTATGTCCTTCATTATATTTTGCTTTCTTCTTTATCTTGTTGCTTGTTTATTGGTGTTGGTTAGTAGGTTGTTAAACTTTAGTTGTCTTGAATATATTATGAATAATTCTTTTCTTTGGCTCAGACACTAAGAAAAGAACATTTTGCTGCAGCACCAAATTATTATTAGCCTCGTGAGAGACCATCATCCGATCTCGCTGAGCCAAGGTTTCACTCGCAGATCAGTCTGGAGACTCTCCGCAAAGAAAATTTGGATAATCAATGGATCAGGTTGATCCACGAGAAGCGCGACATCAACGGTTATTTTGCACTAGAAAGAGCCTTTTATTTTAAAATCTTTACACAAGCGGCAAAAAACATTTGCCGACCTGCATGTTAGAGAAACTTTATGCTTACATAGGGCCAATCATAACCAGTATTTTCGCCTTCCCAAAATTACTTCAACCAAAGGTTTCCAGATGGATATGCGGAGCAAATCCAGCAAATCCATCTGACGGAGTCAGGTTAAATTATTATGGGAAAATCCATTGAAAGACTGTGTTTAGAAAATAATCAATGGTCTGATCCACAGACATCAGCGGTTATTTTGCACCGAAAGAAGCCTCTTAAAACACAAGCTTAAAAACATTTCCTGCATGAGAAACTTTATGCTTACGGACAAGGCTTTTGGTTGCTATAGTGGTCTGACCGCAGACTACACCAGAGCAATCTGTAATAGGTAGAGCATCAAATGCTTTATCTTCATCCTTTATTAATGCGTTGTTTTTCTCTTTGAGAGTGAGATTCCAATTGCTTTAAATGAGAAATCCATCCTAATACTCTGTTTATTTTTACAAACACAACCCACTTTTCCTGTACATAGGATCTCGGGGATCTTACCCAAGCTCTGTCAATATCAAGCAGACTATTCATTGGATTAATTTTAGATTTATGACCAGAAAAATGTGAAATGTTCCACTGGTTTGAGAGCTAGTCTTCGCTTAAGGTGGAGGTGTTGCTTGGTGTCTTATTCACAACCACGGTAGAATTGAATAGGAGATGGAAGGACAGATTGGGGATTAATTTGCAGTAATCTGCTGTCTGTTGTGGTAAAGTAAGATCTAAACCAGTAGGTTAAAGCTCTGGATTTACTGGTCCTTACTGGTTCCCTCACGTATGGTCACAAGATATTGATCATCAGAGGCCAAAGATGTGCAAATAAACCTCATCCATAGACTAACAAAGCTCAGCCTTAGAGATACATTAAGAAGCTCCAAGGAGAGATGCTGCTTCTCTGAATTAAGGAGGTTCAGGGATTTAATTGAGATCTTTTGGGACGACCCAGAAGTCATAGGGGGGACAATTTATCCTATATGGTCTGCAAACGCTTTAGGATCCCGAACAATCAGCTGGAGGGTGTCTTCAGGGAAGTGGATGGACGGATGGACCTCTGCTCTTATATGCATTATGTCCTTGAACTGGTAGTAGAACCTAGCCTGACGTAGTCCTGGTCAATTCTAGTCAGAATGAGTCTGATGCTGTTCTAGAGCTGTGATTATGGGGCGTGTTTCGAAAGAACCAGTGCAAATAAAGCCTCTGCACTCAATTGGATAGACCTACAACCAATAAGAAGAACGGAGTGCGGAGCTATGTTAAGCCACGCGATAGTTGTTGTCAACAAACTGCGCCGCAGTTGCACGCCTAGAATAAGAAGATGAGCCTTGATCGCTTGTTCTTCTTTAAAATTAATTTGCTGTCTATAGGTTCTAGAACAGATTTAATTGCAGAATCTTTTGGGACAAACTCTCCAGCGGAAGTCATAGTTGTTGGGACCCAAGCGCGCTTTTGGTCACGTGGTTGATTATGGTACTGTTGATCAACTGTCCATCATCTTATAAAGCCCGCCCTAACAATTTCATTGGCCTGCCAGATATTGTTGGTGCATACTTCAGGGACTATTGAGCAATGCCAGACCGGACTTCCCGATCCTCAAACGTTGTGGGCGGGACTAAGTTCGGAATGGCACGCAGGCTAAGTAGAACCTGCTGTGAGAAAAAGAGCAGAAGGCAAAACTGAATGAAACAAACAATAAAAATGAAAGACAAATAAGCTGAAACAAATCCACCACATGCAACAAATCTGGGATCTTACTGCACAAAAATCTATAAAGGTTCCTTATTGATGTGAGATGAATTTGATGAGAAATCTCCTTATCGGACAAATCAAACTGTTTATGGTTAGGCTTAACTGTTCCACCACAGTCTGGCCTTTGTTCTTTTTGTTCCCCCACTGGTTATGTTTAATTACCTGATCGGTTGGTACTGGAGATAGTAATGTTTGTTTTGCAGCATAATCACACTCCATGCATGCTAATCAGGCAAAAGAAAAAAGTAATAAAAAAATTTAAATAAAAAAACAACAACTGATAAACAAAACCTACACAAATTTCTTCCCAATATTTAAAAGTAGAGATAAGGGAGGCCATAATTATCCTATTGGACTTTATGTCTGAAAGAACAAATATCTTTATTCTTAATGACCATTTCTGTGGTCATGCTAACAGGGAAAACACCAGAACCTGCCTCTAAAACAACAAACATAAGGGACATAATTAAAGAATGAATAACATTTTGATGGTAATCATGCAAAAAAAATATTAACAAATTTATATTTTAAGGCTGTAGTCTAAACTTTATCGTCACTGCTGCTAACTTTCAGAAAACAAATAGTGAAAAGAGCAAATAAGGGATTTACTTGGCTTGAAATGTCTCTGCTGGGAATACACAGGGTTCAAAATGGTAATAGTTCATCATAGAAAGCTTCTTATCAAGGCAATGGTCTGTAAAGTGCTTTTAGCCCTTTAAAGAAGCACTAGACAGATAAGAGAGGAGAGAGGACAAGACCACTGAGTGTTGTGTGGGAAGAATGTTTACACTTCACAAGTACAATGCCATCTGTCCGTCTGCGTTAGCACATGTGTCAGGCTGCATCAGACGCACCCTTCAGCTCTTGGGAGAAACACAGCGAGTTCTTGCAAATCAGTTGCATGGTTACCTCTTGGGTTTTTGTTAATAGTGCATTGGACACGGTGTAAAGTGTTACTGATTGAAACCGAGGGATTCAATCAGGGTAAAGTAGAAACAACTGATATTTCCTCTGCAGCTTGAACAGAAAGGCAGGGCAGAGATAAGACAGGACCTTTTAGAGGTCCTGTCTCATCTCGTAACATTCCGACAGATACACACGGGTACGTACATACACAGATTGTTATGAATTACTAATGAGCACAGAGGAAGATGTGTCAGTAAGCTCACAAATAGCATGATTTAAACATAACTCCATAACATGACAGCTGCTCGTCTCTTCTGTAGCTGCAAACTTTTCACTCAAAGAGATTTACTAATCAATCAGAGCTGAGATGCCTGCAGCAATGCTCGCTGTATGATTTCCCTGCCTTGCAGAAGTGTTTATTCTCCAATAACTTTGATATGTTCTGTCACATTATGGCCACAAACCTCAACATGTTTAATGACAAACCAACACAAAGCTGTGCAAGTGACTGTTAAGTGCATAAAAAAAGTGGGTTAATGCAACCGTTGCAAATACAGTTGCTCTGTTTTTGGCCTCAGAGGTTTATTAGAGAATGTTAGTTAACAAACAGCATCATGAATACAGGGGAAGGAGCAGGCAGTTCAGTGGAAGAGATTTAAACAGTAAATAAAAAAGAAAATCCTTAAAAAACAGAAAAGGTCCTGGTAATTTTCTGCCAGGACCTTTTTTTTTTCTTCTAAAATATTGTGCTTTGTTCAATGGAGCTGTCAGAATTCTTACCTAAACGGCTTAGATTAGGGGTGTCAAAGTTGTGCACCCCTGGGCCTTAGATACATACGGTTGAAAGATCCGTAAAAACAGAAAATTCCTTCCAATAAATGCAGTCATTTATACTGTGAATTTACAAATATTTCTTATAGTCCACCTAATTTGTGGATCTCTGCAGCTCCTATTCTTGGGTTCTTCTTTGATTAATTCTCTCCTTACTCAGTTTGTTATTATAGGTGGAGGCTGGAGGCTGCAGTTGGTCCTTCTTTTCTCTATGTTTAGATGAAAAACTGAGCAGAAATCTTGGCCATTGCTTAGAACCTCACCAGACTTTAAACTTGAAGATCTGCGGAGAAAGCACCAATTTTAGCCATTCACTCCACAAATCCTTTAATGGAAGAGTGGCAAAATGATGCGCCCGGAGAAGCCCGGTCTGCATAAAAAGATGTCTTTGATCGCGGTATTAAGCTAGCAGCTATTTACCGCCCGCTCAAACAAAAAAAAAAGAATAAAGAAAACAAAAAGAAAAAGAAGGTTTGCAGTCGCTGCAGATTCAGCGTCATGTCTTCTAGGAAGTTTGTTGGTCATGGCCGTGAACGCAGGGAGGATCCACCACACTCACATTCACACTCACCCTATGATGGGGATTAAAGTCTTGGGGAGAAGTTACTCATAGGTTTTGGATAAGCTAGACGCCACGACTTATGAGTAACTTACAGTTCACGTATGTCAATGATCAGATACCTTACCTGTAACTTACAGCCCACTTATGGAATACGCTTGCATTTTGAGCATACTCAAAGTTTCCCGATGTACTCACGGTATGTTTAGATGTGCCAGCGTGTTTTAGCATGTCTCATAACTTATACAAAATGTACCCATAACTAATCCAACGTATGCCACCGTTTCTGCAAGATTTTCTATGTGTCAGACATACGCTGGTCTAAATCGTCAAGGTGTGACAGGGACATTAGTCCAGGAGGCAGACATCCTGTCCACTTTTAAGGCAAGGCTTAAAGGTCCATAGTGTAGGATGTTCTTTTTCGAAACCTTGGATCATATAGAAAATAAGTGGCCCTCCTTATTGTCAATTATTCTGGTGATATTTTTACATAAGGGCGTATGTTAGGTTTGTTCAATGATGATTATAAAATCAATGTGTGTATTGTTGAAACATTTTTGCAAAAGGATGCTCCACTCCTGTCGTCATGATCCAGTCAGGGGGAACATCCTGCCTTGTCAATCTGATGGAGCATTTTCCTAAGGTCCTCATTGAACTGATCAAATTAATTCACATCAGAGCAATACTTACTCTGTTAAATTTGTAACCATTGCCATGTTCTGTATAATAAAGGCTTTGCAGAGGAGGTCCAAAGGGTGACAGTATGTTTGAGTAAATTTCAACTGCTCTCTCCTTTCTGCAGGAAATGTATCTGTAATCCATGGCTCGTGTACATATTCTTCTTAAGCAAAAACTTAGTTAAGCATTTTCATGAACCCAAGGCGCCTTTTGTGTTTCTATCCCCATTATCAGATTTACCGGTAGTGAGTCTCACATAGTGGAGAAGTTGTAAAATCTTCTTTTTGAAAAGCCAAGCTTGTATTAGCGATGTAAAACAGCAACCTTTAAAAAGAGTGCACGAGAGGAGAAATGGCCACATGCACGCCTCACACACGTTTAATAGACGTTCCCTCTCTCAGAGCAGATTCAAGAGTTGTGTATGTGCTTTTTTTTAAGTAGAGAGGGCAATGGTTGTTTCTAAAAGGCGCCAAATGACAATCCTCCACTATATCTTTGAAAAAATCCTTGATCATAAAGCTTGTAGTTAGAGTGGCTCAGGTTGTCCTGAGCTATCTCTGTAGTTTTGTTGCTATAGGCTTAGACTGCTGGAGGAACATAGGGACCCGTTTTTCTTATTTTGCTTCACTCTATTCTCCAACCCTGCAGTATTTATTGGTTCAACCTCTAAAGTTATGTTCTCTCTGTTTTTTTTTTTCATGTTAGCTTTATCGGGTCTGTTACAGTTTAGCTGTATAATTGCGTCCGTTTTTCAGTGTTTACTCCTGTTTCTCACCTAGACATCACATTGGGCTCAGCTTTAACTCTGACTAATTACATGTACTCTCTTTCATCCTTTTAAAATGAAAACTATCTCATAGCTTGTCTGCTGAATTGTTTCTTATCCAGACAGAGCTACCCATGGAGCTAATTTACTGTTACCTTTTCTTACATGGAAAATATTTAAAAATCAGTGCCTCTATGTTCATTTTGTATGTCAGTTTTCTTTCTTATTGAACCCCCAGTTGGCCTCAGCAGAGCACCAGTCACACTGAGCCTGGTTCTGCTGGAAGTTTATTTCCATTAAAAGGAAGACTTGACAGCACTGTTTGTCATTCTGAAAGCTAAATCTATTGATTGGCCTCAGATTATTTTTTCAAAACAGTTACAAAGAAATGTACTACTTAAAAAAAAATCTAAATAGCATACATAAAAAAATACATATTTCCACAAATTTAAAAACAAGGTTTATACATTAAGTGTGCAATAAACCCCATGTCTCTGTTTCATAGTTATTTTCTGACTTTTCTTTGCTAAAAATTTGCTTAAAATTGGTACGACTGCACCTTTCCTTCCTGTTTTCCAGGTGCAGATGCCCATTTTTCTTTACATGGGTCCTCTTGGAGGTGAAGTGCTTGTACCCTGCAGTGGGGAGACATTCATGAACCTATGGACACGTTCACAGCCAGCCTTGGCTTTACGCTGCAGACTCTCTGCTGCTCCTGACCCTCTGATATGCTGTGTGCACCCTGACAAAATGTGATAAGCTCAAAACTAGGAACATTTGTTCAGGACTTAGAAAATTGCCTTTTCTGTCTCACAACACGACGAGGAGGATTCAAAGTTCAGTCAAAGCAAAAGAGCAACCTTTGAATATAAATAGGCTCAAATAAAGAGTCATTGGGGAAAAAGGACACTATCAAAGATTTCTCTTAAATGTTAGAATATATATAAAACTTAATAGTGATTAAACCATTCTTAAAATGTGAAGGAACATAAGCAGAAAATAAAATGAGATATAATTATTATTTTCCTGTAAAAGGTCATTAATTTTTTTTTTCAATAGGCAGAGATGGCAAAAGTACTCACTTTCCGTACTCGAGTAAAAGTACAGATACCGCCAATGAATACCGCCGAATCTGTCGATTCATCTTGTAGCGGTGC
>JAGKQL010000009.1:34965264-35004722 GCA_018398635.1 Cyprinodon brontotheroides
ACACATTAAGGAAGGAAGGACACGAAGTCGACCACAAGAAATGACAAGGAGAAGAAAAAAGGACACACGGGGGTAAACCTAGGAGACAAATGATGATTATGGAAACTAGTAAGGAAGGAAAGGAAGAGTGCAAGGAAGAAATAAAAGGAAGCAGGATCAGAAAGGACAAAGAAAGACGTAAAGCAGAAAAAAGGCAGGAGAAAGAAAATCAGACAAAGGAAGGAAACTTCTCCAGTCTGTCTGAAAGCTGTTACACATTCAAGGGAGAGAAGCTTAAAGCATAGAAAGCTGATTCTCTTTACTCAGGCACGCCACCATGTGGCAGAAATCTGACTGCAGTTGGATTCTGACAATTTAGCTGTTTTTATAAACCTTGAAGCATTTATTTACATTTTTCACCTTCTTTAGAGTGTAGAATAACAGGAAAGACAAACAAAGAGTGTTGAGGCTCTTTCTGTCCTCACCATATCATCCTCTCCCTCCACCAGCCCGTAGGACGGCAGCATGGCGCCCTCCATGGTCGTGCTTTTGAACACTCCTTTGATCTTACTGCCAATGCGGCTGATCCCGAAGGACTCGCCCCTCTTTGACGTGTTCCTGCAGTACGAACAGGGTGGATAATGAACAAGGAGCAACGGAGGGGAGGCACGTGGCTTCAGCAGAGCGCATGCAGCAAGACGAGAGCCAGAGAAGAAGACAAAGCAGCAGGCTGCATAGAGGCGGGACAAAATTACCAAAAGCCAAAATGTCACTTTGTATTCATCTTACAATGCCAAAAACTTGGGAGCATGGTGAAGCTCTGCTGGGCCACAAGCAAAAACAGGTACAAAGCAGTGAGCGTTGACTTACAGCTTTCATTTAAATACAAGGAAAGGGCATTGTTCTGTTATCAGGAACAAATCAACCAGATAAGGAACAAACACAGATACTCAGCTTGAGTCGGATAAGTTAGGAAACACGTAGAACATATGGGTTCAACTCAATTAAAGAGAAGAGGCGGGATAAGTCACTGCATTGTCAAACGTAATGAGAAATAAAAACAAGTTTTCATGCATTTGGCCTACCATGCAGGCATCTGGGGAGGACTGGGGTCACATGGGGAGGGTGAGGGGATGGACGGCATGACATCACACTGTATCTGGACACACAGATGGACCCTGACTTACTTGGGCGATGAGTGGCGGTGGGATTGCGAGCCGTATGGGAAGTTTGTGAACGTGGGCTGGGCATGGAGGGAGGTAAAAGATGCAGGTGAGGAGCTGCCAGAGGCGGTGAAGAGTGAGGACGGGGACTCGGGGCTCCAGTCCCAGGAGCTATATGTCCCCACAGAGGAAGCGGAGGGAAAGGAACCGAGGGTCGTATCAGGGCAGGCAGTATGGTAGTCAGGGTGGACATTCAGTCACAGACAGAGCACGGCGGCTGCCGAACGTAGATGGAGTAACAGGCGGACGGACAGGCCGAGCGGAGAAGGTGTTCCCATTGAAGGTATGAGGGAGGTTAACCTTACGCTGCCTTGCAAAAGTATCCATATCTATTGGATTTATTCCCATTTTTCCATCATACAGTCACAAACCTCAATCTCCTTCATGTGGATTTTATGTGACAGACCAAAGCAAAGCAGCAAACGACTAGTCAACTTTTTCAAACGTTTTTACAAATCAATGTGTTAAAACTTTTGTGCATTTGGTTAATATTGAAGCTCTACAACAGATTCTTAAAGGAATGAGTACACCCAAAACATGATTTCCCTGGAGCTGACGTGTCCGTTCACTGGCCTTCTGTGAGAGCGGCGAAGGAAACCAGATAGTCACATTCGGCGTCTGCTCTGCGATAATGCAAGCGTAGAAATGTCTTGATTGTGCAAGAAAAGACACAACGAAGTGCAAATGCGGGAACTTCAGTGTTGAGGAAGAGGATGAGTTCTTTGAGCTGCTTAGTCGCTTCATCTGGTTTTGGTCTGCAGCTGGTTTCCGTAGCGGAGCTGATGGCGTGCTTTCAGGAAATCCCTCTACACTACTGTTTATGCTCTAAAACATTCTAAATGACTTACGTTTCGAGTAAATTCTGGATGCACTGCCCACTTTCAGGACACTTGGAATACATTGGACTGTGAGCAGTATGGAGAGAATATTGACCTTACGTTTTTGTGAGACTTTATGGACCTTTTTCTGCCACAGGAGCGCCATAGACCTCCAGCCATTTTGGTGTCAGCGAACTGGCAAGAAGCCTCCCAGATCTCCAGATGCATTTGAGATATCAAAAAGTACTCCAGAAGTGTTGTTCAGCATGGGGGTGAGTAGAAAATGAAGGCTAATCATGTTTTTGGGTGTAAAGGTCATTTAAATTTGCCGTTTAAATTCAAATCCAATTTATCCATAACGTAGATTTGAGAAAATCTGCCGCTGGCCAGAATGTTGCACACAGAAAACGAGTAACACTAATTCTAGCATAAGAAGAAATATGCTCACAGTATAAAAGAGATATAGAAACATAAAAAGCTTAACTTTTGAATTTTTAAAGGTATAGGGAAGGACTTTCATGCGTTTTGGAAAAACGCCCTCTCACGCTTTTCAAAAAGCTTACATACACAACTCTTTACCTGCTTCCGAAAGGAAACGCCAAAATAAGTGGCGAGGCGTGCGCGAACCCATTTCTCCCTGCGATGCACGCTCTGTTTACAAGTTGCTGTTTGCATAAGCTCATACAAGCTTACTTTCCAAAAGAAATGCAATTATTCCACTATGTCAGACTCACCACCGGTAAGTAAAAAATGTATTTACGACAAGCAAACCCTCGGCCATTTATAGCGAACCGCTGTGAAAAAAGCTTCTATGACTGGCTGAAGCCGCCCGGCTCACCTCAGAACAGAGATGGTAAAATACTCACTTTCTGTACTTGAGGTAAAAGTACAGATACTTGTGTTCAAAAACTCTGCATTGCAAAAACAATCTGAAATTAAGTCAAAAAATTCTTAAATCAAGTGTATTTACCCTGCAGACTGAGGCATGGTAGTAAGATAGTTTGCCAATGGGAGGTAGTATTTTTCCATTAAAATAAGTTCCTTAAGATAATTTGCACTTGAAATAGACAATGGAATTGATTTTCTTATTTCAAATGTAATTCTCTTGTTCCATTAGACAAACTGTTTTAGATGTGTCCTCCAAATCAGGATAAAATCCACTTTAAATTTAGATCCAATTGACTTATTTAGATTTACATTTTTTGCAGTGTGGTAAAAGTGGAAGTACTGAGTTAAACTTCTTTACTCAAGTAAAAGTAACAAAGTTCTAGCTTGTAAATGTACTTAAAGAGTATAAAAGTAAAGTAGAAACCACTTTTCATGCCGTTGCCACCATTTTAAATGGATCAAATGTACTTAATGAGGACTAGATCTCCCGTTGTGTTCATTTTGGAAATCATCTAATAGCAGGTCTCTGCCTACTTTCCAAAAAATACAAGCACCAAGCCACAACTCTTTGCCCGCCAATGAATACTGCCGAATCTGATTCTAAATGCTTGTAGTGGTCGTCAAATGCAGCGTAGATTCCCATCCGAATTAGATTGAATTTGGTATTGATGGCGTGAAAATATCGCGGTAACTCCATTGAAATGATTAAAACTAAAGTAACGCGAACCAATTTTTTAAAATGTAAGGAGTAACACAGATATTTGTGTAAAATGTAAGGAGTAGAAGTAAAAAGTTAAGCCATAAAAATAAGTAGTAAAGTAAAGTAAAAATATCAGAAAAATTACTTGAGTACAGTAGCTTAAGTATTTGTACTTCGCTACTTTCCATCTCTGCCTCAGGGGGAGTATTGGCATGGGTGTTATGATACAGTATACGTGTCACGATCCCTGGGTCCCGATGCAATATTATCACGATATTGCAACATATTTTTCACAGCTATCAAAATTAAATGTATAGATTAAAAAAAAGCAATTGTTTTATATTTTCATCAGAAGATATTGATCATTTAGTTATTTTGGTATCCATGTTTTTGGGGTTTGTGTAAGTCACATGTTCCGCTATGACTGCATAAACAACAGCAATGGTGCTGCATAGCACAGTGAAAGGACTCCCAAGCTGCTAGAGTGGTGGTGAATAGGCCGCCCATTTTCCCTCATTGTTTTAGGTAAAAATGTTGTTTTTTTTTATAGATATTTGGAACTGCAATACTGATATTGTATCGGGCAGCCACAAATCACGATATATCACCAAATCGATTTTTTCCCTACACCCTAAGCTCACCATGTATATATATATATATATATATATATATATATACACCTCAAAGTGTGCGTGCGCAGAAAGATAGTTAACTGGGGCCAAGCACGTAGGACGGCCTTATGTTAAACATATCACCAGAATGATTGAGAACTAGGAGGACCGCTTATTTAGATGATCCATCCGGAAAAAGAACATCCTCAACAATGTAACTAAAAATGTGTTTTAGGAAGTGTATTTAAAACAACAAGAGTCAACTATTTAGGCACTAGAACTGAAAAGACCCGATCGCCACAATAAACCAAGCTGGACTTTTGGACAAATAAGCACAGATGAGTATCATATCTAAGGATCTAGAGAACGCATAAAACTGTAGCCATGGTGAGACCATCCTGATCTCGCGAGCTTTCAAGGATTTCCAGCTCGCAGATCAGTCTGGAGACTCTCAGTTAAAAAGAAATTTGGAGCCGTTCACCCAAACTAGCGTCCAATCAGCGTTGGCTTTGAGGCGGGTTGAGGTGTGGCCCTTAACGAAGCGCTGGCAGTTCAGTCTAAAAAGAACATGGCGGCTTCAGCCGATGAAACTAGCGTTAGCATTGGCTATCGAAAGCAAGTTTTATGGGAATTACAGAGTATTTCTTCACTGAAAGAAGGCAAAACACTGCTCTGGGGGCACTTCTCAGAGGAAAAGATGTTTTGCTCTTCTCCTCGACTGGTTTCAGCAAAAGTTTGATCTATCAATTAGGCTCCTCTTCATTAAATTCGCTCTGTTAGAGTCGTCATATGCTTCGATTGATCTGATTGGTTTATTTGGCCCGTCTATCACCAACATAGGCCAATCAGCTAACCAGTATTTTAGCCCCGCCAAAAATTACTTCAACGGAAGGTTCCCAGATGGATTTGCTCCGCATATCCATCTGGCAGAGTCAGGTTAATAAAACTGCAGGAAATCAGACAAATATACAGACCCCTGGCCATTCACAGCCAACAATAAAACCTTAAAATCGATTCTAAAACAAATAGGAAGCCAAAGGGAAACAAACATTTTTATTGTATTAGGAGACAAGCTGCTGCGTTTTGAACCAGCTGCTGTTGTTAGAGACTGGCCTGGCTAACACCGAGATACAAAGGAGGAGGAATCAAGTCTCAGTCACTCACTCAAAAACATTTGAAGATAGAAATTATCTCGCTTTCAATGTCAGATTCAGTTTAAAGATGGATTTTTATAGCACAGGTTATCCATTTCTCAAGATTGAGACTGGAATCAAGAATCTTTCCAAGATTTTTGACGTGAGCTGGAGGCTACCGAGGTCGGAACGCGCCAAGATTTTTTACTGGGACCAGAAATTATATAACTTCAGTTTTATTTTCCTCAAAGTTTATAAAATACTTAATCAAACTGTGGCTTCAATGAGCAAGGATGACCGTGCTTCAAATTAAAATAAAATCGAGTATCGTCTGCATATAAGAGAAATAAAAAAGCTAAGGCACAACTTTGTGTTGGTTGCTCACATAAAATCCCAACAATACAGCAAAGTTTGAGGAGAGTCTGAAAAAGTTGAATAGAAGTAAAAATACTTTCACAAGCTATTATGTAGAACCTTTAATAATCCCCCAGAAAACCAATATCTTTTTATTCCCATTCATATAAAGTTATTTAAAAAAAAAACGCTGTTTTAAAAACTGACTTTTCTTAATTAAAGCTGCTTCAGTTTTTTCTAAACAGCAGAAAATGTTAATTCATCTTTAAATTAAGCACATATGTGTTTTGATTAACATCCCATCTGCCTGAACCTTCCCTTTGTTTGCATTTACACCTGATAGGTTTTTTTTTTCATCCTCAGCCACAGCAATACCCTATCCTAACAAAGGCAGTGGATAACTCTCGTCAGGCAAGGATGAAGCGTCCTTTTTATCTTGCGTGCAACCCTGCTTAGCCAGTCACTGGTTCCATCAGCACACCGATGCCTCATACTCACCGAATGTCATCCAAACTGACGCTATTTCTGGAACAATATGTACAAGGAGTTAGTGGATGTCCACCGCTGCTACCTACACACCATGCTCATAGTTTAGATTTTTTTTTTTCTTTCTCATAATTAAAAGCTTAGAATTAAAAGCTAAAAAGTTGCAGTTCACTTGTGGGTGTCAGATCATCGGCCCAGTGAAGGGATCTTTAAATAATAAAGCCAGGAGTCCCTGCTGAAACTTCAAACTCTGCTGTAAAACTTTCTGTGTTTTTTTTGTGAGCTACTTTTCTCCACTTATCTTTATTTATCCATTGGATTGATCATAGACCGAAAAAACTGAATTCACCTGCCGCCATCTTGGTACTCCCCACTTTCAAGGAGTGTGCGCCATAAAAATGCCTGTAATGCAACGTAATTACCAGAACAATGTAATCAATACATGTATATTACATGTAAATCATCAATTTAGCACTTTTGGCACATCAGCGTCAGATATTAATATTCTTAAAAATCTGACTACAGTATTATTATTCAAAACATTTAATCGCAAAAATGTTCTGTTTTGTAGTGGATCAATATAATATGTTGTATTAGATTCATACTGAATATTCACTGCCATGTGCATATTATTTATCTTAAATTACAGTAATCTACTGATGCTATGAAACGCGCAACAGATTGTACGAAGACAGCAGGTCTTTACTCTTTATTTTAAAAGACCTCAGTGGACCTCCTCTGGACAAATTCAGCCCACATCCACTTGTCAGGTTCGATGCCGATTAACAGGACATGCGTGCATGAAAGCCGGTCTAACTAGGGAGGACCAATATGGCGGCTGTGTGTTTTCAAAGCATCCTGTACTACCAACGGCCTCTCAGCAATGCGTCCACCAGATTCAGAGATCAGTGCTTTCCTCCCTCTACAAGCTAATCAGCTATAGTTTAAAATCTAAAGAAAAGTAGGGATTTGTATCTGCACAGCTTGTACCATTGATTGTTCACATTATTGTTCATCCGTTTCCCTGACAACCGAGACATTTTCACTCCTCATAATGATGCTAATTGAAAGAGAAACTGTGCAAGGTGCTGCAGCTCCAAGTTCTACTGTTCTGTGACTTTGGTAGCTTCTCCTAGATAGCCGTCTGCATCTCAGAGATCAGCTCAAACACTTTTCATTAAGAAAGTAACTCTGCCAAATATTCGTCTGATTAACTGTAATGATGATGTAACATTTAACAAGCACAGTTAGAATCAGGTATCAAAACCTGGACTTGAAACTTTAGCGATGGGCTTTGCATAGGCCAGGAGTCGGCAACCCGCGGCTCTTTAAGCGTTCCCCTTGCGGCTCCCTGGAGCTTTTTCAAAAATGTCTGAAAATTGAGTTTTTTTTTCTTCTGTTTTAATATGGTGTGCAGGAGGTCAAACAAAAAATAATTATGCTTTCCAATGCTGTAAACATTTGTATAATAAATATATTTAAACGTAATTACCTGAGAAATCAGTGGTCAATACATGCAACCATCGCTGCGCAATAGCAGGCTGCTGGAGTGTCTCCATGGATCCCAAAGCGTCAGATATTAATATTCTTAAATCTGACTACCCAGTATTCAATGTCTCCATTAACTTACACAAATTTTGATGTGATGGATCAATATAATATGTTGTATTAGATTTTTATAGACTCCATGGACTTCATGCTGAATTTGCAATGTGATCCTATGTGCCTATTTATTTATCACAAATTACCGTAATCTACTGATGATATGAAACAGCAAGTGTGTGTGAAAGTGATGAATTTCTTTGTCCTAAAAGTCTTAAGCCCCCCTGAAAATAAGAAAAATCTTTGTTGTTGCTGTAGTGCACGTTTTGTTTCCATTCTTGTTTGTACTTTCTGGCATTATTGCAGCCTTTACTACGACCCAACAACCCCCCCAGTGCTTTCTGCCATCGTCCTATTTCCCAGAATTTCTCAGATCAGTGCTTTCCTCCTCTTCTCACCTCATTCTGAGTGGAATTCACTGCCATACTTTGGGATTCAGGCCTAATACCATTGATTGTTCACATTATTGTTCATCCGTTTCCCTGACAACCGAGACATTTTCACTCCTCATAATGATGCTAATTGAAAGAGAAACTGTGCAAGGTGCTGCAGCTCCAAGTTCTACTGTTCTGTGACTAATGGTAGCATGTCTCCTGACTTTTACATTTCTGCGGGTTCTGACAGATTTATTCTTTTTTGTTTTGGTCCCAATATGGCTCATTGAGCAGTTTGGGTTGCCTGGACCCCTGGCATAGGAAAAATAGATGAGCTATGCTGCGCGACTGTAGCTGTATGTGTTGATTATAATACAGCAGCTAACAAGGTCCCGCTTGGTTTTTAGTTGGTGCATTCTTCAAAATGATCCAGAAGCTTTTTAGACAAAGTTAAAACTGTTGGATCACCTTATTAGGACCATTATGTTGTTTTTTTTTGCTGCCACACACCTCATTTACTGACATGTTAAGTAGGTACATAGGATCGGGTTTCGCTGGTATATCTAATCTGGAACAGCCACTGAAACCAACATTGAGGTGTTTGGCTTGAATGAAAGTTTTCCATTTACAAAGACAGGGAGAAGCATTTAAGCTTCGACAAGTAGGAGATAACATGAGGAAAAAACATTATATGGAAAAAAAGAAAATAAATCTTATCAGCCAAGAAGGTAAAGGCTGGAGAAAAAATAAAAACAAAGTCAAAGCCCTGATCTAAGCTCACCAGGAGCTGGAAACTCTACAAAAACTAAAGAAAAGTATGAGATCTCTAGACCTTAAAGGTAAAAGAAACTCTTTATATAAGTATTAAGTCAGTGGAAATTATATTAATATTCCTGACTGACTTAAAACAGGAAGCAATTTTCCTGACTTTATATAAAACACAGAAAAATATGTTATGTCTTATTACATAGTGTTTATTAATATATTCTAACTGTAATTTAGATCAACTTAAGACTAAAGAAGAGTGATATGAACGTCACTGATGCGACAGCAATCATAGCCTTAATAAGAGATCCAGCAGATTTTTACTAAGATTTAAACATTAAAAAAACATTCAAAGGAATAAAGTTGAGCTTTATGCATTTTCGTCCCCAATCTATATATTTTTTTTTTTTTTTACAATCACGACCTCCATCATACGATAAGCTATTATTGTTTTGCATTGATTCATTCATTTAGTTTTTTCACAAATACAAAAACACATTGATGTGTGCAAGTTAGACCAACCTGCTCTATCTTTGAGTTCCTGGCGGTTTCGGCCCCCTCAGAAGCTGCCGAAAATACTGCAAGGAAAAGCAGAGTGTTTACAGGTGCAACAGTTCATAGGATACATACATTTTTTCAATCCAAGGAGAATACATAAAAGTCATCCTATATTTTTTAATTAAGAGGTCCAGATAAAATTGGGGTTTTTGTACAGTGGTTTAACTGTGGACTGTGGCTGAGCTCCGGCCTCTTTTCTTTAATGAAGCTGTGCCTGATGCAGCCTGGCTGCGCCAGCGTCTGCTCATTGGCGGATGTAAATCTGCTCCTGATGACAAGGCGGTGTGTGGATTCGTGGATGAAAGGTGGAAGAGTGCTTCCTCAGCTCCAGCAAGCCTGATCACGATAATTACTTCGCCGGTAAAGCGAAGCCGTAGAAAACTTGTTCCTAGCGATCGTAGTCGAAACTCTTTCTATAAGACTGAAAACTCTTTAGTCTGCTTCATCCAGTTACTAACCCTGATAAGCTGTGACAGAACATGGGGGTGAAAACATTTTCCAGGAAGGGACAGCACATGCTCATAAACTTCAAACAAACACCTCATGGTCTGCAGTTTCACCACTTCTGTAAAAGCGGGCCCTCTGCAACTGAGAACAGAAACAAAATAAATGGGTGGGGAAAATTTTGCCTTTGAGGCACAAAAAGGATAAGATTGTATTTCAGTAGAAAGGCTGATGATCTATTTCAACATCTAGTTTTCCTTTTGGGATTAATAAAAGTATTTTTAGTAGATTGAATTAACTGTGGCCTTCTGGGTTTTTCTGGACTCATCAAAAGCTATTTTTTTTTTTTATATATACTCTGACTCTACTCTTGCATCTGGATCTAAAACTAAAATTAAAAACAACACAAAAGAGTGAGATCACCTAAGAAGAAGTGTTTGTAATTTTTATTCACAGTTTTTAATGTTAACTATCTTTATGTGTATAGAGAAAAAATCCCCATGTATTAAGCAGAAGTTCATAAATTAAACATTTAACCTGCTAATTAATGTTCAATATGGAAATGTGATATTAATAAATGTATAAATGATTCCTGCTGATATCATATTCATTTGAGAAACAAAAGCATCCAAACCTACCTGAAAATTTATAAAAAGAAACACAATTAGTCTCTAATTTTACCTTTTCATTGCTTTAATAAAAGCATGTAAGGAACTATTGGATACAATAAACTATTCCTTTGTTGTTAGAATGAGTCTGAAACGAGGTTTTATTTATTTTATCAGAGTGCTTAGAAACAGAGTCGGGCTTTCTGCTCAGCACTAGGCTTGGGTTTAAATCCTGAAGGACTTTTTGCTTGTTATTAGAAACTTTATCATAGACCAGAAATAAGAAAAAGACTATAGGGTCTCTTATATTCAATATCTGCATGGCTTATCTAATTTATCTTAATTTTATAAGAGAGGTTAAAATGCTGATTCCATTGGCCAGATCATCTTATTTTCCTGTTCCAATGTAAGCTGTAGGTAAATACACTTGTTTAGAAAGACATTTTTACTAATAGTTTTCAAGGGAGAAATGCGTTTTTGCAGTGTATCTAATTGGTACATTTTTGATGTATTATATGCTTTTCAAAGATGACAAGGCAGGTGTGGGATTGGGTGGGATGAAATTTTTTGATTTTAGGGCGGCCAGCTCAGACAAAAAGCAGTACCAAACTTTCCCGATAATTTGCAGCACTTCGAATTGAGCCAAAAAACTTGTTGAATAAACTTGCCTGACACTGAAACTCTTCCTATAAAGACTGAAAACTCTTTAGTCTGCTACATCAGTTACTAACCTCGTGCGCTGTGACAAAACATGGGGGTGAAAACATTTTCCAGGAGGGACAGCACATGCTCATAGGCTTCAAACAAACACCTCATGGTCTGCAGTTTCACCACTTCTGTAAACGGGCCCTCTGCAACTAAGAACAGAAACAAAAATAAATGGGTGGAAAATTTTACCTTTGAGCAAAAAAAGGACAAAGATTGTATTTCACTAGAAAGGCTGATGATCTTTTTATATATATACATCATATATATATTCATATATATATATATTTGGGACACACATAAATATATATTTCGAAGTGAATTGAATTAACATATATTTGGTCTTCTGGGTATTTTGCTGGACTCATCAAAAGCTATATTTTTATATATTTTTTTTTTATACAATACACTGACACCTATTCATTGCATATGGATACATATAAAAACTATAAATATAAAAAAAAAACACAAAGAGTGAGATCACCTAAAGAGAAGTGTTTGCTATTTTATTAATGATTTTTAATGTTAACTGTCTTGTGTGTATCAAGAAAAAATCCCCATCTATTAAGACAGAAGGTCATAAATGAAACATTAAACCTTTGAGTCGAAGGGAAGGAAGTTGAACTAGCAAGTCAGCATTTTTGCCCAAATGAAAGAAGAAAATATCAAGGGGTCCCTGAAAGCGACTTTAGCTTATTTAATTGATTTTAACTGGGTATACAACCTGATTATTCACTGACCAGATGTACTGGTCAATAAATAACCAGTATTTTACTGCAAAACACTTGTTATATATAACACAAATATACTGAAAAATGAAATATTTTTCTCAGGATTCAATTTCTTTTATGTAGTAAATCATAAAGTCCACTCCTTGTAGAATTAAACTATTAAATTCTCATTCTAAAGGTATTCAGAGATAACATACTGTTGCGGATCTCGTCCACTATCAGCTGTATAACCACTTTTTAGAAGGAGTACAAAAACAACTCAAAGTAGCCCAAACCGTATTGAAGCACTCCAAGTTCAAGTGTTTTATTTATACAAAAAAGCCACAACAAAAGTGGCATAATAAAACAGTCCTTTTCTTTCCTCCTGATAAAACCTAAAAATCAAGAGTTTTCTCTAAAAATCAGAGGCTGGAAGTTGGGGCTCCGCTCGTTATGCTGCTTCTGGTGCGAGTGATCAGCCTGCAGCACCCACTGGCTGATCCACAGCTGACTCTGCGGCCCTCCAGCACTGTTCCACTCCCTGGCGTGCCAAACCCCTTCCAGACCGATCCAGCTAAAAAGAAGCAGCAAGGAGAACGCCAGCATCCACGCGCGCATCCAGCATCCACGCGCCAAAACCCCGCCGGAAGATATATGCCTGTCACCTGCAGATTCCGTTTCTCTCTCTCCTCCTTTTCTTTCCAGACTCTTTTTATGTCGGCTTTAATCAGCTCCTTGCTCACACCTGCTGGAGCGCAGCAGTTACGCAGCGCAATTAATGCACTCCGCCTCTCTCTGTGACAACTACTTCAGTCCAGTGTGCGCATGGATTGTCACAAAGGGAAAACAAAAACAAACCAAAACAACCCAACATGCAGGAAAAATTCAAAAGTCTAAAATAAAGGAAAACAATCATATAAAAAAAAAGAAACATCAAAACATGCAAAGCTCAAGAACAAAAATACAAAGAAAAACAAATCATATCTTCCTCTCCAAACATGCAAAGCATAAAACTAACATTAAAATGAAAGAAAACCATAAACCATATTTTTTCCCTGTGCAACACACTGACGTCACTCACTGACGCAACAGTACGTGGACGGCAGGATTGTGATTGTTTTTTTTTCCACAGTCCTCATTTTCAATAAAGCGAGAGCATATGCATTTACTGCTAAAACTAGAAAAAGTTGTAACCACAAATGTCAGGTAAATACTAAAAAAAAAATGCAAAATTTATCTGGAAAAATTTTTTGCGTGTGTGCTTTCTTTAATTGTATTTTTTCAATTTAGCAGTTCAAGATAATGATAATTCCATAGATATAATAGCGACCTTTTTCTATACCATCTTTGAGATTTAAGATGAAAACACAAGAGAAACTTAGCCTTGAAAAATGTCAGCATTTTTGCCCAAATGAAAGAAGAAAATATCAAGGGGTCCCTGAAAGCGACTTTAGCTTATTTAATTGATTTTAACTGGGTATACAACCTGATTATTCACTGACCAGATGTACTGGTCAATAAATAACCAGTATTTTACTGCAAAACACTTGTTATATATAACACAAATATACTGAAAAATGAAATATTTTTCTCAGGATTCAATTTCTTTTATGTAGTAAATCATAAAGTCCACTCCTTGTAGAATTAAACTATTAAATTCTCATTCTAAAGGTATTCAGAGATAACATACTGTTGCGGATCTCGTCCACTATAAAAGGGTCGAAGCGGATCTTGTCGACGCTCTCATCCAAGCAGTAAGTCTCATAGATCTTCTTCACCTCTTCATGCAGCATCATCTTCTCCGAGTCCGAAAGCTCAGGGCAAAGAATCCTATCATTGAATTCCTCTGAGGAATTAAGACATTTAAACAAGACGGAGTCACCGTGTGGAAGGTTTTCACTGGACTGTAGCATCAAACTGAGAGCAGCGCTGGTGCAGCAGAAGGTACGGTAGGTCAACCAGCCCACCTCCGTCCAGGTTTGAACGAGACCCACTTACCGACTGCGAGACAGAACTGGAGCACATGCACAGCTCCTTCTTGTTTCAGGAAGTTCATGAAGCGAAAGAGGAGGTCTTGCTGTTCTCGGATTTCCTTCAACTCCAGCTTAAGCACCTGGTGCAGGAAAAGAAAAAACAGGCGACGGCGAACAGATTCGGCTTTATGTGCTTGTTTGGCTTTTGGTTAAAGTTATTTCACGTGTCTCATGAGAACATGTTTCATGTATAAGTAGAGCAAAGCACTTACTGAAGGCTTTTTGTTGCGAGAATCAGAATACTTGTGTAAAAATGGAACAAGTGTTGAAGTCGGCTCTGTTGCTTCTTCGGGCTGTAGACAAAATAAATGCATATAAATGTAATCCTTTATAAATCCCAATTATGCATTCCAATCAGGATGTTTGTCAGAAAAAAATACATCAAACAAACGTCCCAATAAGGGCCAAAACTCTGTAATAATACGTTTTTTTATAGGGTTTATTTAATATTTTAGTATAAATGTCATATTTTTTGTAGCTCAATCTAAAAACAATCATCATAGTAAATAAATAAAATAAATCTCTGTGTAATTAATACATACGGGTCTCAATTAGCAAACAGTTACTTCAATAATATTCAGATTTATTTCATTAGAAATAAAAACATGCATTTAATCATAAAGTACATCCACTTTGCAACAGCATGACAGAAAATACAAACCAAACATGCTGGTGAAATGTGGTTCATCATACTTACAGGGGAGTTGTCAATGAATATCAAAATTAAATGATTCACTGTGTCCTGTAATGTAAACAAAGGGAGATTTGCTCATTTTGAATTTTCATTTTGATGTTTGTTAGAAAAATAAGCCTAATTCGCCATGAACTCACTGGATCCGCCAAATAGTCCATCGAAGGAAGGAAGACGGAACCGGCCAAGACTTCTCTAATCAGGAGAGCTAGAGATCTGAGAGGAAACAAAAAAATAAAGTAAAAGCAAAAACAAATTACACATTTAAATGGTAAAAATAGATTAAATAAATAAAGAAAAGAATCAGAGAAGACAGGGCCCAAAAAAAAGGATTCACACCAACTAAACTTTTTCACATCATGAAGATTTCGAATAAATTACACATTAAGACGAAGGTAATTTACTAAGTAGTACAAATGTTTGCATTTCGTATTATCAAGGAGAATCACAGTAAAGTGGGGTGAATAAAATGCACAAATGTGTGATGGTCTGTAACATTAAAAGCCAATAAAATACAATTAATGTATTAAGGCTGCAATGTGACAGGAGTATATTAAATGTGCATAGTCATGTTATCTGTATATACAAAAAAATAACATTTGATCATGACAAAATAAATCTACATACAATAAGCATCAGTCCTGAAAGTGTTTAGTCCTTTTTGAGCCTAAATAGAGATCCAAAACTGGGTGGTTTGAGCAGACATACACAGTCATGGCGCCATCTGCTGGCAGTATTACCAGAACTATCAGAAAGAGCCTGACTGTCCTGGAGGCAAAATAGACACGAAGCTAGGCCCAAGCTGCACTGTGTTAGGGAACCGGAGCTGCACTGTCAGGACCCAGAGCTGCAAATGTCAGGGCCCTAGAGCAGTAATGTGCTCAGGGGCCCAGAGCTGCAAATGTCAGGGGCCCAGAGCTGCAATGTCAGGCCCAGAGCTGCAAATGTCAGGCCCAGAGCTGCAATGTCAGACCCAGAGCTGCAAATGTCAGGACCCAGAGCTGCACTGTCAGGCCCAGAGCTGCAATGTCAGGACCCAGAGCTGCACTGTCAGGACTGGCCAGACCTGCACTGTCAGGACCCTGGCTGCAGAACTGCAATGTGAGGTCTCCTGCACTGTTAGAACCGGAAGTTTATTCAAAGACTTTCAAAGTAAAAGCAAAGTTGATTCGAAGCTGGCGTCGATAAACCCGCCATGAAGCTAGATTCCTTTCACAAACAAGTTTTGCTATGCTGAAAAGTTATGCTAACAGACACAATTTCACTCTACCACCAAACTCACTAACTTGAATAATACATATGTAGTACATAGAAATAACTCACTGATTTGATCTCTTAGATGGAAAAGGGCATTTGATCTAATAGATCATTTTCTAAACGACAATGCAGGTTGGCTGTCCCATGAGGACATTTTGCTTACTGTATAATTGAAACTGCTCCTATGCTCAGTTTGACACTGTCAAAAACTCTAATCTGGCAGCAAACACGTGCTGCTCGCTATTCCCGAAGGCTTCGAATACAACTTTTGGAATAAACTTCAGGTCCTGACAGTGCAGGAGACGCCATTTTGCAAGGTCTGGAACGAAGGGTCCTGACAGTGCAGATCTGCAGCCAGTCTCACTTGGTCTTTTCATTTTACAGTGATTAACTATTTTTGTTGGTAAATCATATAGAGCTTCAACTCATTGGGTTAATTTAAGCAAGCTTCAGTTTTAATTTTGTCAAGCGCAGCGGTGAGTTACCGGCAGTCTGTTGCCTTGGGCGGCAGGATGTAAGGGAAGAGGTTCTCAGTCAGCTTCCGGAGGTAGAGAAGCTCGTCTCTGCGACTACGGAGCGCTACGTGGAGATCAGGACCGTACTCATCCAGGGCAGCTTGTTGAAGATACTCTGTGTTTTTTACTGCTCCGGACAACAAGAATCAAGTTACACCTGCACTCCTGATCATAATAGAAAGATGTTAGTCCTAGAAATCAGCAATACCTTTCTGTCTTGCTTTGCTGATGATTTCAATGTGTTTCATGGAAACTTTCAGAAGCTTTTGGGTGATGAGTGAAGCAACGTCCACCTTTGACAAAACAGAGAGAAATAAGATTCAATCTCACAATTAGAAAAATGAAGCAATCAGATCATTAGAATAATGGACCGGTCGAAATGGGCCAGGATTGGGCTGGTCCATTACGTCAGAATCTCTCACTTTTTGAGTTCGGCGGACCAAAACAGCTGCAAAGAAGCGTAAAGTCACCCTCAGCTCGTCGACAAAAGACTCGTCATCCGTGATATCCCTAAAAGAAATCAATCTGTCACTTAAATCGAACACCATCACTCCCAAAAATAAACATAAAAATATACCAACCTGTACCAAGGATATACAAAATTTTCTAAGACAAGTTCCAGGATCTGTAAAAAAAAAAACAAGAACCGATGCATGAAATTGTTTTAAAATCAGTTTTATTGTTGGTCAGTGATGTCATACCTCTGACAGGGAAGCGTCCACCTTAGAGGGTATTTTCAGGTCAAGCCATGGTTGATAATTTTCCAGTAACAAAGTTGGTCTGACAAAAATGGAACAAAAATGTAAATATTGTAGTGAAAAAAACAGCTGAAAGTAATTTTAGGCAGCAGCGTTCCATTTTACAAGGTCCACTTTTTAACCTCTTTATCTTCAAATTAGTGTCTTTCTTTGGTCATTAAAGCGTGGTGCAAAAAAGTATCACATATTAGGGTGACAGGAAGAAAAAAAGGTTTTATTTTCTTAAAATAAAATGGATGTACTGCAGCATGACTTTGATTCTATCTTTTATAGAACCACCTTGTGTTGAACATCTGCCAACTGTTGCCTCTTCTGATGCCTCAATTTATACATTTTTATATATATGTGTGTGTGTGTGTGTGTGTGTGTTTTACCTTTAATTAGAATTTCTAAGCACTCTATTTATTTTAAGAATAAATAGAAATGTACGTATATTATAAATTTATGAGAGTTTTTCTAATAGCCAGAGCTAATATGCACCGTTGGGGACCAGTTGTAGCAGAAACAGTAGCTTGCAAAGGTTCCTATGTCTAAACCTGACTGTGTAAAAACTGGACCGTCCAACTATGCACGTGCAATCTGGCTCTTAGAAGGGGTCTGTTGCATGTTTGCAATAATGGACAAACATGCAAAAATTTCTGCAGTCTGGAGACTCTCTGTTAAAGAAAATTTGGAGCCGCTCTCACCAAACTTAACGCCCAATCAGCGTGCTGGCTTGAGGCTGGCTGAGCCGTGACGCGAAACGGTAGCGGGCGCATGAAGTTCGCCTAAAAGAACATGGCGTTTCAGCCGATGAAACTAGCGCTAGCATGGCTATCGAAAGCAAGTTTCTATCAGAATTACAGAGTATTTCTACACTGAAAGAAGAGCGAAAAACACTGCTCTGGAGGCTTTTCTCAGAGGAAAAAATGTTTTTTGCTCTTTCCCGACTGGTTTCAGCAAGAAAGTTTGATCTATCAATTGTGCTCCTGTTTCTGTCGCCGCTCTGTTATAGTACGCCATATGCTTCGTTGATCTGATTGGTTTATTTGGCCCCGCCTATCACCAACATAGGCCAATCAGGCTAACTTTCAGTATTTTCGCCTTCCCAAATTATTTCAACGGAAGGTTTCCAGATGGATATGTGGAGCAAATCCATCTGGCTCAGCCGTTAGGTTTGTTGCATGTCTGCAATAATGGACAAACATGCAAAAATTTCTGCAATGCTCAAGATTCACATCAATGAAAGTGGGCTTTTCTTAAACGGCCAGTCATTTTTTGTCTGTAAAAAGGTTAAAAAAAAGACAATTTAGCATTTTCTGAGGGGAAAAATTGACATGGAAGAGCATCAGGATTCAGGTCATTTACCTGTGTCTTTTACATTTAATCTTTCCACAAACAGCACAGCTGTGGCCGAGGGGAAACAGCTCCTGCTGGAAGGACTGTGGGGGAAGGTTATCTCACTTTATCAATCGGTTACTAAAAGAAAATGAGCAGCTTTGCGTTTGGACAGGGCGTCTCCTACCTTCGCCTTTGGTTTAATGGACACCAAGATGTTTGGCAGCAGAGACTCAGGCCCCAGTGAGCAGTAAAAGGTGACCACCCCGGCCAGGAAGGACCAAAACACCATGATTATGTGGATGTATCTGTGAAAACAACTCACATCATTCCAGGGGCGGTTCTAACAGGGGCCAGTGGCCCCTAACTGGTCCTGTCCCATGTACTGAATACATAAACTGCAAAAATGTAAGTCATTTTTTGCTTGAAACTAGATGTAGGTATATTTAATTAAATTTAAGGAGGTGAGACAATTTGCAGATGGAATAAAAATGATTTTATGTTAAAAAAAGGGAAAAAATACTATTATCCTTCTTTAAATGCATAGTATATATGAGATCTTGTTTTAACAAATCAAAAATTCTCCTTCGTTAAATGGCAGATCATCTTCTTTACCTGCTCAATTAATAGCAAAAACATTTAACTTTTGTAAATTATGTCTGCAGTGTAATAATAAAACACTTTCTTGTGATTTGCTGACGAATGAGAAGCATCAACTACAAGCACAGCTGTTTAATATGTTGTCTTTACAGGAAGAAAATCTTGATCTTGTAAATTATCCAAAAGCTTTAAATCAGGAGTGGCAGACCTAGTGCCCTGGGCATAGTAGTTGGGGAATCCTGAGCCCCACTCCCACAAACTGCCACTCTGGGTCCTTTGATCAAGACCCTGAACCCCCGTTTTTGGCTCCCCAGGCTACGCACATGCAGAGCACATTTCTCCAGTGTGAGATTCAGTGGCGGTTCTGTGACCAAATGTACCAGGGGGCCAGGAGGGGCCCCGCGTGTTTTCGTAAGGGGCACAGAAAGCATGAAATAAATAAAACTGGACAAGGGATTCAAATATATTAAAGAGAGCTGCATGAAGTGAAACTTCTATTCAATTTTAATTAAAGTTCTATGTCTTATTAGGCCAATATACATTCATAGTTTATAGGATTTTTACATAATATTTTACGTTTATAAAAATCTGAATTAGAACTCAAGAAACACTGATAAATTCAGCCTGTAAAAAAATTAAGAGTACTTTTATTTATTTTCCTTTTTGAAAAAATTCAGCAGATGAAAACTGGGATCATATCTCAATACCACTAAGAAGCTATCACCTTATTGTTTTGTGTGTAGATTAGTAAAAGAGAAGTAAAGAAAATGAAATACTAGATCCAATTAAAGAACCTATCAGTAACCATGTTTGTTCAACTCCAGCGCAGATCATCATCAGAATTTCTTTTGAGCATTATGTCTTCAGTACAGGGGCCATAACAGGGGCCGCATTACGATCTACAGGGGTACTTCGGCCCCTGCCGGCCCTCGCCTAGAAACCCCATGATGATTACCCTCAGTTCAGTTTATTTATATAGGCGCCACTCCACAACACATGTCATCTCAAGGCATTTTACAGTTCAACCGAATAATACAGTCCAGTTGATTGCAAAGGCCGACAGTGGAGAGGAAAAATTCCCTTTTAACAGGAAGAAACCTCCAGCAGAACCACAGGCTCAGATGGCCGACTGGGGTTCAAGGAGACAGAAGCAGAGTATGGAAAAAGCAGCTGTAAAAAGCGGCCCGGTCCAGGAAACACACAGCTTTTCGCCAGCCAGCCAGCTCCCCATGTCAGAGGATGAAGAGAGCACATCCAGTTAGTCACAGTCAGAGAAACAGGACTACACTGAAAACAGATTATTTTTTTAATCAAATAAAATCTGTTTAGTGTTTCATCAGAATGAGTTGTTTCTGCCTGTCGTGGCACAAGACTAAAACGAGTTTCTTTGGTGAATAACAGCTGGGGGACTTCTGCAGCCCCCCTTTTTCAGCCAAAGCAGCCACAAGCAGTCATTAGCTGGAAGTCACAGAGGTGTGAAAAACCTACCCCCCTTCCAGTGATGGCAGAACAAAACCACAGAGCACACAGGGATTCTTTTCTCCCTTTTGTTCACTTTTTGTTGTCTGATTGCTTCTGCTCCTGCTCAAACTGGGGCCCAACAGGCCCACAGTGGAGATGCAGGCCCCAGGGAATCAGATCCCCAGAACCATCATTGCGATGAGTCAGAACTCTTCAGAACCTAACTGCTGCAAACAGAACCTTTTGCAACACATTTTGAGTTTCAGAACTTACAGAGCCAAACTGGATGAAGACCATGCCCTGGTGAGAGACTGAGGGGACCCTGCAGGAGACTGAGACAAAGAACCCTGACTGCAGAGCCGCAAAACTGATGAAACTCAAGCTTTCCAAACGGACATGGAAAAAAGGTTTGCAGGTCTGGCATGATTGGACAGAACAAGCAATGTGTGTTTTGATGATGCTAATCATATCGTGTGTTTACTGCTGAGTAAAGACAACGCTAATTGATGCAAAGAATGGACTGACGTCACATCGGCTACAGGAATCATGTTGAGTTTGTTGCTAAAGCTAGATGTTTTTATTCAAAATTTAAACACTGATATAACATTAGTGTTTGTCCAAATGCATTTTACAGCCAAGTTTACGGCATTTAGAGGATCCTGGATGTTCAGCTGCGATGCAGGGCAAAGAATCATTTAACTAAAGGTTTTGCAGAAAAAATGATTTAATAAAACCATTATTTTGGGCCAAATAAGGTTTTTATTCGCCGGGAAGTATCATGAATTGGTCTGGAAAAACGGGTCTGGCTAATGGCTGTCGGCTCCATGGAGGGTCTGCCTGCCTGCCTGCTTGTCAACACTGGAGACGCGTGATGTCACCGCGCCGCGCGCCCGGCTCCTGTAGTTCTGCTCAGGTCCGTTCATCCAGGGGCGTAGCCAGAAGATTTTTTATAAGGGTGGCCGAAAGTAAATAGGCACCAAAACCTCAGGGTCAGTCTACACTGCTCCAACAGGAAATTAACGAGCACAACGTCCATATTTTCTAAAATAAAGACAAACTATACTTTCCTTTCCCCACAACCTTACAACAATGTAACAAATAGACAAAACATATACAAACATCCCTGCTTTTAGATACAAAAAGGTAAAGTGGATAAAATTCTGTGCTGGCTGGGAATAGAATTTTAACTATAGAAGCACTTACACTACTGAAGTTATCAATTCTAATGTTTTCTGTAACTAGTAAAATGGTGAATATGTTAAGGAAAGTACAAGAAATATCTGCATAGAATTGATTATTTAATGCGTCTGTTCCAGCGCATATCATTACTAGAATTTCTTTTGAGTATTATTATGTCTTTCTGTACAGGGACCCCTAGATGATCTACAGAGTACGGCATCCCGCTGGCCCCTCGCCTAGAACCGCCCATGGTGAGATTTCAACTTCTATTCAGTGTATTTCTATAGCAGGAATTCACAACACCTGATCATCTCAAGACACTTTACAGTTCGCCAGATCATACAGTCAAATTGGTTTTATGACAGCGTGAGAGGAAAAATTCCCTTTTAACAGGAAGAAACCTCCAGCAGAACCAGGCTCCAGAATGAGCGCCACTGCTGAGGCTACTGGGGTTCAAGGAGCAGAAGCAGACATAGAAAAAGCAGCTGTAAACGGCCAGACAAATAGTCAGGAGGCGAGCTCCGAGCCAGCTCCCATGTCAGAGGATGAAGAGAGCACATCCAGTTAGTCACAGTCAGAGAAACAGGACTACACTGGAAACAGGCCAAGCTTCAACATCTAGAAACAAAGGTGTTGATGGCAGCAGCACAGCTGATATTTCTCCAGGATGGAGTCACAGCCAAACAGGAACAGACCAGAGGAAGCTACTATGAGAAAAAGCTGAGAGATAACAATAATATTTAATTATTATTATTATGTTATAATAAAATAAAAACATGGGTTCTATTTCTGTTCTTTTTTTGTGTTGTTGTAAAGCCACTGCCCCCCCTGCTAAACTTCGATAACAAACCGCCAGCTGACAAACAATCATTGCATCACGTCAGGTCAACACGTGATGCGTTCAGGGACCCCGGTTTAACTCACCTATTTAAAAGCAGAGTGGAGAGCAGCAGGAGCAGCAGCAGGAAACAGAAGACGGGGTACTGCCGACCGAGCTCTCTGAGCCGCTCCAGCTTCATGCCGCGCCTGGTCAGCCGCAGAAATGCCCTCATGCTCCCCATCTTCATATCGCCACGAAAAACAACAAAAATGACGTCACACTCAGCTGAGCTGCAGATTATTGAAAATAGAGCGTTATGCTGCAGGTTTGTGCTGCATTTCCAGCCAGTTTACGGCTGAGGATGCGGTGGATGTTCAGCTGCGATGCAGCAGAGGATGAATCTGCAGGAAAATGACAGAAAGACGGGAGGATCGGCGCAGGCGTGGATCGCTGGAAGCCTCAGAGGGTCGGGGTCTGGCTAATGGCTGTCGGCTCCATGGAGGGTCTGCCTGCCTGCCTGCTTGTCAACACTGGAGACGCGTGATGTCACCGCGCCGCGCGCCCGGCTCCTGTAGTTCTGCTCAGGTCCGTTCATCCAGGGGCGTAGCCAGAAGATTTTTTATAAGGGTGGCCGAAAGTAAATAGGCACCAAAACCTCAGGGTCAGTCTACACTGCTCCAACAGGAAAATTAACAAGCACAACGTCCATATTTTCCAAACTAAAGACAAACTATATTTTCCCACAGCCTTTGAATCCGTGTAACATTCGTTCTTTCTATTTTCAATTGTCAAGTCAAAAAAAATAAAAATTGACTGATTTTTTGTTTTTGTTTTTTATGGTTAAACCTAAAACGAAAGGATTTGTTTTTCATATATCAATTCTAAAGCTCAGATCAAGAATATGAAATGGAAAAACGGACAGGCATTTTTAAACACCACACTGAAAGCGAAAGTCATATTTTTTTATCTTTTAATGGCATTTTTGCTTTTCTTCGTACTCTATATAAGCTACTGGAACCAGAATTTCCCTTAAGGAGTAATCCCAACAGATAAAGTTGAGTCTAATTTGAATTTACCTCCCATAATACAAATGCCTGCACTTCCAAAATATTTAAATTCTTACATACAAGTCTTCAAATTTAAACCCATTTAAAATTTACATATAAATTTATGAAACAAGCACTTTGTCTAAATTGTCATAGAACAGGGTTTATACATGAATGAGTAACTTTTATTTAATGCTCTTTTAATGCTCTTAGAAATAATCTTGATATCAACAAATACCCATGACTTATCTATATATATATATACACACAGCAAAATCCTTCAAGTGGACTGGCTGCAGCCATGTCCCGAGTTCATGGTTTTCCCGCCACTTTGGTTCAAATTTGCATTTTCCCCCCCCATTCTCTAGCCTTTTCTCCGCCTCAAGCTTCTTTTCCGAAGCATTTTAATGCATTTAATTTTCAAATTTAATGAATTTTAATGCCAATTAAGGCCTTAATTTAAAAAAAAATTATAATTTCATGACTTTTAATGATTTTTAATGACCCACGGAAACCCTGATTTTAGCTACTTGATCAAGTTGACTGAATCCACTTGATGCCCATTTCCAGTTGGTTTATTAGACCCAAGACATTCTTAAACCACCACACTGATCTCAGAAAATTTTTGATTAACCAGATAACCAGTGCGGTTTTAAGATTGAATTCAAGTTGGAGTACCCAGAGAGTACCTACGTGTCTACACATGGCAGTTGTGCTACCAAAACATTAGCTGAAGTCGTTGCTTGTCAAACAAAAAAAGACCATTTGTACTATAAACTCTTTTCTTTGCCCATAATTTAAGCTGGCTTCCAAAAATTTTAAACATTAGTTACCCAAAGAGTAGGACACAGATAGAAATCAAAAACTTTATTACAAAAATAAGTTACACTCACCTCCATTTTACAGTATAAAACAATTTATTTGCAGGAATGCAAAAAATGTTGTTGGCCACCAACAATAGTTTAAAACTGCTAACATTTTTTTTTTCCAAAAGGTGGTTGTTATGCTTTTTTTACTGAGGGAGTTAACTGTATAGAAAACTGGGATTGACAAACAGTTTCCTTTATGCTATTACTTGGAAACGATTAATTCACTGCAGTATCCCTTCTACCACTGCGGGTCTGCGATCCCTTCCAGTCACGACAGCTGAAGAAGTTAGGCACACATGCTCATCGACTGGAAAATATGGCAATTCAGTCATCCTTCCGAACCAACCCTCGAGATCTTCTACACGGATGCCGTCTTATGACGTAGGAAGGGACCAGTCAGGGTGATCATGATTTAACGAGATGGTTTTCACTCTGTTGACATTATTCTGATGTTTGAAAATGTATTTCATGAATATAAAAAACCAACCCTGCAAGATAAAACAGTGGCACAAAAGGGAAACTGCAGGGCCTTATTTTTGTATTTTTTTTTTTCTGATCAAAGGCATATGGATGCCTTTGACGCTTAGCCTTTACAAAAACGTAACATTTTCCGAAAAACTATACAACCAGTAACTACATACTCTGAAGAAGCAAGGCAGCTAATTCAGTTCAAAATAGGATAAAAGCAGGGCTCGTTCAGACTCATCATATGAGATTGTTTTGCATGCCCAGCTTGACTGTTTACAGCCTGCAGAGCTGCAGCTAAAAGGAGTAGATTAAATTAAGTACGTCGTTTTAGGGCTGCAGCTCTAGTGCATATTTTGTTGGAAAACAAGCCCTGCTTTCATCTATATAGTTTCCCTATTTACAGTACAGGCCGGGTAGTTTAGTCCTCTGTACTGAGGTAGTCAACCAACCCTTAAAGACCAGTTCTGAAAAGAACCACTTTCCTGGAATGCCTGACCTATCCATGCCAGGTGGGTACACCCTAAAACCCTGCAAATGTTCTATTTCAAACATCCAGATCAAACAATAACAAGAATATTTCCACAATAAAAATTGCGATTAGCACAAAAATATACAATAGTATCAAGCTCCTTTGAGCCACTTCAAACCTAACAACTTAAAAAGTGCAATTTCTTCAATAATTATTTTTTTCTTTTAATGGCATGTTTAGGGACAGGGAAGGGGTAGATTGTAAGGGCAATTCATCCAGCCCTGAGAACCAGGGCAAAAAAAAAAGGGAGTCCTAACAAAAAGGCTTTGATGGGTATATTCAGAGTATTCTGATTATTATCTTCTTTTTTTTTTTTATCTTTTTCTTTTTTTTTTTGCTTTTTTAAGGGTGGCAGTTCATGGAGACACGGAGCAATAATAAAAATGGGTGGAGGGGAGATGTTTCTTCTTCTGTAAGGCTGGAATTTCACTGAACCTTTTTCTTGCTGTTGTCTTTCAACATCCATTGCAGCTTATGGTGTAAACCCACACATCGAGTCAGTCTTCACTGTGACAGGTCAGGAACGCCCTCGGCCCCGCTTCCCCGCTGGAATTAAAAAAATAATAAGTCAGACAAAACACTTTATTTTTCTCAATTAATAGTCTTATTTCGCCACAGATGATGTCAGGGGGACTAATCTTTTTTAATGATTTTCCGGGAGAAACCTACATGAACCCTTATGATCAAAATACCTAAAATCAAATATTAGGAGTTTTGAGGCTTTCCATTATCTCTCTGTGCAATGCAGAGATGCTAATAGGGGTTCTTATAATGTATAGAATAAATTTCAATAATCTTATCTTGCCTTCCTATAAAAAATAAAATCCTGATGTTATCCATAAAGCTTTCCTGTTGTCTTCTATTCGCTTAGACTCACTTTAACATTTTTAACTGAGTTTAAAGTTTGTCTAAACAGTAATTAGTCTCATTTTAATAATAAAAAGCCTACAGGGAAGCTCTCCAGATGGACCAAACAGGTCTTAAAAAGCCAAGTTAAAGCTTTTTCAGGGTTCTTCTTTTAAACAACTTGTCATCATTGTGATTATTCCTTATTTAAATTAATTACACACCAAGGAGTTTTCTATACTTTGTTTTCTAATACAATTATATACCATTTGGAATTCATGTAGACTGCAATTTAATTTTGCACTTTATTTGTTTTATCAGTCTCCTGCAGTGCTTCATTAAAAGGTCATCGATCCAAATGACGGATGTTTCTGTGAAATATTTTCCATGTTTAAAATTCCAGCTATAGATTTTATCACAGAGATGTTCTATATATAATAGATTGGAAAACATTCGTACCATTTCAAACCTCTGGTTTACCTCTGATTGTTCCGAGGCCTCCGCGCTGAGTGAAGCCCACTCGGCCCCTCGGTGTGATTACACCGCGGCCTCTGGTCTGACTGGCACCTCCACGGACTCCTCTGGCCCCTCGTCCTCGCAGAGACCCTTGGAAGTCATCATAACCATAACCGTAGGGGTCCTCGTAGCCCCCCCGGTAGTTGTGGTAATCATATCCATAGTAATCGTAATAGTCTTCATAGCCGTAGTAATCATAGGAATAACCGCCCCTTCCACCTCTTCCTCGGCCTCTTGTGGGTGGCGGCATGTGAGGAGGCCCATGCATAGTAGTATTCATCATACCTAGAAAGAAATATATAGATTCCAACTTATATTGATAATTTAGTGATTTATATTAATTTTGTATGAAGCAGTTTAGAGGGAATAAAACTGCCTCTCACTTGATCTGTTAATTACATGTTGCCAAACCTAGCCTGAGTAGCTTTGTTCCTGCTTACATTTGTGTTTTGGCAGCTTGTCTCTGGGCTTTGCGTTCTTTCCTCTTCTGGTCAGGGGGCTTGGCAAAGACTATTTCAATGTGCTCTCCTTCCAGTTCTTTACCATTGAGCTCAGTTAAAGCCTACAAAAGCAAAAATACTTTATTTTTTAAAAACATCCTGTGGCGACATGTCAAATACATGAATAATTGTAGAATTCTTTCAAACCTTCAAAGCACCGTCTCTTTCTTCAAAGTGGATGAAGGCGTAGTCTTTCAATTTTTTCACTCTCTCCAGCTTCCCAAACTGACTAAATGTTTTCTCAAGCGCCTCCTCTGTAACAGTGGTAGCTAGATTCCTCACGAAAAGCACCTTGACCTAAAGAAATACGGGTTTATTTCAATTTAACAGAAGATGGGCCACTTAGAATCAAAGAGACAATATAGACTTCAATATGGCCGTTTCCTTCTTTAGATCAGAGGCTACGTTACTTACCTTAGCCATGACTTCAGGGTCTGGGTCCTCAATGGGATCGGCCCATTCCACCGTAACCACGTTTCCCCACACCTTGACCTTTCCGCTCATGAGTCTGCGCCGAGCCTGAGCTGCCGTCTTGTGGTCTTCATACTCCAGGAAGCAAAAGCCTCGGTTCTTCTTCTTGTCGTCTGGCTGGTGGTATAATATGACATCATTTAGACCTTCTGTAGAGACAAAGACAAAGAAGAGAAAAGCTGTGAGTATTTTCCCCCACACACACACAATTTATTACACATCTTAGTCAACAATTTTTGAACATTTTCCAACATTTTTAATGGTAGATTATAATTCAAGGTCAAATTTTTCACTAAAAATAAAACAATAGGCTTAAAATATCCAAGACTGAAAGTCAAAATTAACACAAAGGAAAGCCAGGTAAGACAGCTTTGGTGTTTTGTTTTGTACATATCAGACTTCACCAAGTTCATTAAGGGCCTACCGCAGCTTTATTGATTGACTTTATTGATCTCTACCAATTATTTATAAACGAAACTTCGATTTACAAAGAGCACACTGCTCTGGTATCCCATCTTTAATTTATGCCGTTTTTGCCACCTAGAGAGACAACATGCCCTCTGAGGTTAATGACATGTTATTGCTTTTTTTAGGTTTTTAAAGGCCAATTAGTTGCTGTGAAGGGCTTTATTTGACCTAAAGGGCCACAAGTTTGATATATGTGCTGTAAAAGCTGCACTCACTAAACGTAAAAAAAAAAAAACTGAAAAAGGGCTGACAAGTCAGAGACTCACCTGTAACTTTAGCAAATTCTTCGACAATCTGCTCTTTTGTTTTACTCTTGGGGATGGAGCCAACAAAGAGTCTATTATTGGCCACAGAAATGCATACGCCGATGTGTTTACCCGGTCGAATTTCATTGTTGTTGCACTGTGGATATTTGAAGAACAGTTTTAGATTAAAATCTAAAATAAAATGAAAAAGTCAAAACTATTTTTCCATCTTATATCAGCATCTATCCTCTACATGTAGAAGTAAAATACTAGCGTAGCAAATGCTACACCAGGTTCCCTCCGTCAGTGTAAAAAAGCTTCATAATTGCAGTGAAGCATGCATACCAATTTGACAGCTTGTTGTGCAGACTCTTTTGTGCAGTAAGTCACAAAAGCATAGCCTCTGTTGAGACCACTTAGAGGATCCATCATCAGGCGGAGGTCCCAGATGGTGCCGGCTTTCTCAAACAGCGGAACCAGCTCATCCTCAAACAGGTCTCTGGGAATCTTCCCAACAAATATCTGTATGGTAGATAAAAAAATAAAAATAATAATCATGAAAATTGTTTAAAAAATGTGAAGAAACAAAGCAATGGGTGAAACTTGGGGGAAGGTGTCTCGTCAGCTCTTAGCGGTAAGCTATCACTGTAACCTTGGTTACTACAGCAGACAACAAAGCTTCATCATTTGGACACCAAGACCTTAAGCAACATTAGATAAGCCTTAAAAAGAAGGAACCAACAAAGCAGCAAAGTGAAGTGAGGGTTGCATACCTCTGTACCGATGGTGGGTTGTGTTCCAGAATGGGCAGCCTCTGGTGGAGGTCCCCCATACTTCCTTTGTCCCGTTGTCACATCAAGCGTGTAGCCAGTTCGATCCAGCAGAGCCTAAAACCAAAGAACAAAACTCAGCTTTAATAATAACTTCATACATGTGAAATAAAAATGTAAAAATTCTATTTATCGTTGTAAGATAAAAATTAAACACCACATAGCTGTTAGCCACTGTTAAAAGCAGACAAACTCCTCCACAAATTAATAACTTGGATGGTTTCTCACTTTGATTTTGGCTTCATCTGGTCCTTTGTTGGTGTCCGACACTTTGGTCCCTTGTTTCTCTCTTTGTCTGTATGTCTTCATCACGCCACAAAGAAAGGCACTTTTGTTCTGTAAAAAATACAAAAGAAAAAAAAAACAACTCAGAATGAAGAGATTGCAGATCACATCAGCCAATGTCATCAAAACCTCATTCAATGCAACTGTTATGGTTAACATTCATAGAATATATATTCTAGATTGGATATTTTAATGATAAAACAGTGAAACTTGTGCAACAGATGTGCATAAAGAAACCCACTTCTCTTTCATGATAATTCAGTTATTAGTAAGGCATACCTGAACATGTGAGAGGTCGCTGTCCTTGAATTGTAAAAGGACTTGGAGAGCACCTTCTTCGTTGAACTCTTTCAGAGCCTCGATTGCTCGGTCATCTAAATCACTGTGTGACACCAAACCTGCAGGATGGGCGAAAGAGAAAAGTGCTACCAAAAACGTGAAACATATGAAAAGAACGCTGTGTCTAAAGTTTTTCCACATCAGCTCCTTAGAAGCATTCAAGTAAATAATTACTTTAACTTAAAGGGGATTTGAAGTGGTGGACAAGCCTGCATTTATGTTGTAATCATCACAGTTCATAAGAAATAATCACAACACATGCAAAGTGCATTCCAGTACAACCCTGATTCCAAATTCAGCCCCATCTGGCCAAGACCAGCCGTTTCTTTCTAGATATGACAATTCCCTCCCCTAAACAAAATTGTCTGAAGTAAAAGTGGCCCAAAAAAGTTCAACGTAGAAACTTAATTGCCAGTCCGGGTGAGGTCATCCAAAAACTTGGGAGAAAAAGATCAAGGCGCCATGTTGGGGATATCCAATCACACAGATGGTGTATAATTAAATATTTTGAAGCACTGCAGTACCCATTTTGGTTGGAAACCACAAAAAGTTGCTTCAGGATCCCAATTCCCCATCCCCCACTCAGAAAGGTGATAAAATAACAGCACATGCATGAATTTATACAAAGAATTGCATATTAAATATGCAAATGTATTCATAATGCCTTACCTGCTATGTAAATTTCATCTAGTTTTTCAGCAACTTTCTGTGGTAAACCAGCTTCTAATAAAGTCTGGAAGTGCTCAGAATGGGTAACTGCAGCAGAGGTGTCCATTGGCTCTTCTGGACCATTTCCATTTATATGTTCTGTGGCCATGTCTCCAGAAATCTGTATAAATGCAATGAGCCAAATTAATCCTGGGTCAAGGGCAAGACTTTGGATGTGTTAAAGCCTCAGATTTGTCAGCAATGTCATCTTAGAAACACACGAATACAAACAATTGATGTCATCCTCGGATATGGAAAAAATGTACAAGTGTGTCCAATATATAAATGGGACAGTGCATTGTGAAAGAAGCTGCGGTTTTTGCAATCCTTTAGTGGCAACAAACTTTACATCTTGATATTATAATGGCAGCTTCCAGCTTGGAAGGAGCCCCAAATCATTAAGGCAAGACAGACAATACATGTCATTTTATTTAAACAAAAAACTTAAAACAAATAAAACACTGGTAGTTTTAAGGTTGGTTTAAAAGAAAATGGTGGAGGAGCTTTGTTATTAGCTTAAAATAAAAAAATCAGACATTAAAGTTTTACCATCTTAGCTTCTTACATCCAGAATTGCTGCTAAACTAACAGTTAACCACCTTCTCACCACTTCCTTCAGCTGATAAACGCGTTCAGACAAGATGCCCTGGCTTCCGGTTGCTGACCATTAAGAAAAAATGTCTTAATGTGTTTGGGGCACACCGTGAATGCTTAAAATGTACCTAAATGAAGCTTATTTTACGGTAGTAAACGGATAACCGTTTCAGATAAGATCAAACTGGCCCCTTCACATTTCAGCAGCAAGCTAAGCTAATTCTTTTCGGGGCTAAGCTTTTTCTCTGCTAGTACTAGCTTGAAATCTAATTACTTCAAACGTCTGCTGGTCAGTCTCCCAAACACGTGTTGTCTGTGGTTAAAACATTACTGCTGAAGAAAAGTGTACGTTTTATTCTACAAATACAACAAAGTCAACAAATTTCAAAGCGCAAATTGCACGGTTTATTTTATATTTTTCTGGTTTATTTCCGTTTGAGGTTATGATGTTATGACACATACGATACCGTTAGCAGGCTAGCCGGCTAGCGCGCAAAGCTAACTCCGGAGCATTTCTGGGACAATAACACGGCGCTCGTGTCTGCTTTTTCAGCGGAAAGTGCGGCTGCTGATTAAATAAACCTAATACATCGGTAAAAGTACAATTGTAAGGCAGTTTTTAATATATTTTGTACACATATCGGGCTTCCTTATTGAGCTATATTAGCATAAATTGACAATGAGCATGTCAGATCCATGATCTGTCAAAATGAGCTAGCTGACGCTAGCATGCTAACTCGCACGGTGTGTGAGGCCATTGTTAGAGCGTCATTTCTGGGTACAAACTTACTAAATAATAAAGCAAGCTTTTTACATTTAAAGTGTTTTAACGGGACCTTAAAGGCTAAGCGTTTAGCTCATCGGATGCGTGGTTAGTCAACGTGCCGCCACATAGGAAGAGTCCATTTTCAAAAAGCCGGTCTGGACAACTCGTTCCCAACCACCACCAGTTTCCACATTGTTTGAAACAGCGCCGCACGATTCGGGGGGTTTAGCACTAAATAAAACATCGCTGACAAGACAGTTGAGAAGCATTCGCCCTACCTGCCACTGGCACACCAATGTGTGTGGTGCTGATTGTATAGGAAGATAAAAGTGATATTTAAAAGACGGAAAAAGTGTAAAACTCCCGGCACTGATCCGACTTCAGTCATTCACTCTTGATGATGTAAAATGGCTGCCACGTTCACGCCTCGAGTTTTGTCTCGTCGATGGGGTTTCTTGGACAGCCCTGCACGGGCTTGCCTTGTAGAGCGGCGGGTCATCCGCAGCCTCATCCAACACAATTACCGCGCGGACAGCAGACACGTTCCCTCCAAACAACAGCGCATTCAGACATGTTGTTCTATTACTGAGCAGACCTGCTACAGTTAAACAAAAAAATAAACACAAGCGGATTAACTATTGACATCAAATAAAGAATTGAAATTGGAAAAATGAACGAAACGAGAAAAAGGTTCCCCTGTCTAACATCCCCACCCACCAAAGGGAAACAAAACAAAAGGAACTGAGTACTAAACTTAAAAATCCAAGGTTTTTTAAAGGCATATTTTACATTTTGCACATTGTACTCTGCAAAAGAAAAAATGAAATCATACATGCATATTCATTTTCCACTTTTTCATAACGCATGATCATAATCCTAATCTAATCACTTTTCATAACCTCATGATCATGAAGAAATCTAATCTAATCACTTTTTCATAACCTCCTTGTTGATCATAATCCTAATAATCTAATCTGATCTTAAAAATAATTTTGCCAGGATTTTGCAGTAACCAGCATAGACAATGACATAAATAAGAACTTTAAAACAAAAGGTTAAAGATTTTTTAAAAGCATAATATGTGTGAGTGTGTAGATGTATGGAAGAAGAATTAGGGCCACTGAAACAATAAAAAAATAAGTTAACAGATTTTAAAAAAAATTATTTTTAGTTATGAGAAAAAAAAAATACTTTTAATCTGACCTTAATCTCAGAATTCTGACTTTTTTCTCAAAAAATTCTGACGCTATTCTTATTATTCAGGCTATTTTTCTCAAAAATTCTGATTCTTTAATCTCCAGGAGAATTCTGATGTTATTCTCAGAATTCTGACTTTTTCTGAGATTCTGAATTTAATCTCAGAATTCGGATTCTTTTAACATCAACATTCCCCAAAAATGAATCACAAGAATTCCTGATTCTTTTTCTGTGAATTCTGACTTTAATTTCAGAATTCTGACTTCGAATTCCTTGACAGGTATCAAAACATGTTAGCATCGCTAAGCCATAGTCATGTCTTCGTTTTAGAGACTACCAACTAGCTCTTCCTTGTATTAATGACCTTCTGCTCTTCTACCATTAATGAAGTAGCATCATCGTTTGACCCTCGGGCACGTAAAAAAGTCACCTAATTCGCCATTTTCCCACCAATGTGTAACTTATTGGCCCTCCCCAAAAACTCACATCTTTATCAGTGAATCTAGAATGTTCTTAGAGCATCTTTTAGTGCCCATTTCCTAAGCATTACATGCGCGATCCCAAAATTCTAAGCCGGCAGTTTAAAGGGTCAGAATTCAGCTGAGAAAGAGGTCATGCTCTTTCTGGAGATTAAAGTCAGTCAGAATTCTGACTTCGTTTTTCCCATTTTAAAACAAAATACATATTTACAAATTAGTTACGCATTATTTTTCCAGTGGCCCTGAAACGCTCTTTCATATAAAGTGTCCACTGTGGTAATCATCAGTTTCGTAGACTCGTGAACATAATCTTTGAGGACTGAAATCTCATTCACACTGTTTTATCTAGAATAACAGTCCAGGCGACTCATAAATTCACATGCTCTGAGGGTGGCATGTTTTCATCTGGGCACAGAAAGCGATGGACATCAAATAAAAACTAGGCAGCGGTAGTTGTACTCATTTAAAACCTATATGTTAGGTTAGATTCAGAACCAAGAACCCCTTGCAGCTCTGCATTGAATGGAGTTACATTTCTGGCATCGTTTAGTTAAGTTCAATGTTCCAATTGAAAACTTGTATTTTTGGCTTGAAAATATTAATTTGGATCTAATCATGTTTAACAAAATTAAAAACCCCTTTATCATAGAAAAAAAAAAAAACACTAAATCATGGGTAACCAATTAAAAATCAGTGGGGTCCGAATAAAGAAAAATCAACAACCAATAAAAGTCCAGAGATTTTTTTAAATTATAATCTGTTACTTCCATTTTAAAACAGACGTTTAACCTGAAATAAAATAAGGTGTGTCATGCATCCATGTTATACAAATGACTTTAAACTGAATCTGACTGTTTTGTTTTTTCTTTATTTTTTATGGCTTTAATTAGAGAAGTGGGCTTTACGCTGCCTTGCAAGGCTTTAAACCTGGGTTTGATTGAAGACATAGCCATTCTTAAAGCATATATCAAGGGAGCTCATTTTGAGCCTGGATCCAGATTTATTTTTCATTCTGTTCATGGTGGAGAATCCTGCTTCACAGCAGCAGGCAGAGATGGCAAAAGTACTCACTTTCCGTCCGTACTTGAGTAAAAGTACAGATACTTGTGTTAAAAATACTCTGGTAAAAAGTGGAAGTACTGATTAAACTTCTTTACTCAAGTAAAAAAGTAACAAAGTACAGGCTTATTAAATTTACTTCAGTATAAAAGTAAAAGTATGTAACCACTTTTTTCATGCCGCTGCCTACATTTTAAATGGATGTCTGCCAATCTGGACTAGATCTCCGTTGTGTTCATTTTCAATCATCTCTGTCGCCCATGCTACTATGCTAACGCCACACCGCTACCAAGCTGCAAATGATTTGTCCAGCTAATGAATACCGCCGAATATCTCCATTCATCTTGTAGTGGTGCTGTGCGCCAAATGTAGCATAGATTCCCTTCCAATTAGATTGAATTTGGTATTGATGACGTGAAAAATAATAAGCGGTAACTCCACTGAAATGATTCAAAACTAAAGTAATACGAGCCAATTTTTTAAAAATGTAAGGAGTAGAAACAGCAGATATTTGTGTAAAAATGTGAGAAGTAGAAAGTAAAAAGTCACCATAAGGAAATAAGTAGCAAAAGTTAAGAGTAAAAACATCAGAAAAATCTACTTGAGTACAGTAACAAAGTATTTGTGCTGCTTATTTCCCCTCTCTATGTTCAGCAGGCTGAGCCGACTTTTCATGCTGTCTCTAAATGTTCAGGGTCATCTTTCAAGCACCATTTCACTGGATCATTCAAAAGTACATAACACAGTCCTTCTTTCCAGCTGTAGCCATGATCTGCTTATCTGCTCTCCATTTTCACTGCTTTTATATGTTGTTATCAAACAGAGCATTTTAGTGCCACAGGTTTTGCCTTTAATAAAAAACAGCATGCAGCAACAATGGCCCAGTAATGACAGCTAATTAACCATACATGTAACAGGAGCAGCCTGGGGCCCCAGGCAACCGCTCTGGAGGGGCCTACACTTTAAAAAACTCGAAATCTAGACAAGCGGTCTTTGTTCTGTTGTTCTTTACTTTTGCTCCTTGTTTTATAGATTTATTGGTTTAATTCAGTTTTGTTGTAATTTCTAGCCAGCAGTTAGTTTTCATGTTTTTCTGATCGCCCTCTTGTCCGTGACCTCTGCACTAAATCCCCAGTTGGCTCTAGTTGTCTATCTATCAAAGATGAAAAGCTCCGCTTTCGGCTGATAATGAGCCCTCTCTTTGTCACATCTGTCTCAGAAATATATATATGCCCTCTGCTTTCACTCTTTGTTGGTGAAATCAGTCTTAGAACTGTCCTCCCAGACATTTGTGGTTTCCAAAATTCGTCTCTCCCTGGCTTTAGTTTTTGTTTGCTTTTCCCTTAAATGTTTAAAATAATAGTAGTGATGTTATGAGATGCTCAGTGGAGCACTGAGAAAGCGTTTGCTTGAGTAATGGAGGTGCCGGGTTTTCCACCCGAGGGGGTCTTTCTGCATGGGATTGCATGTTCCCCTGAGCATGCAAAATTGATGGCTCTCCAGGCTTACTCCTACCGTTCCTCCCACAGTCCAAAAACATTCGGTGTTAGGTTAACTGACTTCTCTAAAAATTTTCCTTAGGCATCTAAACAGCCTCAGTGTTCAGTCAAGATGGGCTGTTTGTCTTTGTTGTTGTCAGCTGTGATAAAATTTGGATAGATTCCAGGTTGTACCCCTGGTTGTTTTTCCAAGACAGCTCTAGATAGGTTACCAGCTAAGTTTGTGACCTAAACAATAAGAGTGATGGAAAATGGGATAAAATACCACCTGCCAAGGGCCAGTGTTAAGAAGTATTTTCTCCCAGATCAGACTATCTACATGAGTGGCGTCCTCTGTAAGGGACAGACTCTCACGCTAGAATTTGATGGTTCAAGACCTGTCTGTCTCTTTTGAAAGTTGCGATTAAACTTAATTATTTTGGCTGATGAGACTAATTTGCATTGTTTTGCTAGAATAAAAATATAGATTGGGTAAATTAGGTCCAGTTTAGATTAAAAGATTGGTTGAACACAACTTCCAACCTTATAAACCAAAACCAAAAAACATGGGACAAAACTATCATGTTTGAATAAAAATGACTAAGATTTTTCATTTTGTTCATCATTGCTTCCAATTTGCACAAACACTTTCACTGTCTGCTTGAGTTTTTTTCACTAAAATGGCAGAAAAACTCCTTGCACCTTAAATGATTGTTCTAAGAAATTTTAGAGTTAAAAAAAAACTTACAAAAGACCTTTTTATTATACACACCAACCATTAACAATTTCAAGGGAACTTAAAAAGAGGAAAAAGAAAAACAGATGCAAAAAAACTGTAGTTCTGCTGTCCACCAGTAGGTGGTGACATGTTCACATGAAGCCTCATTGAACTGTGGGGATCGTTGAAGCAATTTGGCCAAACGGTTCAATGCCTCATGAGGCTTCAACTCAACGGATCACTACTCCATAGTTCTGGTTTGCTTTATATTTTTCTTGTTGGATTTTGGATTCCCACCTCTGTTACCTGTGTTTACTTCATTAAAGCTGCAAGTAAATTTCTTGAGCCTCTGCCTCTGCATTTGGTCCTCAAACCACAACTGAACCCTGACAGAAGTACTTTAACTTTTTTTTTTTAAAAATAAGTGTACATTTACTCTTGGATTGAGGAGATAAAAGATACATTTTGCCAATCGAACAAGACAATTTACACTTAAAATAAGAAAACACAATTGCATTGTCTTATTTCAAGTTACGCTGCATATTATCTAATTATCTTATTTTATGAAGTAAAATTACTCATTCCATTGGCAAACTAATCTCATTTACTTACTCAAATTAAGGGTAAATACACTTTTTTTAAGATTTTTTTTTACTTATTTCTAGATGGTTTTTCCATTATAATGGTAAATCTGCCCCTGGTTAATAGTAGGTGTGTGAATGATCCAATCCTCAGACTGTTGATTGTATCAGTAGCCATTATTGGCAAAAATAGAGGGCCCCAATAGATGCCTGACCTTGAGTAAAGTCAGTGTTTATGAGTGGTTTATCAAAAACTCAACAAGGGGGGCTACAAACCTACCCAGTAATACTGGTTCTTATCAGGAGAGTAAAACTTCCAGTAAACTATAGTCAGATGTTTGGGAAAGATTTGCAAAATGTTTTATCCTGGTATACGTTTTAAAAATGTTAGCTTACCAAATACTAAGGAAAAACAAACTACTTTATTTAAAAAAAGGAAATACATTTCTTAAAATCTCCCTAATTTTCCAATTTAGTCCAATTTAGTATAAACTATTTAAAAAAAATAGCTTTGTCTTTTATATGCTGTGTGTAGATATCCAGATCTAGTTGTGTTTGAGCAAAGATCTTTTTTTCTTTACTTTCCATAACAGCCTTGTCTGTAATAGTCCTGGGATGAGTCCATATCTTGCTTCTCATCTCCAAGCCAGCAGCAACAGCGTTCCCTTCCTTTGATACTTAATGCAAAAACACAGATATCAGCTTGGATGAACAGAAACGATCAGTGCAGTATGAGAGACAGGACTAATAAAACAACACAGAACGAGGGCTAGACATAAGACAATTACATATCACATTTGGTACAGCGGGTGGTCAGATGAGGCAAATGTATTCTACTTTCACCCCGTGTGTGATTAAACTTTAAATCTTTGATATAAATCAGAGATATTTTATGTAACAGTTTTCGATAAGTTATCCAGGAAGTCCCATTATTCACCACACTGTGTCACCCCTCTCACAATGTTGCAACCATAAACAACATCCAGTAGGCTGCATTTTTTTATTGGCATCAAATATATTTTTATTCACTTAAAATAACATCTATTGGAGCCACAAGAAATGTGTACTCTTTAATATGAATGATTAAAAATCAACAGTGAAAAAGAAAACCTATGAATAAATTTTACTCAAGTCTGATCAGCGCTACTTGAAAGCAGCACAACTTTACGTTCAGCGCAACTTGAACGCAGCGCAACTTTACGTTCAGCGCAACTTGAATGCAGCGCAACTTTACGTTCAGCGCAACTTTGAATGCGGCAAAGCACAACTTTACGTTCAGCGCAACTTGAACGCCATAGCCCCAACTTTACGTTCAAAAGCGCAATTTTGAAATGCAGCGCAACTTGAACGCAGCGCAACTTTACGCTCAGCTGCCAACTTCGAATGCAGCGCAACTTTACGTTCAGCGCAACTTGAAACGCAGCGCACCCTTTACGTTCAGCGCAACTTGAACGCAGCGCAACGTTACCAAGCTCAGCGCGAAACTTGAACGCAGCGCAACCTTTACGTTCAGCGCAACTTGAATGCAGCACAACCCGGCCGTTCAAAAAGCGCATCCTTGAATGCAGCGCAACTTTACGTTCAGCGCAACTTGAACGCCCAGCACAACTTTACGTTCCAGCGCATCCTTGAATGCAGCGCAACTTTACGTTCAGCGCAACGGGGAATGCAGCACAAACTTTACATTCAGCGCAACTTTAAAACGTAAAGTAGTCGATTCATGAAATGCGCTTAAGTAAGAGTAAAATGGCTACTTTAGCACTGATTAATTGTTGGCTTGATTGATTGACTTTAATGATCTCACAGTGGAGAAATGTACTCATACACTGCAAAAAAATATGAAATTAAGTAAAAATTTCTTAAATCAAGTGTATTTA
>JAGKQL010000009.1:35030755-35043163 GCA_018398635.1 Cyprinodon brontotheroides
ACTTTAATCTCAGAATTCTGACTTTAATCTCAGAATTGTGACCTTTTTTCTCAGAATTTGACCTTAATCTCAGAATTCCACCCCATACATCTGAATTTCGCACTTTTCCTCAGAATTCAACTTAACTTGTGAATTTGACTTTAATCTCAGAATTTAATTTTAATGTAATGACTTTTTTCCTCACAATTCTGACCATAATCTCAGAATTTTGACTTTTTTCCTCAGAATTTAACTTTAATCTCAGAATTCTGACTTTAATCTCAGAATTGTGACCTTTTTTTCTCAGAATTCTGACCATAATCTCAGAATTTTGACTTTTTTCCTCAGAATTCTAACTTTAATCTCAGAATTCTGACTTTAATTTTTTTCTCAGAATTCTGACCATAATCTCAGAATTTTGACTTTTTTCCTCAGAATTCTAACTTTAATCTTTAATCTCAGAATTGTGACCTTTTTTTCTCAGAATTCTGACTTTTCTCTCATTATTGTGACTGAATTCTGACAGCTAACAAACCCGTTAGCATCCAGCCGTAGCCATGTCTGTTTTAGAGACTAAACTCACTCTCTTGTTTTAATGACCTTCTGTTCTTCCATTAATGAAACAGCATCACCAGGAACCCCTCGGACACGTAAAAAGTCTTCTAATTCCGTCATTTTCCACCAATGTGTTACTGTTCCTAAAAAAAAAACCTCACATCTTTGTCAGTGAAGCTGAGTGCTCCACATCTCTTCCTTCATGGTGCCCATCTACATTAAGATCCACAATTCTGACATTAAAGTCAGAATTATTACTTTTTTCCCATATTATACTGAAAAAAATATTTTAAAATCAGTTAAATTTTTTTTTTTTTTTTTTAGTGGCCCTAATCTTCCGTTAATTACAGCCATCCTACCTGATTAGTAATAGATTTTAGCTTTATGCTACATCATGCTTTATTCTGTAGATAATTCCTTTTTCAGTTGTTTTATAATTATGCAAACAACTCAATCTGTCCAATCTTCACTTTAGGTTATAATGATGGTCACATGCATTATGATGCATTTACAACACTTTTGATAGCTGCAAAAAAATAAAATAGAGCTGCACCAATCGTGCTTTTCTTAACTTCATTTTCTTTGCTTATCAGTGGCTGACACATTTAGAGAGAAGAAAGCAAATAAATCCAACAGAAAATGAAAGAAATAAAGTTTGTGATCTTAGAGACCTTAAACTTTATTTGTTTTTGTGTTCAATTCTAAAAGGCGTGTAAAAACTTGCAGAGCGGATTGGACTTTTATTTTTCCATCAGCGTATCAGCTGCAAATCAACAAGCGAAGGGATATGCAGCCTGAAATGAGCATTAATTACAAAAAAATAAAGGAACTGTGTAGCAAAAATGCGTAGTAAGGATCACTAATGATAGACATAAATATTTCATGCAGATCTTAAAAAACAAATCAAAAATCAAATTATATAGTTAAATGTATTGGTGCACAAACTCTGCTTTTTATGTTTGTGTTTGTAACCGCGGGTAACATGTTTTTAGACTTCACATTACATTAGATATGAATCCTGATGCACTAAATTTATAGAGAAAATGATGCATCTTTTCATCATTTGAACCATTTGAACAATGTAGAGATTATAGCATTAAATAAATGTATATATAAGTATACTTTTTGTTACATTGTATGTAAACTGAACATTATGTTATAGGGAATTTAAATGGATGTTAGTTTTGATGTATTCAAAAAATAAAAAAAATTCAACCAATCAGCAATTAACTGAAAATGAGTGATTAGTGTTGGATTGATGGGTGCATCTCCGTCCCAAATAGAAAATATTCACCTATATGTTCAAATAATAGGCATTTTACTTTGTAAAAATAGTTGACTTTTGTCACATATTATATGTTTAATTTAATACCTCACTAGTAAAGTTATTAAAGGAACTAAACATGTAGCTATCTTCCAACTTTAAATATCATTGGAATTACATTCTACAAACTAAAAGTGACTTTCGGACGAGCTGAACCTTTATTAGATCTATTTAATACGCATGTAAATGGGTTTATATTTAGAGGGCTTCTTTACCCAATGATAAACTGAAACCTGTCTGTGATTGGTTGATTATTATTTTGAATAACTCGTTTACACAACATTACATCAGATGGAGTGTTCCACTAATCTAAAAACAATTAAGTTTATCTACAAAAGAGTTTCATATTTTTGAAAATATTTGGATTTTTTCAGAATGAGATGCAGAAATGTATCAGCAGTAGATGCAGATCCCAATCCACCTAACTGGGAAAGCGCAAAACTAGGATTTCCCACAATCATAAACGCACCAATCACCTGCACTTTAGTTTAGTGAAAAAAAATCTGATGGGACAATAATGTAATTTCCTTATTTTGTGTTCAGGAGGAACTATCAACACCTTTTTGGGTTTTATTTTATTCATTTGTTAAATAAATTCTGATGTTTTTAAGTTTTTATTATTGTCTGCTTTAAAAGCGCTTTGATCCGAGTGCTGCCTTGTGTTTTGCGCAGGTCCTGGTGGAACATGCTGGTCGTTGGAAAACCGATGAAGACCCGCTGCCTTTGCTGGAGGTTTACACCGTGGCCATCCTCAGCTTTGCTAAGGCGGCTTCCTGTCTCTCCTTCGATTGTGAAAATGTGTCGCTTCTACTTGAAAAGTTGGCATTGTGAGTAAAACCTGGCACTCCTAACTTTAAAGAAGTTCAATTGTTTCTAGCTTTGCCTTTAACTTTTATTATATAGTCAATGATATAAAAATGATTAATAGAGGAATGAAATGAAATCTGGATTTTTTTTAATTAAATAATAAAAATGCATTCAGTTTATATTTTTTGTTAGATTTAGATTTAGATGAATGTTCTTAAAGATACTGATGAACACAGCCTGATTCTGACACCAGCAGCTGTATCTGATTGAAGATGAATGGGATCATTAAAAGCTTTTATCTTTAGTTTTAATTTCCTTTGGATCATTGCTTTCTGGTAGCAATGTTTGGAAACTCTTTAACCTGTAGAGGGCGCCCACATGTTTCTCTTTGGAAAAAGCTTTAGAAGTTTTATTCAAAATACAATAAAGTCTAAATCATGAAACACAATTTTTTTCTCAAAATCAGAACATCTGTGTTTCCTCTATATTCAATTTTTGTGCTTTTCTTTATTCTAAAACCCCCAAAAAAAGACAAATAAAATGTTGGCTCGTTAAAATATAAACACACTTCCTATTTCAGATGTTTAGCTAAAATAATAAGTTGTCTTTTATCAAAAGATCATATATGATATGTGTGTCTTTGATCAACTTATTTAGCTGCAATCGGGGTCAAACTGCTCTTCTGATTAAAAAGGTTTCAAACCTCTGATTTAAACCAGAGATTAACTTTGATAAGGTTTTAATACGCCAGCATTTTGTATTTTCTTTTACTTTATTGGAGTTTTTTCATTGGGGCATTGCCAAATTCAAAGAATATGAGTGTAAAATAAAAAAAAAACAATCTGCTGGACTTTCACTGAAAACAATATAGAAATAATAAAAATGTCTTAATTTAAGTGTATTTACCGCTGATTTGCATAGGTAAATGAGATAGTTTCCCAATGGAATAAGTATTTTTACTCCTAAAATAAGATAATTAGATAATATGCACTTGAAATAAGACAACGCACTTGTCTTGTTCTATTGTCAAAACGCCTTCTTTTTTAATTCCCTTAATCCAAGAACAAAATGTACTTATTTCAAGAAAAAATGACTTATCCCAGTGTTACTCTAAGTTTGAAAGATGTAGCAGTTTTATCCAGGAGCGGTTAATCCAAAGTGGCAGAAATAGCGCTGGAGTTCGGTCTTGCACTACCCTGACAGTCTTTGAATTGAAAAAGCTTCCTGGATGGGAAGCGAAACGTCTTCAAACTTGGAAACAAACTCCAGTGGAATGTTTTTTAACTTTGCTATGACCTGCACTGCAAAAACAATCTAGACATGAGTAAAAATGTCTTAAATTAAGTTTATTTAACCTTATTTTTAGTAAGTAAATGAGACAGTTTGCCAATGGAATGAGTATTTTTACTCTTAAAATAAGATAATTGGATAATATGCACTTGAAATAAGACTATGCAAGTGTGTTTTCTTATTTCAGGTGTAAATTGTCTTGTTCCATTTGCAGAATGTCTCTTTTATCTCTTCAATCCAAGAACAAATGCACTTATTTTAAGAAAAAATTACTTATTTAGATTTAGATTTTTCCCAGTGTTGTTTCCAAGTTTGAAGACGTTTCGCTTCCCATCCAGGAAGCGTTTTCAATTCAAAGTGGCAGAAGTAGCGTTGAGTTCGAGTCTTAAACACTAATTCTGACACTTTGAATTGAAAACGCTTCCTGGATGGGAAGCGAAATGTCTTCAAACTTGGAAACAAAGTCCAGTGGGAATGTTTTTACTTCACTGACTGGATGACTGATCTACCACCAGCCTTAGCGGGTAAATCCGGTTTGTTTGTGGTGTAATTAAAAACACTTGCTTCATCACACTGGAAAATTATCTAGAAATAAGTAAAAATAAAATTTCCTAAATTAAGTGTATTTAACCTGTATTTGGAGTAAAGTAAATTAGATAATTTGCCAGCCGGGAATTAGTGTTTTTTATTCTTAAAGTAAGATAGTTAGATAAAATGCACTTAAAATAAGAAAATGCAATTTTCTTTTCTTATTTTAAATCAAATTGTCTTGTTCTATTGGCAAAACATCTCATTTACTTCCTCAATCCAAGAACAAATGCACTTATTTTAAGAAAAAATGGCTTATCTAGATTTAGATTTTTCCCAGTGTTGTTTCCGAAGTTTTCTTGAAGACGCTCATTCCATCCAGGAAGCTTTTTCAATTCAAAATGTCAGAAATAGCGCTGAGTTCGAGGCTTAAAGGAATAGTACACCCAAAACATGATTAGCCTTCATTTTCTACTCACCCCCATGCTGAACAAACAACACTCTGGAGTACTTTTTTGATATCTCAAATGCATCTGCTGGGAGATCTGGGAGGCTTCTTACTGGTCTGCCTGACATTCAAAATAATGGAGGCTCCATGTGGCTTCCCGTGAGTGCAGTCCAGGTCTATAAAAGTCCGGCCAAAACGGTAAGGTTATTCCTCTCATACTGCTCGCCCAATGTGGTTCCAAGCTGTCCTGAGGGGGTAGCGTCCATAATTTACTCAAAACTAAGTCATTTAGAATCAGTTTTGTAGCATAAACAGTAGTAAGTAGGGATTTCCTAAAAGCGACGCTTCGTGAGAGTTCACGAAGGCCCACGGAAACCCGCTGGGTATTCCAAAACCTGATGAAAGTGCGCGATTCAGCTTCGGCAAAGAACTCATGCTCTTTCCTCAACCCTGAAGTCCTCAGACATTTTTCTTTCGTTGTTTCTTTCTTTGCACAGGTAAACAGCACATTTCTTCTTCTACGCTTTGCATTATCGTAAGTATATAGATAGACGCCGAATGTCGCACATGACAAGTTCACTGAAAAAGAAGATTGTAATCTGTCAGTCCAATTATGGCAATCGTGAGGCACAAAAATATGCTGGGGATAAGTTTTAAAGTCTGAACTGAGATAAAGTCACTTTCTGATGTTTTTAATAAAATCTGACAATAATTGTGCTTCGAATTTTGACACGTTTTTATTTTCTTTTCAAGTTTCCAATAATGCTTTTTAATGATTACTACATTTCAGGAGAAGCTAAAGGAGAACCTTCTTGTCATCATTTTTTTATTCCCCTACAGAGCGGCACGCAGAGGGAGGGAGTTATCCTCGCCTCGTTTTTCCCATTTGCTTTCTAATGCGCGCACATCCTTGACCTAAATGTTGCTTTAATAAATGACTGTGTTGGATCCACAGTGAGCCAAAAGCGGAACTGCTGCTTTCAGTGCCCCAGCATGTCCCTGGTGCCTTATGGGAGTGAGTTCCAGTCCTCCCGTGAAGGTCAGTATCCTGCAGCCCATTAGAGCTTTACTGATGCTTAACTTTTGCTGTCATAAGAAGCTGGTATATTCTGGTTCATCAGTACTCAAAGACATGTTTGGAGATGCTGGTTTGTATCAGCGAAAAACCCACTATTGGGTTTCTTGAGCTCTATAGAACTGAAGCTTTAGTTATGAATTTATTGCTCATAATTTCAACGCTGTGCTGCAGTTGGCACACAGCCTTTTGCAGGAAAGTGGGAGCACACAGCTCCATCTGCTCTCAGTTCTGGCACAGCAGGACGGCGTGAGTGGCCAACAATCTCACATTAAGCAGCATCCTGTCCAATCAGATTCCACTGACTGAACAAGGTTAGCCCTCCAAGTTGAAACCCCCTCAACTTAATGATCCGAGACGCTACTCGCTAATTTCTACCGCCGCCATTTAATGAAATGACTGCTATCTGTGATCTTCTTCCCACCTTTCTTTCTCTTCAGTGCACCGAGTATCTTGAGTCTGAAGGTCCCACACTTCTCAATCCTAAGCGGATCAAGCACCTTATCAAAGTGGACAGCGGCAAGCCAAAGCCGCAGCGCGCCGCGAAAGATTTGCTCAGAGTATCCAGGTGGCGAAGGAAAAAGGTAGCTTCAAGCAGACCACCTGGTTTGCATCTGCAGACAAAAAAGTCAGGATCATTGATGTAAGAGGTACCTATACTGCTGCTCACTGGGACAGTTATCTGGTGAAAAGCTCTGAAACGCTTCCAAACTTTTAAAGATTCTGTTCTTTAAGATGGAAATCATTAATTTTTCTACCTTTAATGCTAATAAAAGTTTGCTTACACTTAAGAGCAGATTTTCCTGGCAATTGATTGGTTTATTGGCTACTGACCACGTGATACAGGTTCCCGCAGGGGTCCCAAAAAAGTGTTAAAAGGCATTGAATTCTTCAAAATAAAATCCAGTAAGCCTTAAAGCGAATAGTATATTCAACACATGATGCCAGCCTTCATTTCGCCACCATGTGCCGAACGGTCATTCTGGAGTACTTTTTGACACTGGAGTTTTCAGCCAAAATTGCCGATCATTCAAATATCGGGTGTTCATGTATCGAAGCAGTTCATAGTCCATTGAACGCAGTCAATATCTTCTTCATGGCTGCCGCTCAATAGTGTCTCTGGGTAGTGGCATCTGAATTTACGAATGCTAAATATTTTGTATTTTGTCCGTAATATTTCAGGCAAGTCAAAACTCTCATGAGCCCACTGACACCAGAAAACCATTCTATGACATCTTTCACCTTTACAGCACGTACCAAAGAAGAAATTTCTTCTTAAAAAGAAATAAACAACGAGGCTATAAATGTTATTTTACTTTGTGGAAGAGCATGAGTTTTTGTCAGCTGAATGCGCATTTATCTTTTGGTCCTGAGGTTAGGACCTTAAGATGGAAATCCTATACACTACTGTTTATTCAAAAACTATAAATGACTTCCTGATTACAAGCCCACCAGGACACTAATTTTAGAAAAGCAAATGGAATTTTGTACTTTTATAAAGCGCATGGACCTTTTAAGCCTCCCTGTTTCTCCATTATTTGAATGTCAGCAGACAGCAAGAAGCCTTTTAGATTTGATTTAATTGAGATATGAAAAAACAAACAAAGTGTTGTTCAGCATGGGGTGAGTAGAAATGAAGGCTTTTTTTTTTTTTTTTGTACTATTCCTTTAAGGCAGTGGAATATATCACGCATTACGCTAACACGCGCAAAATAACGCTGCATATGCAGCAGAGAAAAGTCATTATTTCAGTTTAGTTCTTCGCCTGCGCCCAAAACCCAAATCAAACATACTAAGAAAACCATGAAAAGTTAAGCTGCAAAAAAGACTTAGCACTGGATGTTGTGGCTTTAAAACTGATTTGTTTTTGTTCCCCTGTAAAACTGAGTTTGTGAATTCAGTTAAATAATTATTAAAATTAGGGATGCACGATATTGGGATTTTGATATCCCATGCCGTCGATTTTAAACTCATGTAGATGTTTTCCCCGACGTTCCCGGACAAAAAAAAAAAATTGGAAAACATCAGTTTTTAAATATGCCCTATATTTTCATATGCTGATATCAGTTTTTGAAGACGATTATTTTACCACTGGTCATCACCTCTGTTACAAACTCGATATTTTCCAAATTTTGTGAGATTTTGTTAGTAAAATAGACTCCATACCGTCAATATATATATAATATTTATTTCGTAGCATAACGATGACATTTAGCAATATTTCATTAGTAAAAGAGATTGATGTGGTGTTTTTAAATGGCAATAATATATCAGCATATGAAGATATTGCTAATATTTGAATGTATCAATATTTTTTCCCTCATCTTAGAAGTTTTAAGTCTGTAAAAAAGACGTTTTTGAGGATTTTTTTTTTTTATCTTTTTATTTTTTATTTTTAGACTTTAGAAACTCAGAAGCTGATCAAATATCGGTTAAATATCGGTGGGGTCGATGTCCGATATTCAGTTTAAGGCCGATACAGGCCGATACCCCATAGGGGACCTATTAAATAATTATTAAAATATATCTGTCATTTGTGTGTTTTTAGCTTTCTTCCTGTATGGGAAGTTTTTCAAAATTTGAAACATTACTGCAGTGGTTTATGTTAAAATAAACCTTTGGGTTAAGTTGTCGCAGGCAGGTTTTTTTTTTGTGTTTCTTGTGAATTTGTTCTTAAATTTTTATTTCAAGTATTAAAAAGTCTTTAATTTAACTTGCCTTATGCTGTAGGAACCCCAGAAAGCATAATCAGGTAGTTGAAATCGCTTCATGGGAAATTTTACTGTTAGGCATAAACTTTGTAACTGATCATTATATTTATAGACCAAGAAGATTTAACCTACTTTTGTACCGTTTTTGTGTAATTACTGGGTTTTTCTTTCAGTAAAGAGTTTGTCTTACAGCCTGTATCCTCGGGTTAACCATTTGATTCAATTACCAAGTTAGCGGCCGGTTATTTAAATAGGCAGCTATCAATCCGGATTAAAACGCTTCAGCCTTTGCTAAAACCAAGTTAATCTGTTTAGGGAAATCTTTCTGTCCCCCTGAGTTCACACCTGCCCTTAACTACAGGCTGTAATCTGTTTAATTTGATATAAAGTTCAGGCGTTTGAGGTGAACTTTGCTGCCCTGTGCAGAGGGATAAATGCTGTTTAGTCCCTCACCTGATGACCATCCTCAGTAGGCAATGCAGTTAAAGCGTCTTGCCTGACGGAGGTGGACAGAGCTGGGGTCCCGTGGCTGAAATGCATCACTGTCGTCGCGTGAAAACAGTAACTGGGTCGGGGAGGATGGCAGAGGATTTTTTTTTCTCTACCTCCACATGCTTTGCCGGAGACGTTGTATTATAAGTTAGTTTCTTGGCTGAAACCTTCCCAGAGCATTGTGAAGGATTTAGTTTTAAAAACTTAAACTTTTGAAGAAAAATAAAAAAAGAAAAGCATATAGATTCATTTTGAGCCGCTCAAACCATCTTTATATTAGTGGGAAGGTGAGGAACACTGAAAAGAGACGCTCTCCATCAGGGGCGGTTCTAGGAAAACATTTCCAGGGGGGCCAAGGCGGGGCCATTGTTTTTTTAACAGGGGCACAGAAAGGTGGAAAAAAATGACAAATCTTTTTTTTAAACAACTTTTTGTTTATTTAGAGCACCAATGAAACAAAAAATTTCAATTAAAAATGTTTCACATACAACACATGAGAACAATAAACCTTCACAAACCTGTACACTAACATTTAGGACGTCAAATTTTTTATTTCAGTAATCTCTCTCATGCTCGAAGCTTGGCAATACTAAATCCTGCAACATTACAATAAAAGTATTCTATGCTTGTGGTTTTGTGCAAAATAGTCCATAAATGACCAAGATCCAGCCTTTTAGCCTTCTGGGATTCTACTGCAACTGCTGAGACGTTTCATCAGTATTAGTGGACCTGGAGGTAGGTTTTTTCACTAATTTGCTTGGGTGCCCTCTCACAGGTGGTGAACCCACTGGGAGTGCAAACAGCAAAACTAAAAAACTCAAGAGAATAATGTCTTGTATGGCTCAATGAAACGGATCAACTCCACTGTATTAGAAGGGTTTCCATTCTCATGACTCTTTAGTTTTCTTTCTAAAAGTCTCCTGAACTGATGGAGTTCAGGTCCCAGATCCTCAATATTGGCAAATATATTGTTAAAGTAATACCATGAAAGAAAATATGAAATCAGTTCCTAACCCGTATGGACTGCATTAGGTAAAACAATGACGGCAGGTTTCGTTGCAGTAAAAACGACAGTAGCACTCAAAGATGAGCCAAACAGCGCATCAAGAAACAATCATATTTCTAGCTTACCTCCGTCTCTTTACATTATTTTCCGTTAGTCGTCCCACTCGTCTGTAAATGCTATTCTTCTTCTTTCTTTTCTCGCTGGAGAAAAATCCTATGTGAGCCAACCGCGACTAAACGCCGCGTGAAACGCTGTGGCATATTAGTTCCAGTTTCCGTGTCATCGCATTCGGTTCGGCACAGGGGCCATAACGGGGGCCAGGGCTGGTTCTACAGGGGCACCGGCCCCTGTTGGCCCCTGTCTAAAACCGCCTATGCTCTTCATATTAATTTGGCGGCAAATTATTCTATAGAATATAAACTAAAGCTAGATTTAGCTAGAAAGTCAATCAGATGACAAAGAAATGTAGAGCAGGTTTCCTATTGTATAGAAGGGCTGAAACAATTAATCGGATTAATCCTTGAGCACCAATTATACCAATATTTTAAAGAAATCATTTGTAAACATTTTTCATTTAAGATAAAAAATAATTTTCCTCTGTCAATATGCTCTTCAGCCTTCCTGAAGTGGAAAAACTTTATTTTCACTTGGTTTACCTTTTAAAAAGCGTCTTTGAGGAACCTTTTTGCTATCCGAACATGGATTGATGAATCGAAAGAATAATCAACATATTAATCGACGCAAAAAATAATTGTTAGCTGTGGTGCCCTAGATGGTAGGCTTCGTCCAAGTTTGGATGCATTTTTAATGAAAAGAAAGAAAAATATATTTTACTGTTCTGGACTTGCTGATCTGAGTCAATCTTTGAAAAGTTGTCCAAATCTGATCTGTAGTCAATCTAATTCAGCTCCTCTTATCTTTTCTCACTTCTGAGACTCTTTATAACTAAAGAAAAGGAGTCAAAATGGCCTCATATGTTTCACTGACTGATATTATTGGTGTATGTTTAATAGATTTTACCGATCGACTGCAAAGATGCTCTGGAGATGATCTGCAATCTGGAGTCGGAGGGAGATGAGAAAGCAGCTCTGTGTCTGTGTACTGCCTTTCTGAAGCGACAGCTGCTCCAAGGAGACGTTTACTGCGCCTGGTGAGAAACAAAAGATACTTTCATCAAGTTTATCCTCAAGCAAAAAGTAGAAAACATTTAATTTCATGTTTCTTCCACAGAAAAAAAAATAAAAATACACCTAGAAGAATATGCAAAATTAAAGTAGCCACTAAATGTTAGCAAGTTTTTAACCAAACATCAGTCACTAGGGTTGCAACGTATTAGGAAAGTGTTTGGTTGTGATACTTGCTAATTTAATATAATAGCTAAATGTACATTAATTAACCTGCAGAAGCCTACCTAAATCCTATATCATGTGTGAGCTTTAGCATCCATGCTGCTAATAAGGATCAGATATTGTTATTTAGAGCAGTCAAGAGTCAATTAAATGGGTCGAATATATCGACCATACAGAGAAAGAGAACCCATGGACTTATATGCATCTGATAAACCTTATTCTGCAATATTTAATTATTTGATGATGCCAACATAAATGTTATTTGATGTGTTGTGCAGCTCTTTCACTCCTGTTGCACAAGACCGATGGCAAACTGATTAAAATATGTTCATTTAAAGAACAAATAACGGCAGCCTTTGGGTAAAACAAAAGATGGACCCATACAGGTTTGTTTAGACCGGAGGTCTTCAACAGGGGGTCCGCGACCCCTAGGGGGTCCACGGAGGTTCTGCATGGGGGTCGCGAAAGTTTTGGTTGATTAGACTTTTTTTTTTTATTTCCCCCTGCAATTTTTTCCACTCATTGAAATGTCTTTAAATCCACATTAACATGAATTCAACAGACTGTAGTAAACAGATAAATGGAGGCAGAAGATGTCTTTCAGTCGTCAATGCTCACATTCAGAGACACACACTGCAAAAACTTAGTAATTATTTCTTAAAATAAGTGGATTTTTTTCTTATATTGAGCAGACACTTTGCCAATGTAATAAGACCAGTAACATTTACAATAAGAAAAAACAACTGAAGTCTCTTATTTCAAGGGCATAATATCTAATCATCTTATTTTCTGGCTTACATTAAAGGAATAGTACACCCAAAACATGATTAGCCTTCATTTTCTA
>JAGKQL010000009.1:35043563-35054681 GCA_018398635.1 Cyprinodon brontotheroides
AACGTGTCAATATTCCTCCATACTGCTCGTCCAATGTATTCCAAGTGCGCATTCAGCGTCTGCTCTGCCGATAATGCAAGCGTAGAAGAAGAAATGTGCTGTTTACCTGTGCAAAGAAAGAAACAACGAAAGAAAAATGTCTGAGGACTTCAGTGTTGAGGAAGAGCATGAGTTCTTTGCCGAGCTAAATGCGCACTTTCATCTGGTTTGGTGTGCCGGCTTCCGTAGCGTCGTGAACGCGCATGTGCGCGCTTTCAGGAAATCCTATACACTACTGTTTATGCTCTAAAAACATTCTAAATGACTTCCTTTAAAGTCTTGACTGCTTTAATAAAGTAAGAGAAAAAAGAAAGCACACAGAAACTAACTTGAGTTTAAAAAAATATTTTACATTAAACAACAGATTTATATAATTTCTAAAGTCTTTAGAAACAAAAACTATTATAGAACTGCAAATATAGTGCAAGTCAAGATGTAATCTGTGTAATCTATGATGATATGATCAGGAAAATAGGCCGTCTGCAGTGCTGCATTGCATAGATCCCAGTTGCTGATTAAATGTATGGTTAAGCTCAAATACGGCTCTGACGTGCGGCTGGACCAAAGGTCGCTTGTGGTGGCAAAGAACTGCACATTTTTAATATTTTGTGAAACTTTTTCTCTGCTTTCAGCGTACATACGTGGAATAGCGGCGTTTGAAAAATACGTGCGGCTGGGCAACTCGCAGCGTGGATCCGAAACGTTTAACATTTTATTAAATCCCACTCCTTGTACGGTTCGTAGAGGACATCAACCTTTCACCAAGTGAAACATCACCGCTTCTGACACATTGTTTACTGCCTTTATCGTAGGGAATAAGTTTTGTAAATGAATCTGTTAACGTTTGCAACTGCTTCGGGAGAAGGACCGGATGCGCTGCTGCTGAAGCCGCTGGTCGGATTTTTAGCTTTTGGGGCGGGGGTGAGTTAAACTAGCGGGCGAACTTCAAACCCTGGGATTATATTCTTACTGTGAAGGTTTTTTTTGGTAGAAATACAGCAGCACTGCAGTTCAGTGGATCCTGATAAAATGATCTCTTGATAATGACAGATCGTCAGAGGTGTAGATCGTAACACGGTCTTAAATCGTCATATATCGCCCACCCCTATCCTCCACTATACCTTTAACAATTAATAGCAAATGCAAGGAGCAGCAATGCATGTGCTTCACCTGATTTTAAGGAACTGATGCGGTGGTCCCCAAACTTTTCTTGCTGGGCCCCCCTTTTGTATTCAGAAAGTTTCTACACCTCCTCGATCTCAAACCCTTCTCCACCAGTGGAATAAAGGTGGGAAAGAAAAACAACAGCATTAGAATTTACTTTAAATAACTAAATCTGTCATCTTTAATGTGGAATTAAGTGTAGCTGTTTATTCTACTGTAAAACAGAATGCAACGTTGCTCTCAACAAATAAGAAAAAACTCTCAAACTGGGTCATTCATTCACATAATCTCTACCACACCCCAGCAGTTACATTGCACCACCACAGGGGGTGCACTCCCTTGTTTGGGAACCACTGCACCTATAAATTAGCACATCCAACACATCCACGAATCAGCTGATACGATATGCCGGCCGATGTCTCAGTCTGTCTCTAATATAAGCTTCTTTATTTAAAGCAAGTCAAATACACTTCCTGTGTCTGATTGTGCTTAACGACATGCAGATGAAGCTTCTGGATGCTGTCGGTAACCAAATCAATGAAATAATGAGCGACTCCCCTTTATCAGATGATTTTATCCTAAACAGCTTGATTTGCCCTGGGGCAGTTTGGGTTTGGCACATGTCATCACTTTGATGCAGCCGTTTATGAAAGGAAAAAAGGAATAGAGCTGAAAACTGTGGCCTAAGGCTCCACATAGCTTGCTAAGCCTATAATCCTACCCTGTGGTATACTCCCTGTTTTAAATGTAAACAATCCATTGGCTTTAATTTGGCCTAATGTAGCCTTTGTTTATTTTAGGAACCTCAACTAGTCCTGTTTTCTTTCTGCTGCTTTTTTTCAGGGAACTTACGTTGTTCTGGAGTAAACTACTTATGCGGTTGGAGGCGTCCGCTGATTCGTTCCTCAACCACAGCAAGCAAATGGCCCTCCTGTGCGGAAACGTCTGCCACATTCTATTTCTCATCAAAGTTATTCAAAATGAGGTAAAAACCAGTCTGTCTGAAAGCAACACGTGCACAACTTTGGTGTTTTCACTGACATCGGAACCATGATGATAAAAATAAGTGATGTAGTGTTTCTCATAATTAGGCCAATACCCTATAATGAGTTAGACCTACTTCTAAGGATAAACTGTGTGCTTACAAATGTCTAAGTGGGATAAAGCCTATTCCGTTGCATTTATCCTATGTAATTTTTTTTCTGTTTTCTTTTTTTTTTTCTAGGTTGGTGAGGTGGGACTTCCAGTGTGCATAGAAATGTGTATTCAAGCTCTAAAAATGACCACCAATGATCACAAAGAAAGCAAGTCTACCATCTGCAAAACCATTTCCTGCCTCCTGCCAACTGATCTAGAGGTCAAACGGGCGTGCCAGCTAACCGAGTTCCTCTTGCAACCGACTGTTGACTCGTACTACGCCGTGGAGTCGTTGTACAACGAACCCGACCAGAAGCCGGAGGAGGACGGGAGTCTGCCGGTGCCGAATTCTCTACGCTGTGAGCTGCTGCTGGCCTTGAAGACACAGTGGCCTTTTGATCCGGAGTTCTGGGACTGGAAAACACTGAAACGCAACTGCTTGGCGTTGATGGGAGACGAGGCCGCTATAGTGTCATCTATTGACACACTCAATGACACAGATGAACAGGAGATGGAAAACGCTCTCGGAAAGCTCCCCGAATACAAAGATCTGGAGGATTTTTTGCTTACCACTACAAATGAACTTAATGAAATCACGGATGAAAAAGAGAAGAACAGAGAGGCTAAAAAACTTCGGGAGCAAGGGTTTGTGTCCGCTCGCTTTAGAAACTGGCGGGCCTATATGCAGTATTGTGTTTTGTGTGACAAGGAGTTCTTGGGCCACAGAATCGTCCGTCACGCCCAGAAACATTTCAAAGATGGGGTGTATCTTTGTCCAATTTGTGCTGACAGTTTTGAAAGCAGGGAGGTGTTGGAACCACATGTAGCATCACATGTAAAGCAATCGTGCAAAGAGAGACTGGCAGCAATGAAAGCTGCAAGGAAGGTAACCAAACCACCTCAGTCGCCTAAAAGTCCGTCAAAAATGGTAAAAGTCGCAGCCAAGACGAGCATAAATCCTGTTCAATTCAATCCTCAAATTGGCAACATCCCCACACCCCCTGTGAAAATGGAGCAGCCTCAACCCAGCACTCAGATCAGTCAAGACTGTTACTGTCCTGTTACAAACTGCACAAAGGCCTTTAAGTTCTTTCGCAACCTAATGGCTCATGTCAGATCGCACAAGGATGACGAGGAGGCCATGAGGTTTTTGGAAATACAGAAGCAGAAAGTGGTGTGCCAGTACTGCCGGAGGCAGTTCGTTAATGTCAGACACCTCAATGATCACCTGCAGATGCACTGTGGCAGCAAACCGTACATATGCATACAGCTGGACTGCAAGGCTAACTTTAATTCCAACTCTGAGCTGCTCATGCACAGAAAAATGCACCCTGAATTTAAAGCTCAGTGCATGTTCCCAAACTGTGGTCAAGTTTTCAGCGAGGCCTATTTGTTATATGACCATGAGGCTCAGCATTACCTCACGTACACCTGCCAAACAGATAACTGTAGTAAGATTTTCTACTCACAGTCTGAGTTCCTGTCTCACCAGGAGCATCACAGAGAAAATGTTGCAGTGAACAGTTATGTCGTTATGAATCAAAACCCGGCTGTCCCCGTTAACCCTGATCCTCTACCTGAGAGCTCCCACATTACTGAAGATGCGCGCCCCTCTGGTTTTGGTTTTGAAATTAATAACCGAGACGGATTAATGAATGAAGTGTCTAAGGTAAACGAATCGTCATGCAGATCGCCAGAGGTTGCTCAAGATCCTCTAACTATGAAAGTGAAACACTCGATTGAAAACATGCTGAACTCAATGGCAGGTAATGGAATGAAAGAACCAGGGAACTGTTACACTCCACTCACTAACCCCACTCCAGCACCCGATGCTGCAAACCTACCACCAGATGTTCCACATGCACACCATGATGCGGCAAGGCAGGGTGACATTCCTCCAGCATATCCTGTTCCCTGCGCAACCAATCCCGTAGCAGCGCCTCAGGAACCCCTGCATAAGGAGGTACAGAACAACGAGTTTCAGAAAATGGTCCCGCCTATCATCTCGCCAAAGCAAATCAAGACAGAGATTCCCAGTTCCATGCAAGGATATCCCTCAAACAATCCTGTTGTTCCTGCAGGAAATGAGGAGAACTTGCACTGCTGTCCAAGTAACGAATGCTCAAGGGCATACAGTACAAACAAAAGCCTGTCCAGGCACGTTAAGAAGCAGCATCCTGAATTATTTGAAGATTGGAAATTGGCTAAGAAGTATAACAAAGTTGCCAAAATCACAGCAAAAAAGAGGAGCAAGCAGTCCAACCCAACAGCAATACTATGCAACAAACCAGCAGTGCAGCAGATGGACTATCCAATGGGATGCTCAGCCTCGCCCTCTCAGTGTTACCCTGGATCAGTTGAGCCTGTGCCTATAACCCCAATGGTCAATCCCTCATTGTACCCCTCCTGGGGGTGCCATAACAATCCCAATGCAATGATGCAGTCAGACATGTCACAGTCTTGGTCTCCTCCAATGAATAATTGCTACCCTGATGGCTTCAGCATGAACGAATACTCCTCCCGCAGCTATCCTTCCTGGCAGGGAGACCCATACCACAACCCCATGCCTCACGCTTCTGACCGAGATCCTTCAATGGCAGCTATACACGGTTCCCCCATGTCGCCTGCTCCTTCAGAATCAACTCTGATGTCTCAGTATGTATCCAGTTCTCTCATGCTCGACAATGGGGGACACCATGCATAATGGAGGACATCAGTATGGACTGATGCACGCTGATGGTCCTGGGGACCACCCAGATGTGAGTAAAAGCAGTGCAAGTATGATAGGACACCTGGATAATGGAAACAGTCTCTCAACCATCGACACACTCCCTGATGGAAGTTACCACACTCCGTATGCTCCGAGTGAAAACTCGTGTCTCACTCAGTGCTCTTCTGTTGACATCCCCATGAAATGCGTGAGCCCTGAGCCTCAGATTCCCTTAAAGGATTCCGATGAAATTGTTAAAACTGAGAACACATCCAACCATGGTTACGAACAGATCGACAATTCAGTCGACGGTGTGATCAGTCCTCAGAACACCGCTCACAATGATTTTCCTTACGAAGAGGAGTGTGCCGATGCTGATTGCCAGGCTACCCCTTCAGAGGAAAAGGCAGCAGACCCCGAGATTGTGAAAGGAAAACGCAGCCGGCTGAGCAAGCGTACCAAGTGGCCTGCAATTATCAAGGATGGCAAGGTCATATGCAGGAGGTGTTTTAGAGAATTCACAAGCACCAAATCTCTTGGTGGTCATCTCTCGAAACGCTCCCAGTGCAGACCGTTGGATGAAATTGACCTGACAGCAGACCTTCCTACATCGTTTCTGGATTTCCTCAATGATCCTCATGTCCCTGACACTAACGGCTCAGTGTACAACGTGCCAAACGGAGATTTCACAGATGGATCCAGCAACCTCATCCCCCTGACTTCACAAGCGATGTTGAAACAGGAGCCTCAAAATACAAACATAATGGAGGATTCGAGTTCCTTCCCCACTCGCCCCGAAAACCAGCAGGACAAACCAGCAGAGACGGCAAATCCCCCACATGGCGGGCCTTATCGGGAAGATAACCTAATGGAAATTTCCAGCGCGTTCCAAAGGATGGATTTGATTGAGGCGGCACAGGAGAAGATGAGGAAGGCTATGGCTTTAGAGAAGAAGGAAAAACCTTCTGAAGTAGAAAGAGGTAAAAGTAAATTACAAAGTAAAAGTGATGAGAAGCCCATTGAAAAGGTACTCAAACCTTTTAAATGTCAACAGGATGACTGTGAGTTCTCATTCATGACGAAGGAAGCCTTATTCAAACATTTGAGTAAAATGCATGATTTTTCTAATGAGATGATCGACGAACTCAAAAGAACACCATCCAAACTGTCTCCGTACCCTTGTCAAATCTGCCCTAAAACATTTACCAGAACAACAGGCTTGAGAATTCACTATGAAAAAGTCCACCGCCTATCAAAGGCGGAAATGCAGAAGTTAAAAATCAGTGCTCGGAATCGGCGTGCCTTCAGACTTAACAAAGATGGCGCAATTAATAATCAACCAAAAGTTGAGCACAATTCCAATCCCCCAGCAGCATCAGCACCTGTAATGCCTACTTTAAAACAAGAACCGCTTGACATTGCGATAGCACCTCAACCAGAGTATGCAAATCCCCCACTTGTTACTGAAATTCCTCCAGAAGATGCTGTGAAACAGGTGTCAGTACCCGAGATAAAAACTGTTACTCGTCTGCCATCACCTCAAAATTATCTGTCTGAAAGGCAGCTTGGGGAGGTGGCACCACCGGCTCCTAAATTGACTCCAGAGCGTCCTAAATTGGCTGTTGTACATAGAAGTCCAAAAAAGAAAGCGAATTCCAGTGTTAAAGCGAAACGGAGTCCTGTTACCAAAGCAAATGGGCAGCAGGAAAATTCAGACGTATGTTTGAATATAATAAAGGAACCAAAGTCCTCCAATGGATCTGTCTGCCTTTCCCCAGAGAGGCCTAGCAGCTCCAAAAGCACACCGACAAAGGAGGAAAGGAAGGAGAAGTTACCGAAAAGGGTAAGCCTCAAATTGGGTGAGACAGACGCCTTCAGCCCGTACAGACCGTATCGGTGTGTTCATGAAGGATGCACTGCAGCGTTCACCATCCAGCAGAATTTGATCCTCCATTACAGGGCCATGCATCAGGCATCGCTCCCTCCCACCAAAGCAGAGTCTGAATCTGAGAAAACTTTCCTGGAGGTTGAAACGGAGATCAGTCCCAGCATAGGAAAAGATGACGAGGTCAGGTGCCAGGTGAGAAACTGCTCCAGAGTGTTCATGGGAGTCACAAGATTAGTGCAACATTACCTCTTACTTCACAAGTTCACTTGCGACAAAGCAACTTCCATGATGGCCAGCATGGCCTTGGGTACTTTCAACTGTGATCGGCCTGAATGTGCTCTCCCCTTCGACTCCGTGGAGAAGTACATCGAGCACATCAAGAACTACCACAAGGAGATCGCTATTTCCGAGAGAGGTTCGGTCGATCCAACATTCCGGTGCGAGTACGACGGATGCGACCGCGTGTACACTACAAAATCCAATCTGCTCCGTCACCTGATCAAAAAGCACGACTACGTCTACGATCCCAAGGCAACTGATGGGAGACGGACCAAATCAGTTGGGCTCTTTCCAGGGATTAACAATGGTAAAGAAAATGTTGAAAATAAATTCAAAATGAAAAAGAAGAACACTAAAAAGAAAGATGGGAAGGCCATTGAACACTGGACCAGTTTTGGTAAGCCTACACTAAAATCCCACGAAGAGGCATCGGCCATGTGCACCAAGAAGTGCGCCCTGCAGTACCCGTGCATGATCATAGGATGTGATGCAGTGGAGCGGGCTGAAAGGAGTATATTTAAGCATTATGCAACTCATGGCCTCACAGAGAGATACATCGAAGACCAGAGGAGTCAGTTCATTTTCTGCAAAAAGTACTCTCGCTCTAGATTCAAAGATGCAAGCAAGTCAGAAGGTGCATCAAGTTCCTCTGAGACAGAAGCAGATGAAGGGGAAAAGCCTAGTGAGCAAGTATGTGAGCAGAAAATCGAGGAGGAAGAGGAGAAGGAAGAAGAGGAGGAGGAGCTGGTGGCAGAGAACATACCTGAAGAAGAAACCAAGGTGTCAACAGACAATACTGTAGAATCTCAAGCTTCCATGGCGACAGAGGGGGGCCCCAAAAGAGGGCGTCCCAGAAAACCTCCACATCCCACACCAGCTTGTCAAGAGAGGATGCAAACCCTAAGAAACCGCTTGACTGTTAACAGTTCAACAGAGAACTCAAATCCTGGGACCCCAACACCCCAGGAGCCACAGGAAGAAGGGGCTACTCCGGGGTCTCTCGAGCCTTCAACACTAGAGGACTCAATCGTTACACTTTTGGAAACATCGGAGACGACAAACGCTTCTAAACGCAAACTAAACGAAAAACCCAATGCAGAAGTTCCCCCCAAACGAAAACAAACTCACAAACGGAAAGCTGCATTTAAAAGCAAAAAGACTCATGAACTGAAATGCGGCAGCAATGTTGTAGACTTCAGAAATCCACTAAATCTTAAATCTGTGAGTAATGTAAAAATTGTTATGGATAAAACATTTTCAGAAGGTGCAGATTCTGTACTTAAGCAGTTACAATATATGAAGCCAATGGTTATTATTAAGAGGTGGCTTTATAGCAGGTCATAGCCCGATGTTTTGTTTTTAACTCAATATTACTCAGGATTTGAGATTTTATGCTGCAGAATGGATTGTTTCATAAAGCATCAGATTTCCAACTGTTAACAGTCATTACCACAGGTGACGATGAAAAGGCCTATTTTATACTTCATTAATAATGTCTCGGATGATTTTAAGTATGTATGTTAGTTATAATAACCAGGTAATCTATAGGGCATAGATTTTAGAAACATGTTTGTATTTATGCTTAGTACTGAAGATGTTTTTCTGTTTTTCTTATTTTTTTGTTTTGTTGAGTTTTTTTTTTTGCTAAATGGACACTTTTAAAGAAAACTATGTTTTTAATATATCCCTATGGGATTTCAAGTTCTGTTTGTATTTATTTCATCCTTTTTCAACACTAGTAGACCTATCTGTAATATTTACATGTCTTCCACAAAGTGTTCAATAAAATGTTACTGTTTTTTTTGTAAAACACTGAGTCGAAAACGTAAAATATTTTCTTTGCTATTTAAATGAATCAGTTAACCAAAGCCTCTTCTCAATCTGAAAACAACAGAACATGGCTTACTTATGTTTCAGATTTTTATTTTTTTTTAGGTGTAATCACGACTTATTTGTAGAAGCGCCAACTCATATCCAATTATTGATGATAAAAGCAGTATTTCTTATGTTTAAATGGATTCTATTTATAAAGGTTCATTCACTGTGTCAAAAAATTGCTAAAGCTGTTGCACTGCAGTCATACTAGCATAATAAACATGCTGCATAACAGAACTAAATACAAAAGTAATGAAAGAGGAATACAATGAAAACCTAATTAAAATTTGATGCATAAAGGGAAATTGATTTAATTGTAAATTGTAGGTAAAAGGGAAAACTTGATGAATTTTAAAGATCCAAAATTAATAAAAATACTTTAATTCGTTTTATTTGTGGACAAATGTAGTTTTTGAGATTTCTGTTGCTTAGATTGGTGGTAATCCCATAGTTTGTTGTAATTTAATCACCTTAGATTAAATATACTACTAAGGTTAACTTAAGTATATTTGTAATAGCAAATCCTGTAAATATGCTTTCAATTTTAATTTGCCTTTTTCTAATATATTAAGGTTAGGATTTTATAAATCAATTGTTTACTAAATTAAATAACAATCTCCCTCTCTTTACATATCCAGTCTGGCTGTACTATAATAAGTATTTTTTTATTATTAAATTAATCGTGATTAAGTCGTAAATCGTAAAATGAAATGTTTTATTTCGAAAACAAGGTTTGCAAGCAGGCTTATTGTGGTTTATGAGACCTTGCCTCTCAAAACATGGCGGCCTACGTATCGTTTCAACGTAAAAACGTCGGTCCTCTTCTATCTGTGGATTTGGTTTTCACAATTTTATATGGTTTATATAAAGTGTATTTTCTGTACGTTCAGTACCGATTTATTGCCTGCCGAAAACACAACTTAGTTGTATATCAGAGACGGACTAACTAATGATACGCCGAGCCCTCCCCTCCATGATTCTCCTCCTCCTTGTTACGTCACATTGGCGGGAAGATGGTGCTACGTCACGCTGAAGTGCCGGAGTTTTTGAAACGTGAGAAAACATCCGTCAGGCTAACTCCACAGAGGGTTTCTGCTGCTTTATTCAACAATGGCGACGTCGTCTTTTTCAAGGGTAACAATGTTTACAACATTCAGCTTTAATACGGTTAAATATCGCTTTATTATTGCATGTTTGTAGACTGACTGTGTGCTTATAACGTCTTCCACAAAGGGCTGCTTCGTCTTTAAGCCCAGCGTTAAAAAGAAGAAGAAGAAGACCTTTGATTTGGGTGAGAAATAATAAAACTAGTCCTCCAGCTCGTCCTATGGACTTGTTTTTTCTTTTATTTTTAATCCTGGAAAAATTCTTTACAGAGAGTTATTTCACCCACGGCTGTGAAGATGCTGACAGCAGTAAAATGCGTTTCAAGCTCTGTTTGGATCTGTGGAACAAGATCAAATCAGAGACCGAGGTATGAGCAGGGGCGGAGCTAGATGGGGGGCCAGGGGTGGCCAAGTTTTACATCCACAAATGTAAAACTATTATGACTAAACCCTCTTTTTATTAAAGGAAGCAGCTACTTATTTTACTACATTGTCATCTTCCAATAACAAAAAGACTTAAAGCTTTATCTCTATGCTCTAAACAGGGGCGGAGCTAGATGGGGGGGCCAGGGGTGGCCATGACCACCCATAGCCAATCATTTATTTCCCCTACCATTTATGTCCCTCTAGTACAGATGGTGGCAACAGTAATAATCTCAAGTGGAATATTCAAAACATTTTAAATTTTTTCATATATTAACTATTACAACTAAAACACAGTGGTTAATTCTGCACATCAATATACTAACATTAAAACATACAGAATTCTTGCTTTTAAGCAGAAATGGGATTTGTGTTTTATGTGGTAACGAGAAAATGATGCATCTCTGCAGGTAATTTAAGAGTCTTCAGTGAAATCAATAATTAAATAACTATTTTAAAGGAATAGTACACCCAAAACATGATTAGCCTTCATTTTC
>JAGKQL010000009.1:35069681-35089293 GCA_018398635.1 Cyprinodon brontotheroides
CCAACCCGTTACTAGCATGGGGTACCTAATAAAGTGGCCGGTGAGTGCTCCTTCTGCATTTTTTATGCCTTCTAGAATTTTTCACTTCTTTTTTTTTTTTTGAGTTTTAAAGCACTGAGTAAATTAGATATGTTTCTATAAATACGATGCATCGATACCTTTGATATTATTTACACCCCTACTGTCTAGCCTGTGAGGTGTCCTTGAGCCTTCCATCTTTCTTCGAATAATTATCGTGGTTTATTCTTGAGTATGGACAATATCGCATCGTTGGGTCAGGAAATAAAATGATACTGAATCGAATCGCCATGATGGGTATGATTTACACCACTAGTGTTGACTGAGGGAGGGGAAAAACTAAATCCTGAAGTTGGACAGAATTCAACACATAAGCCTAGTTTTACCCTAATGAGTTACTAAATGAAAATCATTCATTCTGATTTACTGTGGATGAAATGGTCCTTTTATGAGATGACTATCTATCTGCAGTTGTGTTGCAGCCTCCGCTGTAACCAGTGTTCTTTATTCAGGATGCTGGCAAAAGATGAGCTGATGTTGCTGCTGCAGAAGTGTGCAGATGTTCTGCAGCCCGTCAACTCAAAGAAAATGCAGGCTGCTTTTGTTCAGCTGGAGGAACTACTCACCAAATTTAAGCAGCTAGATGGTAAGCTGTGAAAATATTCCACCCTACTTTCAGTTTAAAGGATCTTCAGTCTCTGAAACTCCACAGTAAAATGTAGGAATAGGCTTTTTTAAAGCAAACTTTTAATCTGTTGATTGGTTTTTAAAACAGCTGCTGGAGAAATGGCCCCCAGTGTGGAGGAAAAGTTCACCTCTCCTGTGAAAAGTCTTCAAAAGAAAACGGATCTTTTCCAGCTGCAGAAGGTAGCGCCGCCTTCCATCCATCCAGGAAGCCACATTGGAAAAAAATGAAATCTTAATAAGTCATTTTTTCTTAAAATAAGTGCATTTTTTTCTTGAATTGAGGAGGTAAGTGAGACTTTAGCTGCGGATTGAGATGCAGCTTTTGCCACTGGAACAAGACAATTTTCACTTAAAATAAGAAGATGATGCATTGTCTTATTTCAAGCGCATAATATCAAATTATCTTTATTATAAGTGTAAAAATACTAATTTGATTGGCAAATAATCGTATTTACCTGCTCAAATTAAGGCTAAATGCACTTAATTTAAGACATTTTTACTTATTTCTAGATCGTTTTTGCAGTGCATGTTCTGTTCTCTTTTGTCGATTTGAAACTGCTGTTAACCTCTGGTTGTAGACGCTGCTGGAGATGAACGAGTCCCGTAGGTCCAAGAGAATGAGTCCCTTCGAACTTCTCAGGAACGAAGCCGTGGAGTTCGTTGACAGTTTGGTGAAGTAAGAAAAAGCGGCCTACTCAAAGCATGAAGAAAATGCTTACATACAAAAATAAAAGCTGGTTTGTCTTCCGACGTTCATCCAGGGATCATCTGCCGCCGCCAGAGTCCAGGCCCCTGTACGAAGTCTGCTACTACAGCTCATCGGCCACCGTGAGGCGCCACCTCAACGCAACGCCGCGTAACTCCATCCAGGCAGCGCTCAGCAGACCCCAAAGCTACATTCAGGTATGATTTCTGGGTCACCGCTGAGCTTTATGAAGTACTTGAATGAAAGAAAGGACTTTTGGCTGCAAAGAAGATAAAATGTGGGAAAAAATGCCTTTACAATCATTCCAAAGGAGGAATAAATTAGTGAACCTTATTACAAATAAAGAAATGGCATTTCTCTATAGAAAGATAGCCGACCTTAACTACAGTTTTATTATAACTTATATTTGCTTCAGCCAAGAAGAGAAGAAATCTTTATATTATATTACTTTTATCCCATTTTTTTCATAGAATTGAAATATTTGAAATGATTTTAAGATTAATATCCAGCATCTGGTGCGTTTTGATGTAACTTATACCCCTTTCACACTGGCCAAAAAACCTGTTTAAATCCAGGAGCGATCAGCTTTTGCTAGCAGTGTGAAAGGTGTCTACCAGGGTCAAACGAGTCAACAATTGACCTGCGTTAAAATCATCTCTGATTGGCACGCAGTGGGAACACCACAGATGAGTTGACCTGCTAAACTACGTGATGACTTTGAGCACTGGTCGCGTGTTATGCTACGTTCACACAGGGGCCTTGTAAGAAGCAGCAAAATAAGGCGTCTGCTGCTTCATTTTGCTGCTTGTACCAGTTAGTTCTGCGCGCGTGGCTGAAGCAGCTTTGCTGCTCTGGCTGGCTGCAGTGCAAAAGTGTGTGTCTGGCGCGCGTTGGAGCTTCCACTATCCTTTCTCTGCCTTGCAGCTATATTTTGCACTGTGATCAGTGGGAATAAAGTAGTTTTAATATGTTTAGATAAGTAAGAAAATCCACCTGAAAATGTAATCATTGCAGTCAGTTCATTCAGATTATTATCCCTGCCTTCCATTATTATTATTTCTGTCGGAGCGCGCTCAGACCCCACATACTGTGCAACAGTCGCGCTGTCAGTAGGATCCCATTCAACAGCAGCCTCTGGCGTGGGAATTCAGCCTCCTCGCGTGGTTTGCCGCGGTGGCTGGTAGGCAGTTTCATGTGCACATAATCAACTGCAGGCACCAAGATAATAAAGTTAACATATTCTGCGGCAGATTTCTGCATTTCAAGTTAATTTATGCGTCAATAAACTGTTTGAGAGGAGCGATCACAGCGCTCTGTGTCATCAGCGATGTGTCTCTCTCGCTGTCAGCTCCCAGATCAGCTTCTCTGATTGGTTGATGCGCCGTCGTCGAGCAGCAAAAGTTCAATATTTCCATCTCGAGCAGCAGCGCGTTAGGTCAAACGCTGCACCTGCTGCTCAAAAGCGTGCTGCGGGACCTTTTGCTGTGCTTTGATGCACATCAACCATTGACTTTGCATGTAAACTCGCTGCTGCTGCTGCACCTGCTGCGTCCGGTGTGAACGCAGCATTAAATAACAAGCCCAAACGACTCTGCTTGTATTCGAGAAACATGGCACAGCACCGGCAAGATGGAGAGATTTGTGAGCTCCTTATGATCCGCGGAAAAGAAGAGATTCGTGGGCAGAGTTCAGGCCCCGTTTAAGTACGCTCTGGCTCCCGTCCATGTTGTTCTCCATTATTTACTTCAGATTTCCGTCGCTCTGTCGACATCAATGCTCACCCAGAGTGATGCGTTATTAGACACGCAGTGGTGGGGGACAGTGGCCACCCAGCTTGCCAGCAGGGGGTTAGGCCCGGCAACCTAAAGCTAATTGTTAGTAGGTCAGGTTGTGAAAAACCCGGGTTTCCAGGGTGAAAGCGGCCTCAGACATTCGGATCTGTCCCTTATTGGAGCCAGGATGCTGATTTTGTAGTCTGAGCTTCCCTTAAAAACCAGAACTAACTAAGCTAAAAGTTGCTGTTTGATGATAAAACAGTTATGACCCTCACCTGATAAGGCTTATTATTGCTTCTCCGATGTAGGATTTAATCTAGAAGAGTGAATATTCCTTATCTTTACAATAAAATCCATGAATTCTCAATCTGTGGGATCCAAAATGTTTCTATTACTAATGTGTGCCAAACTATGTCAATATTCTGCTAATTACAAAATGCTATTAAAATTGCGGGTGAGAACGTTTGTTCATGAGATAACTCTGAAAACAACATAGATATGTTGATAGTTACGTTATTAATCAGGGGAAATTCATCTGCCTGATAGCAAAGATAAAAACATATAAAATAGGATAAAAAATATAAACTTAAATAAAAAATTAAAAATAATTCAAAAAGACTCAGTTTTTCAACAGGCATTAAACTAATAGCGGCCGGGACAAAAAAAGATCTTTTGCATCACTCTGTTCTGTTTCTCACAGCGTTCAGTCTTCTTCCTCCTCTTTGGCAGTTATCTCAATTTGCAGATCACATGACTTTTGTGATGTGAAAAAATAGTTTCTATTGCAGTTTTTAAAATATAAGGATTATGATGAGGCCAAAAAAAAAACACCTCATCAAAACGTAAAAACAGATCATAAATGTGAGCCTTTTTGTTTTTGTTGTTTCAAATTGAAATATTTTTCCATTTAGAAATTGGATTTTTTTTTTTCTAATTACGATTTGCACAATTTGATTGTTGATAAAAACGCGGTTCCAGAGAGAATGGTTCATTTAGTGATAGTTTTTGAGTTAGGGTCAATTTATGCTTCTGATGCAAAGCCTCTGCAGCCGTCAAATCTGTGTCTGTGCGCGACCACGCCCCCCGAGCAAAGGTTCTGCAACCGTCGTCTCACACCTCATAAAAATCCTGGCTAGGCATGGGATGGTCGAAAAAAAGCAGCTGTGATTGGTCCTTGGTTTGCTTTTCCGGCTGTCTGTGTGGTCGTCCTTCTCGATTCGGTGCACACCATTTTTAAAAAGTGAAGAACAACTACAATGGACAACTACGACGAAAGGTTAATCGAGGATTTTCGGAAGTACAACCACTTGTACGATGCCACAGACAGACAATATAAAGATGCCAAGATCTCCGCCAAAACAAAGTTCTCGTGACCATCCGCCGAAGTTCTCGCGAGTTCTCGAATGGGCTCCCCCTTGCTCTTTGGCGGGAAACTGCTGAGTGTTCCTAGAAATTCCAGACCGACGGTGTCGAAGCAAACTAGCAAAACTGTTTTGCGACCCAAGCGACATTTGATGTGTGCGGAATGCAGAAGTCCAATCTTCCCGTTACTCTCAGGGGGAGATTAACCAGGAAGTTACAGGTCTAGCACCCCTTGTGCCTAAAAGTAAGCAAAACATTTTTTTTTTAAATGAATATATCCCTGACTAAATCTAATAAAAGATGCACATCTTTCTGCCTGATAAAATAGATGTTAGAAAATGTTTAGAGGTAGGGCTGCAACTAAAGATTATTTTAAAAATCATTGAATAGGGCGATAATTTTTCGGTTAATGCGGTAGATCGGACGAAAAAAATTTTTTTATATTAACCTCTTTATTCCAAAATAAACATTTTTAGACAGAACAAACAAGCACACAAGTACAGGTTGCTCATTAACTGTACTGGTGCAATATGAAAAATAAATGTTTGTGTGTTAAAACTATGGCAAACGCTGGTAGCACAAATGTCGCTGAACATCCACAAAATATAGGCTACTTTTGTTTCATAAAAGCGCCAAAAAGACATTTTGTTTTTAAAGCCCCTAAGGGTTCAAACAATAGGCCCCCCCATTTCAACAAATGAGTTTTTAGACTAGAAGAGTTCTGCCTTTTAAGACAAGAAAGTATAGCAGTTAAAGTTGCTACTTGAGAAAATACTGAACCATAGAGATAAAAATAGCCCTGTGATTCAAATTATAAATTGTATTTGGAATAAAAATAAGAGAGAACTAAGGGTGCTAAAAACACATCCTCAAAGACAGATATTTACATGGGAATGTGGCAGATAGTTAACACTTGACATATTACTGATCTTGCTGGATTTTTATTCTGCTTTACTTCCATAAATTGCAGGATCTTCTTTACTTTATCTTTGCCAGAAGATTTAAACTTTAAAAGCCTTGCCCTCATAATTTGCAAGTTAATTTATTTATAAAGGCTATTTTAATTATTGCGATCAATTTCAGCCTGCGTCTCGGACATGCAGCGCTTCATTTGCAGTCTGGGCCTGAGCTATGACTGCCAGGCGTTGGGACTCCTAGCTGAGGAGAAGCGGGGTTAGGATGGGGCTGCGTGTGGAGGACAAGAGGAGGCGATACATGCTTTCACGTAGAGTCTCCAAAAGCCGCCAGTGACACCGTAAAAAAAATTAAGCAAGATTTTTAAGCTAAGATAAACTTTTTTGAAAAATAGTCGACGATGGGGGTCTGAAAAAGTAAGCTAAGTATGGCGAGCAAAGTCATGTCCTGCAGCGCTGGCATTTCACTGCAACTGACTCGCTCGTAATTATTTTTTTTCTTCCCCGTTTCAGTCAAGTGGCATTGATGACGGTGGTGGCGAGAGTCGTGGCGACACAAGCAATCGATGATGACATTTCGATTGCCAACGCTTTTAAAAGTCGATTTTTATCGATTTTTATCGATTCGTTGTTGGAGCCCTAGTTAAAGGATTTATCCAGGAATGTTAAAGGAAGGGATAATTTAGGTTAGAGTTAGGTAATTAACCGCATTAGGATTGCCATCACAGGTTAATAAAACACAATTTTAAGATTGCAGAGGAAGCCAGTTTTGGTCACATTAAATTTAACTAAACTTTTAAATTGCATCAGCCTAGGTGGCGGTAATGCACGTGTGGTACTTAGCATAGATTGGTCAGAAGGAAGCGGAAAGAATCTGATTTCATAGAAGGAACTAACAGAGTCAGCAGAAACGGTTTAGACCAGGCACATAAAGTCCGATGTGATGCAACAACATATTTTTTTTAAAGAAAGATGGAGAGTATTGAGCCTTAACAGAATGACCTATGCTCAACCAAAATCAATCTGGCCGGAAGAATAAAACCCTGGAGGGGAATATCTGTGTGCTTTTTAGTGCTGCTGAAAGTCAAAACAAAATAATTGGGTGTTCTTAAAGGAATGAACCAAGCGATGCAGGTTTGAAATGAGATATCTTAAAAATGGAAAAACAAAAGCTTATGGCACAAATATTTATCACAAAACAAGAGATTGAGAGGCTGATCAGCCTCTTGACTTTATGGTACAGAGACGCCATGAGGAGTTCAGCCAATCAGAAGCTTGGAGTCATTTTCACTCTTATTTGGACCTGTGATCATTTGATTAAGGAGTTCATCATTTGGTTTATTTGGAAATTGTAACTTTGTAGAGGATCAAAATAAAATCATGCACTATTGCAATAAAGACGATCGAATTTTAGATATTTGGGGAAACTACCTGCAGAGCAGGACTTACCTTAAATCCTCCTCATCAAGCATTTGTTTTTTGTTTTCCCCCAGAATGACAGCCTGAAGACAGAGGACGGGACGGTGTCAAACGCCGCTCCAGATATCTGCATAGCCTACAAGCTGCACCTGGAATGTGGCCGGCTGATCAACCTCTACGACTGGCTGGAGGTGAGTCGTCTCTCTGAGTCTAATCTATTTAGGTCGATAAGACAATCAGCACCTTTCAACCTCTTTGATCCGAGCTGGTCTGTCTGTAGAAGGTTTTATTGATCAGAGTGTCGTGTTGCTGACTTAAAGATCAAATTCTGGATTTGTTTGTGAGCTGTTCTTTTTGTTTCCAGGCCTACTCCACCGTGGTTTCTGCTGCAGAGGGCAACGATCCAGATTCTGACGGTTTTGGAAAAGTGGACGAAGTCAAACAGTATCTTTTTATACACTGATACGCTTTTTAACTACAGCTTTATAAATAAAGCTACACCTGCTCTAGTGTCTGAAAAAATAAAACCCTTTAGATAAAAATCCCCTTTACTAAGTGGGATGCTAAACTGAAGTAGAAGGAAGTAGAGTGTAAAGAACATTACAGCTTTATTTTGTGGGAATCTGGTCCTCGGTTTAAATCCTGAACTTGTCCCTCAGCGCTCGTTTTATCCGCGCCGTTTCAGAGCTGGAGTTCCTGGGCTTCATCAAAGCGACCAAGAAGAAGACGGATCACGTGGCCCGACTCACCTGGGGAGGCTGCTGACACACTTGTTCCCCCCCCCCCAGGGACGGTTCGGCTCTCTTTTGTATTTATGTTTTTCTCTATATCATTTCTGCATTTGTTCCTGTTTAGATTAAACATTTCAGCACCATGGAAAGTATGCTGGATTTCTTTATAAACTAACTGTAGTTTCAGTGAAGGAGCAATCACCTGCTCTCAAGTCTTGTTTCTTTTTTTTAATGATGGATGTCTTAAAATCCATCATATAATTAGCTAAAAAAAAAAACACCACTAATTGGTTGTTCCACCCTTAGATGCAACAGCTGCCCTAGAGTGTTTGTTGTTGACCGACCCCTTCCTGTTTGGCTGTGACTCCCATCCTGGAGAGAAATATCAGCTGTGCTGCTGCCATCAACACCTTTGTTTCTAGATGTTGGAGAATGCGGCCTGTTATTTTTCAGTGTAGTCCTGTTTCTCTGACCTGAAATCCCACATCCCTCCGTCACCACCCCGCTCCGCTCCAGACCGCCTGTGCAACTCAAAACCTACAGCCTCTGCTGTTCCATCCGTTTTCTCATCGACATGTGAAATCTGCTTCCTGGTATGTTGAAGAACCAATAGTTTGCATCAATCTTTTTAAAAAAACTTTTTTTTCGATGTTCTTTTTCCTGTTTGGTGTGATTGCATTTGTGGATTTTCTACCTGGACCAGAGGGGAGCAAAAAATAGCTCAGCTCCGTATTTTGATGGAGACCTGACGGAGAAGGCTTACGTGGACGGTGATGTGCAGAGGAGTAGCGGTGGATGTGGAACACTTCTCACTGATTAACATGACAGATGAGCACTCTGCCAGCGTATATGAGCGGAGCGCTGACTATGTGGAATCTGGGGGTGTCTGTGACTAACTGGATGTGCTCTCTTCATCCTCTGACATTAGAGTTGGCTCGGAGTTCGTCGCCTGGCTTTGTTTCCGCCTTTTCCATCTCTGCTTCTGTCTCCTTGAACCCCAGTGAATCAGCAGATGGCCGCTCACACTGAAACCTGGTTCTGCTGGAGGACTCTTCCTGTTCAAAGGGAGTTTTTCCTCTCCACTGTCGCTACAAGCATGCTCGGTGTGAGGGATTGCTTAAGAGTCCATGCAATCAACTGGTTTTCAATAAAAAACTTAAAATCGATTCAATCTTGTGAACTGTAAAGTGCCTTGAGATGACATGTAGTGAGTTGGCACCATATAAATAAGCTGAATTGAATCATGATCATCCCGCAGCAACCATCCCGCAGCACCATGTTCATTTTTTTAGTGTTTGTGTTGGAACTCTACTACTAAAGGAGGCTTTCTTTACTCCTTTTCTTACATTTCCCATATCATGATTGTCTACAGAGTATTGGATGTTTGTTTTCTTTCCTTCCCCTTTTGACCTTGAGTTCTTAGAGTTGGTAAGCTGTCTGCTCCTGGGAAGGCTGGTCACTGTTCTGTATTATCTCCATTTGTGGGGAACGGCTCAGAGGGTCACTGAAGTCTTCAGTCTGACCTGGAATGCTGTGTTTGAAGACGTTACCCATGGCCTGGTTCTTGTTTGATGTCAAAGTAAACTGGTCTGATATTTTTGACCCCGCCCCACCAAGAAAGAACTAAAAGCAACAGATTAAAAAAGTTCCACAAGTAAAGATTTAGCTCTCCATTTATTTTTTCTCCATTCGAGTACATTGGTTGCAAAAATGATACCAGTTGGACAAAATAAATAGAAACTGGTTGGAAGAAGAAAAAAAAGCATTTACCTACTTAATTTAAAAAGCAATAAATGAGGGAAATGGTGCCGAACCACTCCATTCACTTTTTAGATTGAGCAGTAAACCTTGTAAAACTCTGCAGCGCCTCATCTGTAACAGAAACAAAGCCTGGAATGCTGGGAGTCGATAGAAAAAGGGAGATAACTGCATCGCTGCGTAGAGCTGGGGGGGGGACAGAGGCCACTTGTAGAGATAGGGTCCATTAATTTACACCAGGAAGCACCAAGCTGCTGCCACTCGAGTGCCAACAACCGCTTCGCGTAAAGACTGATATATGGCACAGCCAGAAAAGTTTCATTTTAACTAGCTAAATTAAATCTCTTAGGATGAGAACTCTTCTGCCAGAGATCACATGACGGCTTGCAGCCGGAGGAGGTCTTCTTCTGTGCCACACTCAGGAAACATCTGGAGAAAAGCAGAGGTGAAATATAGAACTCAGATCGGTTGGTTTGAACTTCCTGACGCCGTGCCAGCGAAGCAGGAATGTGAAAATAAAAGGGAAAGAACTCACAGCTTGCAGGCTGCTCGCCGAATCGCCGCATCAACTGATCATGTGTGAACTTCACAAAGGTGTCATATTGTTCTGGAAAAGAAACGGCAGAGAGTCAATCAGTCCTGCTCTACGGTTATTTATGAACGCCCCAAAAAGGCCTAATTGGTTGCAGTATCTTGTTAGACAAAATACTGCAGCAATCATTCTCAAAATATCGCCCCAAGCTGTTTTTAAACAGTGATTTACTATGCTGATAAGTTAAAAAAAAAAAAGATTTGCACCAAGGATGTTATAAACTGAAATGATTTGTATAATGCATGTAGATGCAGCATAGATGTAATCATTGGAAAAGTAGCTACCTGCCAGTTTTGAGGTCATGGTCTCCTCGTACTCCTCCCGCACCTTGTCTTCTCGTTCTTTGAGCAGGCGTTCACAGATCATTCCAACTTGTCTGAGGGTGAACAACGGTTGTTCTTTTCTGCTTGGGGAGACGCCGCCGGAGGACGGCCCTGTTAGAAGGAACATGGAGCGTTCACAGGAAGTACAAATGCACAACACCTAAAGGCTGCGGGGCATATATTTAAACATCCATGCTTTCTAGATAATAGGTAATATGGATACAATTCTGTCAGGTTTTAATTTCTGGGGCAAACATCTTTTCTTTTTGTCATTACTTATCTACTAATATCAACAATCAAACTGATATTAACAAGTAATAATATCTACAAAAACGTATTATTGAATATGTTTGTATTAAAATAGTTATTTATCTACGATTTCACTGAAGACTCCTAGATGACTTGCATTTTCTCTTTACCACATATAACAAAATCTAGTTCTGAAAAGAGCACGAATTCTGTACTTACCTTTAATGTAAGGATATTGATGTGCATAATGAAATGTTTTTGTTGTCAAGTAATTATGAATATATGAAAAATATTCCAATTGAGTGTATTACTGCTGCCACCATCTGTATTAGAGGGGAAATAAAATGGTAGGGGTGGCCAATGATCAGTAAAGGGTGGCCTTGCCCCCATCTAGCTCCACCCCTGTACTAGTATTATTTATATTCAACAGCAAATTAATAAAATTATGTTATTTAACCGTGGCTCTAAGGTAATTAGAAAATGCTTAAAAATGTGTAGAGCTTAAAAACAAGATATTTAGTTGTATGAATTGATATGAGAATAAATAAAAGCCGTCTACATTTTTTTTTTTAGCAGCTAAAGTACAATACTGTAACCATAAACGACCATAAATTAAGTTTATTGCATCATTTTTTGTGATCAACGATGATCCTCGTGCTCTAGACATTGATTAATGGTTTAATGACATTTTAAAATGGTGTGAAATTTATAATTGCAAGTATTTTCATTTTTATGAACACATGGAAAACTGTAATAAAAGAGGCCTTTATTGCTCCTTCACCAACCTGCCATGCTGGAGACATTCATAGCTAACTGGGAAGGGGAGTCTGGAGAATAACAGCACTCTAGTTGTTGGTGGCCTCCATCTAGATGTTTCCTCCTCTGAATACGTTTGTACTCCTGCTTGATGCTGTTCAGGATTTGTTCTGGTGAAACCACAGATAAAAGGGAGAGTTCATCAGTCACGTTACTGAGCCCAACATCAGAAACCTGAGAAACTGGTCGTCCAGGACAGGAGGCCAGTTTAACCAACAGTAGCCAAGTTTACCTGCGCTGAGTCTAGACGACGACTCTCCAAACGGCGAGGGCTCCATGCTGAGGTACCTCCTCGGTGAGGAAGCCGACGGGGCCACCGGGATGCATCTCCGTCTTTTAGGGGACGCGGGGCTCATCAATGGATCGAAATCCATGGTTCTCTTCAGGGTGGCTCCACACGCCATGACTTGAAAGTTGTCAAAGGGAGAGGGAGGTTTAGAAACGCAGGGAAATAATAACATTGATATGCGAGCTTCGATTTACCAGAAGGAAAGCACTGAACACACTGTGATGTAAAGGATTTAACCAGCGGTCCGCTAGCTTCGCCTCAAAGCCAATAAGCAAAAAGAAAACAAAGCTAACACTAGCTTAGACTACCGCTGACCCCACACTGCATCTATATGGAGGTTATTTTTTTACCTTTACAGCTGAAATAGGTCCGAGGAAGTTGTTTCGACGTAGTTTTGTTACGGGAGTTGTTTTTCAGAAGTTAAAAATCCCGACCAGCCAGCAGCGGCCAACTGTTGGTGCGGAGAGCGAACGCTGCTGCGAGCTAACGCTACCTAGCAGCTTGTTTTCTGATACGAGGCTGTTGGCGGCTCCGCCTCCTGACGTCACATCTTCTTCTTGAAAATTTTTTATGGCGGTTCGCAAAAACGTTAGGTGAGCATTACCGCCACCAACTGGTAAGGAGTGTGGACTCGTCACATCTTACAATCGGAAGTAATGTATTATGGGTAATATTGTGAAATTCTGAAAAGGAGATGACGAAAACTGGAAGAGTTTAGGAAATAAATGTATTTGAATAAATATTGTGACATTTTAAAGACTGCAATAAAATAGTGAACCTTTTACGAATTATATTATCTTTTTATAATAAGTTCAATTTTGATTTTTCTGGGATGCTTAGTACAAATGTGTCTGTTACTTTTATTCTGGTCCATATTTTTCTTTTAAATCCACCAGAAAAACTCAGGATACTGGTTCTATATATGGTTAGGACCATGCAGGTCAAATATTTAAATGGTTTAATTATCTTTATTCTGGTAATGTCACTTTTAGCGACCAACTTTTGCCTCAGTTTGTGGCTGTTTTAAGTACAAAACCGTTTGGGATTTTGCTTGGTTGTTCAGAATGCCCGGATTACTTTAATAATGCCCTTAATCATTTATTCTGGGGTGTCTTATCTTCTTCTAATTGCTCTTTTATTTTCTGTTGTATTTAGGACCAGGGGCGGAGCTAGATGGGGGGGCCAGGGGGGGCCATGGCAACCTATAGTAATTAATTGGCCACCCCTACCATTTATTTCCCTCTATAAAGATGGTGGCAGCAGTAAGAATCTCAAGTGGAATATTCAAAATATTCAAAATCTTTATATATTAACAATTACTTGACCAAAAAACACTGTGGTTAATGTGGTTATGCACATCAAAATACTAACATTAAAGATGACAAATACAGAATTCATCCTCTTTTCAGAGCTAGATTTTGTCTTATGGGGTAAAAAAAGTCATCTAGCAGTTTTCAGTGAAATCATAGATAACTAAATTAATAAAAACATAATAAATGATCAATTTCTGCAGATATTAGTACTTGTAAATATCAATTTTATGCAGAATGATTATTGATAAAGTTAGGTAAGTAATGACAATGGAAAAGATGTTCGCCGCAGAACTCAAACCTGAAAGATTTCGATCTTCTATACCTTTTATGTAGAAAGGACAGACGTTTAAAGAGCCTTTAAAAAGGCTGTAGGAAAGGATAGTTTGTCTTTATGTAGAAAAATATGAATTTTTTGCTCGTTAATTTTCCTGTTGGAACAGTGTAGATTGACCGTGAGGTTCTGGCGCCTCTGTTGGTTTATAAAATGGAACCTGCTTAGATTCATAAATAAATAAAAGCAGTTGAAGGTCTGAAGCTTTCTTTAACCTTTAGCCCAATATTTAGTCTCTTTTGTGTTTTCTTTCAAGCTTGTCCTGAGTTTAGCTGAGTTTAGTCTAATTTCTCTTTTATTTTCTGTTGTATTTAGGACCAGGGGCGGAGCTAGATTAGGGTCAGGGGGGGCCCTAATCCCTTAGCAAATCATAGCCATCCCCACCCTTTAATACAGATGTTTGCAGCAGTAATACTCACAAGCAGAATGTTCTAACTTATTTAACATTTAAATGTTTCATATGTAACAGTTTATTGACAACAAAAACACTGCGGTTAATTATGCACACCAATATACTTACATTAAAGATGATAAATACAGAAATTCTGCTCTTTTTGAGAGAAGATATTGCCTTATGGGGTAAAAAGAAAATTATGTCTCCGCAAGTCATCTATGAGCCTTCAGAGATAAATAACTATTTTAATAATAAGTAATCCATTTAATGTGATATTAGTACATGTAGATATGAATTTTATTCATAATAGGAAATTATAGTTATTCTTTATTTAGAAAGCCAATGGATGTTGTGGTCGCTACTTTTTACAGTGTAGGATTGACCCTCAGCTTCTTGCGCCTATCGGCTTGCCAACCCCCAGTGTACATTGGTTATTCAAATGGCCACCCTTATTAAATTTTTCTAGCTACTTCAGTGGCACTCGGAAAGGGGTGCTACGGGGCTGCGGCTCCCCTGCGTCATAGCATCAGCCCCCATGGTGGGGGCACAGTGTAGTAACATAATATTGTACTTAAAACATGGAAATTATTTATGTATTTATTTTTTTAAAAGACGTGTGTTTGATATGGGATTAAAATGATGGGCTGTGTATAAGATATAAACTAATGATTCATTATTTTAATATTTCATAAAACACTAGGCTACTCAGGAAGCTTCCCGCACCCTCATTTATCTTACATGGCTTTGGCTAGCAATAGGCAGCAAGCAGAAACGCATATTTCTCGACTATTTCGATGTAAACTGCTTCATTTAGCGTTATTTTATGTGCCTATTCGCCGTAGTCCTGTGGCTGAAGAAGTTTATGCTAGAATAAGGCTGCATATCAATGTAAAATATTATGTCTGTATTAAGCTATTTAGTGATAAAACATGAAAATGCTTTTTTTGTGTTTTTTGTTTCAGATATGAAATCCTTCCCCATATCCATAGTCGAATGGACTTTCTTCGCAAAGACGCGTTCAATGCTCGGGGTCTAGGCTATATTTAGGCCATGGCCATGTATTCCAGCCCAGTCAAGTGTTCCTTGATCCTCCTGTCTGATTGGGAGCTGTTGTTTGGCTTTGAATGATTAAAAGAGAAGAAATAAAGTTTAAAATGTTCATGCTTTGTTCCGATGCATTTTAAATGGCGGTTTTTGGCGACAAATGTAGGCCTACAATATTATGTTAAAAACATCAGCCACAGCCCTCAACATAATGACGTCATGTTTTTTCCAACCCAGCCATCAGCCCCCCCTTGCTTGAAACAGCTTCCAGCGCACCTGGCTACGCCTCTGTTTAGGACATGGCTGTTTTCTGAACAAGCTTAGTGACAGCACAGTCCTTAAGTACTTATATTTTTGGTATGGGGTCAGTTTCAAAGCCCCCTGGAAAACGAAACCATAGCATCTTCATAAAACCTTTCCACAAAGAAGCAAAGGATGCAACTAATTTGACTTGTAACATCTTTCATTCCACTTTTCATAAAAATCATTTTATACAGCACCCAGTGAATAACCATCATTTGTTAATGAACTTATATAGTTTTCTTACGATTCTAAGAGTTTAATCCCATTCTCCAAGACAATATTAGGCAAACATTTTTCCCTGTAATTATGTAGGCCAAAATATGACATCTCATTAATTGTTATTATCTAATAATCAGAGAAAAACAGAACTGTAAGCTAAAAGGCAGAAACATAAAATATTATAAGAATATAATCTGTTATGCAATATAATCATATAGTAGAATAATATTGTCAAAAAGGCCAATTGTTTCTAAAATCAATTATGTAAATGCTATTTTTTTATGCTGAAATTCATGCATATACCTGCAGACCGCTCTATGCTTTTTATCGAAATCTAATTCCTTAATATGTTCAGAAGGGGGCAGTGTTATCAATTGAAAAGAAGCAATGTTTTCTAAATCATCTGGCAACTTCTCACTGCTCTTAGAGCTGGGTCAGACAGAAATATTTCAGCATTTCACTTTTTTTTTTTTACTTTATTGTCCCTGAGAGCAACATTTTATGGTTTCAAAATCCAGATTAGAAATGAAGTTCATTCAGCTGGATTTAGAAAGCAAGATGCGGTACCTGGATTAGGAAAGCAGCTGGAGCCTCTAACTTCCTCTCTTCATCCAGAGACATTCATGTTAAGTTCCCATTAGGTGGAAATGTCTCTGTTTGCAGCTGTACTGTCTTTCTATAATGAATGGTTGAATGTTATGTTCCAGTGTTTCCTCTCCACTTTCATTGAGGGATCTCTGCAGTCAACTATGCAATGTCATGCACTCGATGATGCTACAGTTTGGGAAACCGTGGGGAACACCCACCTATATGGTAACAAACCGAAACCTTCAAAAAGGCAAAGCAGGAAAAAAAAGCTTTTAATTGACATGAGGCTAGGAAATTCATTTTACTTCAAAAAGACACTGAAAAATTCAACAAAACGTGAACAAAAATAGATCTAAATCACACTTTACAGAATTCCTACTTGTTGGCAAATACTGTTACGGGAAACAAGGCGATGCAGAAATGTTGTAAAACTTGTTCATTTTAAAAACATTAGAAGACGACTCATAAATAAATAAATAAATAACATTTTCACATTAGCTCATAATAAAATAAATAAAAAATACAACACAGAGGAGGATACTGAGCTAATCTCTACATTTTAAGCTGGAGCGAAGGCAACAAAGCACCAATAGATCCTCCTATAAGATAAAAGAAACATAAAAATGTGTCTTTCTTGATTAATGATGAGAATCCACTTTTTAAAGAAAAGGACATAAAGTTCTATGATCTATTTTGTATCAGTGGGTTTTGGCACAAATTTGCAGTAACAAAGCTAGCAGACCAGAGACTATACAACACTATTAGCTTCACAGTTATAGAGAAGCAGGCTTGGCTTCAGACGGGCTCTGCTGTAGAAGACTCTGTACCTCCAGAAACTCGAACCTGAGCTGCTTTCTTCTGCATTTTTTCACAGCTGCCACCACCTTTCCCCGCCCTGCTTGCTGCAGCAGCTGCTGCTGCAGCGGCTCTCACGCTCCTGCTGTTCCAGTCGCTCTCTCCGCTGCTGTCCAGAGTTTGGGACCCGCCGCGCCACATGTTGCAGATGTTGTGGAAGGCCCTGCGCAGGTCCTTGCTCCTCATGGCGTAGATCACCGGGTTCACGGTGGAGTTGAGCAGACACAGCATGCTGCAGAAGGCGAACACGGTCTTGATGAAGTCGTTCACCTTCCCGAAGAGGTCGTACACCATGATGGCTAGGAGCGGGCCCCAGCAGATGATGAGGGCCACCAGGATCATGACCAGGGTTTTCGCCAGGCGGAGGTCCATCCTGGCCTGCTCAGGCCTCACGGTCTGAACCTTGGCGCCGTCCGCAGTGTAGACGATCACGCTCCTCTGGGAGGTCCGGCTCAGCATGCGGACGGCGTGGTGGTGGGACTTCCAGAGGATGAACATGTAGGCGTAGATGATGAACAACAGCAGGACGCTTGTTATTCCAATCCAGAAGGTGAGGTACCTCTGATCAATCAGAGGGAAAATATCAGAGCAGACCGTGCCGAGGCGTTTGCAGTTCCAGCCCAACAGCGGCAGCAGCGAGATGACAATAGAGATGGTCCACATCATGCTGAAGGCAATCACCGCCTTCGTCTTTGTGACGATGCGCTTGTACGCCATAGGCCTGTGGATGGAGATGTAGCGGTCGATGGCGGTGAGGAACAGACTGCCCACGGAGGCGGTGAAGGAGGCAATGACTCCAGCCAGCTTGAACAGGAAAACGTTTGGGCTGTCCTTTCTGTGGAGGACATGGAAGTCCAAGAAGCTGTAGACAAAAATGATGCTTCCTATGAGATCGGCCACAGCCAGGCTGCCGATGAAGTGGTAAGAAGGACGGGATCGAAGAGTCTGGGAGTGAAGGATCACACAGAGGACCACAAAGTTCTCCAGCACAGTGAAAGTACCCAGAGTGAGCGCTAAGATGGCAACTGCAAGCTGCTGACTAGGGGTAAGGATCATGAAGCACTCTAGGTTGTCCACAAGGTTCTCTGCACACTGTGAAGCATCTACACTCTCCACAGCAGTGGAGTTACCCAACACCAAGTCTGAGATGTTGGTGGGAAATACAGGAAAGAGGGCAGTGTAAACGACATCCTTGTTTCCAAGGACGAGGTCGGGGAAGGAGCTGGAGACGGAGGCTGAGTGAGGTTTCTGAAAGCCCAACCTGTTCTTCGCCAGGCCGGAGTCGATGGAGGGGTCGTCGTAGCTGGCGTCGTTGGAGCCCAGATACTGCACACCTGTGGTGAGCGTGCTCATCGCTGTGCCTGCCATCCTGTGCGCAGCCAACTTCATGGCTGCAGAAATGCTCAGTGAAGAGGCGTGTTGTGTAACAGCATCAGACGCAGGTGAAAGAACATCTACAAAAACAAGAAAATGTTTGGTTTCCATTACCAATTAAAATAATTAACCTTTAACGATTTTTACACTTGGAAGTTGTTTTATTTTCCCATTGAAAAATAAAAATTATAAATGAAGGGAATGATAGATTTTTTTCTGGGAGGTTTCAACTCTCAGCTGGATCCCAAACAATAGTGGGAAACTGAACAGTTGACAAACCTGTGCAACCCTCAGGGTGGGAGGGGGGGTATAAAGGGAATCAGGGGCATTTGCCTTAATTAATGCAGGTCATTAAGCATTATAATGGGGTGTTTTTTCTGTAATCACTGGATTAATTAGGCATCATGGGGCCAATTCCGGGATTAACCATATCTGATCCATGAAGCATTAACATTTGGTACTTATGACATTAATTATTTACACTCAGATTTACATGATTCTTTTGAAATAAGACGTCTAAGAAGACCAAACGAATAAGCAACAATTAAATACATGATTTAAATATATATATAGAATATTGAAAAGTATAAATCGCGACAATATTTGCAGGTTGTGGAGTTTGGAAAACACAAACCTTCGTCGTTTCGCTCCGAATATCCCGCAGTAATCCATGCAAAGGAAAATAAAACTCCTGGAAAAAAACAAACTCCTAAAAGTAAGATGTTTATAGCAGGAGTTTGTGTTTCGGAGATAATCTCAGGTAAATAATCCCGTTTGGAGCTTTCAGTCAGACAGCAGAAGCAGACTGGCTGTGCGCTGCTTTGGATGAGGGGGGGGCGCTTATAAAGCTGCGCTTTGTGCGCCTGCTGTGGTCACGTGACCTGAGGTGTTGGTGCGCGTCACTATCTGGAAAGTCTATCTATGAACAACAATATTAACAGATGATCTCCTCCTCATTTTAAGGCAGTAAGCGCCTTTACTGATGCTTTTTATTTGAAATAACCTCATTTATTGAAATAAACCCGAGTTAAAAAGTCAGTTTACTCAACTGAAGCTAAATTATTTTAAGAATGAATCTACTGTGAAATGTTTACTTTCAACTTAGTAGAAGAAATTTATTTTGAGCAATTCACCTTCCTGAACGCTCAAATAATTCTCATCATCAACTGAAATAAAGTAAAACATAAACAAACCTTGGGGAGACAGGGGCGGAGCTAGATGGGGGCCACCTGTGGCCACCCCTGTGCCCACCCCTACCATTTATTTCCCTCTATTACAGATGGTGGCAGCAGTGGAAGAGGATTGGGGCCACTGGAAAAAATGTTAACTGATTTTTTTTATTTTATTTCAGTATAGTATGGGGAAAAAGTCAGAATTCTGAGATTAAAGTCAGAATTCTGACTTTAATCTCAGAATTCTGACTTTAATCTCAGAATTCTGACTTTTTTTTATTGTCAGAATTCAGTCAGAATTCTGACTTTTTTCTCAGAATTCTGACTTTAATCTCAGAATTCTGACTTTTTTTTTATTGTCAGAATTCAGTCAGAATTCT
>JAGKQL010000009.1:35089793-35119063 GCA_018398635.1 Cyprinodon brontotheroides
GTAGAAAATGAAGGCTAATCATGTTTTGGGTGTACTATTCCTTTAAGGGGGGATGAGGAGGGATAGCTTCCCCCTTCTTAAAAATCACCCCCCTTCTTAAATAACCATCCCCTGTGACATTTTATTATTGAATGTTTAAAATATCTACTATATATCAACAGTAATAGCAATAATATTGCCCTTTTAACATTTTGGGCTTCAGAGTAGCCTAATCAAAGTAAATAAATTTAAAGAAGTGGCCTACCATGACTATTAGAGACTGACATTTTTTCGGGAATCCCACGTTTCACGGGATTCCCGTGGGATTCCCGTGGGATGGGAGTCAGTATTAGTAACAGTCACGTGATTGGGACGGTACAGGATTAAACATTAACGGGAGCAGACGGGAGTGGGAGCAAACCAATAGTAACTAAAAAAAAACTAGGATCAATGCCAAAAAATAAAATACAATAGAAAGAAAAAAAATCCAGTACTGGCGCCGCCATTTTGTAGTTTTTTTCCTTGAAGCCTACACTATAATGTGAGTCAAAAAAAACTACACGACCCAAAAACCAACAGTGCTTCCACTCTGAGTTTTCCACCAGCTCAAAAACAACAATGGGACCAAGCAGTTGGTGGCGAAGAACTCAGATTTAGAAAAGTTTTTGAAAAGCTGGTAGGACATTATCTAATAGAAACTAACGAACTGATGGGAAAGTCTCACATATTACTGAACTTCTTTGTTCAAAGGAAACAATTAATACATTTCTAAAAGGCAATAATGTACATTTTGTTTATTCACCTAAAATAAGCATGGTCTGTTTCCTTGTTTATTACTTTTATTATGTATTTATTATTATTGTGCTTTACTTTAACTGACCTTTACTAGAGTAGAAGCAGGAACTTAACTGACCCTTCATAGGAAATTCAGATTCAATGTGTTGGCAGAAATCTGAGTCATTCTGAATGGGGAGTGGGATGGGGTGGGAGGATTAATTTCACCAGGAGTGGGACTTGACGGGATTTAGATTTGGAACTCTGTGGCCGGGGATCGGATGGCGGGACACCATTTTCTGTGGGAGTGGGACGGGACTGGAGGTGAAAAATCCCTCTGCACAGATGTTTACTAATGACTATGAACTTGGAATCCCAGTGGGAGATTACGACCGCCTAAAATTAGTCCCCCCCCTCCTATGTAGGGGCAGGGGATAGCCACTGCCAGTCAGGGACTTTGACTGCAGTTCTACTACGAGGTGCCGCGATCAAGGTCAACAACCACCATGCATATTGCTTTGGGTCAAGAGGTCTTTCAGCGGTTTTCCAAACCAAGGACCCCCAAACGTGATGGCTAGATGGAGCAGGGACCCCCTAGTTAAATATATGGTGGCGAAGTAAGTGTTCTATCATGGGATTATTAAAGTATTTCTGATTCACAATGGTTGATGGGACAGGTGTTGTGAATAAAGCGGTGCCCAGCTTGAAAAGAGAAACTCCTGTGTGTCTCTGAATGTGAGCATTGATGACTGAAAGACATCTTCTGCCTCCATTTATCTGTTTACTACAGTCTGTTTAATTCATGTTAATGTGGATTTAAAGACATTTTAATTGGTGGAAAAAATTGCAGGGGGGAATATAAAAAAAGTCTAATCAACCAAAACTTTCGCGACCCCTATGCAGTACCTCCGCGGACCCCCTAGGGGTCACGGACCCCCTGTTGAAGACCTCTGCTTTAGGTTAATAGACTATAATAATAAGGCTATGTATGCTTCCAAAAAAAAAAATCCACCTACCCCCTTTTTTATAAATAGACTGCTAATCATATGTTTATTCAAATGGTAAACATGATTGTATTTTATAACCAGAAACCTGTGGAATCTTGAATTGATAAACAAATCACTAAAGGGCTTTCCCGTTGGTTTTCCAAACAATAAATAATTTAAAAAAGTATTATTCTAAAACATTCCCTCTGCTGCAGAAAGTTCCTCCATGTATGGATGATGATGAGGAGTGTCTGACCACACTGTCTGGAACCTCCAGGCAATATGGTCCTCATGAAAAAGAAAGATTTCCATCTGAAATACATTGGATTGTTATGTGGTCTCTTGGCAACACAGAGAAAAGAAAGAGTAAGCTTTTTCAAAAGATCTTCTACACAGTAAAAGTCGGTGAGATTTATAAAATTAACATTTCAGAGAAGATATCTCATCTCCCAGACGAAAGGACAAAGTCACAACACAATCGTTCCACAACAAAGTGATGACTGTGGGTGTTGCTAATGAGCATAAAGATTGTTTGTACAAATTATCTGTTGATTTCTGCAAATTTCACAACAATTACCTGCAGCTGGAAGTTGTTTTTCTCAGTGTATGAGCAAAATGAGTTAACATGCCTCATTTTCAAGGATTCCAAATAAGGGAAGCTAAATACACATGTGGGAATTGTTTTGCGAAGGATCTACAAAGATTGCTGTGCAATGTAGATCCGCCATCAATAAATTTGCACTGTTCAGGCTTTAGAATATAAACTGCATATTGATGAAGGTTTGCACACACACTGTCTGCTGGATTACAAACACAAATCATGTTGCACCTTCTTTTAAGATCTGTTCTGAGCGTACAAACTTGTTTTAGGTGTTTTAAAGGCACACTATGTTTAAACGTTTGGAATTAAATAGTCATTTCAAACTGATCAGTCGGCATGGTTTCGGCTTTTTTAATTTTAACACCGGCCGCTTTTTTTTAGCTCAATTCTATTACAAATTTTGGCGAAAGAATTATAAAACAACAGTTTTAGCATTATCCAAAATTTGGGAAAAACTGTTTGGTGTTAGAAACCTATTTATAGACTGCTAATCTAATAGAGCTTGAGTGGATTTCCAACTTTCATGACCTATGAATAAAATTTAAGTTGAGTATAAGTAGAAAAGTATTTTCTTTTATTTGGTTGCATCCCACGTTGCTTCCTTTTAGACATCTATTGCTCTTCTCTGTGATATCAAGTATCCTGATGATGGAATCCACATCTGTTGGTCAGAAGAGAACAAAAATTAAAAGGTCTAAATAAAAAAGAAAAAAAAAAAACACAATAAAAAAACAAATATATGAGGCTGTAGAGATCTGGTGAAGACATTTTAAACTGAGTCTATTGCTTCATAAAATCCCAGAGGAAGATAAAATCAGTGATCTGCCCTGAGACCTGCAGCTGGTCGGACCTTATTGTTCCCTAAGCTGCAGCTGGCTGAAGATTTGATTTTAATCCAGCTCCACTCAGAGTTGCACTGTTGCCGTCTGAACACACATTTACAGAATACAGCAACAGCTCCTCGCTTTCCAGTTAAAAAAACCAGGTACGCTTGTATTTTGAAACATGCAACTATTGGGCCAATTCTGATCTACTTTATATACCTCTATTTTAGCTTGATCTCTTGGCTTGAGGTTTCATACAGAGATGTACAGACAGGAGAATATTTATTATACATTTAGGTCACTAGAACATTGTCATTTTTAAGAAGCACATTCTAGCCTGATGTAACCATCCTGATTCTCACGACCCAAAGGTGCAGAAACCGAATCAGTCTGGAGACTCCAGGTTGAAGGTTTAATTGGGCCGTTCACCAAGCGAGCGTCCAAAACTGGAGAACTTTGAGGCGAGGGTTGAGTGTGTGGCTCAACTGGAACTGTGACAGTTCAGTCTCCAAAAGAACATGGCGGCTTCAGCCAATGAAACTAGCATTAGCGTGGCTATCGAGCAAGTTTTATGTCGGTATTTCTTCACTGAAAGAAGAGCTAAACACTGCTCTGGAGGCTTTTTCTCAGAGGAAAAAGATGTTTTGCTCTTCTCCCAAATCTCTTGAGGGAGTGGTTCCGACTGCAAGAGTTTGATCTATCAATTGAAGCTCCTCTTCGATCATCGCTTCTCTGTTAGTACGTATAACTGGCATATGCCGTTGATCTGATTGGTTTATTTGGCCGTCGCAATCACCAATATAGGCTAATCAGCTGGTGGAGCTAATTACTGGACCCCTTCCCAGAAACGAAACACACAGCGGACAGGTTTCCTGACACATTCCAAATGGTTTCCTGCAACATCTACAATAGCACATTCTAGCATCAGATCTGCAATATTGATTAAATAATTTGATTTAATGTTGGTCTTCGTTACAGATTTGATGACTTACAGAAGTGGATGGAGTAGGCAAAAAATTTACTCAAAAATGGCTCTACTTTGAAATATTTTAATTTATTAAAATGAAATCTATTTCAAACAAACAGGTAAAAGAAAAAATTAAATTATTAACATGCAAATATAAATATGATTTTTTACATATAATTTACTGCTTATTACTGAACAGGTGTATAAGAAGTGTAATTCTATTAAATAATACCTCTTCATATTCCTATTGGCCATAACATCAGCAATATCCCTGCTTCGTATTTAACTCACTCGCCCATAGTGCTCCAAAAATACATTAAATGAGCAAACAAGTTTCCATATACAAAATATATATTTACATATGCCTACAAACATATTTATTAAGGCAACTATTACACATCTACTCCATTTACAGTGCCTTTTAGAGCGGTCCTATCACGGTAACCGAGATAACTGTTGAGTGTAAATGGCACGCAAACTGAACTGGACCGCACCGAAACGCGTTAAACTAGTACTAGTTCTTCAGTAGCGCTCGACGCGCTTCGGTTCTGGCTCAGCTCTCAGATAATAAAGAACGCATGAGCAGATCACGTCATCTTACAGTCAGCCTCCAAAAACATGAAATCTCACACATTCATAAAGATACTTGTATTCAAGGCGAGACAGACAATGGGGAAGTTCAAAACATTTATTAACACAAAACATAGCAAACAGAAGCGCGGTGGCTGTGGATCTGCAGGAGCACAGCGGAGGCAGGACACGAGGAGGGGCACCACCCAATTACTGACAATCTAGAGGGAGAACACGCAGGTAAGTGACCATGATCATCAGAGGTACTGCATGGGGGTATATAAAGTTTTGGTTGATTAGAGTTGGATTTTATGAATTCCTGATTAGAGAGCGGGGATTGGGTCCTTGCTTCAAGTCCAGGGATGTATTCAAAAACCGGTTCCTGGGTTTAGAACCGTGTTTTCAGTCCCAATGTTCACACATTCAAGGCAACGTTTGGCAGCTCTTTCAACGCACCGTCAAATAATCTCACCTGTCCCATCAACCAGGAATCAGAATCCAGACTTTTGTAATAATCCAGGGGGAAATTACTTTTCATTCACATGACACTATATGAAAAGACTGACTATAGGACCAGTTTGATATTACACAATTTCATGCAATATATATATAAATAGGGGTTACCTCGCTCAATCTGGCCATCAGTTTGAGGGGGTCCTTGGCCTGGAAAACCTTGAACCCTGCTCTAGAGGGAGAAGCGGCTACACGATTTTATAATTTTCTACGCATAGTTAAGCACACAGCATTCAGTAAGCAAGTATGACGTGACCAGGAGTAAGTCTAGAAAAGCAAAACAAAAGTGGTCAAAGCGATCGAAGGACTGGCTTCATTTTAAGGAAGAGAAAGATGGCAACAAGGCGCTTTGCAATCATGCAAAGTGGCAAAGTCCGCAAATACATCCAACATTGCAGAAACACCTGCGCACACACAACATGGCATACATTTTATGCATTTGGACGAATAAAGTTAAGAAGCTACTGGGGCTGCAATAAATGACAATACAAACTTCCCTACCGTTCCACATGATTTCCAGTGTTGATTCTGCAGAGCAGTGTGATAAACTTCAATGTCTGTTGTTGTTTCCTGCTTCTTTAAAGCCCTGATCGGCGTTAAGACTATCATTTGTCATATCCACTTCCCAAAAACTGTCAAGTGTATTCACCAAAGGCTGCCTTGTTTGCCTGACTCTAATATAGACTAATAGTAACTTCCTGAATGTTACTGGCGCCACCATATTGATTTGATTGTTTACCTCTAGAGAGCCCACAGAACCAAAACCATTGCAAAAAAATTGAATAGGAGTGATGTTCACTACCCTTCTTCCATCTCACATCTTTTTAAGAAAACCAGTCCTAAACAGGCTCATGATGAACATTTATTTAATTCAAAGTAACTTTTACTCAAAGGCAAACTTTGAGTACTTGACAAAATGGCTACTAAAGTTCTGATCTGTTGTTGTATATTTCCTAAATTGTAATAAGCTTCCATCAACACCCCCTGTTTATAGAGGCCTGTTTTCCAGTGTATTCCTGTTTCTCTGACTGTGACTGGCTGGATGTGCTCTCTTCATCCTCTGACATGGAAGTTGGGCTCGGAGCTTGTCTGCCTGGCTGTGTGTTTCCTGGACGGGGCCGCCTTTACAGCTGCTTTTTGTATTTCTGCTTCTGTCTCCTTGAACCCCAGTTGGCCTCAGCAGATGGCCGCTCACATTGAGCCTGCTTCTGCTGGAGGACTTCTTACCTATTGATAAAGGGGAGTTTTCCCTCTCCACTGTCGCTACAAGCATGCTGGGACTGTGAGGTCCCTTTGAAGAGTCAATGAGTCGATGCAATCAACTGGTTTTCCTTAGATATAAGAAAACTTTGAATCAATTTGATGTTCGGATGATCTGGTTTAACTGTAAATAGTGCCATGAGATGACATGTGTTGTGCAAACTTGGCTATATAAGAAATAAACTGAATTGAATTTAATTTGCAATGCAAACATGCTTGTGCAAAGTTTCAGTTATCCATAATGGATAACTGTCATGGCAACCATAAAACAGACTTAAAATGGAGGCAACCAGATGTTTAGCTTCTGAAACTTTTTCAACGTTTAACCAGGAGTCTTTGTCAGCTCACACATGAGCAACCTGTTGTTTTTTAAGCACCTGGAGGCCCATTCCTACTAAGCACACTCCAAGTTAGATGCGAATCAAGACCCACCTGTTGTTCTCTCCTGGGGTTGGAGTCTGCTGTTGTGTTTAGCATTTTAAATCATGAGTGTACTTCTCACACCACACAATTAGTCCTGTGATTCCTGTGCGGAAATATGACGATTTTAACTTTCAAAGGATATCTACCCTAAAAATTTCACCAGAGATGAAAAGGTTTAGATCAAAGATTATTGATGTCTGGGAATGGCCTAGTTAAAGCTCAGATCTAAAGCCAAGAATCTGATGGAAGTCTTGATGAGGGACCTTCATAGATGCTTTTTTTAAACCTGACTGAGCTTGATTTCTTTTAGAAAGACGTTTTGAACCAAGATTCATCCCAAACTTCCCTCATATTTTTGTAACAAATCTTAAATCCTACATACTTATTACTCCACTTTACATTTTTGGTCTGTTTTGTGTTGATCTTTCACGTAAAATCTTAATAAAACTTGCGCTTTGTTGAATTTGCAACATTTAGTAATGTTGAGAATATAAATTTGAATATATTTGTAAGGCATCATATCCCCCTGAGTTTGAGAAGATCAGTGCCATGTTCGGAAACTAAAAGTCCACCGCATAATTCTGAAGTGATAGCCTGAGCTCCTCCACGTGATCTGAACCTCCTCAGGTAAAGATTGCATCTTCTCCTCCAAAAGCAATCATGGCCATCTGGGCTGGAAAATAAGCTGTAGAGTTTAACAGGGCTGCTGGCAGACAGCCACCACCTATCATACCGAACACAGATGATCCCTCACTTTATTCCTATGAAGCCCCCCCCATCCACCACACATACACACACACATCCAGGCAGAGAAGGGCACACTTTTTATCACTTCACAGCTTGTGGCCTAATGACTTCAGACTCACACATAGACATTTTAAACTTTCAATTATCTGTGAATTATCACACCGAGGCAGCTCACCAAATCTAAAGCTGCACAAGTAAACCCCTTTAACACACCTTTTCACAGTTCATCTTCAGCCCATTTTCTAAAAACTGATTTAATAATTCAATATTTTCATAATAAAGTAAATTTTTAAATCACTTCTTAAAAAAACTAATCAAAACTTTCATTTTTAAGTTAAATAGAGATTTTCAGTGTTTATATTAGCAATGAGAGGAATATAAAAGGCATTTGTTCATGCTTAAGTGCATCACCATGGTAACTCCGCAAGACCATAACCGTCCAAGGTCACCTGTTTTAGCCCACGTTTAGCTGTGTGCGTCTGGGTGTTAAAACAGAAGGTTTCTCTATGTCTGCATTAAAACCACTGCAGAGACGCTGAAATAATCCAGAATCGGAGCGATAACAGCGTTCAGATCGGGGTGCATCAGTGTGCCGTCTTATTATTCACGACTGTCATCAGCTCAAGGCTGCCATCACAACAGCTGACTGTTTCTGATGACGCTGGGTAGCAGTTGGTCTGTCATACGGCCTCTTTGACGCCTTCTGTCACATTTTGAGCAATTTTCTGTTTTTGCATAAAATTTGTTTCTCTGTTTTTTCTTCATTCATTCCTGATCCAAGTAATTAGTTGCCTTAAAAAAAAAATTACATGTAAAGAGTTTTATCCAAACCAACCAACAAGGCCAGTTTAGTTCTGCCTTCGGGTTGGACGTTTTTAATGTTTCCTCCTGCTGAATGCAGAGAGAGATAATAGTGGATCGTTAAATGAAGCAGCTGAGAGGATTAAATCAGTACATTTCCAATCAGTCGGATGCTGTGCCTTCTGAAGAAGTCTCAGTCTAATTAGTGATAAAATATGAAATTTTTTTTTGTGTGTGTATTGTTTTGTTTCAGAATGGAAAACACTGTCTGGCGACTCAATTCCTTTGATCAATGAGCCCTAATGGTATATTTTAGAAGAATGGTTAAAATAAAAGTATCATGTAAACAGAGGTACACATTTCTTGTATTTTATTAGATGATAGAAGATTTTTAATCTATTAAAACATGTAGCAATGTCTCTATCTCTCTTTCTCTTTTCTTTTGCAATAAGGAAAGAAGCCACAATGTCTAAGACTTTTAGAAACAAGAACTCTGCACAAAGGTTTGAATTTGTTAAATATCTTTTTAAGGCTCAAATTATGTATAGAGGCTTAGAAGTAACAGATATATTTAAGCATTTAGGTCAGAATAAGAGGGACTTTTGATAAATAAAGAAAACAAAGGGAACACTCAGCTTTTTTAATAAACGTCTTTCTTTGAGGTTATCACTGTTTGTCTCATCTGAACTCTGGGTCCAACGTTCTGAGCCTTCTGACAGCTGCTGTTTTTAACGAAGTGACCCAAACTCTCTCCCTGGATGTAACAATATCGGTCAGGATGGTCACACTCAGAATCAACACCACCAACATTTGAGTCCACCATGAACGGGAAGATACTGGAACACTGGCTGCTTAGTTACATGGAAGTCAGCCTGACATCGAAATGAACCGATAAGGTTCCAACCGAGACCCGAGCTCCAAATTCATCATCACAGTAATTGGAAGCTGCCCACACGGACAACCCAAATGTCTCCAGAAGAAGAAGTCATGTATGTCAGCTATATCTGATATACATAAGGCCCTGTACGACATGTAAAACACTAATTAACAATAAAGATGGTTATGATTCTGATTCATATTCAGCTATGAATAATATGCAGACTTTACTGATAATGTCAAAACAGGTCTTCTCTGCAACTTGCTAAAGCATGCTGATTTACACTCTGGAGTACTTTTTGATATCTCAAAATGCATCCTGGGGGATCTGGGAGGCTTGCTTGGATGTCTGCTGACATTCAAATCATGGAGGTCCATGGCGGGGTGGTAGAGAAAGAAGTCCATAAAGATCCACAAAAAGCGTGTCAATATTCCTCCCATACTACTTTCGGCCAATGTAATTCCAATTGTCCTGAGTGGGTAGCATCAGAGTTCAGGAGAAACAAAGTCATTTAGAATGTTTTTTAGAACATAAACAGAGTAGTGTATGGGATTTCCTAAAAGCGTTATTCCGCGTTCGACGAAACTACGGCGAAGACCAAACCAGATGAAAGTCCGTGCGCATTCAGGCGTCTGCTCTGCCAATAATGCAAGGTGTGAAGCCTTACTTGGCTGCTGACCTGTTCAAAGAAAGAAACTGAAAGAAAAAAGGTGACTGCGGACTTCAGTGTTGATGAAGAGCATGAAGTTCTTTGCCGAGCTGAATTCACACTTTCGTGACCTGTTTTCTACTCTCTGCTTCCCTAGACTGAACCTGCCTGAAACCTGGCAACCCTGAAGTTTTTCTGCTGCCGGTGATCTGCCTGTCCGTTCTCAGAAGAACTCTGGAGAACAGTACCTGTCAAAAGATCTGCCTCCGACTCTCAAGAAGATTACTGGGAAGAAACTCAAATCAGTGATCTGCCTAAACTCTATAAGCTCTGCCTCCGCCTAACCCTCAGCCTGCCGACAGCCTCTGGACCCTCAAGGTTCCCTCCCTCAGCAGCTCTGCTCCACTCCAGAAAAGTGAACCCACTCGTGACCAGTCCAGTCCCTTCCTGGATCTGTTAAATCTGTGTACCTTTTCAGAACCCACTCGTGACCAGACGAGTTCCCCACTGGACCTGATCACGGAAGGTTTCCATTCATGCATTTAATAAACCTTGGAACTTTTCTCATGCCTCTGAGTGTTCTGCATGTGGGTTAGACACGTTAAACCAAACATGATCATCAAATGTGGAGCTTGTTTCTATTTGAGGGTGGTGAATATCTGTTCCAGTACTGAAACCTTCTATGGGCGAAGGCTGTGAAATACACTCACGGCCACTGCCAGTGGTTACACCTTGCTACAAAATGGGTTGGACCCCCTTTTGCCAACAGAACGCTGCCTCAATTCTTCGTGGCATAGATTCAACAGGTGCTGGAAGCATTCCTCAGGGAGTTTGAGTCCCATATTGACATGATGGCATCACACAGGTTACGCACGCAGATTTGTGGGCTGCACATCCATGATCGCGAATCTCCCGTTCCACCACTCCCAAAGATGCTCTATTGGATTGAGATCTGGTGACTGTGGAGGCCATTTGAGGTACAGTGAACTCATTTGTGCATGTTCAAAGAGCACCAGTCACGAGAATGATTCCGGCTTTATGACATGAAGCATTATCAGTATGCATCCAAGAATTGGAAGAATTTACATTGATTCATTATGGACATGGTCAGCAACAATACTTAGGCTGTGGCGTTACAGCGTCATGCTCAATTGGTACCAGGGACCCAAGCTGCCAAGAACCTGTTCCACCACACCGAAAGCTGACAAACCGCCATCAGCAGCCACGAACCCGTTGATACAAGGCAGGATGGATCCATGCTTTCATGTTGAAGATTCCAAATTCTGACCCACCATCCGAATGTAGCATGGCAGAAGTGAGACTCATCAGACCAGGCAGCACGTTTTTCAATCTTCTATTGTGTCCAATTTCAATGAGCTTATTGCAAATTGTAGCCTCAGTTTTCCTGTTCTTAGCTATGAGAAAGGGTGGCACCGGTGTGGGGTCTTCTGCTACTGCTTAGGCCATCTGCCTGAAAGTTCGAGCGTACTGTGTGTTCAGAGATGCTCTTCTGCCCACCTTGGTTTTAGTGTTAGGTATTTATTTGAGTCACTGTTGCCCACTTCTATCCAGCTTCGAACCAGTCTGGCCATTCTCCTCAGACCTCTGGCATCAACAAGGCATTTCACCCCACAGAACTGCCGTGTATGTTTTTTGATTTTTTTTTCTTTTTCTGACCATTCTCTGTAAACCCTAGAGATGGGTTGTGCGTGAAAAATCCCAGTAGATCGGCTGTTTTGAAATACTCGCAAGACACAGCCTGCGGCATTAACAAAATCATACCACGTTCAAAAGTCACTCAAATCACCTTGCTTCCCCATACTGATGTACATGCTCGGTCACTGAACTGCAGGAGGAGAATTGTCTTAACCATGTCTACAAGCCTAAATGCACTGAGTTTCCGTCATACCAATGATTGGCTGCTGAGATAGGTAAGTTTTAACAAGCGTTTGAACGAAGGTGTGCCTGTAATACCAGAGCTTTTTGTTGTTTAAAGACAAGCATGGTCATTTGAAATCATCCATCCATCCGTTTATACCTGCTGGGGTAGTGAGGGGTGCTGGTCCCTATCTCGTTCATCTGTCTATGGGTGAGAAGCGGGGTCCACCCTGGACAGGTCAGGGCAGAATTTGAAATCAATTAAGGTATATTAGTAGTTGTGTACATATTTTTCACTTTAAAACATAAAAAAAGAAAGAAAAAAAAAGACAAATTTCCAAAACCTTACTGTCCCTCCTGCTGATATTGAGTGTATTTGACCTTCTCAATCTTTTTATTTCATTGATTACTCAGTCTGATTTTTGTGTTTCTTTCTTATCTTCAGCAAAATTAGGACGTTCCTCATCTCCTCCATGACTCGCTGGTTTAACCCTGTTTGCTAACAGGTTCAAACCTCATCAATCAGCCTCAAACAGACGTTCGTGATAAGGTCAAAGATCCCGACCACCAGGGTGGAGAGTTTATTGTTAAGTTTTGATTGATTAATGACATGTCATGCTGCCACACCTGTTCCTACGGTGAAATTAACGTCTAATCTCATTTTTTTTTTTTTTCAGATGGAGCTTTGCGTGTCAGAAACTACAGCAACGCGATAATCTAACTCTGAGTGTGTGTCGGTGCGTGTTTATTAAATATGAGGGTCTACCTTCTCAGTGTTTGGCTGATTGTAACAAGCATTTTGCTTCATTGAAAAAATAAAATAATGTCTCTATATCATATCTTGAAGGTGTTTTTTTTTTCATAAACACTAACCTGATATGTCTGATATGCAGCCAAATAGGTAACCTGAACAAGCACAAACACACGGTCACAAACCTATTTTTTCTTATTCTGAGAGGAGATATTCAGACATAACGAAGATTTTGATATTCCATTCATCTCGTATTCTCATTGTACTTTATTTTCTTTTAAAAGAAAATGAAAGCCAGCAAGAATGTCTGCAAAATGATGGAGAAAAAAAAAAGCAGAAATGTTGAAGTGTATGAAATAAATAAGTTACATGAGGAGGTCACATTTTTTAAGCATTTTGCAAATAGTAACTGTAACATTGTATTTTACCATGAGCTACTGGGTCAGTTTACATACCTTTAATTTTGTTTGAAAAAGCTGCATGTTCTAAGATTTTGGATCAAGTGGCTTTTTTTTTAATTATAAACTCCATTACCAATAATTTCCCTCTTTTATTTGGTTTCTTTTTTTGATGAATAAGCAGCTATTGGCGGCTGCATGGTAGCAGTGTGTAGCAGTGTGTAACAGTGTGTAGCAGTGTGTAGCAGTGTGTAGCAGTGTTGGCGTCCTGGGTTTGATTCTGACCGGGGGTTCTTTCTGCATGTTTGCATGTTTTCTGCAGAGGTGGAAAGTAACGAAATACATTTACTCAAGTTACTGTATTGAGTTGGTTTTTTGTATTTTTCAAGTAGTTTTTAAAATCGGTAATTTAAATTTTACACTTGATTACGTTTTTTGAGTGAAGTATTGTATTTCGTTACATTACAAATCCCATCCGCTACTGAGTAAAAACTTTGGAAAACCAAAAGGAAGACAAAAAATGGGGCCCGCGGAAGCACTACAGTGAGTGACGTGATCAGCATGTAGATCTAGACTACCAGGTCTTTCTGTAGGAGATTGGGAACGCAGATGGAGGTGGATCAGGAGAGGCGACGGCCGACGCCAGCTGAGAACGCTTTACTCTAGAAATGCTGGCTGCTGAAACATCCAATTCTGTAAGCCCAAAACGACAAAAAATCCTTGACCTTAAATGGGTCTTAAATGTCATGTGTGTGACACGTGTTATCTTGTCATTACATGTGTATACATTTGTATAGATTTTTCTTTAATTAAAAACTAAGCATGGAGTTTTTGGATTTATGACTCCCTTGTCCTATTTTCCACTACATGGGAGAGATCCCCTGCCCCGTTCAACAGTTGTTATTTAAATGTAACTAAGTAACTTTTAGTTAAAATACATTTTAAAATTAGCTACTTATTACTTTTACTTGATAGTTTTTCTGATGGGTAACTTTACTTGTACTTGAGTAATATTTCATCCAAGTATTGGTACTTTTACCTGAGTATGATATTTTAGTACTTTTTCCACCTCTGGTTTTCTGCGTGCATGCGTGGGCTCTCTCTACTCCGGGTTCCTCCCACAGTAAAAAAAACTGGCCTGTTAGCTTAATTGGCTTCTCTAATTTTGTCCTTAGGTGTAAGTATGTATGGTTGTGTGTCAATAGTAACACTTTAAAATAAGGTGCATTAAATTGGATTATTTTCTAGAGAGCGCCTAGGGAACTAATCAGGAACTAATGGGTAGTTAACCAGTGCTTGCTGTGGAACACCCAGCCCTTTTAAGGGACTACTGTCCATCTATCGTAGCTTCCTACCACAGCATCCTGCCTCTGTACTAATCACTATCAAATCGACTTGAGCTGAAGAAAAAGACAGTTGAAGTCTGGAATGAAGAAACAATTTCTCCTCTTCGGGCATCACTTAAGTGTATACCTTGGGATTGTTTTATAGACATATATATATTGACATCAATTAACCAGAGGCGTAGCCAGAAAATTTTTATAAAGGTGGCCAGGCAATAATCGACGTACACTGAGGGGGGGCCCAGAGTAGATAGGCACCAAAACCTCTCGGTCAATCTTCACTGTTCCAACAGGAAAATTAATGAGCAAAACATCCATATTTTCTAAATAATTACAAACTATACTTTCCCACAGCCTTTGCTAACAAACAGTAGAATATATTCAAACATCCGTGCTTTCTAAATAAAAGGTAAAGTGGATAAAATTCTTTCAGGTTTAAGTTCTGGGCAAACATCTCTTCCATTGTCATTAATTACCTGCTTTTATAAATAATCATTTTGCATAAAATTGATATTTACAAGTACTAATTTCTACGTAAATGTATTATTTAATACGTTTTTATTAAAATAGTTATTTATCCATGATTTAACTGAAGACTCCTGAATGACTTGCAGAGATGCATCATTTTCTCTTTACCACATAAAACACAAAATCCATTTCTGCTTAAATTGAGCTGAAGAAAAGGCAGTTAAAGTCTGGAATGAAGAAACAATTTCTCCTCTTAGGGCATCACTTAAATGTGCTACATACGGATTGCTTTATAGATGTATATTGACATATAAATGAACTTAATGATCTGTGATAAATCACCATTATATTCATCGTTGGGGTGCACCGATTCGATTGGCTGGCTGATTTATGATGATTTCCTTCATTTTCGGAAGTCTGTGATGCGACTAGATTACTTAAGCGTGAAAACGATTTTTTCCACAGATCTGATCTACCTGTGCCCGTCTGTACATCATTGCCATAAACTTTACGATTTCTCATCTCGAATTCAGTAATTACATCACGTTTTATTGTTTTAACAGGTACTCACATTAATGCATTTTCATTTACAATATAAGATTAAGATGATAGAATGTGTCTTTGGCTGATCTTATAACAACTGACATTGTCGTAATTTAAAAAAATCAGTATTGATCAAAATTGGAATCGGAATGTCTGTCAGGTTGGGTGGAGGTTTTGGAGGACTAAGCGTGAGAGACAGAAGCTAAGTGGTATCTTTGCAGTTTTAATGTCAAAAAGTGGCAACTGATACAAAATTTCAAAAATAGCAAATACAGAAACAAATACAAAATACAGAATATCAGGAGACATCAGGAAAACAAACCACGAAGAGCCAGGAAATAACCAGGAAACAGCAAACAGTGACTGAACGGGAGGTGGCCACAAATAGGAGACTGAATAAAGACCAGGCTAATCAGCAGATTAGGGAGTAGGTGTACATCGAGGCTAAACATGAAATACCAAGAACTTTCAAAATATAAACCAAAAACAACTAAAATAACACAAATGGAAAATGGAACCAACAATTAGAAAACACAGAAAGACATGAATCAAAGCATAACTGAAAGTAAAAAAAAAGCAGAACCAAAAAGCGCTGAATCATGAAATGTCGCTTTTCTAAAGATCCAGAAATCGGGTTGAGAACGACGGTCAAACTAGCAGGTACAGCAACTCCAACAAAAGAAATGGTCATGTTCCCTAATGAGAAGCCAAAGGTGACCAAAGAGCTTGTTTTTCCTCAAGTACCTGACCTATTAGAGAAAATGGCTGTCTCCAGAGAGATTAGAACTTAAAATACATAAAACCTATGGAATCATTCTAGTCATGTTAAGGGTTAAGTTATAAGTGTCAGTGGTGTACATGCTGCTGACTTGGCGGATGGTTTTTTTTATGAATGTGACTGGATGAATGTGAAAATGTATGGCGAGAAAATATATGGCGAGTATAAAAGGAGAACCTCTGTGCGCAGAAAGGCTACCCGCACAAGGGCAAATGACACCGAGCGCATGGAATTAGAAAACTCAGTAACTCGTCACGCTAGAACTTCAGAACTCATCTGCTTACATAGGTGCGAGTTTGCATTGCTGCACTCGCTCTCTGGAATACTTCTGGGCAAGTTCGGATCTTGTTGGCACCATATCATATATCTGTGGATGGCCCATGCTTCCTAACATTGACTCTCCACCAGGATGGATTTGTATCACGCATATCCATGCGGAAACCTTCTCTGAAGTAATTTTGGGAAGCGGTGAAATACTGGTTAGCTGATTGGCCTATGGTGGTGATAGACGGGCCAAATAAACCAACCAGAAACGGAAGCGCATAGCGGACGTACTAACAGAGCTTATCGACGAAAACACACAACCACAAACCCAGGCTACTCTTGTCAAAACCAGTCGGGAGAAGAGCAAAACATCTTTTTCCTTCGAGAAAAGCCTCCCAGAGAAAGTGTTTTTGCTCTTCTTTCAGTGAAGAAATACTCTTGTAATTCCGAGTAAAAATCTGTGCGCCGACAGCACGCTTAGCGCTTAGTTTCATCGGCTGAAGCCGCCATGTTCTTTGGAGACTGAACTGTCGCGCTTCTCATTGCATTAAGCGACCTCAGCCGCCTCAAAGCCCAGCACGCTGATTTGGACGTTAAGTTTGGTGAAGCGGCTCCCAAATTTTTCTTCAACGGAGAGTCTCTAGAACTGATTAGCGGGTAGAAGCCTTGAAAGCTTGCGAGATCAGGATGGTCTCATACGAGGTTACATAAGCTTCCACCCATTGATCATACATTTGACAGACCCAACAGTTCGAATGGAAGCAAATATTTTTTTATATAACTAACACATTCGGGTGACCATCCAATCACAGACCTGATTCAGTAGCGAATCAGATGTTTGTAAAGCGAGTTTCTCAGGAGTGACAGCTGCCAACAGCCAATCACACAAGAAGAGGCGATGGAGCCCAATCAAGGGGGTTGTTATCGGTCTAAACTCAGGGAAGCGGGCTTCAGTTTGACCTGTGGTTGTTCGCATGATCCAAGTGCTCAACGAATGTCTGTGTACTGTAGCATAACATTGTTTTTTGGACAGAGTAAAACGTGCAGAGGACCAAAATGGACTTTTGAACTTTGTGTTTGTGAAGTCCATTAAAATTTTGCTTATAACACGACTAACATTATTTTCCTTTTTAAATCATTGCTGTAGTTTCGGCTGAAGTAAAGAAAAAGAGGAGGTCAATATATTAATTGGCCCAAAGTTTCCTTTTAAGTTTTTGTATGTTTGTTTGTTTTTTTGGACAGCAAATAGGACCTCCTAACACCTCAATAGTCCCACAGGCTGAAAACATTTACGTCTACTATTCAGGACACACATCTTTTGCAGCTGCATACTCCCTGCATACGCAAATTCAGTTACAACATTTCCTGTATCTTTGTCCTCTCCATCATAGTCTGGCACTGTTATCCCCATTAAAATAGATAAGATCATTTTTTTGTATGTTTCCTGTCCTGAAAGAGAGGTGGAAAAAAAATAGTTATAACAATCTTTGTTATTGTAATGCTTTCTTTTGCCACTAGAGGGACTGAAGTAAAACCACAAACCTTCCGTCTTCTCTTTCTCCTCTCCGATGGATGATCGCAGAGGACTGGATCTGAACTCAATCATGGGCCAACCATAGATAAATGATTTGGTGCCAGCAGGACCTGCACACTGGAGTTGCCCGAAAGTATTTCTAAGAACAAGTGTAGCATTGCAAACTGCGAGTGAGCAGCAGGTAAATCATGTGTCAAAGCAAAGAAGTTCTATGCGTACACAAGCATATGAGTTGTGGAGCGCTCGCTGGGGTTTTCATTCAACACGCGAGGTGTCATTTGTGCCCGCGCAGGTTTCCGTTTATACTAATGATAATTATGACAGGGTTCAGACGCCATACATTTGTCTTTGTCTACTTTTTTAGGTTAAGTGGTTGTCACCTCTCCCACCAAACAGAATATCTTAGGCCTAAAGCATGAACCCGGCCTTTCTCCTTCCCCCTCTTATACCCCCTGGAAACAAGAGGTTCCTTTGTGTGCTAGCTGAGCTTATGGTTCTCAAAGTGCTGGGTTGGGTACTTCGGCGGACTCTGCCTCTTTCCTGGTGGCTGCTGGGCCGGGCCAGAGCCTCCTGGTCCTGTGGGGTAGCCACTGGGTGGTGGTTCACCGCCGGGCATGGGACCCTAGAGTTCTCATCCGGGTCGTCTTTGGGCTTGAATGGCCACTAGCAGAGACCTTCAAATTGCTGCCATTGCCCCATGAGACTCCGGCTTCCCTGCTCAGGTCCCTCAGGGACTCGGGACTCTGGGGATTGGCCCCTTGGGGGTCAGGCTCTGGGTGCTCTCGTCTGCCCTTATCTGGGGGGTGCGGCCATTCCTATGTCTGCCCTCCTTGTGTCTCAGAGATCTGGGGTGCCTCTGGATATCTGGGGCCAGGATCACATCTTTATCAGTCCTGGGCCCTGTAGGGCGATACTCGGTGCTCTGGAAATATGTTTGATGTGTCTTTTATCTTCTTTTTGCTGTTATGTTCTTTGTTTTCTGTCTGGCTCTTTTGTTTTGTTTTCTCTGTTTTCATGCGCTCCTCCCTCTTTCCAGTCTCTTTCTCTCTACCCTTAGATGTTATCTTCTCTTTCTTTCTCACCTGCCTTTCCATCTCCGTGTCCGTGGTATACAATTTTACTCCCTAAATCATTTTCAATAAAATTCAATATACAAGCAACAAGCAGAACCCTATGGGAACAGTCATAATGGTCTGCTTGTGAAAGCTAATCAGTGGGCTTTCATCTAGCTTTGGGACATTGATTCCCAGAGCCATACTGGCAAAACAGGATGCTAAAGAAAGAAAGCAAAAACCCCACTACCATGCACGAATCTTATTTGCTGATTTTTCCTCTTTAACAAAATGCAACCACACATTGTAACTGAGCAAGTGACCTTAAAATTTAACTTACCTGACCAGCTTCTGTGGTTACTTTTAAATTTTATAACCAGCCAAATTCAAAGGATGTTTATGAACGGGCACATGTCTGTTCCATCACCTCCAACACAGTTTCTTCTCAGGGCTGCAAATGGTCACCACTTCTTTACATTGTGCATACAGACAGCTGCAGGTCCTCACAGCAGAGCAATTATCTTATTAAGTAATGCCTTCAGATGATACTGCCCTGCTGTCTTTGATCTTGAGAGCAGATTTAGAAATGTCTATTCCTTACAGGATGTCATTAAATGATGTCGTGACAATTATGTAGATTTGCAATAACAAAGTGATTGACAACTTAAGGACAAGATCCAGTCATGGTGAGGTCGTAAAAATGATCGAGTCTTACAAATATCTTGGTGCTGTGTTCAATTCTGCCCTGAAATTTGATGAAAATACAGAGCTTGATTGTTAACAGAGGTCAGCAAAGCGTTTATCTGTTTGGTAAACTGTTCTTCCAGTTTATCAGGCAGTATTGTAAATTATTTAAATTAAGTTATTGAAAGCCTTTTAACCATTTCTTTTATTTGGTGGTTTCACGGACTATGCGTCAAAGACAAAAATAGTCTGTTCAGCGCATTTAAAGTCTGCAGAAAGACTGGAAAAATGGTCTAAAAATAAGTAAAAATCTCTTTAATTGAGTGTATTTACCCTTAATTTAAGTAGATAAATTAAGTGGTTTTGCCAATGGAATTAATATTTTTACTCTTTAAATAAGATAATTATATAAAATGCACTTGAAATGAGAAAATGCAAGTGTGTTTTCTTATTTTCAAACGTAAATTGTCTTGTTCCATTGGCAAAATGTCACTTTTACCTCCTCAATCCAAGAACAAATGCACCTATTTTAAGAAAAAAATACTAGATTTTGATTTTTTTCCAGTGGCAGATGTCAGACCTGAGTTTTGTTTTAAGGAAAATAGTCTTTCAGAAAACGAAATTCATCCTGAGCCACCCTAAATAATAATAATAATAATAATAATTGTAATGCATTTTATTTGTAATGCACTTTACATTTAAGAAATATCTCAAAGCGGTACAGGTAAAAAGCAAAAAATTAAAAAACATTATTGTAAATTACATATGAATAAATGCTTCGGTGGAATAATTATAAAATGTTAAAGGGGGGGTCATAGAATGCAAAACCCAGTTTCCATTGTCAGAGATGAGTAACGATGGTTCAGTGGGAGAAATGGACGTACAGAGAAGTTTGACAACTCCTTTCTCTGCAAATCTCACAATTCTAGACTTCCACCATAAAACGGGTGAATCCAATCAAAGCCCAGAGTTGACGTAAACTCAGGGATGTTGCCTTATTTGGTTCTGGCCTGTACTTTTGTCACTCCCCGAAATTGACACACAGAGCAGCCCACTGGCTCCCTGCCCCCATCCGCCAGGCTTCTTGGACCGGCCCCGAAGCTGATGGCTCGGTTGGAATGCCCGGTGTGTTTCGACTACGTGCTGCACTGTAGTCAACAAAATCCCGGACGATTTTGAAATTCCCCTGCACATTTTTTAGGTATAAAAAGTAGGACATGTCTGGGAAAAAAGAGGACGTCTGGTCACCCTACTATATCAACAATTTAATGTTTCAGTGAGTGAGTGCTTGTTGCTATGATGCGTCTTTGCTCAGCAGCTTGGCTCGTTGTAAACCAACAATCAGAGCACAGCTCATCTAAATATTCATGATCACACACCATAAAAGGAAGAAACACTGTAATTTATTTCATTCTAGGGCTTTAACCAGGCTGCGTGGGGCTCATAGAACGCTTAAATATGTCCAATTTCAGCACCAGCACCCGGAGTACCCTGTATAATCATTCTATCACCCCTTAAAAAAATTAAGCTGCTTTAAAAATAAATGTTTTTAATCATTTTTTAAAAGTCTGGATGTGTGGTTCCCTCAGATGTTCAGGGAGGGCATTCCAGCAAAGCAGAAGCCATGGTCACCCACATGCTTAGCTTAGTCTTGGGGAGGAGGAGGTGGTTTGAGTGTTTTGAGCAGCAGGATCGAGTCGTAATGAGGTGGGGTGAGCAGTTCCTTCAGGTATGGGGGGCGTTTCCATAGATGCACTGGTGGGTGAGAATTGAGACCTTGTATTTAATCCTTGCAGAAACAGGAAGCCAGTGAAGTGATTGGAGAATGTTTATGCTAATGCCCTCAGAGCAGCGCTATGTTGTTCCCCAAAAGAAAACCAATCTATACTCAAGCTCTAAACAAAGCCAAAGATGGTGCCATTTTTTTGGTAAACTTTTTCGCACTATCAGTATTTGTGGAATGTGGTTGAATTTGATTGTTTGTTTTCTGTATTATCTTTCTTGATTGATTGCTATGTTGACCAGAGAGAAACTGAATTGTACTTTTGTGGGGGATAAATACAATTGTTTGAATGGAAGTAAATAGATTTTGCCCAGGAGTCTTAATAGTTAGCCTTGATATAAAGTTAAGATTTATTGCAGAAGCACTAAGTCTCACTTCAAATTTGAGAAAATCCAACCTTCAATCTGAGGGGGATAAAATCAGACATTTATCTTTTAAAGAATCCCCACTGTTGGTAGCCGGTTTGGAGGCTGAGATCAAATCAATGTAATTGAAATACAGACAAATATCTGCAATAGAGGGAGGCAGGTGGATGAATAGCTAAGGAGATGCAGCCAGCAGTTGATTAATATAATGATACTTATGACAGTTTGATGACTGAGAGCCTCATTAAACATAAAGCAGATAATATGCATCATCTTTTTCTCTGTCTGTCCAAACAGTCATCTAAAAGGGCTCTGGTACATTAAAAACTAAATAAAATTAATGAAGAATATCTACTCAACAAATCCCTGTGATCAGGTTGCCCATAAAGTATAAAGATAAATTTCTTTTTAAAGATGTTCTAAGTTATCTCAATAAAATAGTGGGCTAACTTATGTGGGAATGGTTTTCAGTCTTTTTAAATTAATGTCAATAAATCAGTTTCAGAAGAAAAAAATCCAACAGTAACTCAACGTTTGCAGACGTGATAAAAATAGGCTCATTTGCATATTCAATTTAATCAGCCTTTAAAGAAATGTATCCTGCGGAGGTTAATGATGTCTTTACATCCTGACGCATGGATGATTCTACGCCACTGTCGATCACGCTTAATGTCATAGTTGCTGATTTTGAATTATTTAACGCTGCGGGTCATATTTCCAACCTTCCACACAAGGAAGTAAAACATTTAAACAGAATATATGTCAATAAAAAAAAACGAAAAATAAATAATAAAACAATACTACCATCTTTAAATATAAAATATTTGGTTTATTGAAATTTCACATGAAATCATTGTGCATTCATCATCTTTGTTCCTTTAACACTTTTTTCTTAGGTGCCCATTTTTAAGCTTTTTTCCCCCTAACTGAACTGCATGGTTCTACATGATGCCATTTCGTAATGGGAAAGACATATTACTATTTCATTTACTCTGAAACCTGAGATTATCCTGGTTAATATGACTGGCTCTCCTCCGCTCTTACTTATTTTATGGCATTGAAAAGCTTTTAAGAGTGTTGTGGATTTCCATCAGTCTGATTATACCACAACATACCACTTTATTTATAGAGCATTTAAAAGCATCTGCTGGCTGAAGCAACGCTGTGTACATAGTTGGAAAAAAAGAAGGAAAAGATGCACAAAAAAAAACATGTTTTACTGCTGATTTTAAAAAGATAGAAAAAGATTAGAATCATAAACGCAATGACTGTAGAAATCTGTACATAATGCCAAATGGGAGAAGCCCCATTAGTTCTCCATGGGACTCCATATTTCCCAAAACAGAACTGTGGCAGTCAGAAAGGAGGGGATCAAAACGGGATAGAAAAGTGAAGAAGAAATACAAGCTATATAAGAAGAAAACAGGGTTTCCAAATGTGAAAGAATGATCTTTGTGGAGTATATATTATAGTTATTATAGAGAGAAATATCAGCTGTGTGCCGCCACTTCAACACCTGCTTAGATGTTGGAGCTGCCCGTTTTCCAGTGTATTCCTGCTTCTCGACTGTTGCTGGCTGGATGTGCTCTCTTCATTTTCTGACATGTTCCACTTATTCTGAAACAAACTTCCAGAAAAACTGTAAAAAGCGCGGAAAGCCTGAGTTCCTTTTTAAATCAAGCACCAAAAACTCATTTTTAGATTGCCTTCGACTGCTCCTAGTTAAACAGTTCCTCAACTAAAACATGTTTCTTTTAAATTAATCATTTCAAAAGCATACCATTAGTATAATAATAAAGAATATACATACAAAAATAAAAGATAACTTTCCCTTTTGGGGAAGTGGCAAAGGCAGTTGTGGCTTTTTCCACCTGTGAACCAAAGACCTCGCATAGGAACGCGGCTCTCTCTAAGATTGAGAGGAAGGTTGTAGGTGCCACCAGAAGGCATTTAATTTCCACTGAGACGCCGGTAATTTCCAGAGTGGGATCCCCAGTTATCCCAGGTTAAAATTCATGGGATTGGTGTGTATCGGGCAGAGATTACCTGTGATAATGGGAAAGGTTTTGCAGTTCTATGTAGAAGAAAAGGTTCTGGGGAATTGTCAACTGCCCAAGGATAAATTTTTGATCAAATGCTAACAGTTTTAAAAGATTACTAGAAATCAAATACTGGAAAATTAGCTCAAACAAAGTCCTCTTCTTCTTCATAAAAAAAAGGGGGGTTAAATGTAATCAAATAAATAAATGTAATCTAACAAAAACTTCCAACTGTTTTTAATATTATTCTTTTTGTTTGCATTTTTGATTTCATTTATTTATTTATTTTATTTATTTATTTAGTTTCCTACTTGCTTTGGATTCTGTTTTATCTTCCTGCTCTTGCGCCTCCGCAGCCAGTTCCGGCAGCACCGGCCTGTTCGCATTGTTCGCCCGTGCTCGCCTTGCTCCTAACCTTCGAAGAGCCAGGCTTCGAAGTTTTCACCCGCAAAGCTTCATTTTCGCCATTTGCCTACTTTGCGCCGCGTTTGAGGTCGGGGTCGCCTTAGCCCCGCCCGTTAAAGCCGCATATTCCGTCCGTTCTGCCGCGTTTGCGCCAGCCAGCGCCGGAGAAGCGGTGGTGATCCCCCCGCCCTGGTCAAGTTCGAGCAACGCACGCCATTTTGCCCACCAGTTTTTTCTGCCCGCCGCCCAAGCAAATTCAAAGCCTGGATGCTCATCGTATCGCACCAGTTTAATTTCAAAGCGCGCCCGCATTCCGCGTTCCGGTGCGCCCGGAACCCCGCTTCAAACAGCTTTTGTTTCATGGAATGTTTTGAAGAGTCAATGAAATGATGTAAATCAGCTGGTTTCCTTAGTTAGATTTGCTTTTAGGCTGATATAAATAAATCCGGAATTCGAATTGAATTGAAGCATAAAAAACGGGGAGAATTTAAAAAAAATAAATAGAAAAACATGTTTTTTAAGTTTCCCACACTCAGACATTCTCTGGAGCTAAAATGAAAACTGATGCTATTCCTACATCTGTTGTACCGGAAATCAAATTTGTAGGAAAGCAATCCTAGAGGCTGTTAACCACGCAAACCAGAAAGATTAAAAAACTACCCCACGCATATTGAGAACAATGACAGAGGTAGTTAGTTCCTTTTAGATTACCCCACAAAATATCAGCCTATTGCTTTAAGAGCCTGTTTAATTGAAAATCCCACAGAGGATTTCCCAATATCATTAACACTTTAGGAGTGTCGCTGGCAGACGTACAACAGAGCAGGTTTCATATTCCTCTGATGGATCGTCGCAAATCTGCTCCTGTCTGCTTCGTTTTACAGATAAACTGTGTCACCTCAGCTGAATTCCTAAAAGCTTAAACATTGTATGGCATATATTAGGTCGCAAATGTCTGCAAGGAATATTAAGCATGTTCATCATTTAGAAGAAGGTGTGATTTCCGAAGAGCTGTGGCAATCACATTAGCCAGTAGACGGAGGACATAGAAGATGCCTGCAAGCTCCCATGGGACAGCATCCAATTAACACTTGAGTTTTCACCCTGACGTCTTGGCTATTTTACAAGAAAGGGTGCTAAAAGTCACCCATGAATACAGACTCTAGATCACTTCTTGAAAATATTTGAACCATTAAAGGTTCCTGCTTACTTTTTATGGGATAATCATTAATTTATTAGTTAAATTTGATCTATTTACTTCTGCTTTTCATATGAACATTAGTGCCTTGGATTATGTAAAGGATTGAATGTTGATTATTTACATAAATAATATTGTTTTACATAATATAAAACCTTTGTCGTGAGTTTACTGTAAAACTTTAATTCCTATTGTGTTTTTATGTGTTTCAGGATAATAAAAAGAGAATTGTCTTATATAAATTAAGCTCCAGTATTGCTTTCCTTTGTATTTAATGCTGTAGTGTTTGATCACCAGCTCATCTTGGCTGCTGTGAACTTTTTGGACATGTTTGCACCACATCAGCTCCCACATACCATCTTTACTGCACATTTTTGCCGCTGTCACAGCGTTTACACAATCCACTCCTCAAATATTTTGCATTTACTCCACATAATCTAATCTAATCCTAAAACACCATGCAAAAAAATATGTTAGTTCCACTAAGGATTCACTCACATCAGCATGCTTGTTGCTTGAAACTAAAAAGGAAATATCTTCCTCTATTTCCCAGGAGATCCGTTGATCCTGAAATGATAAACCTGATGACAGTTGGGCCTGTTTTTCAGTAATGTGTCCTGTTTCTCTCCTAGTCAGGTTTTACTGTGACTAACTCTATGTGCTCTTTCATCCCTTTATACATGCAAACATTGGCTCAGATCTCATCCACTTAACAGTTTCTTTCCTAGACAAAGTCACTTGTTCAGCTAGTTTACTGTTTTCTTTTCTAACATAGAAAATGCTTATGCATCAGTGCTCCTTTCGTCTGCTTCTGTCCTCTTGAACCCACAGTCGGTAGAAGGCTGCTAAATGTAATTAATTAAGAAAATTCTTAAATGAAGGCAAATTAACCCTATTTTCACTCTTCAAAAAAGATAACTAGATAACATGCACTTTATATAAGACAATGCGATTATTTTTTTTCTATTTTAAAGGCAAATTGTCTAATTTACCTCCTCCATTCAAGAACAAATGCACTTATCTTAAGAAAGATTTCATTTCTTTGCAGTGTATCACTGAGCATGATTCTGTTGGAGGTTTCTTCCTGTTAGAACGGAGTTTTTCCTCTCCACTGTCGCTACAAGCATGCTTTCTCGGTGTGAGATATTGCTGTAGTTAATGACAATGAAAATAAGTCTGCTGTATTTACCCTTAATTTGAGTAGGTAAATAAGACGATTTGCCAATGAAATTAGTATCTTTACTCTTAAAAATAAGATAATTAGATATCATGAACATGAAATAAGACATTGCAATAGTTTGTTCTTATTTTATATGTAAATTGTTTTGTTCCACCCACCAAAGCTGTCTTTCACTTCTGTTCCAATTGGAGAAAAATGCACTTATTTTAAGGCTAGAAAAGATTACTTACTTAGATTGCTTTTTGCAGGTGGTAAAGGGCCTTGACATGACGTGTTATACATTTTGCAAATAAATAAATTAAAATGAAAATGAAATATGAAGGAAAGCAACAAGGGGCTGTCACAGCAAAAGCTCCTTTATCCTGACATGCTTGAACAATGAATTATGCACCTTTGAACCCCACATATGTTCACTATTCGCATTCAGATGTCATCAAAAGTTACACACATATCTATGATATGACAATATACACACTGAAGGATTAAAAAAAGCTTCAACCAGTTTTCTGTTTTTTATTTTTCCATTTATGACTACCTGTCTCTCTCTTCCAATGTTAAGGTGATTTTTTTTTCCCTGTGTGTTCGTCTAAGATCAACGACCCTTTCATTATTACATATGTTACTAATTTATCCCTTAGATGAACCTGCAGACATTTACAGCCAACGGATAAGGCAGTAATCAGAGGTACAGGATCCCCTGAAGAGGAGGAGGAGGAGCTTCTACCTCATCTTGAACAGAAAGCTGAATTTAATCCTGCCCCTAAGGAACCAACCCACAAAATCTGGCAAAAAAAAAAAAAAACTGCCTTACAGGGATTTTCTGAACCCTTTCTATTCAGTGATTAGATATGATTAACATTCAAACATTTCTAAAACAAAATAGCTTATATTTGTAAGCTTTTAAGTTAAACTATTGAACTTTAATCTTTCCTCAGCTCCACATTTTATGCACCCCGCTGATTATGGCTTGTCTTCAGATTGAAAGACAACTGGCTCTCCCACCGCTCACCAGTCTGCAAACAAAAGGCTGATGTTATTGGGACAGACAGCCGCCTTCCCAGCATTGTCAAATCTGAAGAAAGGGCAGAGTAGGCTTTTCCTTATGAGCATCACAGGAGTAAAATCCAAGGGAAAAAAAGATAGATCTAAAAGAACAAATCACCCTAAAAGCAGCAAAAAACAACATTTGATGTTTAAATTTCCTAATTATTAATTTTCTGCTGTGACTTTTTTTATCATCCGTATAATGATATCAATTTCCTGCCAATGGTGCTACAAAAACAGAAATAAAACCTCATTCCAAATACAAACATACGGAAAGACAATATTATGTAATTTGCTTTTTCTGTTTACTGCAAACACATCAAATAAGTGAAAGAAAAAAATAAATGAGTTTTGCAAGTGTTTTCCTCTGTAAACATGGGAATTGAAAAGATTTATTTACTAAAACTGTGCTGATCAAATTAATATTTTTAACAAGCGATTTAACGCATCAAACCAGGTAATGTATATTGAAATGTGAATAATAAATGTATAAGCTGTTGCAGTTTCAGAATTAGCTATACTAATTTGTTTTTGCCGTTTATTACGGCTGAGAGGAAGGAGAGAGAAGCCAAATCCAATCATGAGAACATAAAAAAAAAACATAAACAAATATTGCAGCATCTCATTCCGACTCCTCTGCACACGCTGGAGATGCAAGACTAACTGGATAAACTGGGGTGTAAATGTATCACAGCCTGGTGAGTGCAGAGGCAGAGTGCGTGCACTGATGTGATGATAATGACAGTAGAGGGACTGTCAAATTCACACGACTCGCAATCACACACACGTTTCAGAGGGCCCTCGGGGGAAGCCGTCTCACCGCTGAGCAGCTCAGTTTGGAATATGAAGCACAACAGGCAGGGTTTCTGTTGGGACTCTTTACGCCGTGCATCTCATTTGATAGTGATGCAGACAGGATGGAGGGAGATCCAATGCCATTTCCCTCCAGTGGGCTAGAATTTCATGTTTAAAATAGAGCTCTTTTAAAACTTTTGCAGGGATTTGCAGCTACTAAACACAGTGCAACAGTGAAACCCCTAAGTGGTCCCACAGGAACACACAACAGAAAACATCTAAAAAAAAAGAATTAATTACAATATACTTAATGCTACTAAGCAGGAAACTTAAATTATTTAAGCCACTTTTATTATAAAGAAAGCAAAAAAGGCTAAAATATATCCTCATAATGACTAATATTTTAAATCTCCCAGCATTTAGAAAGAACATAGCGACAAATGAGTCATTGTGGATCTTCTGTTTAAGAAATGCAAAGAGAATAATTTTCCATATTTAGCACAGAAAAGCTGGGGATTATTTTCGCAGAACTATGCTACAGGATTCATAATCATTAAACCGTTTCAGAGCTCTTCAAACTTTTATAAGATGCGCCAATACTAAGATAAAAGGCTTCCGTTAACTTTATTTTTACAGAATGGCTGAAGAGGTCATGGATGTTGGAATGTTGATCTGCCTGAATAAAGCTGAATCTGTGTGGTGGGGCAGGTTGTTGGGATTTTGGAGGTGCATGTCAAGAAACCAAAGTAGAAAGAAGGAAAAATAGAAGTTTAGCTTTATTTTCCCACAATAAAGAA
>JAGKQL010000009.1:35123797-35144866 GCA_018398635.1 Cyprinodon brontotheroides
GTAGAAAATGAAGGCTAATCATGTTTTGGGTGTACTATTCCTTTAAGTGAGATCACATTGTACAATGTATTATTAATATGAACTGTTTCACATGAAACACTTACTGACATACTATTCTCACCAAACTGTGATAACTGTGATTAAATTCAGTGTAAACAAATGCCATATGTTGCCACCCCTCAAAAATTCCTGCCCCCCTCTCGCCACCCCATAAATATTTTTCTAGATCCGCCCCTGCTTTTTCCCCTCTATAAGCTCAGAGTATAGAGTACTATAAGCTTTTGTTTACATCTTTGCTGAAAGCTCATTTCTTCTTTCCGTTCCTTTAATTCTTATTAGAAGAAGAAGAATGCTTTTATCATTTGTTGTTTATGTCCATCAGTTAGTTGCTGCTTAATAGTAGAAAACATAACAGAGCCCGCACAAGCTGCTGCTTACGACCATCAGGGGCCCCTCTCCCATAAATGCTTGAAATTTAATAGACACCATAGATCTATAATGATTAAATTGGTTATTATAAATAAAAACACCATAAAAATTATTTTTTAAAGGTACACTATGCAACCGGTGTTGATTTTCCAGTGAGGCTCCCCCCAGAGGGCGAAAGTAAAAGTGCACTGTCGTAAATATGCTCAGCTGTTCTCCTGGTTTCTCCGTCAAGCCAGGCGCGGTTGTTTTGAGCTTAGCAGCGAATGACTAACGCTGCGTTCACACTGGACGTAGCTGGCGCGACAGAAGCAGCGAGTTTACATGCAAAGTCAATGGTTGACGCGCGTCAAGGCGTTGCAAAAGGTCCCGCGCACCAGGCGCAGCACGTCTGAGCAGCTGAAGCAGCGCATCGGGTGCGTTTAACGCAGGGAGAGAGACACAGCGCTGATGATCACTCCTCTTAAACAGTTTATTGACGCCTAAATTAACTGAAAATGCAGAAATCTGCCGGCAGAATATGCAGTTTGGATTATTTAGATGAAAAACACCTACCAGCTGCCGCGGTGAACCGCTGCTGATGAAGGGATTCCTACTGACAGCGCACTGCTGGTATGTGGGGGTCTGAGCGGCTCCGACAGAAAAAATATTGAAGGCAGGATAATAATCTGAATGAACTGACTGCACTGATTACGTTTTCAGGTGTATTTTCTCACTTAAAAACATATTAAAACTACTTTATTCCCACTGATCACAGCAAATATAGCTGCAAGGCAGAGAAAGGATAGTGAAGCTCCGCCCAACGAGCGTCAGACACACTTTTGCACCGTGCAGCCAGAGCAGCAAAGCTGCTTCAGCCACGCGTCAGAACTAACTGGTACAAGCAGCAAAAATGAAGCAGCAGACGAGATTTTGCTGCGTCCGATGTGAACGTAGCATAACTGCACAAAGATCGCCACTGTGCTAGCAACGAGAATGCTTTTAACTGGGGCGTGTAGCAGTTCTCGCCGTAAAGCAAGACTGACTCTCGCGAGACTTCTGAGCCTGTGGGTGCGGGTCGGTGCTCCTGCAATTGCAAGTGCAGTATTTCCCCTAGAATACCTTTGTTCAACCTGAAATGACTCATTTAGTCATCCATAACGTTATGGAACACATTAATTAGCTGAAAAATGTTGCATAGTGTCCCTTTAAATCTGACCCTCTTCGCCCAAATGTCACCAACCCTCCATTAGAATGGAGTACAAACCAAAATAGAAGCCACCTTCAGAGCCCACAGAGTTTTGGACCAGCCCACCTTCAATATTTAGAAAATACACCCAGATATAATAAGAAAACATAAAACTGAGTACTTTAATAAAAATCCTGTTTCATCTTTAAGTTGTGCAAATAACTACTGGACCAGCGGTGTCCAAAGTGTGGCCCCGGGGTCATTTGCAGCCCTCTGGAAGATTTCGTTAGGCCCTTTGTAGAATTTAAGCATGACATAAAAATGGTTTTCGAGCCCCGATGGTTAATGCAGATACATGTTGTTAATTATTAGAGTGTAGCTTTAACCATTATGAGGCCTTTCAAAACAGGAATACAGACTACCGTATTTTCACAACTATAAGGCGCATATAAACGTCTATTTTTCCACTCAAAATGTGCGGCGCGCCCTATGTGTGTTCTTACTGCGGGCTGTGTTGAGACCGCCATGCGAACGTTAAAGGGGGAAGTGCAGGCGTGGATTGTGTATAAAATTTCAAGGTATCTTGCGCACCTTCTGGAGAACTCTCTCATCTCCTCGGCGAGGAGATGATGTTAGCGTGGTTGAGCAAGGTGAATGCTAAGGGAGACCAGGTGGTTTTTCCACTCATCACCGCTCAAGCTGTTAATCTGCTTGACCTCCACGCGCTACCCATCCTCACGCGGCGTCGCTGAAAAACATGGTGAAACAAATGAACGCTATGCTCGCTGTTATTCCGGGGGGTCCGACAAAGGAACTTCAACCTCTCGACATCGGGGTGAACCGGCCGTTCAAAGTAAGGCTACGTTCACACCGGATGCAGCAAGAGCAGCAAAATCGCGTCTGCTGCTTCATTTTTGCTGCTTGCCAGTTAGTTCTGACGCCAGCAGCTGAAGCAGCTTTGTTGCCTGGCTGCCAGTGCGCTAAAGTGCGTCTGACGTAAGGCTGAGCCTATCCTTTCAAGGTTCTGCAGCCATATTTGCTGTGATCAGTGGGAATAAAGTAGTTTTAATATGTTTTTAAGTGAGAAAGTCCACCTCAAAACTTAATCAGTGCAGTCAGTTCACATCCTGCCTTCCAATACTATTTCTGTCAGGGGCTCAGACCCCACATACCGGCGGTCCGCTGTCAGCCTCCTCGTGGTTCACCGCGGCGGCTGGTAGGTGTTTTTCATCTAAATAATCCAAACTGCAGGCAGCAGGATAATAAAAGCCAACATATTCTGCCGGCAGATTTCTGCATTTTAAGTTAATTTATGCGTCAATAAACTGTTTCAGAGGAGCGATCACAGCGCTCTGTATCATCAGCGATGTGTCTGTCTCACGACCAGCTCCCAGGTTTGATTAATACTTTGTAAGAAATACACGAATAAAGCACAAACATACTCAGTCTTGCTCTATTTTTAAATACGCAGTAGAGGTATTGAAACATAGTAGAGGACATGTACCTGTATATAAAACCCGCTCCCTATATCCGGTGCGCTCTTATGGTCGTGAAAATACGGTAATTAAATACATAATTTAGATAAATATGCCTTATACATAAATTAAGCTTTTTCTTTAATTTAATTGTTGGATAATTGCACAAAGTACCATAAACATCCATGGATTTAACAAAAAAAAAACAGACTTGGGGCAAGCTCTTAATATCTTTTCTAAATGAAGTATTATTGCATCATATCATATACCCTTCTTGTTTCTTATCATACAAATTAAAATATTAATTCAAATATTTCAAAATCAGTTAATCATTACGCAGGAAGAAATAAAAAGAAATTCATTAGAGATGCATCAATCGAGTGTTGAATGAACAGGATAGATGTGAGTGAAGGCATCAGTAACCAATTCAAACATATAATGTATTTGATATTATTTATTGCCAAGAAAAGATTAAATCAGCAACAGAGCATGTAAAATAGTGTTAAAATAGATATTTTAAAGTATAATATAATATAAAGTAGCAGTACATCTGTATTATGTGTGATAGGAATGAAAAAAGAAAATGACTGGACTGGGATGGCGTCAGTTAGCCGATTATCAGCTCCAGCTAATTACTCAATATCAGATCGGTGCATATTTAAAAGTAAGAAAAAATGCTTTACAAGTTTAATTAAAAATATTCTAATTAAAAAAATAATGTGGATCCTCAGTATTTTAAAAAGGCGTCCTTGCAAAATGTAAAAGGACTGCTGCCTTGCAGCAAGAAGGTTCTGGGTTCGATTCCCGGCCCAGACCTTTCTGCATGGAGTTTGCATGTTCTCCCTGAGCATGCGTGGGTTCTCTCCGGGTACTCCGCCTCCAACAGCCCAAAAAAACATGAAGCTGCACAAATAGGTGTGAGTGTGTGCATGTCAGAAAATGGATGAATGAAAAAATGGTTGGATGGTCTAAAACATCAGGGATTGAAATAAAAGGAGAAAACGAAACGTGTTTTTATGTAAAGTGCAAAAAAGCACACAGAGTTCCATTTAAAAGCTAGAAGTAACACGCGAAAAAAGAAAAGTGTCCACGCATCCATGCTGGTTAGGAAAGTATTCAGACTGCACTGTTTGGAAGGAAAAGAGGAATATATCTAAAGAGGCTAACAGACTTTCTAAAACAGGAGCCAGTTTGGATCAGCTGCAGACGAAGGAGACATACAGCTCAAAGGTCACAGTTACGCAACAGCAACAAACAACCTGGAGCGTAATTACAGCAATAAGTCCTGAAAGATTATCTTACATGACAACTGAGTCTCATTACTGAGGTGGTCAGCAGCTCACCTGGCAGCCTGTGGCCAGAGCAGCCGCTCGGAAGCAAGCCTCAGCTTTGGCCTTCAGCTCCCACAGATCACTCAGCTGTGGAGTTCGCAAATAAAACTCCAACTCAGAGTAGGCAGGGATGATGTTGGGCTTCACCCCGCCGTGTTTGATGATGCCTGTTCAGAGGAAAAACAGGAGGAAGCGAAAAGAAACTCATCCGTTTTGTTCTTCTGCTTATTTATCAGACACAGATAACATGGTTCCCACTTGTAGGATTTAAAGTCTTCTTATATCGTCTTCGGTAGTGAAAGCCTGTTAGATAATTCACACTAAAGAAAACTGTGACTTCATTTTCTTAATTTTTTTCGAAACAAAAATTAAAGTCTGCAAAGAAATCCATGAAAACACAATGAAAGGTAAGAAGCTGTATTTGTTTTCTAGGTAACTGAAGTTTAAAGGTAAGAAGATTTTTCGATCATGCATTCCTGATTTTGTTTGCTGCAAACTTAAAGTCATTCAACGTTCTATTTTTTCTGCTCCTCACCATGCAGCCTCCACTCAGGCTTGAGCTGCTGTCTGAGCGCGGAGAGGTTGCTGTAAGCCAGCACAGCAGCATCCAGAGCATTTACCCCCTCCCAAGGGTACGCAGAAGCATGGGACGCCTTGCCGTGGTACTTCACTGACATCCTGCGTAATATCCACCCACTTGGTTCAGATGTGATCATTTAGGTTTCTATTTTAAAAGGAGAAGCAATATAAAAGAACTCACTCTGCGATGGTGACGGTGGGAAGGAAGGGAGCATCCTGCTGAGCTGGATGAGCCATGAAGACCAGATCCACATCACTGAAAGCCCCCGCTCGGATCAGGTCGATCTTTCCTCCAACCGCCTCCTCTGCAGGAGTTCCCAGAACAGTTATCTGGGATTAAAAGGGTTCAGTAACCTGAAGTTAATGTTAGCTCAAACCTGCCAGTCATGCTCAATGATCCACAACAGTGAGTCAACTGCTGCTACTCACATGGCCTTAGGTTGGCTTATCTGAAAATACATGGAGCGTTTTAGGTCTCTGTGCATCTTTAATAACTGACAGGAGCAAAGATAGTTTCAAGATTCTCTCACCAGGCATCAGTTTGCATCATTCCTCAAACTATCAGCTTGTTTCATTAGTAAACAGGATAGCTTTTGGTGATTTGATCAAAAGAAAATAGTCAGATTTTACTCTTTTAAGTGGATCATAAATGGGAAACTACGGTGTCTTGTGCCATTGAATACAAAACCTGCAACACAAATACAAAACCTGCAACACAAATACAAAACCGCACAACACAAATACAAAACCTGCAACACAAATACAAAACCTGCAACACAAATACAAAAGCTGCAACACAAATACAAAAGCTGCAAAACAAATACAAAAGCTGCAACACAAATACAAAAGCTGCAACACAAATACAAAACCTGCAACACAAATACAAATGCCGCAACACAAATACAAAACCTGCAACACAAATACAAAACCTGCAACACAAATACAAAAGCTGCAACACAATTACAAAAGCCGCAACAGAAATATAAAAGCTACAATGGCAATATAAAAACCAGAACAGAATAGCCGCAATAAAAATATAAAACTACAACGGAAGTTACGTGACAGTTGGTTGTTATACACCTAGACATTATATACATAGATGCCTCAATGGACGCTGGCCGATGTGCCAAGAGGGCCATCTTGGATCAGACCACAGTTCAGACAGCTATTGTCAGAATGAATAGGAGGCTCCTTAGATCTCATTTTATTCACATGAAAGATGAGCCAGAGATAATATAACAATAATCTATTACATGTCAGAACCCTTTAAAAGACCAAAAGTAAATTCTAAAATGACCTTTAAGTTAGATTACACATATTCAGATTAAAAAACTATTTAAGCCGAACTCAAACTGGATGAAATACATGCAAAGTTATATATTTTGCAATTGAATATTAATATGATAAACACAAAGTTTTATGTTAATATATCATAAGATTATGTTTAACAAATATATGTTTATAAAGTATATTAATAAATAAAATATTCTGGGTTTTTAAAGATAGCTCTTTGATAATGAGTATTATGAGCTATGGAGGAAACTTAGTTGTATTGTGATTTACAAAAGAGAGTAAAGTTGTTATTTTGTTTTTAAATTAATTTTATGTTAATTTTTATGTTTTTATGTATTTGTGTTGTGGCTTTTGTAACAGTCACTGATGTAGCATCATAGAGCAACACAGTAATGCATTTGCGGTTTATGATGCATTCACTTTCATTTATGTATTTCTCTTAGGTTTATTAATAATATTGATATTAATATTTTGTTTAAAAAACAATGTGTTGGGTATTGGTTCAATAGGCTATGTTCATTTCAATATGTTTTAATAAACATTTAACCAGTCTGGCCCTCGGCTTGTAGCAAATTAGCTTTTTTGGCCCTTGGTGTTTTTGACTTTGACATCCTTGATTTTAATAATGATATAAAATGTAACTTTATTTGTTTTGGATGGAAGTGGCTGTTTGGCTTAATTAATATTTCAAACAATGACATTTGTATCCTTTTTTAGTTTGTTTCATGCTTTTGTTTAGTGGCCCCATGAAGGAAAGTTGGCCCCCACCTTGGCCCCTCCTATGACAATGACTGTTACCTCCACTGGGACAGCCTGTTCTGCGTGGGTCTCCACAGCAGCTTTCAGCCCCACTGCAGCCGCAGCTCCCACCTCTGCTATCAGGTTGTGGCCGCACGCGTGTCCGATCCCCGGCAGCGCGTCATACTCGCACAGGAAGGCCACGTTCAGCGCGGCCCCCCGGCTGACACCCAGCGGCCCCCAGCTGGCCCGGAACGCGGTGGGCAGTTTATATTGGCTTTGGACCGTCCAGCCCTGGTTCTGCTCGGAGAAGAACCGGACCAGCGTGTCATGAGCGCTGACTTCCTGAGCGGAGAGTTCGGGTCTGCTCCAGATGTCCAGACTCAGCCTGTGGAGCTGCTGCGCCATGGAGTCTATGCGCCTCTGGAGGACTGATTTCATCCGCTGTCGGGTCTCCATTCCCTCGGTCCAACCCTGGAGCTCCAACCGGAACCAGAGTTTTATGCATCCAGTGAAACACTTTTCAATAGGAGACACTGATCCATTAAATCATTTCTACAATACTCATAAAGACTCATAATGACCGGAAATAGTTCACTTTGACCTAAATTAATCTAGATTACCTGGATTACAAATATGGAGGTTGTAATCTTTTGCTACTGTTGGCCAAGTTTTATATCCACAAATGTAAAATAATTATGACTAAACCCTCATATATCTCTTTTTTTAAAGGAAGCAATAACTTATTTTTCTACATTGTCCTCTTACAATAACAAAAAATCTGTTAGAACGTTATCTTTATGCTCTAAATTTAAAGTATTTACGTAATCCCTTTACATGCATCTATTTACTATTGCTATTTTTACCTTTAATTCAGTTCCTTTTTATTTATGTATTTATTTATTGCTTTTACTCAAACCCCTGGCGATTATTCTATTTCTTTTCCATATGTATAAAAGCATTTTAATCATCATTTAATCATTTATAATTAAGTTTATTAAGTTTATAAAAAAAGAAAATATAAATATATGTATATGGAGACCAACTCTGCTTTACATTTAAATATAAATAAATAAATGCTCAATAAATAAATAGTATACAATTAATGTTTATAAATACTTTTTAAAAAAAGGTTGAAATATATTTGAATTTATATATAGTGAATTACCATGTTATATATATTTTAATGAGCTTTTTTATTTATTCACCTTTGTAATAATTACCTTTATTTATATTTATTGTCCATTATAACCTTTTTAACTTTATTTATTTATTACTTTATTTCACAGCCGGCTGTTATGTGCATGGCTGACTAAAGATATTTTGTCTGTTTTAACTGGGAGTGTCTGTAACCAATTCACAATAATAGTTGTTAGAATGAATTGCTTAGCAACTAAAGTTAGCAATTACAGTCAGTTTTTAGCTCCAGCTCTTTAAATAAAGGGTCACAGTTTTCATCGGGTGGTTTAAGGCTCTGCAATGATGAGCTTGTGCTGTTTTGTTTTTTTTCCCATGAAAAAAAACAGTGGCCCCATCCTGGCCCCCCTGGTAAATTTTGCTTAGAACCACGACTGCAAGAACTCCTTCCACATATTGCATGCATTTCTTAGATTGTTTTACCAAACTGGAAAGTGGACTTAGTCCACATAATGGATTGATCAGAGCTCTGTGAGATGTTAATTTCAGTCTTAGAACCTAACCCCGATTTAAACTTTCTCCTTGACCGTTCTGCAGTGTTCCTTAGTCTTCATGATGATGTTTTTTCTCTAATGCTCCCACTAAACAGCAACAACATTTATACTAAGATTAAGTTAATTAAAGAGAAATCTTCCTATCCTTTTTTTTATTTTGAAAACAAATTTTCATTCTTCCACTTTGCAATCATTTACTGCTTTGTGTTGATCTATCAACGAAAGAAGGTCTAATAAAATTCAGTGAATTTTAATGTAACTAAAGAGTTTTAAAATGTGTATGTTCTATACAAACAAGAAAAGCAGAAACCTAACTTGGGGTTCTTTTAGGACTAAAAAAATACAGCAAAGCTTTTTTAGCTTTGCGCAGTGGCAGTATCGTAGCCTATGAGGTTTATCCGAGGCGCGATTATTGCTAGTTGTAAGAAAGCTAATGAGTCGATAAGCCAAAGTAAGAGTGATATAAGAATCGATATGAGTAAAACAGAAGTTAAAAGTGTTATTAAAAGAAAGATCCGAGAAGATTGGCAAAAACAGTGGGAAGAAGATATAAAAGGAAGATGGCTTTATAGAATACAAAGGAAGGTTGGTGAAATGGAGAGGGGCGTCAGCTGTGCTGCTTCCATCAACACCCTTGTTTATAGATGTTGGAGATCGGCCTGTTTTCCAGTGTGGTCCTGTTTCTCTGACCGTGACTGAGTGGATGTGCTCTCTTCATCCTCTGACATGGGAGCTGGCTCGGAGCTCGTCTGCCTGGCTGTGTTTCCTGGACGGCGCCGCCTTTTACAGCTTCTTTTTCTATGTCTGCTTCTGTCTCCTTGAACCCCAGTGGGCCTCAGCAGATGGCCGCTCACACTGAGCCTGGTTCTGCTGGAGGTTTCTTCCTGTTAAAGGGGTTTTCCTCTCCACTGTAAAACACAGCCCAGCAGTGGCTGAGGGATTTGCTGCAGAAGAGTCAATGAGTGATGCAATTATTCAGAACAAATTGACACATAGATACAGTTGGGCACATAAGTACCTTGAGATGACATGTGTTGGCTGAATTTGCGTATATAAATAAAACTGAATTGAATTAGATTGATAAATTCGAGGAAAAATTGGGAGGAACAGAATAGAGAAAAAGATCGGCGTTATACCACCAGACTACGGTTGGGACACATACAGGACTTAATCAACGCTATCACACCACGTAAAACATGAAACAGGAAGATGTGATGAATACGGGGGGAAATGAAACAATAGAATCACGTGGATGTATACCTGTAGGAGGTTTCAAAGACAAAGAACATACAATTGATAAGGAGCCCGACAAAGGAAAAAGAAAAGTATTGTCTAATCAAATATTCTAAGGAAAAGTATTTAAAGTTATAGAATTATGTTTCGCTTTTTAATTGGCTACTATGGTTTCAGCGAGTAGAAAAGTTGGTTTCTTTTTGAGCATAATATGTCTTGATCCAAACTCCTTATATACTGGTTGAGTGGCGGTAAATGCACCGCTTAGTTGTACATCGCCAACCGCTATTAAAAACAACAAGAAGAAGAAGCAAAGCTTTTGCACTCACTCTATACCATCACTAGAGGGAGCCAGAGTCAAGCATTTCCTTATATGATTATTAACAACATCTCAGAGGTGCATTTGAGCAACAACAATTATATAATTCTTTTTATTTGGCCTTAGGAGAGATTTTTTTTAAGTATGTTGCTGTATGCAAATAGAAAAAGAGAGTCTCACAGCTGATAGCAAAACCCCCTATGTGCTGCAAAGAGCAGGTGTATATGTGGCCCATCATTCTGCTCTTTAGTTGAGCCGGAGTGTTAATTAGGGGTTGTCGTCAATCACAGGAGGAGAACATGTTAGAAAGGGCTTCCGCGAGCTGACACCACCTGACTGCCTGCTGTCATGGCTCTGAATGTCAGCTTCATCCACGCCTCACTGGTGACTGCTGACACTGTCCATTGTGTATCAATTAGATGAAGAAGGAATTACGACCCATGTGTCATCCTCATTGTCTCGATCCCTATGTGCCATGTCAACATGTGCCGAGGTTCACAATACGTCTATGCCGGGAATTTTTAGGGTGTGAGGTTTCCTCTCTGTCTCTAAAGGTTGTGTTTTAATAAAGCTGCTCATCTTCCAGGTTGAGCCAAAGGTCACTGAGCCGGACTGGGATGCAGGAGTTCAGATGATATCTGAGTGCAGACATTACTGCTGCAGAATGCCTGAAGGGAGACGGTTTGACAGCAACAATGACTGGATGTGCTCTGGATAACAAGGTTTCTCAAATATGACATTCAGCAAAGGTGGACATGATGAGAGTCTGTGAGGATCACTGCTTAGATGTGAGTGGTTTTGGGGTGTTTTTTTGCACAGACCTCAAATAACGTGGACCATTTTAAACTCTGCTGAACCCTGTGCTGATGTGATCCCAGTGGTTTTTATTTTCTTTGCTGTCTTGCTGTGCTGCAGGGCTCTTCCTGTTGTGCTGCTAACTCATAGAATCACAGAAAAAATAACAATTTGCAAAAACTAACACCAAGCTAATAAAAGAGGTCAATAGAACAACGACCTACGGGAACAACACAGGACAGTTAGTTGTTTTTTTAACTAAACTATTGCCAGGAAGTGAACCAAAAATATTAGAAAAAAAAAAATAAATAAATGATAAGTTGAACACAGAAAAGAAATTTTACTGAGTAAAATTCCCCCTTTCCATATCAGAAGCTGGTAGGACCAGTTCAATGATCGCCTTATTCAGGTGCGCTGAGCCCTGGCTGCCATCTTTGTGAGGGAAAAACTTCCGTAGCTCAACACTAGTAAGACTGGAATAGAAACAGTAGAAAACAGAATCAAGTAGATAAAGATATTAAAATGAATTTAATGTGTGTTTACAAATGGAAAAATATATTTAACCAGTCAATATCCATGTTGCACATCAAGATGCAGCATTGCTGGATGAATAAATAAATGTCAGTGCAGATGAACTACCTGGGTTTGGTTTTTGTCATTACCGCCTCAATTTTAGAGCTTAATGGTCGTCATACTGGAAGATACCTGCAGAAACATTTAATAAGATCCTGAGGTTCCCATACCAGACCAACCCCCCACGTCTACTCCTTGGGATTCTGCCCATGAACACCATTAAAACCAGATCAGGAACAGGAAGAAGAGGCCCTGAAAAAGAAGTACTGGTTACTCCAACCTAGACAGAAAAAACTGTAATTCATTCTGCAGTGCAGATATGGCTTTAACTCTGTTTGCAGAATGAGGGGAGTGTTTGCCTGGTTAGAGCAGTCGCTTACATTAGCCCCGGAGAAGGTTCGATCCCCCACAGCCTGCACTCTGGGTCCCTGAGCAAGACCCTTAACCCCACACACTGCTCCCAGGGGCGTGCAAAGGGGGCAGGCCATTGCTTGCTCCCCAAGGGGGATGGAGTTAAATGCAGAACTTAAAGGAATAGTACACCCAAACATGATTAGCCTTCATTTTCTACTCACCCCCATGCTGAACTGCACACTCTGGAGTACTTTTTGATATCTCCATCAGGAGATCTGGGAGGCTTCTTGCTGTCTGCTGACATTCAAATAATGGAGGTCCTATGGCCGAGACAGAAAGGTCCATAAAGTCCACAAAAAACGTGTCAATATTCCTCCATACTGCTCGTCCAATGTATTCCAAGTGTCCTGAGTGGGTAGCATCCATAATTTACTCGAAACGAAGTCATTTAGAATGTTTTTAGAGCATAAACAGTAGTGTATAGGATTTCCTGAAAGCGCGTTCACGAGTCTACGGAAACCGCGGCAGACCAAACCAGATGAAAGTGCGCATTCAGCTCGGCAAAGAACTCATGCTCTTCCTCAACACTGAAGTCCTCAGACATTTTTCTTTCGTTGTTTCTTTCTTTGCACAGGTAAACAGCACATTTCTTCTTCTACGCTTGCATTATCGGCAGAGCAGACGCTGAATGCGCACTTTCATCTGGTTTGGTCTGCCGCGGTTTCCGTAGCGTCGTGAACGCGCTTTTAGGAAATCCTATACACTACTGTTTATGCTCTAAAAACATTCTAAATGACTTCGTTTCGAGTAAATTCTGGACGCTACCCACTCAGGACACTTGGAATACATTGGACGAGCAGTATGGAGGAATATTGACACGTTTTTTTGTGGACTTTTATGGACCTTTCTGCCTCGGGCACCATAGACCTCCATTATTTGAATGTCAGCAGACAGCAAGAAGCCTCCCAGATCTCCAGATGCATTTGAGATATCAAAAAAGTACTCCAGAGTGTTGTTCAGCATGGGGGTGAGTAGAAAATGAAGGCTAATCATGTTTTGGGTGTACTATTCCTTTAAGCCTTCAGTTGGTGTCACTATTCATCAGGTTCTCAGTTCCTCTTTGTATTTATAAAATCTGTGTTTTGTTTGCTTCCCATCAGCTTTGCTTCATGTCTTCACACCAATTTCCTTGTTCACCTGCCTCAATATTTTTCTTAATTAGTCAAAACCTGCCATGCAGCTCCCAGCATATGTCTTTATGTTAGGCTGGAACACCTGAATGTAACTCAGTTTAAAGCTTCTGCTCAATCTTAAAAATATTTTAAAGAATAAGCTTGAAAGAATGTAGAATGTTTTTGAAATTAATGAAAAAGATTAAGAGCTTTAGGTGCAACACTGCTGAATAGTGTCCTTGCTTGAAGAATTGCTCAGATTGTTTGAGTTTCTGGTTTTGATTATGTTGCTTTCTGCACAGACTCAGGAGAAACTCAGCAATGTCTTACTGAATAAATATGGGAGACAGATAAAGAACTTATAGCTGTTATATTGTATTAATGGACTTCAGTTAGTTATTTATTATTTATTTAATTATGCCCATTTTTGTTTCTGTTGCAGAATTCAGGCCCTCAAAAATGTGTTCATTGTGTGGTTTATCTTTATAATCGTGTAGCAGGGTGAATTTGGTTCAGTTTAAAGATTTGCAATGTTTAAAGGGAGGCTGGGTGGTAATTTTCACTTTAGTTCAAGGTGTGCTATTTATTGGAAGTTATTAATATGCAACATTAACACTGTTACAAGAGATATCTAATCATTATAGTGTCAGGAATCCAGTTTGTGTGGTCTGTTTTTGTGTTTCCTTTCCTCCTCCACCAGGTGGTTCCCCGTCCTCATTGGTTCTCCCTGCACACCGGCAGCTCATTACCTCATTACCTGTGGAGTGTTCTTAAGCTGCTGACTGCCACTACCTCGAGGCCAGAGTGTTTGCCAATACTGGGTACTCTAGCCATGCTTAGTTTAGCAGAGTCTAACCTGAATTTTTGTTAACCTGAGTCTTAACTTTGTTTTTGTCTTTGCCACCACAGCCCGTTCAAGTACCACATGAAATCTGAATGGCAGTCAGTTTTTCCATTTACCAAGGAACAACCGCAGTCTGAGTAACCCAGTCCGCCCAACACCAAACAAGACAATCTCTGGAACATCCCAACACAGGGCCCCAGGATTTACCGCCAAAAGGACTTCCTTTTTTTTCTGGAAGTGAGGTCTGCAACCTATTCCTCCAATTCAAAAACCAAAGAATCTAATTTCCCACTGAGCCTGAACTAACCGCAGTGTCTTTCCCTCACTTTCCAGTTCCAGTTTGACAGTGTTCAGAGCAACACTGGACTCATCTCTATATTCTTAATAAACCTGTTAAACTTTTCCCTGGTCTCCCTGTTTGGTCTTCTGCATTTTGGGTCAGACCTTTAATTAAATCATGACATATAGATTGGCTGGGCTTCCCTCCGCCCCACAGGTTTATGTTCAGCAGGAGAGAAGGAAAATTGAGCCTCCTTATGCCAAATATTCCAAAATGTTGTATTCTGATGAGTTTATTTTTAACAAATAAAAAGAAAAGTATATCATCCTTTGGTATCAATGTTTAGCCTAATACCTCTTATCTCACTATAAATCCAGTTGTTCTTCATCTTACAGGACTCTATATTATTCCTCATCTGAACATGGAAAGACTATGGCATATCGGCAGCCCTACTTCAAAATGTGTTCCTCCAACTAAGCCAGGGTTGAGGTTAGGTCAAGCAGAGTTAGCGAGAACAAAAAAAATGCTGAAAAGGACTGAACTTTTCTGCAATTTTCCACATCTTGGAGAACACAGCAAACATGTCATATGAGAACAAAATTCACATGTAAGAATAAAAACCTGCGACTGGGCGTGCCCCTAAACCAAGTCTACCATCATACTGCAGGTAAACAAGACATAAATAGATTTTTTTTCTCCCATATGTGACGCATATCCAGATTTTTCATGGCAGTCAAAACAGCACAGTTCCAATTTTCTCACCTAAAAAAAGACTAAAGTGTGCCTCTTCAGTATGTGGGGCTAAATCTTATACATATCTGCATTCTGAGCTTTCATGTTGCATTTCATCAAGTTTTCATGTTATCATCCAGGCTGACTACGCCTTCATACGGACTCCTCACCAGCACAGCAGTCACTGCTCTGCAAAAACCCTTCGGAAGTAGCTCTGCTCTCTTTTTTTTTTATATATTTTGTTATGGTTAATCTTAATATTCTAATACTGAGATGTCAAGATCAGTTATTCTGTTTATATTGCAATTGATTTCTACGGTAGAACGACAATGCAGAATAAAAAAAATCTGATTTCAGCAAAAATTCAGAATTGAGCATCAAGACCTGCAGGGTGAACGTAACTCAGGGGTCTACAAATCAAATGGCCTGCTGTTTTAAAGCTAGATGCAACTCTGAAAAAACCCTGGGTCACCAAAGCAGAACATCATCAGGATATTCTATTCTATTTTATTCCATTCTATGAGGCTATTCAACTGACCCAGGCATGCTAGTACTGGGAATCATCCAAAAGTTGCACAACAGTGGCCTTTCAGCACTGGAAATATATTTAATTGAATATAGAGAGCATTAGTCAGAGAAGCATCCAAGAGGGGAATTTTAAGACTAGCATAAACCAATACACCGCTGGACGGATATATTTTTCTCAGGTATTGGCTGATATAAGCATGCGTTTACCAATTTAGCAGTGCGATAGTGTGCAGAAGTGGCTGGCTAGGTGAATTTGGTCAGTCATCCAACTTGCACACAGGAAGCTCGGGGTTCAAATCCCCGCTGGGGGAAAAGAGCCTCCAGTGTGTGTCGTTACGCAAAACCCTACACGCTAATGCCTACTTTGTAAGTTGCTTTGGATAAAAATGGCTGCTAAATGCATACACATAAACAGAAGCTCCTAAACAGGGGGGCTTGCCCCCTAGGGGTGGTACATTGTAATTACAGAGGTCACGAAAATGAATTATAATGCATGACCCAGTTTGAGAGATGTTGTTATTATTCTTTTAATCTATTGATAGAAATGTTGAATTCTGTAATACAGTAGAATAAAACAGCTAAACCTAAAATAATTGCTCTTTAATGGTGGTAGTTTTAGCAATTTAATGTAGACTCAAATTTATTTTATTGCAATATAATGCTGTCCATTTTTTTATCTGTAGAAAATATTGGAGTGTGTTGGGATCTGGAGGGTCTGTCCCACTTTCTCCACTGAAGGCGTGCGCTAGATCTCCTGAAGCTGGAGCTGATTGCACTACCTGTCACTCATCTGCTCATCCGGGGAGATCCATTATTTAAAGGAGGCAAGAGGACTGCCAGAGTGCCAGTGTTTCCAGTTCACGGTTATGAGAGCTGGAGCCAGCCACGCAAAGCCACTGAACCTCCTGACTCCCTGAAAACCTAGAACCTGGCCACCGGCACTGCCACTCTCTGCGCTTCGTTGAACCTGCAGCCTGTAACCTGAAACCCGCGAGAAGAGTTTATCTTGCGGTGATAGCCTGCCTGTCTAAGTTTGCCGAAGAACTCTGGAGGGGTAATCCTGTCAAAGTTCTGCCTGCCAGCTCTCAGGGAAACTGGAAGGGAAACTCTGATATGCCTGTGATCTGCCAGCACTCCAAGGTGGCTCTGCCTGCAGCCCTCCAGCCTGCGACAGCCTGCAGGACCTCAAGGTTCCCCCTTCCTGCTAAGCTCTGCAAACTCCAGAACAGGGTATGGACCTGCACACTCACATCCCATAAAGCTACCTGGACCTCCACTAACTCCCTCTGTCCCCTGCAGTGGGAAACCACTCGTGACCAGTCCTGAATCCACAGTAACTCTGTGTGCAGCAGAACCCAGCAAAGGCCAAGCGAGAGTTCCCCTCTGGACCCTGTTCATTTGTATTGTTCAAACTTATCAATAAATCCTTTGAACTTTCTCCCTGCCCTCCTGGAGTATTTCCACTTATGGGTTGAACACCTTAAAACTTCAAAACGCATGACAGAAAGGTAGGGGTTAGAGATTGTAAACAAAATGGGGGTCCGGCGTGAAAAATTTAAGAGCGCATTCAATCTTGCAGCTAGGGATAGAAACGCAGGTTTCCCTGTTCAAGAACCCACGGTTCCGTATTCGCACCTCGATTCCATGGCATCATTTGGCAGCTCTCTGAGAGCGATTCTTTTTTTTCGATTCGCAGCACCAGGCCTAAAAAGCTCTACCAGGGGAACTTTTACGATGCGTTTTCGTAAAGAAGGTTACGTAAGTTCGCAAAGTTACGCAAGTTGGAAGAACTATTCGAGGGAGGAAGACAACGAGCTGCGGTCCGCTTTGTGCAGATAAAGCCCGTCTTTCCTTGGCCCAGGGGGTAGATCAGGAAATCAGCTCTATAAAGCTTGCCCTCCATCCTGCAGGGATAGCGCCACACACTGTGGTGAGGGTGGAACAAGCAAGATACGCTGCCTTGCTATCTGACTGGCTGAAAACTACACTCTGTGTGCGCTTCCTCCCACCCCATCTGAGGAGGGGTGTTCTCCACGGCTGGAGACACCTTAAGCCCTGAAAGATCCTGTATCCTTCCAAAAAGAAGCAGATATGCTCATCTTTCTGCAAAATAACTGGTAATTTTCCTACTACTGTTTTATAATTGGTATTTTTTTGTTATTTAAAATAAGGTTATTATCTTTTGTTATTAGACATTGTTGGATATTATTAATTTTGTTCTTGTATTCATTTTCATTTAAACACGGATGTTACTCCAGTTTCACATTTCCTGTGAGACATCTCTTGATCTTGTTGATTTGTAAGATTGTGCAATAGTTAAGTAAACTAAAGGGTTGCGATACTTTGATAATCAAGAGCTGTTTTTGTTCTCTTTTTAATTTAGGTCGAAAAAGGGAGTAGATATAAAAGATAGGAATAGTTCAAGCGTAGAATGAAAGGGTCGAATGTGAAAATCTTTTCAATTCCCAAGCCTACTTGCGACGTATGCCTTGAAATCAGGTTAAGCACATGCATTAGAACAGGGATGTCAAACCGGTTCCAGAAAGGGCTGTGTGGCTGCAGGTTTTCTTTCCTACCAAGCAATAGCACACCAGACTCCAGTCATCTCATCAAGTGAATCCAATCTGAACTTGATGACTTGATGAGATGACTGGAATCTGGTGTGCTATTGCTTGGTAGGAAAGAAACCTGCAGCCACACGGCTGACACCCCTGCATTAGAACTTCCTTCATGTGCTACAGTATCTGTTCTTAATGTCTATTTTAATTTGTTAATGAATGCTTATTTTTGGTTCAACTAAGTCTTGCACACTGAAATGAAAATCTTGTATATTTTCTGTTTTTCCTTCCTTTGTTTAGGTCATAAAATCCAGCATAATCGTAAATATCTGCACCCAACTTTGAGTTTCTAATCAGAGAAAATGCAATAAGTGTCTAAAGCCACTTCTGCAGGGTTTAATAGACTTGGTGAAGATGTTGTACATTTTACACTGGATATCTACCAACATGGCCTGCAGCTCTAAAGCACTCTTCCTTTATAACAGAGCATTTTCTGGCTCAATTAAACTTGATGAGTAAATTCATTACCAATTAATTTTCGAACGTTTACGCTTGGGAGGGTTCTTGGCATGTTTGTCACAATCTGGAGTGAAACAGATTTAATTACACTCAGAAGAATGTAAACAAGAAAATGAAAGGAAGAAAAATGGAGTAACAGCGGGTGGTCTGCTTCTCAATCACACCATGCTGAGCCTGAAGCCTCTTGTTTGAACAAAGAAGCACAAAATGTACCTTTAGGTAAAAAAAAAAAGATCCTGCATTAAGATCAGCTCATGGCGCCACACTGAAGACGTGCCAAGTTTGTGAAACAGTCTAGATCTGCAATTCTATATCCTCTTAAGCTATGATGAGCAGTGTGGGGGGGGTGGGATGAAGGGTCACTTGAGCTTCTGCTTCCAACAAACAGGAGGAAGATGTAAACACTCTGCAGAAGGGGAATACAGGAAAGTTCTAAAAACCACATAACAAACAAAAAACATACAGGATCTTTTGATTTCATCATTTTAAAGAGCATCAGTCTCTAGTTTAACAAATGAGTAAAATGTCTGTGTATTTACCCTTAATTTGAGCAGGTAAAATAAGATGATATGCCAATGGAATGAGTATTTTTACTCTTAAAATAAGGATATCTAGATAAAATTCACTGCACTTGAAATAAGATAAATGTAATTGTTTTTTCTTCTTGTTTAAAGTGTAAATTGTCTTGTTCCATTACGGCAAAGTGTCTCACTTCAATCCTTAATTCAAGAAAAAATGCACTAATTTTAAGAAAAAATGACTTATTTAGAATTTATTTTTTTGCAGTGTACTCTCATTTATTTTGCAGTTTTACCTTGTAACCCTGAAAAGACCACATTCCTCTATTTTATGACATGATATCCCATTTTAGGCTCTAAAGGGTCGGGTAAATTGCCTTGGAAGGGCCAGCAAGCTGAGTTTGATTCTCAATCAGTGTTTTTGGGCACGTTACTTTGAAAAAGTAATTGGTTATAGTTACCCCTGGTTAGCTTCTCCCAAAAAGAAACTGGGTTACTAACTACCAGGTTACTCCACAATAAAAGTAACTAGTTAGTAGTACGAAGTAACTATCCCCACCTTCTCACCCGTGTGTTTCCAAAGCCAGCTGAGATAGAGCGGATCTATCTATCCACAAGACCAAGAACCTGCAGAGAGTTTAGGCATTTATTGCAACTCAACGCTTTAATGACATCAGGGGGGAACGCCATGGGAAGTTTTTTTAACAGGGCGTTCAGATATTGTGAAATTAATAACTGGGGATGTCTAATTCTGAAATCCTGTGTGTTTGGGTTGTTATAGTACTGCAATAGATACGAGCATCCATCTATCTATCTAGATCTATACTCTGTGTGTGACATAAAATATGGATCTCCATCCCTGCCACAAAGGCCATCAAATAATGTTTAAAATAAAAAATACAGTAGGTTGAAAAGGCAGAGTATCCATCCATCCATCCATCCATCCATCCATCCATCCATCCATCCATCCATCCATCCATCCATCCATCCATCCATCCATCCATCCATCCATCCATCCATCCATCCTGGCGCCATATAGCTGTCATTTGATCCTTCAAGCATAGTTCTCCTGTGGCGCTGGTTATCAGGGCTTAATTTCGCGCTTTAGCTAGCATGCGATTTCCTGCCCTGCGCTGGGTGAATCAGGCACTTTGGGCGCCAGCGGAGATGGTGGGAAACCGTGATTCGATGGGGAAAACGCAGCTCGATGCAATCGTATTTTCCATCTGAAAGCGCTTGGCGTTGCTGGAGTCCTCCTGACTCTCCATCTCTCTGTGTGTGCTGTACGTTAACACCCACCAGCAGAAACACCCACCTACCCAACTGACAGACGGAATCTCACTATACATCAGCCATTCTCATCCTCCCCTCTCTCATGACAAGGCGCGCACGAGTCCTATCATGAAAAAAGGTTAATTGTGCTTACCTGAAAGTAACGCGTGTGTAACGGGGTAAGTTCTGCAATGGTAACTGCGTTATAGTTACAGTCAAAGTAATTAGCGTTAGATTACTCGTTAGCCAAAACAAGGTAACGTATGCTAGTAACGCTGTTACTTTCAACGCCGTTAGAGGTTTCCTTGCTCCAGCACAGCTGATTTTAATTGAAAGCTGATTTACAGGCTTTTGGTCTACTGCAATCATTATAACCAGCTGTGCTGAACTAGAGAAACCTCTAAAACCTGCAGGACAGGGGTAGCCTGGGTGCCATTGCGAAACTTAGTCCCGCCCACAGCGTTTGAGGTCGGGAAGTTCGGTCTGGAAATTTCTCAATAGTAGCGCGAGTATGCTAGCACAATATCTGGCGGGCCAATCAAATTGTCAGGGCGGGCTTTATACGATGATGGACAGATGATCAACAGTAACGTAATCAACCATGTGACCAAAGCGCGCTTGGGCGACAACAACAATGGCTGCCGCCGGAGAGTTGAGGTGAGTAGATTCTG
>JAGKQL010000009.1:35149866-35160453 GCA_018398635.1 Cyprinodon brontotheroides
CAGAATCTACTCACCTCAACTCTCCGGCGGCAGCCATTGTTGTTGTCACCCAAGCGCGCTTTGGTCACGTGGTTGATTACGTTACTGTTGATCATCTGTCCATCATCGTATAAAGCCCGCCCTGGCAATTTGATTGGATCGCCAGAGAGTGGGCGATAATACTCGCGCTACTATGGAGCAATGCCAGACCGAACTTCCCAACCTCAAATCTTGTGGGCGGGACTAAGTTCGGAATGGCACCCAGGCTAAAAATTACTCAGTTCTGGAACGAAATACACAGTAAGATTGTAACAATATTGGGTAACTCAATACCCAAGTCTGGTCTGGTGTTATACCTTGGTCTTTTGCACAATATCGTATTTAATAACGATTGTTATTTGTTAAAAATTCCTGTTGGTGGCAGCTAAAAAGGTGATAACCAGAAGGTGGTGCAAATCTGAACCTCCTACCACAAAGGAGTGGATACAGACTGTGATCTCACTATTTGAGATGGAGCTTCTATTATATAGGCTGAGGACGCAGGAGCAGCAATGCTTAGACAAATGGGAAAAATGGAAAAACGTCACATCAACGATACCATACTAATTTTGGAAATGGATGGTCCCCATGGGTTTTGCGTTACTAAATATGAGTCTCCCCCTGTTGCTTCGATTGTTCTGTACTTTTTGTCTATTATAATTTCTATGTATTGTTTGTTAATAACGACCAAAATAGAAATAAAGTTATAAAAAAAAAAAAAAAGGAAAGAAAACATGCAAACTGAACCGGACGAACGGGTCCGCCCCTGAGAAACTGGGGTCGTTTGGGTTCTTTTTTAGTCTGCCTGTCTTTGTCTCTGAAAGGGGGGGTCGTTTAAGGGAATTGTTGGCCGGTCTGAACAGGCGAGGTCTTCTGTTCCCCTGTAAGGGGGTGGGGGCTGCGATGATGGCGGGATGGAATCAACTGAGTCCGTCCCCTTTGTTTAAGGTTGTTTCTTAACATAGATGCCCCCCCTCCAAACCACCTGTCTTCTTTGTCCAAAATGTGAACATTCTGGTCCTCAAATGAACGTCCTTTGTCCATAAGGTGTAGATGTACCGCAGAGTCTTGTCCCGAGGAGGTTGCTCTTCTGTGTTGGGATGGGAAGCGAAACTTCTTCGAATTTGAAAAACAAAGTCCAGTGGATTGTTTCTTAACCCTGTAATGCCAAATGTATCATATTTGATACATACAGTTTCTGAAATGTTTTGCGTCTGACACCTTTTGCATAATTTAATGGTATAAACTTTGCTCAAAATCCTGTTGTTCACAATCAGATATACCTGATAACAGAGGGCAGAAGACTACACAAAAAATAATCTTGACTTATCGCATAGTAATACATTATTAATATCAAAAATAAGGACTTCAAACCAAAAAAAAGTAATTTTCTGTTTTGTTTTCTTCTTGGATCGGGCTTTAAAGGGTTAAAGCGTGCATCTCTCACTGACCCCTTTTACTCTTATACCAATCCAAAAAAAAAACCAAAAAAAAACAGTGCAACGAATTCATAATTTGCTCTTCCTCAGTGTTGATGAAGCTGTTCTGTTTCTGGTTTGTTTTCAAACATTGCATCGGTGTTTCTCACCTGTATAGATTTGTTTGTTCTTGCAGTTTTTCTTGTACTTATTGAATGATAAAATGTTAAATCTGAAAAGGCATCTTTCTAATTTAGAATCAAATACAGGAAAGTGCAGATGTCTCCTATTCTGAAAGAAGTCTTATTGGCAAAGTTATATAGCATCATTTTCAGCAAGCAATTGTTCAACTGCTAAAGCCATTACACGTAGCTGGCTAATAAATGAAGTCAGTAGAGCGTTTCTCTGGTAGAAAGTCAGATATTTCCCCTCAGGCTTCCTGGAGATGAAAACGGAGCTAAAGGATGGTTAACGAAGCTGGACATCTCTCACCATGTGAGCAGGACGGCATGATGTGGCTTTTATGAATGTTAATGTAATTTGCCCCCCCCCCACAGTGCAGGCGGGAGGTTTACTGTGAACCTGAACGATTTGATGCTTCCCCTTCTTTCAGCTACATTAAACCAAACAGGTGTTTTTTTTAGACTTCTTTAACTCTATATAACCTCTGCTGTAAGGTTGGTATCTTTGCACACCCCCGCCCTCAGATGTTTAAACTATTTTGACATCAGAGTTTAGCCAAACAGGATAAAGAAAACTTTTTGACATTTCACCTTTTGAAGCATTTATATCTTTTATAGATTTTATAGACTGCTTGAATTAAAGTAAATTCTAAATAACAGCATTTTTTATGATATTTAAAGCTGAATTCAGGCCAAGGCAGAAGAAAACTAAGTGACTGCTTGCGCCTTGGAGGAACTACAAGGCCCCTTACATCAATTAATTTGTGTTTTTATGCATGTATAGTACATTCTCTATACATATAACCAAAAAAAAATAATAAGATTGTGCAGTTTTTATACATTTAATTGTTTAGAATAAATAAATCATGATTGCAGTGATGTTATCAGTGAGCTCTGCAAACAGAAAAGCCAGAAAGCACAGGACTTAAGGAGGGAATTGGAGTATTGAAGGTAGTATATGTTTTCAAATTGAACTTTTGCATATAGTTCATACATTTACAAAATGTAATATCCTACTTTGATTTCATTTTCTGCTGTGGTTAAAAGTAAACATTTTATTTGTTTAATATTAGCTTGATAATTTGTTTTATTTTTTTATTTATGTTTTTTAAATTTCAGTTTATTTTCTTTTACTTATCCTCGCTTTTTTTTTTGCAGTTTCCTGGACTATTTTTGCTGCAACTGAATATTTGTTTTATTTTCATTACTTTTATTGACACCAGCTGATGTATATGTCAGGTTTATTCAATGATGATTATAAAATGAATGCATGTGCATATAGAACATAAAAGAAATGAGATGCTTAACTTTGTTTACTGCAAACTGGCATACAACTTTGGTAGAAAACTGCTGATGTTTGTGCAATGATAATCACAGTTATCGGGAGACCACTCTATTCTAAGATTCAATCAGGAGGAGCATTTTGTCCTATGACCCGATCAATTGCCTTGTCAGAAGAACACTGTTCTGTAACCCTCCCCATGTGGTATGATATGCTAATAAAAAGGCTTCTGCTGAGGAAACCCACCAGAGAGCAAGACGTGGCTGAACGTGGCTCTCTCCTCCTGCAGGAGCCAAAAATCCCTATTCTGTGTGGACTCAGTTTATTTATTATGAACCTACAATTTTGAACGTAACGGCATACATTTGGAAGAATGTAAACAGCACCACCAGCGCTGAAATTATTTAGTAAGTGTGTAAATTATCTGATTATTTATCTGTTAATTGCAGCAATGGATATTATTGGCAGAAATAGAGGCCCCAAAGTTGCATTTTATTTAGGGGCCCCTGCCTGAATTAACAGTGTTAGAATATAGAATTACTCTACAATCAGAGTTGCTTTAAATAGAGCTGAACCTGTAAGGTGTTCCAGGATTGTATGATGTGTTCTGCTAAACACATCAGGAAGTTTGGGTAATTAGTAATGAATGACTCTATAGCAGGTTCCTCAATTCCAGACTTGAGGTCCAGTAAATCACAGACACTGATAACACCAAACCAAAAAAACGCATATTTGCACAATAGATATGCGTTTTTTAGAGAAAAGAACAGTGAATATACAGCATGAATCATGTCCTGTTCCATTAATGTTTGTAGTCATCCAGATCTTATAAACTCAAACTCTTTTAAATGTCTTTTATTGAGAAAAAACTGAAATTACTCATAATTACTGCCATGCATCTCAAAGCTTTTCATTTTTCATATATTGCATGCAAAAGGAAATTTACATTAGCTGCAATAAATTCAGCACAAGTTTCACATTTTTTAATAAAATAAAATAAAATAGTACTAGATAGATTTAAGTTTAAATCCATCATAGTTTTCTGGTCATTTTACTTTGAATATATTTAAATATCTCTATATCACTTCACCAAAAATGTATCATGAAAAATAAACTATCAACTAACAGGTCACAGTGAACCCTAAAGCCTCACAAACAGCAACAGCAGAGGAGATCAGTTTCAGTATAAAAAAATAAAAGGACATAAATTACAGTTATTTAGAAAAGAATAATAATAAAACAGGTTTCTGGGTACACATATATAGATATATATGTCTTAAATTATTAAACACTTCTTTCTTAAACCGTGACTAATTATGGTAATGTAGTGCAGCAGGTTGGCCACAAAACAATTACACTGATAGAAATTTACAGGAACATGAAGCATAAACTGATTCCTGTTAACACAATGCAGAAAACCTGAAACCTTCAGTTTAAAAATACTCTAAAAATTTTTGTTTTCAGATTTAGCTTGGAACCACTTCACCCAATCTTCAGTAAACAACGTTGTAACTTCCTGACCTGAGGGGGGAAATCTTAAACCTGCAATCCTGATAGAAAATGTTTGAGGAAATTGCTGTTTTCCAACCTTGACTTATTAAACCAACAAACGTTTAGAAATTGTGTTTCTAAATAACTCAGTTTGAAAGCAAGACATAATTATTTGGTACATTCTTATTGAATTTTTGCACTCCGTTATACTAGAATCATCTCATTTATATTTTCAACAGAAAATATTGAAAATTAAAAACTGAATGTTATGAAGTCTGATTAGGAAGGAGAAATCTATTCATTCAATGTCTAAAGATGCTTATCAATGTAGGGTTGCAGACGAGCTGCTGCCTATCCACTGGAAAAAACCCAAATCTAGATAAGTCATTTTTTCTTAAAATAATCTTAAAATGTTCTTTTATTTACTCTTAAAATAGAAAAAACACAATTGCATTGTCTTATTTCAAAGTGCATTTTAACTAATTATCTTATTTTTAAGAGTAAAAAATACTCATTCCATTGGCAAACTATCTCATTTACATACTCAAATTGAGGGAATATAAACTTAATTTAAGAAAATTTTACTTATCTTCTAAGACAAATCAAGAGATGACGGAAAATTTAATATGCCTGTTTTTGGATTGTGGGAGGAAAGAGGAGTACCCAGAGAGAACACCTGCTTGCACAGGAAGAGCATGAAAATCCCAGCCCTGAAGGCCCCGATAATTTATAGTCAGCCCACAGGGAAACTCCCAGAAATCCTAAGAAATAGTTTGTTTAAATGTTTGCTCAACTTGATCAGTGCCACTAAAAGATTCCACAATTATCTGCACAAAAGATAACAAAAATTAAAAAAAATGGTTAAATTTACTTGGAATTTAAAGGTCATAGTTACAACTTTTTCATCAAAACAGTTTTCTAAATACATCCACAGAACGTTTAGAGTGGCGCATAATAAAAGTATACATATACCGGAAAAAACAGCATATAAATATTTGTTTTATGCATTTTCGATGGGTCCAGAATATATAAATATTTACCTTTGGTTACGACGATACCAACATTGACACAAAAGGAATCTTGCACCAATAGGAACAATAAGTTGAAGTGACATTTGCCAGATGTTAGTAGCTCTGTGACCAAGCTGAGAAATTGCTTCTTCTTAGATGAACATTTCTCAGATTCAAGCCATAAAAAAAGGACAAGAAAGGAGCAAAATGAGGGAGAAGATCAGTCAAGCTTTTGAGCATTTGAGCTGAGAGGCTCATAACTTGAGGTTGCACCTCATGTCCAAGTATGGTGGAGGATCTATAATGCTGTGGGTCTGTTTCACATCCAATGACCATAGCAATATCGAATGAAATACATTACAATCTATTTTTCTTTACAATGACAGGATATTTTGGATAAAACTCTGGGTTTTTAAGGAATCCAAGAGTTTTGTAATGTTAAACACATTCAGCATACTTTTTATCGTCCTCTCAGTCCTACACCAAAAACCTAAAGTGGTGAGATGAGCTGATGAGAAGAGAACCCGTCCAGAACCCTGTGGACTCTTCACCTGCACACAGTTTGGTTAATTGAATGACATCTTAAACCTCCACTATATAAATAATCTTTAATGAAAGGTTGATTTTTTAAAAAATGTTCACAGTGAGATTGAGCTAATTAGATAAAATCCAATTTTTTTTGTTGCTTTTTTAGCATCTTTGACAAAAATGTCAATAAATAAAGATGGAGCTGTCCATCCAATCCAGTGCTGATTCCTGTATCATCAATAATTTTAAAGTAATTTATTTAGTAGAACACATTTGTTGAAAAAAACAAACAAAAAGTGACCTGACAAAATCAATTATTTCCTAAATGTTGTGACAATAAAAGGTAGTTTAATTCACCCAATTGGATATTAACTAAAGACGATTTATTAACTATAACGATTTGTTCATGTGTCCCTTTTCTTACAGGCTTGCCTGATAAAATGCTTTCATAAAATAAGAGGTTTGATCATCATCTAAACCTAAGGTGCTCCCAATGATCAGGCTAATTTCTGATGACTTGTTAGCCAAGTCACACAGTTCATGGTTTGTACTGTAAACATGAAGCTCCAACCAAAAACCTGTTTGTTTAATGCAAAAAAAAAAAAATAATAATAATAATCTAAAGTGTAAAAAGAGCATGTTGTGAAATATGAGACCACCTCCGGTCAGATATAACATTAGTGTTTAATCCAGGATGTTATTAATCCGTGTAGAATAGGCAGCCTCTTAATAAACGGGGATATAACAGATTATTTATGTCAGTCATTAGGTCTGAAAAAGGTAAAGTCATTTAGCTTCATAACATGCAGGATATTATATCTGAAGAGTTTATTTCTGTTAACTGGGATGATTTCAGAAATGTTTGTCAATGTTCTGTCGTTAGTCGAGGCTCCTTTTATATGACTTACTGCATTAGTGTGGAGTGGCATGGAGGAGACCTCTCTGCCGAAGTATTCAGGAATACCAGGTTGCTTCATTTGGTTCTGGAATCTCTCAGCTTCCTCTTGCCAATAATAAACCATAGCTGGATTAAGCCAATCAAATTTCCTGGTGGGTGGTATCACTGACTGCACTGTTACTTTTTGACCTGTCTTCTGTTTTTGTGCGTGTTTCTGGGTCTCCCTGTTTTCTCCTTGTCCTCCCTCGCTCTGCTTTGGCTGTTCTTTCCAACGTGTTTCTTGCCCTTCAATCTTCTGTCTGCCCTCCTCTGCCTGTCTGCTCCGTTTATGACCAAGCCTGTCTATCCTCTCTTCTCTAGATACTACCTGCCTTCTCCAGGATTTTTCTTTTATTATTCCATAAACATTTTAAAACTCAGCACAGTGTTTGGCTTTAATAATGGATTACGTGCACGTGACAAATCACAGTGGAACACCACCAGCAGATGACATGGCTTCTCAATGAGAGAAAAAATCTCCTAAATCTTCACCAAATTTTAAAACTTCACCAACTTCTCAAGGCTGTGGTTATTCCGGTTGCTTCCATTACCTCTGCAAAACTTTTTCCCTCCACTCAACTTTCAAGCTTTACACAGGGAACAAGGATCTATGTAATGAGACCTACTGTTACTGTGAAAGTCTGTATGGTCAGCAGATTTCCACATTTCAATGGCCATAAAATAACTTGTCTGCATCAAAATTGATTTTGAGGAACTGGATTTGTGATTTCAATTAACTGTAAACCATTGTTTCCTAAATGGAAATAAATAAGCTTTAAATATCATGTTGTGTGTGTGAAACTGGACATATATGATCCTTTTTATCATATTTTAACAGACTGAGATAAACCTATGAAAAATGTATTAGCATTAATATTGGTATTGGTCAGATTTCATGATTTTTGTGACATCATGTTGCTGTTTGTGTTTCAAAAGGAGGGAGGGGGAGATGGGTTTGTTATGTGCTATTTGTCTTGACATCTGGCAGTGATAGTAATGCAGAGTGATTTTTATCGATTATTGGCAATAATGGGAATATTATTGTCAATATTTTTCTAAATTTCTACCAGTGTATCCCTCAAAGAAAAAGTTAAACATGTAACATATGACAAAATGTATGTAGATTTGAATCTAAACAAAGACTGAGGTTTTTTATAAGGTCAGATTTAGAGGTATTGACAGAAAGTTTCCCTTCATCCTTGGAAAAAGCAATTCTTTGCAAGATTTCCCCAAGGTAAATTCCTTATGTTGTGGATGAGTTGTATTGATTCTATCCACCAGAAACCGTCCAAAAAAGCCAGATGACAAAGTGCCGCTTTGCTCCTCTGAACCTTTTAACATCTTGATGATTGTCATCTCCAGTTCGTGTGTGGAGTGGATCTGTGCACTGAAAACTGTGAAGTCCGTATATTTTCACCTCTTGGTAACACGACAGTAAAGTCTAAACCTGCTGTCATCAGCAGGTCAGACACACTAAAGCACACAGATCTGACGGAGTGATAAAACGGCATCCTTAATTGTTTTAAGTGGCTGGGGCAAAAAGGCAAAGGCTTCCCTTCTGTTTATGATCCCCAGTTTTTCTCTGTCAGCGTCGTTTTAGCTGGTGCACAACGAACAGAGTGCCAGCTGTCCCATCAAACGACTCCTCTGTAACTCAAAGCATCCCAGTTTATGAGTAAATGGACCAGTAAATGATGTTAAAGAGGATGTATGCTCCCGGAAAGAGAACCCTGGAGTACTTGTCTATGGCGTGGGTGTCAATCCAGATGTTAACGTAGCCTCTGGATCCCTTCACCTGACCCGTGATCTGGGGGTCATTCAGCGCCACCTGGGCCAGAATTCGCTCCTGGCGCCCACCGTTCTCAGGTATCCCATAATTTCCTGTGTTGTTGACATCCAAGGACCCATAGCCACTGATCTGTGGGTCGATCATCATTTCGTCTGGGTTGCCAATTCCACAAGTGCACGGCAGCTAAGCAAACATAGAAAGATAGAAAAAGGAATGAGTCATGTTTCCTGAACAGTAACAAACTATATTTTCTCTTAAATAAATGTATTTTTCAGCACACTAAAAGCATCCAAATGAGTTTGCTTTGAAAGATTTATCGGAGAAGATGTTTTTGCTGAAATGTTCCTGGAGGTATGTGAGCAATTTGGCCCCATATGCCACAACAGTTGGCACATGAAGAATAGCTATGCTGCAGTCCCAGAAATAATTCACCGCAGCCATCAGAGCAGCTTAAAGTGAGCTGATTCAGAGAATATTCATCTGTTTATTGGCTGCGACATCAGTTATTATTGCATGTTTCTACCAGTTTAAGAAATATCTTCATTAGTGAAACATTTCCCCCATAAATGAGGTCAGTTCCAGCTGATATGGAGGACCAGGAGAGTCACAGAAAAATAAATTAAAACCTTTCAAATTGAATTTAAATCACATCATTAGGAATCAAATTGAAGGTGTAAATTGAAGTTAAGATGCACTGTTACATGCTGCATTTAAAACTGTATTTTCAATTCTTAATTCTAAATGGAGATTTTAAAAATCAGATTATAAATACATTTTCTTTTTAACATTTTTTAATTAAAGGTAAGTCCTTTTTCCATTTTTTTTAAATGTATTTGCAAATCAAATTCTTTTGCAGTTTCAGCTTATATGTGATCCTTCTGGTCCCTGATCACACTGGAAACACAGTTCAGCCATCACAGTTTCAATGCTTAGACATCCACAGCTAGATCACAACATGGCGGCTTCCATAACAGGTACTGTGCACCTTTCATTGTTTTAAAAACTGTCACACTCTATCTTAGATAAAAACTATTAGGTGCTTAGTTAGTAGACATAGTTAAACTCTATAAACCTTTGAACTCAATGCTATTTCTGTCATTTTATATTGAAAAAGCTTCCTGGATGGGAAGCGAAACATCTTCAAACTCGTAAACAAAGTCCAGTGTTTTTTTTTTTTTTTTTACTTTTTTGGAATAATTAAAGCTTGCACATGAAGAACAACATGGGAACATGGGAAATCAACAGTGTAGTTGCTTTAAATCTACATCTACTGATCAGCCTGCAGCCACATGAACTGCTCCCCCACCGCTTCTTCCAACCTTCTTCCTCCAACAATACGGAGGCCAGCATGGTACAAAATGGCTTCCACAACATCCGCATTACCTAACTTGTCAACTGATGATGAGGTTTATTTCTAGATCATATCATATATTGTATTCTATAAGTCTCTGTGGGGCATAGATTTAATGAAGTGTCTGAGACTGTCAATATAGCTGTTATTTTTCAACATGGTGGTCATGTTTTAGTTAGCTGCTTATCATAGTGACATAAACAGACTAAGTAATTGTAGTTGTCTACCTACATGGTCTGTTTTATATAAATAATGCTAAAGAAGTATGTTTTATTGCCGGCTCTGGGCCGAATTTATCAAGATCCAATTTTAGCGTTTTTAGTAATTTGTGCCTCGCGAAATCCGGAATTTTATGCCGAGGGGCTGAAACCATGGTTTGCGGGTGGTGATTTAACAAGAGCGATTGTTAGTAACTGGTGGCAGGTGCAAAACTGTTGGAGAGGCGCCCTATTTTAAATGATAGGGTTTTAGTTTTGTGGTTTTCTTGGCAAAAGTAGTTTATGGTTTATTTTAAACTAGTGCATTAGAAATTTAAATCTTACAGTGACACCCCCACCCCCTCCAAAAAAAAACAAAAAAAA
>JAGKQL010000009.1:35175453-35196447 GCA_018398635.1 Cyprinodon brontotheroides
GCATCAGACTCATTCTGACTAGAATTGAGTCGGACTACGTCAGGCTAGGACAGGGGGCCTTGAAGACCGAATTTGGGGATGCCTGGTCTAAACCATGCAAAGATACATTATAGATTATTTAGCACCAAATAAGTTTGGAATAACATGGGAAACATGGTAAACTTAAGGTTGTGTCATCAAATCACCATAATTACCCCAAATTTAACCTGCAAACATTACTATCAATGCTTTTATCTTGAGTGATTCTCTGTAAGTCAATGTGGAATCCAAAATCAAATGTCATTCCTCAGCTTTATGCAGCTCTTTCCTATTAGAAAATATAAAATGAAAATAAAAAACGGAGAGTGGTATAGTATAGCCAATTTTATCTTGCTTTTAGAAAAAAATTGATTCTTAGGCAAATTATTCAGAAGGTCAGAGTATTGCTTTTTATGAATCTGTGAATATATGTCCAGAAAACTCAGCTGAATGAGAAAAAATAAATCATTTTACATGAGTTTTGCAAGGCCATTAAATTGAACTGATAGACACGAAAACAAAGGGTATATTTCTTAATGTTTGTGCATTTAAATTAGTTTTATAAATGCTTTCAAAAGTTTCAGCTTGTTATATTTTTTCCCCTTTCAATTAAATATTTCATTAATTTCATTCAATGTCTCCTCCATTTCAATTTTTTGCACACAATAATAATTCTAATTTACAGCCTTCTTACTTGAACAGTGCAACATTTTCCTTCTTAACAGCCGTCAGCTTCCATGCATCTTTAAAATGAAAAAGGTGGACTGATCCCTCTGGATCAGGGTCTAGCCTTTGCTTCAAGCTGGAGTTCAGGGCTAATGCTCCACGGCATCAAAAGGATTCAGCAAAGGTGGGTCGGGAATTGATCAGTATCTCTCCTGGGTGCCTCACTTTGGAGGTTTTATGGTAATCCCTCTTTGGGAGGAGGCCCCAGGGCAGACACGGAAAAACACTGAAGAGATGATACAACTCTTTCATACCTGTTCACAATGAGCTGAACATTCACAAAACAGGCTTAGATTGAAGGAAACTGGACTTTTACTTAGTTTTTCAGAATTTTTCTTGCTTAGTGCTTTCGGTTCAAACTAGAGCAATCTGGTCAGTTGAAGCAATGATATTCTTAGCAACATTGAGCTCATTCCCAGTCAGATGCAATGCAAAGACCAACCCGTCATCCTCCTGGGTTGTTTGGCCATCCGCTTTAAGCCTGTTTTCTGTAGTTTCCACGAACCAGATGAAGCTGAACAGTGTTATAATTACCTATTCTGCATTGGAAATCCAAAAATCCACCCAAGGTGTCCTTGTGGTTTAGTGACCTGATACGATTCATGCAATTAGAGAAAATAAAACATACTCTAAGGGGGTCCAAGGACAAATTTTTCTCTGTCTGGAGTCCGATATTGACACATTTAGGTAAACTTAAAACTGTGCATACTTAATTATCCTCTGGCAGTCACACTGCGTTTGGATCTATGATCTTGATCGAACCCATGTGTACCATTTCTTGTGAGGTGCACAGCCTCAGTGCTGGCGAGCCGAGATAAATGCTCTTTATGTTATGTACACTTGTGTGTGTACATATCTGGATATATATATGTATGTAAAACTGATTATTTTTATTATTTTTTATTTATTTTATTTTTTATTATTACTATTATATATACGGTATGTATATATATATGGGTATAATCTACTTGGAGTGTGGGGCACCGATTTTACAACCATGCCCGATCGCCCGAGGGCAAAGTAGTTTTCAGTGTCTGATTACAAATTTCATGCATTTGCCGCCCGGCGGGCAAGTGCAATGATCAAAAAAATATATATATTTATCACTCAAAATTACTTTAAAATCCAGCCGACATCCGACAACTGAAAAACCGACCCGGATTGCAGTATACCATTTCTGTTGCTTTTGTACACATTCTCGTGATTTGAAGAAACAGAGATTTTCCATGAATGAAAAACGGTTTTCATCAGGGAATTTGGCGTAATCAGACTTACACACCACCACCAGAAAACCCTGAATTCATAAAATGATCGGTCGGGGATTGGGAAACTGGCATAATTTAACTAGCGCCATGCTTTTGATGTAAATATGGCTATCTTGAGTGCTGTACAGTGATGCAGGTCATACGTTAAAAAAAATTTTCATAAAATTTTTCTCTTAGACATTGGAGAATTCTGAAATTTATAGAGCTAAACGTGTTAGATTGGTGACCTGTTATGTGTTATTATTATTGTCTTGTTGCTGCATTTATTTTTTGGCCGGAAAACTAAATCCTGGAGTCTATCCCGTTTAAAATTCTCGGCGAGAATTCTGAAATGATGTATTCAATTAATGGAAACCCTGAATAAAATAACTAGAGTGTTTAATGATGCATCTAGAAAAGTCACATTATATATTTTATAGTATGATGTACTATGTACATCGCGTGACTCTGTAAAATGAGAAAGTCATTCATTTGTGACATTGACTTTTGTCCCCAGATTTATCTCAAGTTTTTAACCTGTCTATTTTTTTTTAGATTTTTAACATTAATTAATTTATATTTTTATCATACATGATACAAAGCAAGTTTGAAAAGAATGTGCAGGAAGGTTGAAAAGCATGTTAACACGGTAGTGTAGGCTTGAGTTTCTGACGCTTGCATATTCACACCAGGAACCTGAAAACTTAAAAAAATACTGAATTACAAAAAACATTTAAAAACAAACATGTTTCATTGATATTTATACAAAAATGAATATTAAGAACTATATTTATCAAACATTATACTGGGCAAGTAAAAATTGTTTCTGGGCAAATGAAATGTGAAAGTCACTTGCCCAAAGGGTTAGTGGTAAAAATCCTTAACATCAACCCCTGTATAGGAGATGAAGAGGTGTATATATATGTACATATTTTTAAATTTTTTTTAGCTATTGTTTATTTCTGTATTACCTTTAATTATCTACTCCTGCTGGATTGGTGTCCAAACGGTTCTTGGGATGGGGGTTAAAATATAAATATGAGTATCATACCTCTTGTAATGGAAATTATATAATGTACCACTGATGCTCACTTAAAAAAAAGATATAAAAAAAATAAAATAAAATAAAAATAATGAAATATGTGCTTTGAAGAAATTGACCCTCATCTAAATGTGAATAATTGAGCTTATTTGTTTAGATTTGAATTAGTAGAAACACATAAACAACACATCACTTAAGTGTTTTTTTAAGCTTTTGATAGATGCTTTTATTCTTTTTACATCTATAATAAAGGTTGGGCCTATTTAGCGGCACCCTGGCATGAACGGCCCTGCGATCAATCCAGAAGGAAACCCAGGACAACATCACCATCAGAGTGGCGGGGAAATAAGTCTGCAGCAGGAAAAAGAAGATGTGGCGCCGCAGGGTGAAGTGGATGTACAAACGATTGTACCAGCCTACAGGAGAGGGAGAAAACAGAAACAGCGCCTGTTACATTCATATTGTCAGGAGCTGGCAGCTGATGAACCATGTCGACACTAGAAGCATCGTCCCAGCAACTCTGGCAGAGGGAGATAGCACACAAAATCCTCTTTATGTTTTGAGTTGCTGGAAAGTGACAAGTGGTTGTTTGAACAGTGTAATGCTTTCATTGGGTTTCCTGCAGCACACAGGAGGCTCACAACAGCCTGTCTGTTTCACTTTTCTGCAAGGCTATTATATTCTCCCTCTATATTGGCTATGGAGATGATGAGTTCATGCATGAAAAACTGGATTCCTTTATAAGAAATGGAACGGGAAAAGTGAAATGAGATTTTTTGAAGTTTTAATTCAGCAATGAAGCAAAAAAAGTGTGCGGAGTAGTAGTACCTGTGCTGCTGTAAAAAGCCAGCTTTGTGGTGGTGTGAAATTTCTGGATCAGGAACTGGGAGAGAGATATTCTGTCATCCGTGTTCAGGGACTCATTTCCTTTCTTCCAGTACAGCATCAGGTCATCGTCTGTGTATGCATCTGTTTCAGAAACGTGTAGAAACAGGACTTTAATCAAACTAAATCAGAACAGACAAAAAAAAGATTAAAATGCGAATAAAAATAAAAAACGAAGAACCGGCTGTAACTCTGTCTGCAGAGATTGTAATATTTACATACTGCTCTTTATGCACCGTGGAGTTTTACATGAAGGAGAAGATATGCTTAAAAGTAAAGCCGCGCTGCCCTTTTGAAGCAAGAGCAAGTCTTGAAACTTTAATGGCGTGATAGATCTGGGATTTCAGGAAATATCTGGTATGCAAAGCGGACATGTCAGTCTCAGCAGGGTGCAAGAAGAAAGTTTCTGAAGATATCAGAAATGGATATCAAAAATGTCTGTCAACCGGCACGATGACTGAAAACGAAATCGACAGAAATACACCAGAGTTCGTTTGTTGAAAAAAGTGATGCAGGGAAACCTTCTTTCTTGAGGTTTATCGTTGTGATGTTTAAGATTCTGTGCAAATATGTTCACCGAAATAGTTAAAAAGTCAAATTAAACACAGTCCCCTTCCTACTTCAATTATTTACAGCTCATTAATTCATGTGGAGTCTCCTCATTATTTTTTGTAAAACTAGACCAAGTTACAGTTTTTCTGAATTCATCTCTTTATTTCAATTTATGTTCAGTTTTTATTTTAATTCCTCAGATTTTATTAGGTTTAGTAGCATTATTGGGATCTTCTTGTTGTTTTAGCTTTTAAAGAGTTAAATGTATGAAAATGATCATATTTGTTGACTTTAAAAACAAAATCTGTACAACCTGCCAGTCAAGGTGGTGCACTGCAAAAAATGAAGTCATTTTTTTCTTAAAATGAGTGCATTTTTTCTTGAATTAAGGATTTAAGTGAAACACTTTGCCAATGGAACAAGACAATTTACACTTAAAATAAGAAAAAACAATTGCATTGTCTTATCTCAAGTGCATAATATCTAGATACCTTATTTTAAGAGTAAAAATACTCATTCCATTTGCAAATCATCTTATTTACCTGCTCAAATTAAGGTTAAATACCCTTAATTTAAGACTCTACTCATTTTGAGATCATTTTTGCAGTGTGCACACTGCAAAAACAAAAATGAAATTAAGTAAAAATTTCTTAAATCAAGTGTATTTACCCTTAATTTAAGCAGGTAAATAAGATAGTTTGCCAATGGGATGAGTATTTTTACAATTAAAATAAGTTAATTAGATAATTTGCACTTGAAATAAGACAATGCAATTGATTTTTCTTATTTCAAATGTAAATTGTATTGTTCCATTGGCAAAGTGTCTCATTTATCTCCTCAAATCAGGATAAAATGCACTTATTTTAAGAAAAAATGACTTTTTTAGATTTACATTTTTTGCAGTGCATGTGTCTGTTAAAACTTTTAATTATTATCAGTTATTAAACATGAAAAAAAGGCCTTTGGGAATTATTCTTTCTCCCAAATTGCCCGTGTTTTCTGATTAATTTAGATTTCTGTCTGAGGTCTGATTTATTGTAATACCTTATAACCTTATATCTGTAAAGTTCAAGAAACATTCTGTTTGGTTAGTCTGCAAAAAATAGAAATCTCAATAAGTTAGTTTTTTCTTAAGTAATTTGGAAAAAAAAGTGCTGTGTTTTTTGTTATTTTCAATCAAAATGAAACCTTTATTGCCAAGGGCACCTTCTTCAGTTCACCTTTCCTTTTTTATTTACTGCTTCATTATTGCTTTTCATATTTGCCTCATTCAATCATTTCACTCACAGCTCTCAATCTCCAGTGAGCAGGTTTGGGTGTCCAGGGGGAAGCGACTGAGGTCCATGTTGCACATAGCAGTGACCGTGACTCTGCAGGAAAGAACAGATCCTCTGTCATTCACCAACCATGAAAACAAACTGACCTGAATACAAAGCAAGAATAACTAAACCTGGAGCTCCTGGGTTTAATAATGAGAATAATTAGTGTCTATGATGCTATGTTTAATAAATTAATTATTTAAGTTGTACATGCTGCAAAAATAAAAAGTAAAAATCATATAAAACTAAAGTATTTTATTCCCCTTGTACCTTAGGTGCATGCTGTGGTTGGAAAATATTTACTGCTGGAAGCAAAGCAGGGGAATAAAACATGGAGGATGCTGTCGGAGAGAGGGGGATGATACTGCTGCAAAGGATCTTTGTAATCTAGAGAGAAACTCTTGCCAAGTGCATGTTATATCCGTACGATTAGAGGCTATTCTAACAGACAGAGCTGCTCAATTAGAAGTTATTAAATGGAGACTGTAAAATTTGTTCAGAGCAGTTTCTCTACTGTGGGTACAGAACACCATCTGTCTGGGGTAAAAAGTGAAATAAAATGCTAAATAAAACGACTTTAATTTATTTTTGATCATATAGGTCAGTGCAGCCATACTAGTTCTGATGTCACCTATCAGTCAGAAAAGCAGTACTTCTGAAATTTAAGGTGATATTTCTTCATCTTAAGGGGGAACAGTTACAGGGATGACTCATTTTACCATCATTTTGATAATGTCCCACTTAAAGCTTACGGGTTTCTAAAAGCCTGACTGAATTTATTTCCTCTGTGAGATATCTTTTATGTTCCATTAAGACCTGTATCTGAATGGAAGTCTGTCAGCACCTTTATACCTGTGGTGACGGCGGAGGACGGTTCTATTCAAAGCACCTTTCACACTTACAACATAAGAAAAGCCTTCAAATACATTCGTATTTCACTGCAGAATTACAATTTTATACTGAATATTTAAGAACTGTCTTTTATATGAGGACATTTATTTATTGGTGGAAAAAAATCCCACATTAAGGAGAGAAGTTGTGTTTTTAATTAATATTCCGCAGTAGTTTGAACCTCTTCCTGTTGCCGAAAGCATTTAGTCTTCTAATGTTTCAAAACACTGGAGCCTAAGAAGACAGAGCTTCGATAAGATCTTTTAACTTAATCTCTCCACATAATCATGGTTGAGACTTGTTAACCTTATAATTTGTTAAAAGATTTAGCTACCACTGTCATGATCTGGCCTGTTTGCTCCTTAATTAGTCATTCGTTTTCCCTCCCTGCCTCAATTATAATTTATTCCTCTCACCTGTTTCCTCTGGTTTATATTCAGTTCAGCCTGAGCATTCAGGGCCAGATCATTGCTTGTCTTTCTGTCAGTCTGTCTGTTCAGTTTTTTAGTTCATGGTTCATGTCCTGGATCCTAGCTGCCAGTGGATAGAGGGTTTTAGTGTTTGTCTCGTCTCCTGATCGTCCACTGTTCCTCCCCCGCGGAGTCCTCTGGGTTTTTGACTCAATATGTGGGGAGGTTCAGTTTTTATCCAGTAAGCCTGGCTCCAGGGAGGAGACCAGTTTAAAGTCTGCTTACAAAGTTTCGGTTCCTACGTCCTGTCTGGCTACCCTCTTCCCACTGTGCCTGCCTGTTCTGCACTTTCAGTCACATACCAACTTCACCAATGGCGTGACCACCTGGTCCATGCTACAGTCCCAGTCGGGCTCCACGAACTCTCCTGGAGACTGTTTTTGTACCTGGAAGTCAGATCCCTGCCACCTGTCTCTCTGTTCCTGTCTGATCTGGGTCCTGCCTGTTCCTGTCTGTTCTGGATCCCTCCACCAGGATCAGCTTCCAGCATGACCTCTGGGACTGCAGCACCTGGGACCATGCGTGGTCTGGACTGTTAAACCAGGTAAGTGACCAACCCAGATAATCATACATCCAGTTTATAGTGATGCCACCGTGTTTCCCTAGAGATGTCTGAGTCGAGAGGTGATTGCCGCCCCGCCTACTGCGGTGTCCGCGAGCCACAGCTCAGCTTTGTTTTTATTTTAATAAATCTTTTGAACTTTCCTACTGACTGTCTCTCCTGAATACTGGGTCCATCTGTCCATATGCGATGTCATGTTACATCTATAGAATGGTTTTTTTTCAAGAAAAGTAAGTAAAAATTTATGCCAAACTGTTTCAAAATAGAACATTAGGAGTTTGCCTATATTTTTGTCAATCTTAACATCTATAACATCTCAGTTGCTTGTTGGATGGACACCAAAATTTGCTTTACATGTAACCAAGATGTTGTATTTGCAGTTTATAATGTTTATTTCCTTTGTTACAGGAAAAATGTAAAGTTTTTTTATGTCAACTTCTGTTGGTTTTAGGTGGTGGTTATTTTTTGGCCATTTAAACCCTATTTACTCAGGCCCAGAATAATTTATTTTAAAATGGTCATTGCTACTTCATCCTATAGGACCTTTATATCAATTGATAAACAGATTAGCATAACGCAATATACAGTTTCAGATATGCCATATAAAGTATGAGTATGCCTTTTATTTTTTTGGGAAAATTGACCTGCGTGCTTAAAGTTAAGTGAGAAAGTGCAACCCAAAAAAACATCACCTGTGCAGTCAGGTCATCAGGATTATGATCCTACTAAAATATGCAGTTCTTTTTCGGAGCGCCAGACCTCCAGCATCCCACGGGTGGCAGCGCTGGGATTCCCCAGTTGAAGCTCTCTGAAGCGGACAGCCTCTGGTGGATTTCTCGCTGATGATCATAGCGGCTGGAAGTGTATATAAAGAGTTTTTAAAGTTTGTGGTAAAAACTGCACGTTCCAGAATACACAACTGAATAATTTTCATCGGCAGGATTTTACAGAATAGTTAATTTGGATGTTTAAATAAACGTATGGCCATAGTTAGTTCATTAAATAATGTATTAGTGAGAGAATGATCAAAGCTTGTTCTCTTTTCCTTGTAGGATTACATAAAGATCCATCCTCCTGGATTTTTTTAAGCCTTCAGAGTTCAACCCCCTTTACGTTTTATTTTTTTATATGCACACAGCTCTGCAGAAGCGATAACAGTTGGCATATAATATCTATCTCCCCCCAAAAAACTCCAGCTTTTCTGATTGGTGGACGCTCTGCGTCAATCTGCAAAGTATAGATTTCTGGTCTGATTTACACAGACTTTGCATGTAAATCAGACGCTGTGATGCCCAGGAAGCTTGTAGGTGTGAACGCACTTTTAGTCACACTTTAGGGCCAAATTTGCTGCTTGGTGGAGGTCTGCATTCTCCGAGTGCTTTTCTAGTTTCGTTTTTTTTATATTAGAATATCATTATGCCATCCTGAATTAATAATATAAGCTTTTACTGCAATTTGCAAATTCTGCCCAATTTTCTGAGGCATGGTGTCACTCCAAGATCCTAACCCAAAGTTTAGGAAAAAAGGGAACGCAGTAGAAATTTTTCTTCTTTTAATCAAGAAATATGCTACCTGATTGTTCCCATAGAAAGTTCATTAAAATGCCTGCACATGTAAGTTATAAGTGCAGTAAAGACAAAGGTTAAGAGGGCGGCACTAAAAACTGGGAGAAAAAAAAACAGGTTTAGCTGATTTGAATCAGATGCATAAAGGCAACATTGTTTTGTGAAAGTCATCAGGGTGTGTATGGGTGTATTTGTCAGGCTGTTTACTCAGACGCCGTACAGCACCATGGGAAATACAACAGGGAGTGTCACAAAACAAACAAAGCAGCTATCTGGAACTAAAGGAAATAGTTTCTTGTTGGAAAGAGATAGTTCACTTAGTGCAGTCACCGATGAGTCTTTAAGATAATCTTAACTCTCAAAATAAGATTAAAATATATTTTTAATCATTTTTTACATCTAATAAAGATGTAGATAATCTTGCTTATCTTTCTGTTTTGAAAACAGTACACAGAAAATGTGTATTTTTCAATAATATTTAGGTTAGTGAGTAATCGAAATTAATTCAAGAAACCTTGTGATTAATTACCGTAGATTAAAAATTTGAATCGTTTGACAGCCCTATTTTAAATGTAAATGGTCTTTTGCATTGGCAAGGTTTCGCACTTATCTTCTCGATTCAAGGAAAATTGCACTTATTTTAAGAAAAAATTACTTGTTGAGATTTAAGTTTTTTCCAGTATTATTGGATCGGGACACCCCTCACTGCAAAAAAAATATGAAATTAAGTAAAAATTTCTTAAATCAAGTGTATTTACCCTTAATTTAAGCATGTAAATAAGATAGTTTGCCAATGGGATGAGTATTTTTTACACTTAAAATAAGTTAATTAGATAATTTGCACTTGAAATAAGACAATTCAATTGATTTTTCTTATTTCAAATGTAAATTGTCTTGTTCCATTGGCAAAGTGTCTCATTTATCTCCTCAAATCAGGATAAAATGCACTTATTTTAAGAAAAAATGATTTATTTAGATTTACATTTTTTGCAGTGCTAATAATAACCTTAGCATTAAAGGATTCTGCACCAATACGAACAGAAGGTTTAAGTCAGATCTTTAACTTGAAGGTTTTCTATACATCTTTGTCTAGGTGCTAATAATCTGTTTGCTTCTGCACACTAAACATGCTTAGCGTGTCAATGAGTCGATGCAATAAACTTGAAAACTTTGAATCAATCTGACTGGATGATCTGATGAACTGTAAAGTACCTTGAGATGGCATGATGTGAATTGGTGCTATAGAAATTAACTGAATTGAATTCTGCTTATTGACTTGATTGAAAACAAGTTAAAACTGCTGCATTGGATTTGTTTGAACTTTCAAATTAGCTTTGTGAAATACATACTGACACCCAGATGATAGCGGAGACAAGAGTGGGAAAGACGGTTCTTCCTGATTTGGGTTTAGAGAACAGACTGATCTTACCTGAGGCTGTAGAGCACATTGCCATCAGGATAGACTCTCAACATGACGTTGTCAGTGGTGGTGTCATGGATGAAAGAGCGCTTAGAGTGGACAAAGAACATGTCGGGAACCCAAATTTTCTTCACCAGGCGACTGTCGAAGGTCATGCTCTGGTTGTTATTGCTGGGGAACGACAGCCGCTCATCTTTCCAGTAGTGACGCAGGTATAACGTCATTGTGAAGTCCTACAGGGACAAAAAAATATATTGATTTGAAAGATGATTCAGTTTATTTCTACAAAAAAAATTCATATTGTTTAAAGATACCTGGCAGGAAAAAACATATCCACAGACGATTAGACAGATTTGTCATTTTAAATAACCCCCTTTAAAACACTGGTTTAGCTTTCATTTCTCCAAAAGATTATTATTATTAAGTTGACTGATAAAGGGAAAAAAAGATGTGCGTAATGCATTTGTCTCAGCAGGTGATGGCTTTTGAAACCGCCTTTCATACTGCCAAGCTGAAGGTAAACATTTGAGCAATATGTGTTAAGAGAAGCTGGCTGACAATAGGCCTGTATAAATCATGTATGGAGGGAAGGTAAACCCTGATTCTCTCTGCAGTACTGACTGTTTGCAGTCTGGATCTGTAGATCCTTCTTTGTTGCTGAGCCAAAGCACATGGTGAAGGATGGACACAAGACTGACAGTGTAGAGGATGACCATCAGCTCCAACGAGGAATTTTTACTCCAAGTTACTTAGAACATGTCTCTTCAGGGTTTGCGCATTTAGAGACAGATACTTTAGTCTCATCCACTGATAGGGTTGCCAACCGTCCCTTGAAAAACATAATTGTTCCATATTTAATAGACAGAAGTACCTGTGCCGTATTTAGTGGAAAAGTCAGTAAAAAGCTGATGGAAAATGAAGAACAAGGGCAAGTTAGATACAAAACTTACGGTAAACCTTTTTTCCGGGCCCTGTCCTGCGTTGTGACCAATGAGCTGACAACATATTTGTAACTATCCAGAATACCCTCATCCCATTGGTCGAGCCAAGTGTTGCTCACGGAGAAGATAGCGGGAGACAACAGAGTTAAAAGCATCACTAAAAAACAAACAACTCCTCACTACTGAAAAAGAGCTCCAGAGGAAATACAAGTGGAATAAGTAGGCTATCGCCACATAATGGGGCATTGAGCTAAGGATTTTTTTTTTATTTCACAACTGTAGCCTGTAGTCAACATTTAATGTTAGGTTTCTGTTTCTGTTTTGTTTTTCTTTTGCTCCTTGATTTCCAGTGTTTAGTTTTCTTTTCACCATGTTTCTTTTTATCCTAGTTATTTGATTATTATTTTGTTGTTGTTTTTTCTTATTAGTTCCTGTCTTCCAGGTTTTCCATTTGTTGTCCTCTGCTGCCCTCTTGTGTCCTCTTTCTCTTGCTCTGTTTTCTGTTCTGCCCTCACCTGTTTTCGATTCCCTCATTAGCCCTCTCCCTGTCTCTGTCCCCTTTAAAAGCCCTCTCTCTTCAGTTCCTGTTTGCTGGATCCTCAATCGTCTGTCTGCCTTCCTCGTCTCTTCCTGGTTCTTAGATTTTTGGTTTCCCCTGATGTCTCCTAGGTTCTGGTTCGTGAGTTATTTTTTTGTTGGATTTTTGATTCCTGCCTCAGTGCCTGTGAACCTTATTAAACCACTTAAATTCACCTCTGCCAACTCGTCTCTGCATTCGGGTCCTCCAAACCAACATCTCTTTCTGACATTAAGGCACAAATATGTTTACAAGTTTGCACAAGTTTGTTGTTGCACCAAAATTGTGCACTATTTATTCATTGTCTTATTTTCGTTTTTACAGTTTGAAGTTAAGCAGGACAAGCTTACGTTTAAAATACTTATTTTATTCAGCAAACTATATTATATATTATTTATTTTGTATCAAAGTGAATTGCTGGATAATAATGTGTTTTACATGTGTTCATGTCACTTACAAATATGCATGTAATTCAATGCAGATTTGAGAAAAATAATAAAAACAATAATTTCAAACACAAAGGGGGGCTAAAAAAAATCACCACGCCAGGAGGAGTGGAGGCGATCGAGTCAGCTGGCTTTGACTTTTTTCAGGGAGTTGGTAACCCTATCCACTGAGGTAAATCGAAATAGCTCCAACTCATTTATACTGATTGAATGGCATTGGTTAAAATCCCGTTTCTACTCTTGGAATGGATTCTTAAAGAATGGCTTAGTCTCCATTTAAACCAGGTTTAAAAGCCTTGCAGGGCAGCCTAAAGCCCACTGCTCTCATTAAGACAGAAAAAGAAAAGAAAAAACAAACTGTCAGTTCAGGTGTTTTATAAAAGTACGTGAATCAGGAAATTGTCTATATACCCAAACTGAGAAGATTGTTCTCTACTTCAAAAAACTGTTAAGCTTTTAAAATTGAATTTTTTTTATTATTTTTTTTATTAACATGGATGCATAAACACATAATTTTATTTCAGTGTTAAGTTATGTTTAAAGTAACATATTAAAATTAAAAATGTCTCCGGAACTTTACTGGTTGTTGATTTTCTTTATTCAGGAGGAACAATAAAAAACGCTAAAAATATATCAGAATACTGTATTAATGTTGGTATTTAGTTCACAGCCTTACTAATATCACTACCATTGGTATTAATGTTATTCTTTGACGCTTAGTTATTGTGAAAGAAAAGTTCATACAGTATCTAATGCATAAACTATTTGCGACTGTTTTAGTTTTTCAATTTTGCTGCCTGCGGATGGTCTACTTATCGCGTCTGATGCAGTAATTCTTTGCAGGCTAAGGAAAGGACTAAGTAAACACTATTAGGATGAATGCTTACTGTATATCTTTTTTTAAAGTTTAAGATAAATACATTTTTTTTGTGGCTTTTAAGTCGTGCCACTGCAAAAATAATCCAGAAATAAGTAAAAAATTCTTAAATTAAGTATATTTACCCTTAATTTGAGCAGGTAAAAAAGATGATCTGCCAATGGAATGAGTATTTTTACTCTTAAAATAAGATAGTTAGATAATATGCACTTGAAATAAGACAATAACATTGTTTTTTCTTATTTTAAAAGGAAATCTTCTTGTTCCCTTGGCAAAGTGTATCACCTACCTCCTCAATTCAAGGAAAAATGCACTTATTTTAAGAAAAAACTAACTTATTGAGATTTCTATTTTTTGCAGAGTGTTTGGTATGCAGGTCTAACACACTGGGAAAAAATTAAATCTAGATGAGTCATTTTTTCTTGAAATAAGTGCATTTTTAAGGTAAAGGAGACATTTTGCCAATGGAACAAGACAACTTTCACTTAAAATAAGAAAACACAACTGCATTGTCTTATTTCAAGTGCATATAATCTAATTATCTTATTTTAAGAGTATAAATACTAATTCCATTGGCATTCTATCTGATTTACCTACTCAAATTAAGGGAAAATACACTTAATTTAGGAAATTTTAACTTATTTCTAGATTGTTTTTCCAGTGCACTTTCAGTATGTTTTTTTATGTGAGCAGCCTTTATCTACACTGGAAAAATCGAAATCTAGATAAATAAAAGTAATTTTTTCTTTAAATAAGTGCATTTTGTTCTTGGATTGAGGAGTTAAAAAGAGATTTTATTTGCCAATGGAACAAGACAATTTACACCTTTAAAATAAGAAAACACAAATTGCATTGTCTTACATTTTTTAAGTGCATATTATCTAATTATCTTATTTTAAGAGTAAAATTACTCATTCTATTGCCAAACTATCTCATTTACCTTCTCAGATTAAGGATAAACACACTTAATTTAAGAAATTTTTACTTATTTCTAGATCGTTTTTGCAGTGTATATTAACATGGTTGCTGTGTCCCCTGTTAATGACAAACTGCAAACTTGGCTTTCTTCTCACCATGCCTTTGTAGTTTTTTTTTTAGTTTTTCCTTATTCTACATTTTCAGATGTCGGTTTGTTGTTGTTGAGCTCTGTAACATGGTCAAAGTTTGGGATTTTGTTTTATAACCAAATGATTTAAAATTATTTTAAGATAAAGATCTAGATGATAAAACTAGTATTTGCACCATTTAGAGAAAAAAAAGGAGACACACTGCAAAAAAATTTAATCTAAATAAATCAAAGTGCATTTTTCTTGAACTAAGGATTTAAGTGAAACACTTTGCCAATAGAACAAGACAATTTACACTTAAAATAAGAAAAAACAATTGCATTGTCTTATTTTTCAAGTGCATATGTATCTAGATACCTTATTTTAAGAGTAAAAATACTCATTCCATTGGCAAATCATCCTTATTTACCTGCTCAAATTAAGGGTAAATACCCTTAATTTAAGACATTTCTACTCATTTTGAGATCATTTTTTGCAGTGCATGTGTTGTTGAATTGATGGGGTATGATTTATGACCTCACATTCTGCAAACATCCAGTTTAACTTTGTTACTGTTGGGCCATTTATGACCTTTAATAGTCACACATTATTTCTTACTGATGACATGAAAGGTTCAAGCTCTCATCTGACCGGAAACATGAGCCGAGGGTATAAAAACTGGTACATGTCATTGTTCTCTCTCTCTTTCTGTACCCAAAGCTGGTATATAAGCACCAGAAGGAGCCCAGCAATAGCAACTATTTTCTGCCTTTATTAGATTAAAGTGTCAAAATATATTTCTTGGTTTGGTTATTTAATATGCGCCTCCTTATTAAAAAAAAGACTCACTTAACATACCTAAAACATAAAGTTTCATCTTTAAGACCTATTTTATACTAAAAAAACTAAACTACACCATGTTGCATTAATACAGCTTTCAATTCAGTTAACAGAAACTGCATAATGAATATTAGGTTATGAAATTAAATGTAAAATTAGATTAGGGGTATTTTTTACTCTTGCAAGAATAACTTTCCAAGTCTTTTGTTTCTTGTTAAATTGGCTCAGATGGTATTTGCAAAAGTGACCTGATTTGCAAAATCTAAATAGTCTAAATCAGGGGTCTTCAACGTTTTCCAGGCCAAGGACCCCAAACTGATGGTGAGATGGAGCGGGGAGCCCCTTAAGATATATATAGTATGAAATTGTGTTATATCAAACTGGTTCTATAGTCACTCTATTACAGATGGAGTCATGTAAGGAAAGTAATTTCTCCCTGGGATTATTAAAGTATTTCTGATTTTGATTCCTGGTTAAATGGACAGGTGTTGTGTCTGAAAATGGAGCCCAGCTTGACAGATCCATATTGAGATTAGATCCCAGTTTTCTTTTTTTCAAAAGAAATTCCTCTAATTTTTCAACCTAAATGCATCATGTTTTTTTGTCAGATTTTTCAGATTTTATAGAAAACTGTAATTTTAACTTAAATTAAGTCAAAAATATATAAAATTCCTAAATTATGAATGTATATTGACCTAATAGGAAATATAATTTTGATTAAACCTAATATATTATTATATATTATAACATCTTAAACCTTAATATATTTGAATCCTTTGCCCTGTTTTTTATTTCATGCTTTTCTGTGCCCCCAGGAAAACCAAGCTGGCCCCCTGGTACATTTGGTCTAGAACCGCCACTGGCATTGATGACTGAAAGACATCTTCTGCCTCCACTTATCTGTTTACTGCGGTGTGTTGAATTCATGTTAATGTGGATTTAAAGACATTTTAATTGAGTGGAAAAATTTGCAGGGGGTATAAAAAAAAAGTCTAATCGACCTAAACTTTTCATGACCCCCATGCAGTACCTCTCCTCTGGGGACGCCCTGAGTGGTCGCGGACCCTCCTGTTGAGGACCTCTGGTCTAAATAATTCATTATGTATGTTCCAAAGATATTCATTAAAACCTGCAGCTAATCATTCTTAAACAAAAAGAACATTTGACTTTATGAGGCACATAAACATATTTGTGGTGAATTAGACAATAATTCAACTTAATAGTTATTACATTGTCACAAGTAAAAAGCAACCGAAATTCCCTCTGCATTTAAACTATCCTCATGGGGAAGAGAGGGCTGCCATTGTGCGGCACCCGGGGAGCAGCGTGGAGTTAAGGGTCCTTGCTCAGGGAGCCAGAGTGGCAGAGGGGATTGAACTCAGAACCTTTGGATTCCAAGTGCAATTCCCTAACCAATAGCCCCCCCATTCCCCATCAAAAAACTTTTCAACCTTTAGGTTCAAGTCCAAATGAATGATTCATGTTCAAATGACGACTTGTAACGTCTTATCTGTAATTTATAAAGAAAAAAACCTCTTTTAGACTCACCATGTCCACCTCAGAGATGGTGTCAATACTTTCCACCTGAACGTCTACTCCAACAGGTATCGGAGGACCTGACAAAATAAAAAGCAGAATTTATGTCAATGATCACTGTGCTGAATTATTATCCTCTACTTTTACTTTTATTTATGAATAATGTGAATAATGCATGGTGGACAAAAAAACAACAAGACTACACTGAAAAAACATCTAGATAAAAGTAAAAATGCCTTAAATTAAGTGTAATTAGCCATCATTAAGTAGGTAAATTAGATTTTATGCACATGGAATGAAGATTTTTACTCTTAAAATAAGATAATCAGATAATATGCACTTGAAATAAGACACTGCAATTGTGTTTTCTTATTTTTGAAATGTAAATTGTCTCGTTCAAATTCGCAAAATGTCTTTTATCTCCTCAATCCAAATACAAATGCACTTATTTTTACAGAAAAAAGAACTTATCTAGATTTCCATTTTTTTCAGTGTATGCTATTCTACTTTAGCTAAGCAGATGGATTCTAAAGTTTACTGAAAATTACTGCTAAGGTTCGAATTGAGAGCAGCTATCAATAAATATTAGCTGTTAAAAGATAATTAGATTTTCTGACCTTTGAAGCAATATTTTCATCACTTTGCACACATTACAAAAACTACATAGCAGGGACCAGTTCTGTTTTTTTTAAGTGGTTATATATTTAAATTCAGGCGTGGTTGTTAAATATTTCCCACTTAGCTTCTACAGCTACACTAAAAGCAGCTTCTGATTGGCTGGTCATTAATAACTCGTCTGGAAGATTAAGATGCTGCGAGGGTCTGATACTTTTGAAGGAGTCTGATCCAAACCAACCATGATGCCTAACCAGCCTTTCTTGGTTTAAAATGTATTAACATCCAATGTAATGTCACATGTTTATTTTAGATTTAAAAAGGACATAAAGATCTGAACTAGACAAATAAAATAATTGTTCTCTTTATGTCTGATTGCCAAATACATTTTGATTAACTTTTACTTTTTCAATTACATTCAGTTATTTTGATTTTGATTTCTTTACTGATAGTTATTAATTAATAGATATCCAATAAAAAAAAAATCAGATCTGCTAAGGTTTTTTTTTAACATGCAATTTAGTGAAAATATGGAAAATTCCTGGTTCAGATCAGTTTCATTGACGAGCTTCATGATTTATTATATTTTATTTTATGTGAACATCAACATATTTTCCAGTAGTTCATATTAAGAATAAATATTTGAATGTTTTTATCATAGATTTAACAAAAAACAAATAAAGGCATGAGTACACAGCATCTGTTGTTGTTAGGGCTGTGACAGTCAGGCTTTGATTTATCTTTGACCTACTTCAGCCTCTGCACTCTGCATCATCATATTCTCAGAAGCTCAAAAAAAAAAAAAACATTAGGGTCATAACAAAGGATAAAAGCTGATGCAACATTGGATACAATCCAACTATCTTTTCCTCTTCACGGTTCACACTGCAGAAAGGATTCAGCAAATAGACACTTGATGGCTCAGCAGCTGATTGCTGTGTGATTAAAAGTGCTCTGACAGAAAGAAAGAACTAGTGTTGTAAATTAAAAGGGACCAAGGATCACTTGTTGCTGCTAAATAATGTCTTTTGTTTTTGACGGAGGATAAACTAAAACAAGAATCCAAAAAGAATATATATATATCAAGATAAATGCATAATCATTCAATCTGACAGCAAATCCTTCCAGTAAGAAAACAAAAGCAAAACATGTAAAGCACAGAGCTGCAATCAGAGCTTGAAGCTGGGTTTGAAGTGATGTGCCACAAAGGTCTCCGAAGGCTTAGATTCTGCAGGGCTAGAAGCTTAAATCAATTCAAACCGACATACATACTTCTGTGGTAGCATTTCCAGGCCTTTGGATTATAAATAGAACATTACTGAAATGACCAAATTAGTGTGTCTAACCTCCAAACGCTGGTCTCATGGTAAAATCGTGATCATCTATCCTCAGGAGCTGCTCCGATTTCGTCATCGGGTTTTTTGTCAGGTCTGGACTCCGTTTATAAATTGGGCTGTTTAAAAAATAAGAGCAAAATGTTACGAATCTCATGCAATTAACTGTTTAACTCATCTTGCTTTACTGAAAAACTAAAAAAAATAAATAAAAGATATTTGATGAATTTACCTTCCGGTCTTCTGACCTCCTCCTCCCTCCATTCTGGTTTCTCTTCGTGACCTGTTAACATAAACAGTGACATTAATAAAAAAAAAATAAAACATTAAATAGTTTTCTCTATATATTCACAATCTGCAAATCTTCTGGGGTTTTTTTGTGCTAATTTTCCACATTGAACACTGAAACACAAATCGTCTACATTTGATGATTTTAATAATTTATAAAAACAAAATAGTGTGACCTTTAGTAAAGCCACTTGATTAACTATCATGAAGGAAGTTAAAAGATCTCAAATATCAAATTTCCCAATTGAAAGATTAAAGAACAGATGAGAAAAAAATGTTGATATCTATAATTTTAAATTGTAACAAATTCATGGATTTTGGACTCCAGTAAACCAAAGTGAGAACCATTATACAGATACGGAAAATAACAAGGAACTTTCCCAGGAACGGACACTTAAAACTATTCTCCAAAAGATAATTAATACAAATCAATGAGGTCCCAAGAACTTCAAATAACATCTAATGATCTGCAGACTTTTCCTCAGATGATGACAGAGTTCATGATTTAACAATAAGAGAAAGAGACTGAGCAGAAATGGCTTCCAAGACCAAAATCACTGCTGAGCTAAAGAACAAACACAAAAAAAAAATCATTATTATTCCCAAGATTATTCTGTAGACTGACAAGACAAAACTGAGCCTCTCAGAAAGTGTTTGTCCATTTAGATCAGGTGGAAAACTAACAGCTTTTTCCGAAAAAGGACATTTTAATAACACTCCAACATGGCAGACGGGAGTTGTGATGGACCTGAGCCACTTACTGTAACTAAAGGATCCACCAATAATACTTTCTAAAAACAAAAATCCTTCAGCTTATAGATACTTCATTTATACATCAGGACAATAATCCAATGCTCACTTAAAAGATCTTATAGCGGCCTAGTCAAAGTCTGGACTCCCCTCTTACAAAAATGCTGAGGAATGACTTTAAGGTACACTGGAAAAACAATCTAGAAATAAGTAAAAATTTCATAAATTAAGGTGTATTTACCCTTAATTTGAGTAGGTAAATGAGGTAGTTTGCCAATGGAATGAGCATTTTTACTCTTGAAATAAGATCATTTAATAACATGCACTTGAAACAAGACAATCCAATTGAGTTTTCTTATTCTAAATGTAAATTGTCTTGTTCAATTGGCAAGCAAATATTTCCTCGCTATCTCCTCAATTCAACAAGAAATGCACTTATTTTAAGAAAAATTACTTATATACATATACATATATATAAGTATATATATATACATATATATATATATATATACATATATATATATAGTATATATATATATATATATATAGCATAGAGTATATATATATATATATATACATATATATATATGGTCAGTGGTAGCCCACCTGGAGCTTCACAGTAGGATGACATTACTGCACCCCAGAAGGGGTGGGAAAATATTTTATTTTTATATATATATATATATATATATATATATATATATATATATATATATATATATATATATATACACTCACCGCCACTTTTATTGGGTACACCTGTCCAACTGCTCGTTAACACTTAATTTCTAAGCAGCCAATCATATACGGTAAGTCAGTGCATTTAGGCATGTAGTCATGGTCAAGACAATTCTGCAGTTCAAAGCTTAGCATCAGTATGTGGGGGAAGAAAGGTGATTTTGCGGACTTTGAACGCGGGTATGATTGTTGGTGCCAGAAGGGCTTAAGCCCTGATGTACTTCAGAAACGTTTCGATCTACTGGATTTTCACGCTATCAACCATCTCTAGGGCTTACAGAGAATGGTCCCAAAAAAGAAAAACATCCAGTG
>JAGKQL010000009.1:35196717-35212213 GCA_018398635.1 Cyprinodon brontotheroides
GCTGGAATCATCTCAGACTGGTTTCTTGAACATGACATGGATCCATCCTGCCTTGTATCAACGGGTTCAGGCTGGTGGTGGTGGTGTCATGGTGTGGGGAATATTTTTCTTGGCACTCTTTTGGGCCCCTTTGGTACCACTGAGCATCGTTGCAACGCCACAGCCTACCTGAGTATTGTTGCTGACCATGTCCATCCCTTTATGACCACAATGTACCCAACTTCTGATGGCTACTTCAGCAGGATAATGCGCCATGTCATAAAGCTGGAATCATCTCAGACCTGGTTTCTTGAACATGACAATGAGTTCACTGTACTCAAATGGCCCCACAGTCACCAGATCTCAATCCAATAGAGCATCTTTGGGATGTGGTGGAATGCGAGATTCGCATCATGGATGTGCAGCCCACAAATCTGCGGCAACTGTGTGATGCCATCATGTCAATATGGACCAAACTCCCCTGAGGAATGCTTCTCCAGCACCTTGTTGAATCTATGCCACCAAGAATTGAGGCAGTTCTTGAAGGCAAAAGGGGTCTCAACCCGCAAGTACTAGCATGTGGGGTACCTAATAAAGTGGGCCGGTGAGTGTATATATATAGATGTTCTTAGGTCATCAATGCAATACATTCAGCAACACAAAGCCGCTCTTTCAATCTGGGCACCGTTTCATTCACAATACCTGTCCCATCAACCAGGAATCAGAATGAGAAATACTTTAATAATACCAGGGAGAAATTACTTTTGTTACATTGTTCCATCTGTAATAGAGTGACTATTGGACCAGTTTTATAGAACACTATTTCATTTAAAGTAGCAATTTAGGACACATTGCTAGAAGCAAATGAAGGGAAACTTATTACTATATGGAATCCGGTCTTCAAAAAGACAATAACCTGGTGATATGGACAAAGTGAAACCACTGCATAGGCCTCCACTGTATGCAAGTCTGTGACTGGGATAAAGCTGTAAGGGGGAATGCATTTCATATGCCAATAGACACCAGAGCAACAGATGCTGGTTACAACTGCTGCAGAGAGTCATAGGCTAAGCCTTGAACACACAACAACAATCTGATAAAACCCCGATTGCTTTTCTATTCCTCACAATATATCGAGATAAAGTTCACAGATTAACGACAACAGTAACAGAGCTATTATTACACGCCACCAGAAGGCAGTATTCCTTCTAGTGGCTGTACATGCGTACAAAAACCCTGTTTACTTTCTACTGATCATACTTATATTGTGGTTGATAAACATAAAGGCATGACTCTTCATGGTAAGGTATTGCCTATTGGCAACAGGCTCAGTTACAGGTATATAATCAGTAATAACTCACTAGTGAACTTTTAGTGATTTATGTGCTGCAAACCTTATAAAAACAACAAGCATAGTTACATATATAATGACACACGGTTAACTGTCAATATTTATCCATACGTATCTGATCTATGTACACATATTGTTACATAGATATATATTACAGAGAATCATCAGTGATAAAATAAGAATTAAAAACGCACTATATACATGTTTAAGCTATACAAATATCTGTCTGTCTGCATGTCTTTCTTTCTTTGGTTGTGCCTCTGAAGGTGGAGAGAGGATTTTTTTATGCAGGGGTGCAGCCTTGTCTTACAAAATGCAGAAAGTTGAGAATAACAATTTGTGAAGGCAGTGGAGAAGTATTTATTCCCTACCTTTAATAAAAAGTAGGGAATAAACAACAAATCTTAAACTTCTAATGTAGAAATTATACCCAATAACTTAGTATAAGTAACTTAGGTATAAGTTAGCTTTACACTTAATCAATAATGAAAACAACTGTGATGGACTGGCGACCTGTCCAGGGTGCACCCTGCCTCTCGCCCGGAGACAGCTGGAGATAGGCACCAGCACCCCTAGCGACTCCGCTTTGGATAAGGGTGACGGAAAATGGACATATGGATGGATAATAATGAAATAATTGGCTTTATTGTCTGTTGGGATCTGGAGATCTGCCACCTGTCTCCAGCAGAGAGCGCTTGTGGGTCTCCTGGGCTGGAGCCTCCAGCACACCTGAGGATCATCAGCCCATCAGGAGACCTCCTACATAAGCAGCAGCCCAGACCTGTCTTCGGCGCCGGAGTGTTGACCAGTTTTGGTTAGCGGAACCTGAGCCTCAGTTAATCTTTTTGAGAATCTCTGTCTGCTCTAGAGAGTAACCTCCAGATTCTAACCAGCCTCTGTCTTCTCTCCTGCTCTGTAGGAAAGCCCGACTGAAGTCTGTAGCTCTGGAGGAGCTTGTGCTTGGAAGCCTGCCTGCCCTAGGAAGCAAAACCTGAAGACTATCAGTCTGAATCCTTCCCCAGCTAGTTCTCAAGGGAGAACTAGGAAATCAACTCAAGGTCTGAACCTCGTTAGCCTGAAGCTAGACGCTGCTGCTGCTGAGCTCTCTGCTGAACCCACAGTCTCTGGACCCAACCGGTTCCCTCTCTCCATCGATCAGTCTGAACCTCATCAAGGTACAAACCAGAAACAAACCCCTGACAAGTCATCACCGCTGCCTGGCTAACAAAACTATTCTTTTCTGCAGATTACTCTGTGATTCCAGTCCTGGACCAGTACCAGAACCTGCTCATTCACACTCTTGTGTGTTTCTCTCAAATAAACTGTTAAACTTTTACTCCGTTTCCTGTGGTGTTCTGCATGTGGGTTTAGACTCAGAGACCCATCATGACATTGTCTTTGTACAGAATTAACAATGTTATTTCAATATTTCAGTATATCTTTAGCTACACTTTGTATTGTTAAAATTAAACACTAAAAGGAAATTGAGCCTCTCACAAAAAAGTTAACTCCAAAAGTTGGTTTCCCTGCATTTCACTATAAAAACCTTTTGAAACAGTCAGCAACTTAAAGGTATAAACACTGGCAACTATAAAGCTAGAAATTTAGAAACTACCTTGGTTTTCTGAACTGGATTTATTTATTGCCCCTATATTTAATTTGCCCTTTGTTTTTCAAATTAACTCGACTGATTTCAGCAGGAAGTTGTTTTTTTCTCCTGACCCCGTCCTCACTGGATAAATCATAATGATTTTCACTTTTTCAGGGTTGGTGGGTGTACTTGTGAACTCTAATGCAGAGCAGAAGGAGGCAGGGACAATTGCTTGCAAAATGTAATGAAAAGGTAAAAAAAAAAAAAAAAAAGTCCAGAGCTGATCAAGATGGAACCCAGAAAAAAAACTAGGAGACACACAGGAGGAATAAACCAAAAGTCTGACAATGGGAGACAGAAACAATGGGAGGACTCATTAGCTGATGGGGAGCAGCTGTAGACAGAAGTAACTAGAAGGAGCGTAGGGAAAGAAGACTGACACAAGGGGGAGACAGAGAGTAACTGGAAAAAATACAACACTGCTTAAACATTACACAAAATGGAAAAGAAATCAGTGACACAAAATGATATAAATCAGTGCAACTGAAAACTTAGAACTTAAAGAGACACTTTAACTCAGATTTGAGCTAAAAACGTTAGCATTTGCAAGTCTCGTCTTGGGTGAACTGTGAACATCTTGTTCACTGTTGGTTGGTATTTTCAGCCCCCTTGGATCCATTTCAATTCTGGCATTCTCTTGACCCATTTCTTAACTTGAGATGTAGAATTTAGGAAAAGTGAAAAAGTAAATAAATGACAGTATATGCTCTTCAAACAAAAAAAATGTCTCAGATAAGTGTTTAATTTTTGAAATATAGTTTCCTCCTCTGCTGTCCTCCAGCTCCTCTGTCCAGCAGAATTCCTCTTCTCTTGTCCTCCAACCTGAGGCATCAGCTGAGAAAACAAACACTATGAAAACACCCACAAATCCAGCACCAGCAGCAACCCAACGCTTCGGGAATTTCCCAGTCAAGTGAAGAGACACAGTCGATGAAGAACACAGGGGGAAGAGTTGGATTCAACATAAATGTGAGTTTCCCCTGCGGCCAGAGGGGCAGTGAGATTTATATTCCATTTGTATTCACAGAGCCTGCTTGTCAGAGGGGAGAAGGCTGATGCGAGGTGACTTTTAACAAGCTGCAGGAGGAAACTACTGGAAACAACGGAGCTCAGACTTGAAAACATGACACTAGTGTTTATAGACTACACATCAGCTCCCAGCTACATGAGCCGTCATGATAATGATCGTCATATCTACTTTGTTTTAATAACCATTTCTATCCCAGTAAGGCTCAGATGATGACTGTACAGCGTTTCCTAACACGTGTCTTCTGGGTAAAACTCATCAAACCACAAACTTTGACGCTTTTATCAGGGTGTGTACAAACAGCAGCTGTTTGGTTAATTAAAACCTATTTACTTCCCCTCAGATTGAGGAGAATCTGAACAATGAACCCACTTTTTATGCCGCCTCTGATCTATAAATAACCGTTGAAGCATGAAAAGTGATACTGCGTCTAAAGGCAGGGGGATGATTTGACAGGGTTTGGTGAATATATTAGGAGAATGCAAATCTCCCTACGCTGTTAGCATTTTGAAGCATACAACGCTGAAGTCGCACGCTCTGGAAAATCTTATCATCTTCAGCAGATATTAATCCAAAGACAGTTTCTCACTTGAGGCAACAGGCTACAGCTGAACTTTGTGCTGATATTTCTCAATAACAAGCAGGGAGTGTTTTACACTTATTAACAGGAAACTCTTTTATTTTTATATCTCAATTAGGTCTGTACTTCTTCTAAGTCGAGTGTTGCTGTATTAAAAATGATTTTCCATTGGTTGTTTATCACCATTTGCACTAAGGATCCAGGAAGCAGGGATCAGTTTCTGCAGCAACTATTCTGATAGACCTGAAGCAATTCTGGGAAATGGACCTTTTGCTTATTACCGAACTCCCCAGGATGATATCACTGTATAAAATATATATATTTTTTTACTTTCTGTTTCTACTATTCCTGGCTTTATGTGGCATAATTTCATAACAAACATCACCATGCAAACTTGAGCATTTTCTAATCAAATAAAACATTAAAATCAAGTAAATTCACTCATATATACATTCCGATCACAACATAATTGAGTTGTATTTAGTTTATATAAGGCAATGTATTTATACATACGTTTCAAAAAAATGTAATCTAAATGCACTTTATATGGAGAATCCTATCCAATTATCCAGACAGATTTTATAACAGTTCTCTAACAAAAACCAGCTGATTGCACGCAGTCATTCTAGAAAAGTCTAGGAAAGAAATTGTTAAGTAGATGGGTTTATTATAAGTGTCTACAGTATGATTGTGTTTGGTTTCATGAATTTCAACATTCAAAAGGTCCACAGCTGAGAAAATGAGCTGTTCATGTAGGTGATAATGTAAATACAATCGGAAAATCTTAGAGGGGCTTAAAAAAAATCTACAAATGCTTGATTAAAAAAATCCAGGTTTTGTGATATAAAAAAGTTAACTAATGTAAGTCGTTTAAAAAGTTTTTCCATGTCTAAGTTGAGATTTAACTCACCTATACATTAAATAAATGAAATGCTGTTAACTAATTAATGTTTATGCACCTTTGGATTCAACATTTAGTCTTTGGATGGAGTCTATCAGCATCTTATACCTTTAGTTGGTAATGTTTGCCAAGTCTGTTTCACAAAAGCTTTATTGATCTCTCAATAAAAGCTGTTTTTTATTATTATTATTATTATTAGATGCATGCAATACTGAGAAGTATAATTATAATTCATGGATAAATGTTCATAATTTGACTCGTCACACTGGAAAAAATTGAAATCTAGATAAGTCATCTTTTCTTAAAATGATTGCATTTGTTCTCGGATTGAGGAGATAAAAGAGACATTTTGCCAAAGGAACAATACAATTTACATTTAAAATAAGAAAACACAATTGCATTGTCTTATTTCAAGAGCATATCATCTAATTATCTTATTTTAAGAGTAAATATACTCATTCCATTGGCAAACTAGCTCATTTACTGACTCAAATTAAGGGTAAATACACTTAATTTAAGACATTTTTACTTATTTATAGATTGTTTTTCTAGTGCAAAATAATAAACAAACAATAAAATCTACTGCTAACCATGATGCTACACTGGAAAAAATGGAAATCTAGATAAGTAATTTCTTCTTAAAATAAGTGCATTTGATTGAGGAGGTAAAATAGACATCTTGCCAATGAAGCAAGACCATATACACTTAAAATAAGAAACACAATTGCATTGTCTTATTTTAAGTGTATTTTATCCAATTATCTTATTCTAAGAGTAAATATTCTCATTCCATTGGCAAACTATCTCATTTAACTACTTAAATTAAGCGTAAATACACTTAATTGAAGACATTTTTTCTTATTTCTAGATCGTTTTCCCAGTGTACTATGTTTCATTGAACACCTTTTTTTGTTGTAATAATGCGTTCTGAAAAGGGCTCTCAAATAACCTTGAGTTTCGTTTTATCCAATAACAGCTGAGAGGATTCTGGAGACGTAATGCAGGTCTGCATGCTAAAGGCTTCTGTCTTATGACCCCATTCCTTGTTCCAGACTCATGCAGCTGTTATTATACGCAAGATGTTGGACTTTTCTGCACATCCTTTAGTGTTGCTTATGGCATCCTTGATAGGTCTGCCTTTATTCTTCGATATCCCTACAGATATGTTCATTTACTGTTATTTTACCATCAAAGCTCTTTTTTTAAACCCATTTTTATGAATTTATTGTCTTGTTAGTGCCATGGTATATCAATCCATGCATCCTCTTGTTCATAAATACAGATTTCAATGGGGGCATGTTTTGTGGTGGATAGCTATTTATAGCTATTTTGCAATCAAAAAGTTGTTGGATTGATTGCAGCAAGTAACTAACTTGATCCATTGTAGCTTTTCTGCAAATTGTGGTTTTAGCTTAAGGAGTACACTGCAAAAACTATCTAGAAATAAGTAAAAATGTCTTAAATTATGTGTATTTACTCTTAATTTGAGTAGGTAAATGAGATAGTTTGCCAACGGAATGAGTATTTTTACTCTTAAAATAGGATAATTAGATAAAATGCACACTTTAAATAAGACAAATGCAATTTGAACACTTACGGCTTTGAGTATGTAAAGTGAATTTCCATTGGCGAAAATGTCTCTTTCACCTCCTCAATTCAAAGACATTGCACGCCTTATTTTAGAAAAATGACTTATCAGATTTTAGATTTTTACTGTAATTGGGGAAATGTTAGCTAAATCAATTAAGGACTGAAAAAATGTGTTGTTTGGATAAATGTATTGGTTTTATTCTTGTTTTTGTGTCATGTTAGATGTATTTTTATCAATAAACCCTAATACTTAAATTGTTGAAGACAATTTTGAGAGCCGTTGTTTCTAAAGAAGCCCAACCAGCTTCAATTCATGAACTGTGGGGTTGATAGGCTTTCTCTTTTCTTTGATAATAAGATAAAAGAATCTGGATAATGCTTGAAAAGGGAGTTTTCTGATATCCAAAATAACTGAAATAATTACAAGAGAAAAATATGCCACTCTTTTCAATGTGAAAGGAGAATCGAGTAAGAAGTTGTTAGCTTGACACTAATCATATGTTTGACATTCACAAGAGTGACAAGGGGAAAAATACATTTTATGGTCGTTTCCGTCTGTCAGCTCAAGGTTTTTTTATCATTCACAAAATGTTTCCAAAGCCTAAGCATCAAATTTGTGCTTTCAAATACTTGAGCTCAGACATATCTGAAAATGTAGAAGCATTTTTGCCAAATATAGTTAAGAAAATGATGGGAAAAACTCCAGGGGATATTGTATTGTGACAAGTAGCATCATAACACTATGCATAGAAAGCAGCAGTGGCCTTGATATATTTTTAAAAGCTTCTGCCTTGATATCTATGTTTTGTATGTTGCCACAGGTGGATCTAAAATGCTTTCACATGGAGCTAAACATAAAGAATTGTACTGTATTTATAACCCCTGTCTTTGTTTTTTTTTTCAGTTTTCATCATGATGTTGCTGTTCTTGTTTAAAAGATTTTCTCAACTTGTGAAAATAATCAGCTGGTTTATAAAGAAAGCAGTTTTAAAGGCCCTGATGTAGGAGTCAATTTAAGCAGTTGACATGTTTAGGTGAGGAAATGTTCTGCAGCACAAACTGAGCACCTGCATAGTGTAGCATGAGATAAAGTAAAGCTCTCAGGGATTTCTCCTTGCAGTATATTTGTGGCGAGAACAGTTCATTTATGGCAGGTTGTTATAAAATCTTTGAATATAGAACTACATCGCAATGTTGGATTCAAACCAAATGGTGTGATTAAGGGGGATGTGGGAGCATTATTGATTAGTAGGTGAGTATCTTTCTATGCCAATAAAGCATGCACTGCAAAAACAATCTAGAAATAAGTGAAGATTTCTTAAATTAAGTGAATTAAACCTTAATTTGAGTAGATAAATAAGAGGATTTGCTAATGGAATGAGTATTTTTACTCTTAAAATAAGATAATTAGATATAAATGCACTTGAAACAAGACAATGCAATTGTTTTTTCTTATTTTAAATATAAATTGTCTTGTTCCATTGGCAAAGTGTCTCACTTACCCCCTCAATCCAATAAAAAATGCAGTTATTTTAAGAAAAAAAATTGAATTTTTTGCAGTGTGGCACGTGTGCAATAATGTTACAACTAAGCATCTGTGACTTTTTTTGTTCCACATCTTCATTAAAAATTTTAATTCAATTCAAATAAAAATTACTTTATTAATCCAGAAGGGAAACAAACATTTACTGTAATAGCAAATTATGCATCAATAAAGCCTTTTCCTGAGACACTAGTGTCACCTGCTTTAGTCGTCAGAGTAAATATCAGAGAAAAAAAATCTAATTAAAATAAAACTTTTAGTTTAGGTTTTGCTCTTGGCTTAAAAAAAGTTGGTTTATTCTATTTCAAAAGGAATTGTAATAATTTAAGATGCTTAAAGAAAAGACAATGTAATTATCAAAAGGTCTTCTTTTGAAAATTAGGAGAATAGTTTAAAGTCCTGCATCTAAACATGAAATGTGTTTTTTTTTAACAAATGACACAAAAAAAAAAAAGCAGGGAGGGAAATTAAGAAAACGAAGCACTGCACTTGAACTAGATGAGCTTTATATATAAATATTAATATTCCATTCTAGAAAAAAATCATGACAAATATGATAAAGGACTGGTTTGAAACTCACACTCTTTTATTGTCTCCTACAAATACTTTTAATTTTATTTTGAATGTTAAATCCAAATACCGTACATGGTGCTTTATAAAAGTGGTTGATTGGAGGAGGAAAACAGTCAACTGTGGTAAAAACATGTGAAGGTTTTAAAGTAAAAGAGTCTATTTTCCACTGAAAATCTGAACACATTATATTAATTATCCTGTATTTTAGATTTTTTTTAAATTGCATAAATAATTAGATACAATCTGAATAATAATAAATTGGGTTATCCTTTCAAAAACTGCTTGTTGCCTTTTAAAATTAAGGAAAACTCATGAAAAATTAACGATGCATATTTTCTTTTACATCTTAAAAGCCAAAGTTCAGTTCAGAAATCTCTCTTTAGATTTTACTTCCAATGTGTGGGTCAGATCAGTCATTAAACTGCTAAAAAACGGATGTTAAATTGACTCCCTGATCTAGTTCAGAGCTCAGTAAAAAGGTTTAATCCATTGCACACATTAACCAGGCTGCAATTAGCCTAAATAATCACCTGGAAATGACATTGGCTACAACTGCAGGCGGCAGAGAAACAGTCATTATCTGCCCTGCAGCAGCTGTGGGGCAAGAGAACACAGCATTGTCCCGTCGTACATAAATAGATGTAGGGAATTAGGTCTCCCTCTCTCATCTGTCCGACCTTCTGTCTTGTGAAGGGGAGGGAGCGGTTCAGGTGAAGCAGGGAAAGTGGGCAACATTGTGCACACCTAAAAATACAAACTGAATGGGACTACAACTTTTAGTCTCTGTACATTTTCAGCTTAAAGATTTGCTTTTTTTTCCAATAAGCACATCTAAAATAATGTTTCTTTCTGTAGAAATTGACCTCTTGGTGGTCATTACCTGCTTTGTTTGTAGGTTTCCAGCTTGTGACCTCTTGGTTGAACCATCTTGGCAGCTGTGCCCGCCAGCCAAACACAGAAAAGCATGAGTACCGTTTCCACCTGCATGGTTCACATTCCCCAGAGGACGGGACCACTCCTGTCAATCAGAATCCACTTCCCACCAGGGTTTGGAGCACTCTGCCCTCCTGAGACATTGCCTTCTCCAGCGCCCGAGCCGATAACAGGGAGCAAAACAGCAGCAGCAACACCCGGCTATTCTACGGGCTGACAGGAAAACATCCTACTGTGCTTAATCTCCACAGTGGGAAAAGCAATTTTGACTAAACCCATAAATCCTTGAGCGTCAGATGGTACAGATTTGATCCCTCCAGCGGCGGATGTGCCTGCCTCTCTGTGCTCTGCTGCTTTCAGATACCCTGCACTCTGATGTGCTCTCCTCCACTTATTGCGCCGCCCAGAATCACCACTTCTCACAATGATGCAGCATGCTCACTTGGAAGGTCAGACTTATAGAGGATGAGAGGAAGCTCTGTGAGATCTGAAAGGCTTCTCAGCCTTTTTGTCTGTGCAGCAGGATCCCACTGACATCGCCGAGAGAAAAGATGCATCCCATTTACATGATTTCATGCCATCAGAGCCCTGTTCTGGTCATTACTGCCTGCTGTGTTATTTTTCCTCTCTTGCTCATTGAGTGGGGTAATGTATTTTGGACACTGTGAAAAAAGACAGAAAAGGTAAAGATGTTTGCAGAGATAATGCTACTCAACATTCACTCTGAAGATAATATGCAGCAAAAAACAGCTGTGTTCAGGAGCTACATGCATCATTTCCAAAATGCTTCTAATTCTAATTATCAACATATTTGGTCTAATCAGAAAGAAAAGAGGATTTGTTGACTTAATTCAGCAACAAGCTGCACTACTATTTATCCGTCAAAACGTGCTGTTTGTCGAAAAGGAAAAAAATAAGTCTCAGTGGCGATGTCATCATCTGCCTGGCCATGTGTCCCCCTTTTTCCCTCAGCAGGCTGCACAGCTGGATTATAAGATCAAGAATTTGGGTTAACTCCATCTACGTCAGTCTAAAAATTGGTCTAAATCATCTTAGGCATTATTTGCTTTTCAGATTTGCGGATCCCTGTTTACAAAAGTGCTGCCGCCTGAGAATACATGGTCCCCATGTGCACATACAGATTACTCGAAGTCTTATGATGCACAGTTTACTTAGATAATGTGGGATTTGTTGATATTCAAAGTAAACATAGTTTATAAAAATACCAAAAATTAGTCAATTTGGTTTGAAAATAAGTGTATTTTCACATGCTTTGATCAGGTAAATCAATTTGCCAACGGAATTTGATTATTGACATTCAAGATAAGAAAAAATGTGGTAAATGTTTTAATTTCTTTCTTTCCTTTTATAATTTTTGACGATCCTAAACAATAAAATAGGTGGTACTTTATACCTATCAAAATGACTGATGAAATGGTTTATAAATGTTTTTGTATTTCTAAAATCCTTTTCCATTTGTACACTGCAAAAAAGGAAAATCTATACAGGTGTAATAAACTTGAATTCAGCATTTTGGTCTTATTACTCTTGTTTTTCAATGTATTTTCTTAGTAAGACTGAATATTGTTAAGATTATTTGACCTGTTTTAAGAAAATTCATTTTTTTCATCCTAACTAGATAATTAAACTATTTCTGAGCAGTTTTTTTTTTTAAATAGCACTCATTGCGGACTGAGTCGCGTAAACATTTAGACTGTGAGTACATTTTTACTTGTTTCAAGACAATAAGATGATCCATTTTAACCTGTTTTAAGTACTGACCCCATTTTTCGCTAAATTCTGTGAAATTTTTGCTAAAATATTAATTTAAAAAAACGTTTTGAAGTTTTTGTCAAGTGTATTTTTCCCATACACAATGCAAAAAATGTAAATCAAAATAAGTCATTTTTTCTTAAAATAAGTGCATTTTATCCTGATTTGAGGAGATAAATGAGAAACTTTGCCAATGGAACGAGACAATTTACATTTGAAATAAGAAAAATCAATTGCATTGTCTTATTTCAAGTGCATATTATCTAATTAACTTATTTTAAGAGTAAAAAAAACTCATCCCATTGGCAAACTATCTTATTTACCTGCTCAAATTAAGGGTAAATACACCTGATTTAAGAAATTTTTACTTAATTTCAGATTGTTTTTGCAGTGCATTCACTACACCTAAATAATGAAATTAATTCTAGCTAAGAAAAACAGACTAGTTTTAAGTCTTTAAATGAACTGGTATCAAGTACATTTGCCTTGTTTTTAAGCCTGTTGGATGCTTGTTTTGAGCAATAATTGGTTAGAGGACATTTAATTCTAAGCAATAATGACTAATAAATTACAATAAATTGCTTAAAATAAGAGAAAAAATCTTCACAAGTAAAAGAAAAAATAGATTTTTCTACTTGATTTAAGTTTTTTTGGATGCTTACTACTTGGATATTATGTTCTTGTTTTAAGAAATCTTACCAAGTCTCATTTGCTTGCTGCACTGGCAGATTATTTTGCTCAAAATAAGCAATTATTTACTCAAAACACTATATTTTTTTCTTGTTTTTTAGAAGGCATTTTTTGTTGTGTACGATCATAAATAATAGAATAGTGCACTGCAAAAAATAAGTTATTTTTTCTTAAAATAAGTGCGTTTTTCCTTGATTTGAGGAGGTAAGTAAGACACTTTGCCAATGGAACAAGACAATTTCCTTTTAAAATAAGAAAAAACTATTTTATCGTCTTATTTCAAGTAAATATTATCTAACTATCTTATTTTAAGAGTAAAAATACTCATTCCATTGGCAAATCATCTTATTTACCTGCTCAAATTAAGGCTAAATATACTTAATTTAAGCCATTTTTTACTTATTTCTGGATTGTTTTTGCAGTGTGGTATTACACTGCAAAAAATCTAAATCTAGATAAGTCATTTTTTTCTTAAAATAAGTGCATTTGTTCTTGAATTGAGGAGGTAAAAGAGACATTCTGCCAATGGAACCAGACAATTTACACTTAAAATAAGAAACACAACTGCATTGTCTTATTTCAAGTGCATTTTATCTAATTAGCTTATTTTAGGAGTAAAATTACTTATTCCATTGGCAAATTATCTCATTTACCTACTCAAATTAAGAGTGAATCCACTTAATTTAGGAAATGTTTAGTTATTTCTAGATCGTTTTTGCAGTGTATGGACCTACTGAAGGACTTACACTGGAAAAACGATCTAGAAATAACTAAACATTTCTTAAATTAAGTGGATTCACTCTTAATTTGAGAAGGTAAATGAGATAAGATCAGTCTAAATATCCAGACTGGCCTGGAACCCTTTGGGATTCCCCAGAATGAGCTGATGGATGGATGGATGGATGGATGGATGGATGGATGGATGGATGGATGGATGGATGGATGGATGGATGGATGGATGGATGGATGGATGGATGGATGGATGGATGGATGGATGGATGGATGGATGATGGGGCAAGAGAGATGATAAAATGCACTTCCAGGTTCTTATGTAAGGATAATGTTAATTCTTATGTTTTTGTTCTATTTTTCTGATTGTATGTCGAGGATTCACAAAATAACATTTAATAATTTATTATAAAAGCTATGTTTTCTTAAACCTAACCATTGCTGTGGGGACGCTCACTCTCCACTGACTTATCGGACATTAACCGATACAAAAGTTGTTCAGGTGTCTGCCTGTTGGTGCTCTATGGTTGCTCATACCAAACATTTTGACTTTCTCTAAATCACCTGAATACAGCTGTTGATGTGGCAGAACTTTGCTTTAAACCAAAATAAGATCCTGACAACTAGTTAGATCGTAGTTCCTCTTGGGGGAAATAAGAGACCCGAATATTGTTTCATTTTCTGAGAAGGAAGGTGTTAAACACTTGAAGAAAGTGAGGAAGTTGTTATTTTCTCCTTTGAACTGATATTTTTCTGATATGAAATGCGATTCGTTTTCCTCATAATTGCATTGGGATAACGTTGGTGATGAACTGAGGATCTGAGCTAATTACATTGAAATTGTGTCTTAGGAAAATTCTCACCTGTGAAAAATTTAGCAATAAATATCTGATAATTTTTCAACTTTAAAAGAAAAAACAAATTGATCTTTACAGGGTTAAAACGATCAACTAGACCAATAATCAATCAGATTATATAACAATGTTTGTCTTCCTATCCTCTCTTTTACCTCAGTAGACCCCATAAAATACTCCTAGACCGATCAAAGACCACAAATACATCTTTTATATATATACATCTATCTATACATCCATCTATCTTATATACACACACATCTTTTTATATATACATGTATATAATTTGTATTAATGTAAAACTACCAGGGTTTCTAATCTTTCACTTTAATATCTCTACTAATATCCTGGAATATTTTTTAACTGTCCACAAGAAGTCGCTGTGGTTAAATTAGAATAAAAAGCTAATACCAGTTGGAATAGAATAATTAATGTTTAAATTGCTACAATTTAGTAGATAATGTCTTAAATTAATTTTTATATGAGTGATATCTGAATTTGATTGTGTTTTTTTTTTTGTGTGTGTGTGTGTGTATGTGTGTATGGAGGACCAACTCGCCATATTTAAAATAAATACATAAATAAATAAATGCTCAATAAATAAATAAGCATACAGTTATGCCACCAAAATACAATCAACAAATAAATGTAATTAGAAATTATATTATAATGGCGAGGCAGAAATGTTAAAAGGGCAGCCAGAAGAAATAGCGACGAAGAAATAACTAGGGTAAAAGAAAAACATACAAAGGGGCAATGGAAGAACTGACAAAAAATATATTATATATACATGCACATAAATAAATACTTAAAATATAAGTAATTAAAAATGAAGTTGAAGATAATAAATGACAAAAAATAAATAAAAGGTAAATATTAAAAAGGCAAAAGAATAAATAAAGAAGCCAATTAAAGAGTTATATACCTTTATGACTGGCTGTATAATTTAATTTCTACTTACATTTTATTTTGTTGTTTGTATTTTTGGTGGCAATTAATTGTATGCTTATTTATTTATTAAGCATTTATTTATTTCTGTATTTATTTATTTTTAAATATGGCAGAGATTGGTCCCTCATATGTGTGTGTGTGTGTGTGTGTGTGTGTGTGTGTGTGTGTGTGTGTGTGTGTGTGTGTTTGTGTGTGTGTGTCTCCCATTTCATTTCAAAACAGGTCAGACAATGATAAATTATATTTTCGATATAGAAATATATATTTCTAAAAAAAAAAGCGTTTTTACTTTCGGCATTTTAATATATTTTCAGAATTCATCAGAATCAGAATCAGACATATTTTAATAATCCCAGGGGGAAATAAAAAGT
>JAGKQL010000009.1:35224774-35239268 GCA_018398635.1 Cyprinodon brontotheroides
TCTGTTACAAATACGTGCATATTCTTGCAAATTCTTGTGTGTTAGTAAAATACCGTCGCATATCCGGCGTCAATATCAACATTCAAAAAATAAATATGGAAACATCATTTGGTGAATCTGGGGGATTTCGTGAAAGCATAACTATTTAGACATAGCAATATTTCATTAGTAAAAGAGATTGATATGGTGTTTTTAAATGGCAATATATATCAGCATATGAAGATATTGGGATATTTTGCAGGATCAATATTTTTCCCTCGTCTTATAACTGTTAAGTTCAAAAAGAAGTTTTGAGGAAGAAGAAGTAGTATTTTAAATTTTTGTGACCTTACGATTAAAGTAGCTGATCAACATCGGGTTAAATATCGTGGTATCGGGACAAACCGATATTCAGTTTTACAGTCGATAATTAGGGGCCTGTATTGTTATCGCGGCATCCGGTCTTTTTATTATTTATTAGTTAATTTTTTTGGAGTTTTATGCGACGCTAGTGGCTCTTTCTTTATGGACAGTAGGCAGGAAAAGTGAGGTATTAGATAGTAGGAGAGATGTGCAGCAAAGGACCAAAGGTCGGATTCGAACCCGGGTCGGCCACGTGGAGAACTAAGGCCTCCGTACAGGGGTCGCGCACGCTACTGTGCCACCTGCATGCCCTGATTATCGTTTATTTTGTTAAATCGTGTTAAGTGAACGTCTGAGAGGACTTAATCTTACATCTCTGACTCATGCATGCATGAGCCAGAGATCACACCTTTGTGTGCAAAGTGGTAGACACAGGTTTCAGGACGCTTCCTCTGAATACAGGAGCTTCTTGAATGACATCCAGTCTCTGTGTTCCTCCATTAGGGTGTCAGGTGTCTGGTCCTTGGATCCATGAGGAACTGGAAGATTTGTCTGAACTGGTGCAGGATCTCCGGCTTTGCTCCCAGGGCTTAAATAAGATGGACAGAGACGCCTTAAAGCAGAGTTGGAACCAGAAACTCCAAGATGGAAACTTTGTGAACAGAAACGGCAGGTTTCTGCTCTCTGCAGCAGCACCATCATCATGAGGAGGCCTTAATCCACTGAAAATGGACGTAGTCTGTAAATATCTACTTGGATTATTTTATATCCAGCCTGTGTGTGTGTGTGTGTGTGTTAGTAAGTTTTGTTTTGTTTGTCCCTTAAATAATGAAAAACTGAAATCCAAATTAAAAAGAAATAAACGGCCAATTAATTTCATTTTGTATTTGTTTGTTTTTTATTCCCTTAAGTTATTTTGGTTCAAAATTTCCTGCAACGCTTGATACCTGCTGAGGAGGTAATGCAATTAGGCTGAATGTGCTGAATCATCTAAGCATAGAAACCTAAGGGACGGTGGTTAAAAACCACTAACCTATGATGCATGCAGCTCAGCAGATCATCTACACCCCTTAATGCTTGAACTGAGCTTTTGCAGACTTTTAATTAGGCCCGAGCAGCGAAAGCGCTGCAAAGGCCTATTGTAATTGCACTGTTTATTAATTTCTCTTGACAACCTAATTTGGAATCCTTAAGCCTCATATCTACTAGACAAGCTTGAATGTTTATTTGGTAATACACTTTACACACAGTAAGTCAGGAACACACAAGAACATGTAAGAAACAATGGCATGCATCCATTCACTCAGGCTTGTTCCTCTTATAAATTAAGATCTCTGATATAAGATTGTGCTTGTTTATTAAAAGGAGATTCCGTTTTTAACACTTTTAGCCCATTTTCTGTAGTGTGTCCAGGATGAAATCGAATTAATCATCGACACCACAACTTTGACAATTGCTCCTGTCTCTTCGCTTTTGGCTCACGCGCAAGAATCCCCCTGGCTGCTTTAGAATGGCTTCCATAGAGCATGTCAGGAGCAATGTCCTTAAAACAACCTTAAACGCTTTTTTTTAAAAATATGCTAACTCAACGGGTCGTCAGCGCTGTTCAATGACGCTCCAAAAAAAGTTTCAGAAAGAAAAAAACGCTCCTGTAGTGTTTTATTTAGCATTTTGTAAATCCCATTGAGTTCTGTTGGAATAGTCAATATTCCCCTGCCACCGGAACGGAATGGGGAAAAGACTACACTTAGTTGTAGTCTTTTCGCTTCACTCTGTGTACAATCTCGACGCCGAGGTGCTAACGCCTCTGTTAAACACTTTAAAAAAACTCTGAAAATGGAATACTTAAAGGTGGATTCTTGAGGAGGACATATTGACTCCTTGAGTTTCGACCGGTAGAGGATACCGCTTTGGAACCGGAATATACTGAGGGAGGAGTATATAGAGACATTGTCGCCAACTAGTGGTTCGTTGAGGTGCAACGCTTCAGATTCGGACGGAAGCTGAAGTTTATAAGCTGTTGTGATGTATCGAAAAAATAGTTCTGGGATTTACAAAATGCTAAATAAAACAAGACAGGAACGGTTTTTCTTCACGTAAACTTTTTTTGGAACGCCATTGAACAGCGCTGACTACCCTCGTGAGTAGCATATATTTAAAAAAAAAAAAAAAAGAACGCTTAAGGTTGTTTTAAGGACATTATCTGACATGCACAATGGAAGCCATTCTGAAGCAGCCAGGGGATTCTGCATGAGCCAAAAAGCAGAGACAGGACAACACAAAAAATCGCCAAAAATTTTGCGTGTCATCATTCGGATTTCATATCCTGACACTGCACACACATGGGCTAAAAGTGTTAAAACCTGAATTCTCCTTTAAGGGTTTTATACACTCCTGATCAAAATCTTAAGACCAGTCAAAAAATTGCAAGAATTTGCATTTTGCACTATTGGATCTAAAGAAGGTTCTAAGTAGAGCTTCACAATGTTAAAAGAAGAAATCAGCATAAGAAACAAAAACTTTTGAGCGGGGAATTAATTGAAAACTGCATTTACACTCAAACATGTTTTTTTTTTCAGCTGATCAAAAGTTTAAGACCATAGCTAAAACAAAAAACGAAAACACCCCAAAACAGAAATCAAAGTGTCAAAAAAAGGACTCAGTAATGAGTAGCTTCACCATTATTGTTAAAGACTTCAAACAATGGTTTAGGCATGCTGGATGCCAGTGTTTCCAGGAGGCTAGTGGGAACGTTGCTCCAAGTGTTGAAGATGGCTTCACGAAGGGCATCCACTGTCTGGAACTGATGTCCATTTTTGTAAACTTCCCTTGCCATCCATCTCCAAATGTTCTCAATTGGGTTTAGATCCGGGGAACATGCAGGATGGTCCAAAAGAGAGATGTTATTCTCTTGGAAGAACTCCTTTTTCAGGCGGGCATTGTCCTGTTGAAAAACCCAATCATTACCAAACAGACGAGGGCTCTCGGTCATGAGGGATGCCCGCTGCTGCATCTCCACATAGCCAGCTGCTGTTTAATGCCCCTGCACCACCTGAAGCTCCATTGTTCCATTGAAGGAAAACGCGCCCCAAATCATGATGGCGCCCCCACTATCGGAGAATTACCCTGCCATAATGCAAGAGCACATCATTTCAATTTGAGAAAAGAATTTCATCTTCTTGCACTCAAAACTTATAATGCCTGGCTCACACTCAAAACATGCGCTCTCTTCAAATATTTTCTCTCAAATCTTTGTTTCTTCTCTCAGATTTAATGCTTCCTGCACACACAGATATTATTTTTCCTCTCGTTTGCCTCCTTCTCTTCTCTGCTCGAGTCTCAGATACGCTCGCAAACCCGTAGGCTCTGCTTGCTGATTTTTTTTTGCTCTCAGATTGGATCGGATCGTCGCCTAGCAACCTTTCACAATCCACGCCCACACTTCCCCCTTTAATGTTCTCATGATGGTCTCAACAACAGCGGCGCACCGCACATTTTGAGAAAAAAAAAGACGTTTATATGCGCCTTATAGTCGTGAAAATACGGTAATTTGTACCATATATCTAGTAAAGAATTTGTTGTAGCATGAATCCATGTGGTATTAAACAGGTTAACCTGGACACTGAGAAAGAGTCAATCATTAACATGAATATATTGAATGGCTCTCAGAAAAATCACACTTCAGCCTTGTGCAGTTCTCTCCATTCCTACAGAAAGTTCAAGCCTTTGTTAATGATTGTTATGATGTATCAAATGCACTGAGATCTAACCGGACAGGTACAGATACACCTCTATTATTTGATGTCATGAGGATATCATTAGTGACTTCCCCCAGAGCTGTTTAAATGCTATGATGAGCTCTAAAATTAGATTATAACTCTTCAAAAATATCATTAAGGTGTTAAGAGTTTCATAGTTTGATAGCAGTTTTTTCATAGTTTTAGATAAAGGATGATTAGATATTAGGTCTCTAATTTAAGGAATCTATGTTTAAAATGAAAGGAGAAAAAAAACATGACTAAGAAATATTAATATTAAATTCAATAGGAACTTTCACAGCTTCTCAAAAAATTGATAGCAAGGGCTCGGTAGATCCTACAAAGTAAAAAATAGAAGATGTTTTGTTGTAGATTGTTTTTAACTGCTTTGTTTCAGTCACAGTTTTGGCCATTTATAAAACTTGAGTAGCTTGAATAAGAACCATGTTGATAGTCCTCTTTATGCAGTAATTTTCGAAAAGACAACAAAAATAACAGATGAAGGTATAATCTAACTGTTTTTGAACAGAGATTCTACTTTAAATGACACCTATTTTACTTGTGAGTAAATTGTTCAATTTAATTCCTTTTTTGAAATGTCCTTAATTTGGTTGTGGGCAACCCAGTCTGGATCAGGGTTTATTAAACTACAGCCTAATTTCCTGGTCCAGACCCTGGGTCACCATGAAACATTTAGTAAAAACAAACATTTTGGCATTTTGTAAAGTGGAATCCAAATAGTTGGAAGGATTTAATCATGTATGTTAATCCAACTTAAAGGACAGAGACTTTTTTATATCAGTAGGCAGCTTTACACCAGAGATGACAAAAATCACATATGGGGTTCCCCAAGGGTCCATCCTGGGTCGCCTCCTATTCAATATCTACATGCTCCCTCTGGCTCGGTTAATAAAAAAACAACAACATTAAAGCTACCATAACTATGCAGATGACACACAGCTTTACATCACCATGTCACCAGGTGACTATGAACCAATTCAAGCACTGAGGAAATGCTTAGTGAATTTTTAAATCAATGCCTGGATGGGGCCATCATTTTCTTCAACTGAATAAAACCAAACTGAAGTAATAATCTTTGGACCAATAGAGGAGAGATCTAAAGTTAGCAACACAGCTTCAGTCGCTTCAGCTAGTAACCATTGATCAGGCCCGAATCTAGGTGTAGTGCTGGATTCAGACTTGAACCTCCAAAAGCATTTAAAGACAATTGCCAAAGGTGGGCTTTCTATCACCTGGAAGAACATTTCCAGGATTAAAGGACTAATGTCTCAGCATGATCTGGAAAAACTAATCCATGCGCTTATTTTTAGTGGAATTGATTACTGCAACGGTGTTTTCACAGGTCTGCCTAAAAAGTGGATCAGACAGCTGCAGCTGATCCAGAACGCTAAGCTGCCCGTGTTCCCTACGCTAAGACTAAGAAAGTAGAGCACATCCCCCTAGTTAGTTCTAAAGTCCTTCCACTGGCTACCCCTGTATCTCAAGCAGAGAATAGACTTTAAAAATCCTTCTGTTAGTCTATAAATCTCTGGAATGGCTTAGCACCTAAATACATCACAGACTTTAAGAATATCAGTGTATCAACCCTCCAGACCGCCTCAGGTCTTCTGGCCTCCAGCCTGCTCTGGCGCATCTTGAACCACAGAACTAAACATGGAGAAGCAGCATTTAGTTCCTATGCTCCACTTATCTGGGAACAAACTTCCAGAAAACTGAAAAGTGCGGAAAGCCTGAGTTCCTTTAAATCAAGACTAAAAACACATTTGTTTAGGATTGCCTTCCACTGTTCTAGTTCAAACAATCAAAGTTCTCATATTTTCTTAATCCAACTAGAATAAAGCCTAAATTTTCTTTTAGTCTTCTCTGCATTTTTTATTTTTTATTTTGTTTTTTTTCCTACTTGCTTTTATTCTGTTTTTATCTTCCTGTATTTTAATCATGTAAAGCACTTTGCATTGTCTTTGTACTGAATTGTGCTATGCAAATAAATTTATGCTGTTGCCTTGCTCCTTGCTGCAGCATCCTTCTTTTTATAGACAAAACAATACTTCATCAAACTTACAAAGTTATAAAAGATCTTCTGTTAAAGTTTTTTAAAAAAATTGAATCTTTTTTAACTAAAATATGTGGAAAAAATGTGTTTTTAAGCTTTAATTTCCTCTGACTACTACGTTTTGACCTAAAATGCTTTGGCTCCAAAAGCTTTTTTAAAATTTTTTTTTTATTCAAATTGATACTGGTTTTCTGAATTTATTATGAAAGTAACTAAAATATTTTGGAGATTTATTCTATCTAAAGGGTAAGCAATATGTTTTTTCAGTTTAATAGTCAAAGTAATGGTTGCATTTGAATTTTTTTCTCTCTCTCTTGAGGTTTTTATCCTATTTAACAAACTGCCTATAAATGAATCATTCAAGAGACCTAAATAAAAGCAAACTAAGAAATCTAAAGACTTTATTGAGGGAAATCTATTTGAAACTTCCATGTAGATTTCATCCCTTTCAAGTGGGGGGTTGCACAAAGAAAGTCAATCTGTTAGGTGGGGTGGAGGTTGGTTGAGGACCCAAATACAGAGATGAGGTGTTGCAGGTTTAATTAATTTAAAAAGAAAACAAAAAACATAATCTAAGAATTAAACCAAAAAAGCCAGGAGAGGTCAGAAGAAAACACACATGGGAGCCAAGAAACCAGCACTAAAGAACTGCACAGGGAGAGTATATATGGGAGACAGAACAAAGACTGGAGTAATCAGCTAATATGGAGCAGGTGTGGATAGAAGTGACTAGAAGGAAGCAAGGGGAAAGAAGATGGGCACAAGGGGGCGACATAGAGTAAATAAAGACTGCTTAACTATAACACAAAATGAAAAATAAACTAAAGATCAACAAAACAGAATAACATAGATAACTGAAAGGTCAAAACTCAGAACCATAACACAACCACAATTTAAAAATCGGGGATTTTATAAAAAATATCTCACAATGATGTCAAGCCAAAGTGATCTGGGGTCTGCCATGTTTATTTATTGAAGAACAATAAAGAAATGAAATGAAGCCTGAAGCCGCTTGAAAAAAAGGAAGCTAAAAAGCTTTTCATATGTGCTTTTAACATGTATGCCGTTGCTAACAGAGTTAGACCTTCAAATAAAAGCTGCAGTTATGCTACTGGCTTTCATCTTTCCATGGGATTTCAAGTGAGATCACTGATCTTATATGCTGAGATTGTTTTTAGATTGACCTAAAAAAAAAACAAAAAAACAAATCAATAAAAAGAAACATACAAATACAGAAAATTGGGAAATTGATAAAAAAAATGAACTCCAACAACTCCCCCCCATAGGTTAAAGCTTATCAATGATGACCTACCGGCATGCTCGTATTTTGATGCAAACTGTCTTCACGTCGTCCTTGGTTGTCAGTTCTTTAACCAGGACTCTAAGATGTTTTTCAACAAATCTGTGGCACCTTGATTTTAGCAATCCCAGCTCATTGCAGATAACTTTCAGCTTTGTCGTGATTCTCTGCACAAACAAAACAAAGTCATGGGAGATTTCTCTTCACATTTGGGGTGCTGTTTGCAGACACCTGATACTTTATACCTCTTCAGTTGCATTTGGTCCGAGGATCCTTTTCAGCTTCTTCATTACCAGCTTGCATGCCCAGCAGAGAGCCGACAGCTAAAACGATTAATTGGACAATCCTAACAGTAAGTGCATTTATAAGTTCATCATTAAATTTATTCCATTATTATTTATTAATACTCGATGTAAAGTACTCAAAAATAATAATGTTCGCCTTTCAAAAATTGTTTATGAATTAAGACAGAAGCAAAAGATAAAAGTAAAGATTGAAATAGCCCTAATATAAGCTTTGGTCTCTATTCTCATTTCGTTATTTTTCATTATGTTTCTGGCTTTGCTTTGATATAAATACCAGAAATTTTGAAATAAACAATGTTTTATCCTCACCCCTTGTTCCTCTGCACAGGGTTCTCCCAGATCCTCTTTATCGATCCTGTCGTCCAGACGACTTCCCTGGATCATCCAGACTAAAACAGTTACGCAGGATGATTAATGAAAACCTAATGCTAAAATGTCCTGTAGTTATTTTAACAAATAATGTTAATTATATTAAAAACAGTGTGTTTAACCCTCACCAGAACAACCCAGCGAGAAGCAGAGGAGGAAGAGGGACCAGTTCTCCATGGCTAACTGTCAGCTGTATCTACTGCATGAGTAGAGAGGAAATATCTGTAACCCAACCAAGGTAGAGTTATATAGACATGGCTGGGCATGCTAGAAACTCTCTGAACGTTACAGACAGTGGTTGTAGTGACCACAGAATACCCCAACCCCCTCACACACACACACAGATCTTTTTTACCTTCTTCTCTCCGTCATTGCAGTTAAAAGGAAACATCAGAGTTTTTTTTATAGACCATTATTAATTGCTGGGTCATTTTTCCACACAAAAATGAACAATTCACCTAGTCTGAGGTCAAGATTTACCATGACTAGTCTGTCTGTTCCTGCTGCTGAAAAACACCACTAAAGCATTGAGGGGATGTGGATGAACAGTTTCCTGGTTTCCTCCAAAAAAGATGCACGACATTCATACCAGAGACTTTAATCTTTGTTAGCACCAGACAATTGTACACTGCTCAAAAAATAAAGGGAACACTGAATTACACATTCTCACACAAAAATCCTCAATGGAAATCAAATTTATTGACCAATGGAAGCCGGGATTTGGAGTCTCACACTAAATTAAGGTGGAAAAAAATCACTATAGATTAATCCAAATTTAATGTAATGTCCTTTAAACAGGTCAAAATGAGACTTTGTATTATTCGCGACCCAAAGTCTGCATGATCTCCCTACAATACCTGGACGTGCTTCTGATGGAGCATCGGATGATCTCCTGAATGATCTCTTCCTAGGTCTGGTATTTTCCTGCAGGAGGAAACCCAGAGGGAGACCCTTTAGGAGGAACCAAGGGCCACAAACTTCCCAGCAGATATGACGCTGAATCTTCCGTGACGGCAAACCTTCTTTCTTTTTCTTTTTCTTTATTCTTTTTTGGAGGGGGGCTGGCAGTAAACAGCAGCTAGGTTAATACTGAAATCAAAGAAATCTTCTTATGCAGAGCGGATGCCTCCGGGTGAATCTCTGCTTGTGCATCATTTAATGGGCATTATGCTGCCGTGCGTTATGCATAAGTTAGCCTGTCGTTGGACATAAGTTTCTTGACTCTTATATGAATACTCTATGTACACACCTAAAATAAAAATATTAAATATAGCCCGTTTGAGGTGGACAAAAAAATGAATACACTGAAAATTAATTTATTTTCATTTTGTTTAAAGCATGGGATTTTTCAGAGACAGTAAAAGACCTAGCAACACCAGTCACTCTCATGATTTGTTAAGCATGATTTGGAGAGTTTGAAAGCGAGCGGTACAAGACACAAGCTTTAAACTATATTAATAAATGATAAATACATTAATTCATGGTTGGAAGAAACACTTCAATTTAATCTATGCAGAGAGAAAATAATTACATCTCTAACTACTCCTCTAGGTCTAACCTTCAGTCTTAACCAGTGCCAGATTGGTCAACTTCTTCATTAATCGAAGCAAACATGGCTACCATTTTATCTCTAAGCAAAGGAAACAGATTTTTTATCGGATTATTAGTGATCGGTAAAAATATGGAAGAAAAACAGTCTCATTGGAATCTGCCTTTTTTATAAACACCGAATTTTAAACACTGAATTTTTTTAGACATTAAATTCCTTACACTTAGTTTTTATCTGGTAAACATTCACCAGAAAAAAAATCAGCTGCGAAAAATTCAGCTGCAAAAATTCAGCTGCAAAAAATTCAGCTGCAAAAATTCAGCTGCAAAAATTCACCTGCAAAAAATTCAGCTGACCTTTAGGTGAACTCAAGCCAAAGCAATCTACACTCGATAGAGTCGAGCAGCTTCTAGCCAATGAAATTAGCTAATTTGGTCACATGACACAACGGCTGCGCTCTGCGTTGTTCCCGGCTTAAAGAGGAATTTGTTTTTGTTAAAGAATTACAAAACATCAGTTAGCTACCAACAGACAGCTATTAGAGTTTTTCCTTCTTAGTCAGACTTCTCCTCAGGAAACATCATGCAGCTGGTAATGCACTTCTGATCCTGAAGAAGCGGGCCGGGCGGCAAACTTTTTCTTCTCTTCATTTCGCCACAGAGGCAACATGGCGGGCGCAAACAGACAGGTGCCGCCGCAGTACTAGCTGTGATTGGCTCAGTTGTTTCACCCAGTCTAATAAGCTGAATTTTTGCAGCTGAATCTTTTGCAACTGAATGTTTTGCAGCTGAATTTTTGCAGCTGATTTTTTTGCATCTGAATTTTTCTGGAGAATTTTTTACCAGATAATAATTGAGTGTAAGGAATTCAATGTCTAAAAAAATTCAGTGTTTAAAATTTGGTGTTAAAAAAAAGGCTGATTCAAATGAGACTGTTTTTCTTCCATAGTAAAAGACTGTTTAAAATGATGTCAAACCAAAGAAATTGTTCTGCCAAGTTTATTGAAGACAAAAAAACAACATTAACTGCTGTCTACAGCATGGACATGAAATAAAAAACAAAGATGGCTTGCAAAAAGGAAAGAAAAACAACACAGAAAGGTTCATTATTTGCTCTTTGCATGTATGAAACTATCGCAGCTGACACAGCACAGCCACACACGCAGCTTTAAACTGCGCACAAAACTCATTTTCAACCATCTTCTGCGCAAGGGCAGTATGTGGTTGCAACAAGTTAACCGCTTTGTGAGGCCACAGTGAGAAACAGACACATGGGCAATGGAAACTATAGGCCATACATCCACAAGCCTGAAAGGAAGCAAAATTAAGAAAAAGCTAATTTTGTGTGTTTCTGAGCAGCACCTCCATCGGATTAAAGCAATTCCCTAAAGAGGGTTAGATTTACTTTAACTCTCATTGCAGAATATAAATACTTGAAAATGTTTGGATGTCCAAAAGTGAAAAGTAATTTTTTTTAATTCTGAAAGAGGTGTTTTGTCCTGACTTCACCATTTATCATAAGCTTTTATCACGGGATTAGTCCTGCAAAAATAAAGCTTCTTTTATGTTGCTGGTTTACATCGTTGCATGATAGGTTAAGGGAGTTCACTGATCTTGATACGCTGGGGTTCTCTGTTTGTGAAGAAGATCAGGTCCAGCGGTTCCTTTGACCTAAAAAAGAAAAAGGAATAAACAAAATAGGGAAATCAAAATATAACTCTCATAATACTCCTTCCAAGCTAATCTAATGTGACTTACTTGCACGCTCCTGTGTTGATGCAAATTGTTTTCACATCATCGGTGGTTGTGAGCTCCTCAACCAGAACCCCCAGCTGTTTTTCCACAAACTTGTTGCACTTTGATTTTAAAAGTCCCGCCCCATTGCAGACAGCTTTCAGTTTTGCCTTAATGGCCTGCAAAAACACAAACGATACGAGAGTTTTATCTTCATTGGCCCAGATGAGATGTTACTCTATGCAGTCATCTTATGAATTTTACCTCTACAGTGGCATTTTTTGAAAGGCTTTTTTTCAGCTTGTTCAAAGCCCATTTGCATGCCCAGCAAAGACCCGGAATCTAAAAACAAGCAAGAAAATTAAAAAAAAGTTAAATCTTCACCTCAGACAAAATTATTCTTACATTTTTAAATGTGTTTAAACCAGAGTAGTGGTTAATTAAATGGAAGGATATCTTCAATGCAACACATTGCTAAACAGGAACAGAATTTAATGTTTAGTGTAAAACAGAATACGTCTCAGGCTTTCAAACATTAAGTCTTTTTTATTTTAGCAACTCTTTGCACTGTGCAAAAATGCATGGGAAAAAAACAATAACATTATATCTAGAACTCATATTTACTATAAAAATATTACTATTTTTAATAACAGGTTTCATGCCTTGCCATAAAAGGACAGCCGGAAACCCATTTTTTGTTTTTACGCCCTGTGGCTCTGGGTTCTCCCAGCTCATTAGCATCAATCCTCTCAAAATAACACCAGACAAACTTGCAACTTTCAGGCAAGTTCATTTATAAGATCTTCTAACCTTTCTTCCAGAGAAGAAGTTTGCAAAAGGAGAACTGAAATACACAGTGATGGATACAATTTCTGCAGAAAGGAGAGACAGTTGAACCCCAGACTCAAACACACTGTCTCCCCTTGGACCTCCTCCGCTCCGCAGAGCATTTTATTAACAGAACATGACGCATGGTTAAACAAACAGAGTATTGTTCTGATGAGAAACAATTGATTCAAATTATGAAGACAGAATGCTCCATCAGAATGACAAGGCAGGATGGTCTCCTGACTGGATCATGACACAGGAGTGGAGCATCCTTGCACAAATAATTCATAAACACACATTCATTTTATAATCATCATTGAATAAACCTAACAGACAACCAGTAGATTTCCAACACTAATTTCCATAGATGGATTATAGCAGTTTTGCAATCCAGGTACAGAAAATCCACGGAGGATTTTCTAAGCAAAAGTCACAACCTCCATGTTTTTTTTTTGTTTCGGTTCATCATATTTTTTCCCTGCTAAAGGAAAATACTTCATCTTAATAATTCCCTTTAGAAAATTAGCTTAGAAGGTCCTGGAACACCACAATCTTTTCTGCCTAAGCTATTTGGTTTCAGATCTTTAGCTAGGTGCACACTGCAAAAAACAGAAATCTCAATAAGTCATTTTTTCTTGAATTGAGGAGGTAAGTGAGACAATTTGCCAATGGAACAAGACAATTTACTTTTAAAATAAGAAAAAAAACAATGTTATTGTCTTATTTCAGTGCTTATTATCTAATTATCTTATTTTACGAGTAAAAATACCCATTCCATAGGCAGATCATCTTATTTACCTGCTCAAATTAAGGGTAAATACACTTGATTTAAGAATTTTTGTACTTGTTTCCAGGGCATTTTTGCAGTGCAGGTTTGAGTTTCAGAGCATTTCTCCTCATTTTGGTTTTAGATTAGTAATTATTATTAGTATCTCAGTAATGGAGACTTTAAACATCCATTCATTGTGGATGATTTCAGTTATGACATAGGAATAAATGATTACATTTTTTTTTAATATATATTATTATCTAAGTTGTATGACAAAGCTATAATACACATAATAAAAAAACATCAAGGTAGAAGTACTAATAATAAAAATAATTTTCATATAAATTTTAACTGTTAGATATATTTTTCACCTTAAGTTAAAATAATTTTATTGAATGTTTGAAATATAATCTTTCTTTATTCTTACCCCTTGTTGCTCTAGAACAGGTTCTTCCAGCTCCGTATCATCAATCCTGACCTGTAGACCTCTTCCCTGGACCACCCAGACTGTAAAAAGATTTTAAACAGAATGATTGATGAAAACATCCATTTTTCACAAATGTTTATCATGCAAAGAAGATTTGTGCTGAAGCCTCACCAGAACCTGCCATGAAGATGATGCAGAGAAAGAAGAATGAGAACGTCTTCATTGTTAACTATAAGCTGCGTCCGCTCCATGTGTGGCTCAGAGTGAAGATGATACATTTATAGGCCAACTTACAGGAAAAGAGGGTGGATTGGGGCTTTTACATTCAAGCAGCTCACAGAGTCACGAGGCAGTGGTCACAGCCTGACACCCCCACCCACAATCAGACGCCACCACCTCTCTGTCACCTTTGCTGTTCCACAAACGGCAGAGGAAGTGTTTGTCTCACTTCTTTCGCCTCAATACGACGAAGAAGACAGTTCCAGTTATGTGGAAGCATGTTCCAGTACCAAAGAAAACTAATCCAAGTGACTAAACACCTGTTGTTCCGACATCCCACATCATCAGGATCCCCTGTAGTTTGCTTTTCGTTGTGGAGTTGAAGATGTCATCGGAAACCTGGTTCAACAACCCCACTGTCGTTAAGACAGCGCCAACCGCCGCGAATGAGGATCATGCTCTTCCCCAGCGCATTACTTCGCATGATTCAGTCTGGATTTGTTTTGTTGAATCTCCAGAAAGCCAGTCGGAGGCCTCAGCGATGAAGTTTGGTGAGACTATCCGATCTCGCCGCTTTCGGGCGTTTCACTCGCAGATCAGCCTGAGAGACTCTCCGCTAAAGAAAATTCTGGGAGCCGCTCACCAAAATCTAACGCCCACAATCAGTTGGCTTTGAGGCGGTTGAGGTGTGACGAACGAGAAGCGACAGTTCAGTCTAAAGAACACATGGCGCTTCAGCCGATGAAATTAGGGTTAGCGTGGCTATGGAGCAACTTTTATGGGAATTACAGAGTATTTCTTCACTGAAAGAAGAGCAAAAC
>JAGKQL010000009.1:35242268-35295377 GCA_018398635.1 Cyprinodon brontotheroides
CAAACATGGATGCCTCCAGTAAAGCACATTCAGATGGAAATTACTCTTAATCAAAAACACTTATTATTTATTGAACATTATCTAATAATTTCATATTTAAAGAACTTTCAGGAGTTTGAATTCTGAATATGAGCGGACTTTTCCTTTAAATGTGATTCAGGGCAACTTCACGAGATGTGCTTCCGGTTGGTAAGCGGCGCATTCTGTAACCCAAAGCAACTTCTCTGATCTGAGTAAGATTACAATTTATGTCAAAATCTGTTGTCATGTCTCATCGTTATTTAATAAATATATATTTTAAAGTGTTATTTAATGAGATTTTCCTGATTTATCTCTTCTCAGGATAAAAGAAGAAGAGAGAGAAAGCTTTAACCGTTCAAAACACAGAGCTTTCCATAACACTGCAATTGAAAATATCTTTTACACAAAATAAATGTTTCATTTGATTTATTTTTTTGGTGTACGATTCTTGTACTAAGTACTTTTGTGTATTGTGGATTTTTTTCAGTTTCGCACTTTTTTTCCATTAAATAATCTTCAAGTACAACACATGCCTGTTCCTTGGAGGAAGTGATGCAGGAAAGAGTTTAGCTGGCTGTGATTGTAGAGGACAAGGTGTTACATTGGATGCAACAGTGCAGTGATAGCTGTTAGTTTGGAGATTTAATGCCGATTGCACTTTAATTTATTGCAGCAGGCCTTTTTCTATATTCTTGGAAACCAACGGAGAAGTAAGTAAGAACAGTTACAGGATCCACTGTTTTAGAGGACTTTTTCCCCTCCTTTATCAGCGTTCTGGCGAACTGCCTGGAAACCTGTCCCTCCTCACCGCCAATTAGTGTAAAAGACCAAAGGCAATCAGAGTACGCTCAGGTGAAATGCTTTCGTTTCTGACTGAGTTGGGAAAACAAGGAGGGTAAGCTTCTATTTATAACAGAGAACAATCCAGCTTTGCAATCAATGACTGCGCAAAGAAAAACTACAAAACCGAACGACATCCTGTAAACAACTTTCGCTTTTTATTGTGACCCCATGGATGCCAAATCATTCTACGATAAGATATAAACCTAATTAAGAGTCTTTGAAATATTCTACAGTGTTTCTTTTTTTTCAGGATGTACAGTCAAATTTGTATTTATAAAAAACATAAGGCATGTTGTTTATCATCATGCTAATGCTCAGCCTCTTAACCTTAATTGATGTGTTAATGCATATATGGGTTTATATAAATCCATTTAGATAAATACACAGTTCGCTATTTCCAACTAAAATATCACTTGCGAAAAAAACATCTTTGCTAACATTACATATCCTCTGACTACAACATTTTGACTTAGCAATGGCGAGCTCTAACAGTTTTATTTAGATTTATTTGACTAAAATGATACTAGTTTACTGAATTTATTATGAAAATGTCTGTGTCATGATCTGGCACCATTACACTCACTCCCTTAATTAGTCATTTTCCTATCACCTAAAATGGTTTCCTACTCCCTACACCTCAATTATAATTTATTCCTCATCACCTGTTTCCTGACTGGGGTACTGTCAGTCCAGCCTGCGGCATTCAGGGCAGATCATTAGATGTTCCATTCTGTTAGTCTGTCTGTTGGTTTGTTCCCTAGTTCAAGTCTGGATCCTAGCAGCCAGTGGAAAGAAGGGTTTCAGTGTTTTGTCTCGTCTCCTGATGGTCTCCACTGTTCCTCCCAGGAGTCCTCTGGGTTTTGGCTCAATATGTGGGGAGGTTCAGTTTTTCTGTCAAACACTCATAAAGCCTGGCTCCGGGGAGGAGACCAGTTTAAAGTCCTGCTTTAAGTTCCGGTTCCACGTCCTGTCTCAGCTACCCTCTTCCACTGAGCCTGCCTGTCTGCACCTATTGATCCTGTCTGCTCCTGTGACCACCTGGTCATGCTACAGTCCCAGTCAGACTCTGAACCCTCCTGGAAGCCTGTGGATGCCTGGATGTAAAGAAAAATGCCTAATGTTTCTGTTCCTGCCTGATCTGGATCCTGTGGGTTCTGGATATAAATCCATTTAGATAAATACCAGTTATATATTTGAACTCAGAAAATATATTGACAAGATGAAAAAATATGTGTTTCTCCCCGCTACATTACATATCCTCTGACTACTACATTTTGACTTATAATTCTTTCATTTAGTGCTAACGTTTTTATTTAGATTTCTTTGACTAAAATGATACTAGTTTACTGAATTTATTAGTTTGTCCTTAACTGAAATAATTTAGGGATTTATTTTATCTACACTCGTTTTCTCACTATTTGTTTTTAAAACAAAAAGGAAAAAAAACAGATAATGAGCCGTTATCTGATTTCCAATTTTGTGCATAAAATCAAATAATAGCGCTGCTATCATATAACAGTGATCCTCCATTAGAGCCATTAAATTATAGCGGTCTGATGTTTTACCCAGCTTCACCATTTCACCCACTCAACTGTTGTTATTCATCTATGATAATCTAACTCGGTTTTGGATTCTTTGACCCCTTTAAAGGCAGACTTGTGAAGTCCAGAATTGATACGTAATTGTCCTATCCTCTGTCTGCTGTTCTGAACTGCTCTGTCAGGTTGCTGATGAAGATTCTCAGTCATCCAGTTCATAGTAATTCCGTAAAAGTTTAAAAAATTCACTGGACTTGGTTTCCAAGACGTTTCGAAGACGTTTCGCTACCTCTCATAGGAAGCTTTCATCAATTTATTGCTTGGAAGCATCAAGCAATTCAAGGCCTGTCTACTGTACATAAAGACTCAAACTCACCGCGGATCCAGACATTTGAATTGAGAAATCTTCCTGGAGAAGAAGCGAAACGTCTTCAAATCTTGAAAACCAAGTCCAGTGGATTTTTTAAACTTTTACGGAACTCTCAGGTTAGGTGGAAAACCCTATCACATGGACAGATTAGAGAGATTGGACAGATGAACCTGAAATTAAACTGCTAACTGAGGTAGTATTAGTTTAAGGTTGTGGTCCAATAGTTTTATTTGTTTTACCGATGTTTTTGCTTCTGTTCTGCTTTTATTTTTCTATTTTATTATCTAAATTATGTAAAGCACTTTATATTGTCCATGTACTGTATTGTACTATACAAATAAACATGCCTTTCCTCGCTCTGGCCTGTATTAAGCTCATCTCCTAACCTGCGTGCTGTGTTTCTCTGGTATCATGCGGTTTCTTTGCCAGCGCTCTTTGATAAACCTGTGAAGGGTACCAAAAAAATAGTTGTAAAGGCGTTAATACAGGATGTAACACTTACAACCTCCAGAACAAAGTGAGCTTTCTCTTGGGGCTGTCTCTAGATGCTTCTTGTAAAGGAAAGCTCTGTGTATAAGTCTTTAAGCTTTCTCTACACGATTCTCTCCTGAGAAGAGTTTTCACGGAACTAGTGGCTCTTTTTTCTATAGTAGGCTGACAGTAAAGGGGGTATAAGAGAGGGGGAAAGACATGCAGCAAAGGACCACAGCTGTTTTGGGCATAACACCGGCCAGCAAGTACCTGAGGAAGAGCGGCTGCTGACGTCACTCTGCTGCCCCCGCCGCTCAGAATGCTTTTTCGTTTTCGAGTTGTGGACAGTACTTTGCAGGCAGACCATGAAAATGAAAAAGCAATGTCCGCTGTGTTTTCTCTTTGATTATGGCATAAAAGTGCAGTGTTAAAGAAGAAAATTCAAATGCAAATAGGATGATTGATTACTAATTTCATTTATGAGTCAAACAATGCAGCCACATTCTTCCGACTCAATTCTAGTTAGAATATGAGTTCTGATACTGCTCCATAGAGCTGTGATTATGGGGCGTGTTTCAAACGAACCAGGAAAAAAAAATGCCTGCTGCACTCAATTGGATAGACCTACAACCAATAAGAGCAACGGAGTGCGCGTGACGTATGTTATGCGAGGCATAGTTGCTGTTGTCCACAAAAATCAAAAGCGTGCAGTTTCACGCCTAGAATAAGAAGATGAGACTTGATCGCGCTTCTCTGCTCCTCTTTTTAAATTAATTTGCTGTCGATATCTTCTAGAACAGACCTAATAGCAGAATCTACTCACCCAAACTCTCCAGCGGCAGCCATTATTGTTGTCACCCAAAGCCGCGCTTTGGTCACGTGGTTGATTACGTTACTTATGATCATCATGTCCATCATCGTATAAAGCCCGCCCTGACAATTTGATTGGATCGCCTGACAGTGGGCGATAATACTCGCGCTACTATGGAGCAGAGCCAGACCGAACTTCCCGAACTCAAACCTTGTGGGGGACTAAGTTCGGACATTTATGAGTCAAACAATGCAGCCACATTCTTAAAATGAAAAAGCATTTCGGGAAATGCTTTTTCATTTCAAATTTTACATTTCAAATTTAATTTTGGTATGTATTTGCTGGGGTAAATTTTGAAAAAATAAATCTCAAATGTATTTTTTTTTTTTCTTATCTTTTTAATTTTAAGTAAGTAAAAGGATGAGCAGTGTTGAAGAAGAAAATGAAAATGCAGATAGGGATGATTGATTACTAATTTCATTTATAAGTCAAACAATGCAGCCCCATTCTTAAAATGAAAAGGCATTTCTGGAAATGCTTTTGCATTTTAAATATGGTAACGATTTGCTTCCATAAATGTAAGGAAGCCATGGCATTAGTCAGTGTGTGCTTTATGGTTTTGCCCTTCTATCTGTCTGAAGATCTCTCTCTTACCAGAGCTGCATTGTGTTTATCAGGATGTTAAGCAAGGAGTTGCTTCAGCTTGTTAAATCATGCAATCGACTGGCCAGGTGTGTTGACGTCCGTAAACCGCTCACTGGTAATACTAAATAAAAGGGTCAACCCAGCTCTGTTGTTCCAACAGCATGCCGGTTACAGCCAATGCCATTTTAACCCTTTAAAGCCGAGTCATTTGACCCAGGTAGACACAGGTCAGTGAGATGTTCCTACTGCCACTAAAAGCTGATTGTTGCTCATTGTTTTCAATGGTTTTTTTTTGTCAGTGGGACCACAGATATTGCATGGATACGATGGTACCGTTGGACTAGCTTCATCAGAGTCAGTAGCAACCCAAATAACAATTTAAAGAAGCATTTTACTGTGATTATGAAGTTGGCTTGTAGGTGGTTACATGTGCAAATGAAGCTACCAGAATTTGCAGTCTTGCAATTGGCTCAATTGGTTCAATACTTGATGAGGCCTCATTTCATCATCATGTCATGAAGCCTCAGGTTAACATTGTTCAGTCAATATATATTTCTGAATTTTCCCTCTGCAAAAAGTACATTTTGTTAACTGAAAGAAATCCAGCCTTTATGTAGGTGAAAACTCTTCTGACTTGTCAATTCTGTTGTTAAAAGATGTTTATTTAAGTATAAATGCAATTTGGGAGATAGGAGTTTATCCATCCATCCAGATAGGAGTTTAAGTGAACTAAAAACAAGCTTTCCAAATCAACATGTTGCATAGTGAAGGAGTGTACTTATAAAGTACACTGGTTTCATAGAAACACATTTCCAGTTGCAGCTAGATCTTTCAAAGAGATTCTTTATCATCAGTTTATTGACCAAGTTCCTGTGATTGGAGGAAAGTGTGATGCCTCCTCCTCTCTGCAAACTACACGGCAACACTTTTGCAGAAGCTATTCACACAATAAAACCTAATTTGTTTTAATGTGTGAGGGCATGAAGATTTTATTAATAGCCTTTGGTGCGAGAATGTTCAAACCTCAAGAAGCAGGTGAAACATTTTTAAATTTTTGCCACCATCTTCCAAGTAACAGCAGGTGTGCTGGAACCACCTTTTCTTGTCCCATGGTAGTCAACAAAAATAAAGTTTGTTTTCCTTTAAGCAAAGAAATGTGTAACTTTGCAGATTTTTATTTCCTGTGGTAGATCTGACACAAACTGCAATGATGAATTGAAATACTCTTTCCCACTCCCTGTGACACCGCATGCCTGTGTTGGACTGGATACAACACTGACAGGTAACTGCTATGGTTGGATCGGTTGGATTGGTTGGTTGTATTACTATGAACTATGGATGGATGTTGGTCACAGGTTCAACAGCTTAGATGGAACCTCTCTGTACTTCTTACACTTGAACTGTTGACAGTTTTCCAGGCTATGAATATATGAACAGCAGCAACACAGCTGCTTCTGAGAGCCATCCAACAGTAGTGGCAAAGCTTCCCTTTACTCCTCCTGAACATTGTAGTTTGGGTATGGATATGCTTTGGGTGTACTATTCCTTTTAACTGTTTCATGACCATAAATGGGAATTAAAAGTCTCTGCATGTTGTTCCAAAGATTTCACTAAGTCATGCTAGTTAGCCTTCTGATTATATTGCTCTATAACGCCATAGGCCTAGGTCCTCAACCCTTCCCATACCTTGAATGTAAACTAAGAGAGCATCATTTTTATGTCTTTTTTTGGCATGTTTGATTCTTTCATATATTCAAGCTCTTGCATCACATTTCAACATCCACTAAAATATAAAACATATGCTTGAGGTGATTTGGCATCCTCTGATTTTGTTCTATGACATGCAAACACTTAATCCATTGATATGCATTACTAAGCTTGACCTCATTTTCAGTGTTACTTTAGATGTTGTTTGGCCATGATGTATCCACAGTAGGGAGTTGTATGCTGGCATCTACAGACCCGCTCCCTTTGGTGTCCTTGTAAGTTGCTCCATCTAATATATTTAGTCTACTTTCTTGGCCTCTCATATTATACCTTGCTCAAATGCTTTCATAAAATGGTGATATTGCAACAAATCTCCATCAAAAACAGGAGTTCTGTTTCTCCATGGTGCTGAACAGGCTACTGGATGAGACTTAGTTATTTGTTTGATGTTGAGTTCCTGCTATTTTCTTGCACCTTTTCTTTGGGCTGTATGTGAGGGTTCCTGTTGTTACAGTGTTGTGTTAAAAAGTGCTAAATCTGAATTTGATTACTTTGGTCTGGTCTCCATTGATCACTGCTTGTTGAATTCTACTGATAAATAATAAGGCTTTATCGCAAACCGGCCCTACCCTTTAACTATCGACTTTCACTCCCAATGAAGTCACACTTGCAGCTCTTGAGGAATCCTCCATTGAAGGTGGAGGCTGTATTAAGGAGAATGGGACACCCTCTTCCCTCTGCCGAAAAGGTAAAGCAGCTGTTGCTGTTGCAAAACAGAAACATTCCATGTGCGTGGCTGTAACTCTGTGGTGCAAGTTGACAGGAAACCAACCATTTGCCCATTTCTGGCAACTTTTTTCTTCTTCCTGACTTTTAATTTTCAGTCATTTTTAAAAAGATGCAGGTATTTTCCTACACTATTACAGTAGGTCATCGTTGCATCCGCTGCCAAATTTTTCGAGTCTGCAGGGATGCAGACCATCTACCTACCCAAAGCTGCTATATGAGCTTATAGGCTACGTTCACGCTGCAGGTCTTAATGTTCAATTCCGATTTTTTTTTTGTGAAGCTGTTAACGTGAATGTCTCAAAATGTGTCACGAAAGTGACCCGCATGCACAGAAAACAATAACAAGTCACGTCGAACCACGATTGGAGCAGAAGTGACTCACGTCAGAAGAAAGTTTCTATGGATGGATTTAAATGTGTTAAGTATAATTGCCACAGTCACATCAAAGAATAGTTTGTCAGTTTGTCTGTGCTGCCGTAAATTGATTGAAGGACTTTATTGATCTCACAGTGGAGAAATGTACTCGTTATCAGCTCAAAAAGTCAAAGAAGACGAATGTGCCAAAAATAAAAAAGGTGCATGGGTTATATACAGTACATATGACAGCTTTTTTTTTTTTTTGGCCATGGTGTGACGCTATAAATACATTTGAGCAGAGAAAAAAATGCTTGTTATCCACACTGTACCACAGGGTCTGAGCAAATATAAAATCTATATGAATTTATCTCTAAACATTCTCTAATTTCCTTCTTATGAGTCTCTCTAAGTCAAAATGCCAAAATCTCAAACATAAATGTAAAACCAACTTTCATTCCTGCCCTCTACATTTAACCAGCTAGATTTTATGATTTAGACAAAGGAAACTCGAAGTTAAACCAAAAGAACAGATCTTTCTCAAAATAATATATTCTGAAGTTCTATGCAATGTTTAAATGGAAATAATCTCCAGTTGCTTTGGACTCTCTTAAAGAACATAAAAAAGGGACTTTGAAGGTTAATCATCTAATTTCCTGATTCTCATAATAGCCTGGTGTTATTTCAAGGCCCATTGGTAAACATTTCAGCTTTCACAGCTTTGCATTCAGTATGTCTCATAATACACTGAACATTAAGCTGCTTTGAAATAAATACATAATCCAAAAGCTCTTTACTATGTGCACCCATTCAAAAACTTGAGCATGTTTTCATAAAACTACACCACTGTTTATAAAAATGTATAAAAAAGAAAAAGGTTTCTAGTAAGTGGCAGCTGTTTGGACAATTCAATTCAGATTTATTTATATGGCACCAAATTCACAACACAAGTCATCTCAAGGCACTTTTACAGTTTCAACCAGATCATCCAGTCAAATTGATTCAAAGATTTCTATCTAAGGAAAACCAGTTGATTGCATTGACTCATTGACTCACATGCATCCCTCACACTAAGCATGCTTGTAGCGTCAGTGTGGAGAGGAAAAACTCACTTTTAACAGGAAGAAACCTCCAGCAGAACCAGGCTCAGTGTGGCGGCCATCTGCTGAGGCCGACTGGGGTTCAAGGAGACAGAAGCAGAGATACAACAAGAAACTGTAAAAGGCGGCCCGTCCAGGAAACACACAGCCATCAGGCTCTAGCCAACTCCCATGCCAGAGAGGACGAAGAGCACATCAGTTAGTCACAGTCAGAGAAACAGGACCACACTGGAAAACAGGCCGATCCAACATCTAGAAACAAAAGGGTGATGGAAGCAGCACAGCTGATGTTTCTCTCCAGGATGGAGTCACAGCCAAACAGGACGAGAAAAGCTACTCTGAGGAAAAGCAGAGAAAGCAGGGTTAGAATTGAACTAACAGATTCTGCAGAATAGGAGAACAGAGAGAGAATGAAGCAGAATAATGATAAAATGGGGGGTCCCTATGTCTCTCCAGCAGTCTAGAAGCCTATAGCAGCATAACTATAGAGATAGCTCAGGATACCCACCTGAGCCACCCTAACTATAACACCCTTTATCAAAAAAGGAAAGTTTTAAAGCCTAGCCTTAAAAGTAGACAGGGTGTCTGCCTCATGGACTAAAACTGGTAGTTGGTTCCACAGGAGAGCCTGATAACTAAAAGATCTGCCTCCCATTCTACTTTTAGAAATTCTAGGAACCACTAGTAAACCTGCAGATTGAGGCGAAGTGCTCTGTTAGGAACATAAGGAACAATCAGATCTCTGATATCAGATGGAGCTTGGCCATTTAAGGCTTTATATGTGAGAAGGAGGATTTTAAATTCTATTCTGGATTTAACAGGACAGAAATGACTTGCTAACTTGTCAGACATTAGAGTGTAAATGACAAAAGTCCCTCTAGTTTTGACTGAGGGATGCAGAAGAGAGCACACTGGGTGCAACTGCTTTTATTAAATTCAGGGGTGTCAAACTGGTTCCAGAAAAGGAAGTGTGGCTGCAGGTTTTCTTTCCAACCAAGTCATCATGTTCAAACTGGACTCACTTGATGAGATGACTGAAGTCTGGTGTGCTATTGCTTGGTTGAAAAGAAAACCTGCAGCCACACCTCCCTTTCTGGAACCAGTTTGACACCCCTGATTTAAGGGAAGGAAATTGAGGCTTAATTTAAACAGGCTATACAAGTGATAAAAAACTGCAGCCTGGTCGTGTGAGTGTCAATATCAGCTGCAACATATTTCTCATTTGGTCAGAATAAGGTGAAGAAAAAACATAAAAAATAATGGTTCAGGATGATGGAGGTACTGTAGGACTGAGAGATTGCTGCATTTTGGACTCATTAATATCAACTGAGCCTTGGTGCTGAACATTGCACACCCTTTTAATGACCACCATTCACCCATCTTCTGATCTTTTTCCTCCAGGAAGTTCATGTAAAGGTGCAGATTTCAGTCATATTTATTCTGTCCTGGTAAATGAGACTGAGTACAGTCTCAAATGAGTAACGTTAGAAGATAAATGTCTGAGGATATGTGCTTTGTGTGATCGTAGAGAGGAATAAGCGCTATAATAAGTTAATGGTAAGTTTTACTGTCCTCGAAAATCTGACTATGGAGACATGAATCACCACCCTGCTAAACCCCACAGTCTGATTTTTGTTTGTGTGACAACAGATGAGAATTTATAGATTTTTAAAACAAAATTGTTTTTGTAAATAAACAGAAAGAAAATAACACAACTTTTTTTTCTGTTTTGTCAAAATATGCTTTTTATCTACAGATAAAAAGCGAAAAAATGAAAAGCTTCGGTTTTCCGCTGCCATAGATAGTGTCAGAGATAGTGTTCTCCCTCTCTGCTGATTGGTCCGTATCATAACAGATGGAGTTTCGCTGGGTAGAACAATTGGTTGGTAAATTTATTATTGGCAAGACATCAACCAATCACATGACAGGAAGAAACGACCAGTCAAAATTAATTCTTGCTAGTTGAAACTAACACCTAAAAATGCTCGACACCATTTGCTGTAGATCTTAAGAGGGAGGGGGGGTCCATCTATATTTGTGCTGCTAATGAATATGAGTAACAAATAACTTAATTAAAGGATTATTTCAGTTGATGTATAAAGTTTACACTTATTCCATCTATTGCACAGATGCTGGACACTAATTGTATTCGATTTGAAGACGTTGGGGAAGCCAGTTTCTCTTAGGTCCATTTTTTTGTCTATTTGTTTGTATTAAGATATTTATGCATAATGCAAAAAATGTAAACATTAACCACAGTCTATTGATGCAGAATCGCATTTCTGAATTTAAGCAGAGAAGAAAATGTAACTGTAGTTCATGTAAGGTAAATTTTCAGTTTTAGCAATTAATATATTTTGTAAAAAGTGTGGCATCCTGTCTGAGTCATGCCTGTGGTTTTGATAAGTTCTCAGGGGGGTTGTGTGTTCTTGTCATGAATCTTCATTTCCTGCATGGTGGGTTGCTTTGTTTCTTTTTTTGTTTTTTTACATCTGCTTGTATGTCTAACATTTTCTCACACAGCACCAATGCTGAATCTTTCTATTTTGCTTTAATTCGTTTTCTTTTTTATACTAATCTCAATCATAAATCCAGTCTGAAATTATTTCCTGAGATTCTCTGAAATCTGCTCCTGAAAAGATCTAATTTGTTATCATGTAAATCTCCATGCCTCATTTTTTTTTATATATTTTGTTCTCTCTCTTTGTTGTGAAGTTTTCTTTTACTCTGTTACTCTGTTTGTATCGTTCTAAGAAGTTAAAATGTCCTGCTAATGTTCCTGGTTAAAAATCTCCCATAAAAAGAGCAAGATCCACAAACTGCTCTTTGTTCCAGGTGAGGAATTATACTGATGTCCCATAAATTCCTCCTAAAAACAGCAAAACTTCTTCCATTAAAACTCCTAGCTAGAAATCTATTATCTTCTTACTTCTTCACAGGCTGTAGCCAACAAACCAAACAAAGAATCGTAAGAAATTACAGCAAAGCTTCTGTTCTCCGGTTATGAGGCTTTTAATTTGCCCTCTTAATATCAGACAGAGATAAGCTATCATTAAATAGTGAATGCAGTTTTCATATGATGGTTAAATTCTTTGGGGGTGGGTTGTGTGGAGAATTTAAATCTAAATAAGTCTTTCTTCTAAAAATAAGTGTTTTTTTTTTAATTGAGGAGGAAAGGGAGACACTTTGCCAATGGAACAAGACAATGTACATTTAAAAAACTATCTGTAAGCTTTTGTCTTATTTGAAGTAATTATCTTATTTTAAAAGTAAAAAATCTAATTCCTTTTGCAAATCATCTTATTAACCTATTCAAATTAAGGATGAATACACCTAATTTAGGAAATTTTTACTTATTTCTAGATCATTTTTTGCATGTGATCTCTAAACCCAAAAACTTGCCATAAGACTAGGGTTGGGAATTGAAAAGATTTTCACGATTCCGATTCCCTTTTAGATTCTATGAAGCTGATTAGATTCTTTATACATTCTTTTTCGATTCAATTTAAGGGAAAAAGGAGAACAAACAGTTTGATTATCAACATCAACTTTGTTTGCCAACTGTGCACAATACTATCTTTCCATCAGTAATCTAGGAAAACCAATAAAGCTTGAGTACCTCTTTGTGTTCCTTAATAGTACAAGAGCAAAGCTAATAACCAACAGCGTCTAATAACAAATGATGGGATAATAACCTATTTTAAATAACAAAAAATAGTAAAACAGTAGTAGGGAAAATTAACAGTTCTTTTGCAGAAAGATGAGCATATCTGCACACAGAGGTAGTTTTCAGCCAGTCCAGATAGCAAGGGCAGCGTATCTTGCTTGTTCCACCACCACAGTGTGGCGCTATCCCTGCAGGGGATGGAGGGCAAGCTTTTATAGAGCTGGATTTCTTGATCTACCCTCTGGGCTAAGGAAAGACGGGGCTTTGATTCACAAAGTGACCGCAGCTCGTTGTCTTCCTCCTCGAATAGTTCTTCCAACTTGCGTAACTTGCGTAAAAAACGTGACCTAAGTCGTGCTCCCCAGAGCCGGCGCTCTAGGCTCTGGTGCTGCGGGAATCGAAAAAAGAATCGTTCAGTGAGCTGCCAAACGATGCCATGGAATCGGAAAATACGGAACCGGTTCTGAACAGGAACCGGTTTTCCATTCCCATCCCTACATAAGACTAAAAACTGTATCATGTAATCACACCTTTCAGATACTACTTTCATTCAGTGGCTACTTTACTTCACCTCTTTAATTAGTATGAACTGCAGGGTGATAATGCTTCTTAAACAAACAAAGCGTATGAATTATCCTGGAAGGCCCATATATCTAGTCAAGTCAAGTCAAGTCAAGTCAGCTTTTATTGTCACTTTCTTCATATGTACAAGACATACAAGGGAAATGAAATTACGTTTACTCTCTAGAAATATACAAATATACAAGAAACATACAAGACAGCCCTCAAGACATTTACATTTCTTAGGGGACATGACAGGTAACAGTGATTAGATAAATATAAAGTATAGACATTACAATAAAAGCAATAAAAGCAATAAAACAGCAGCAATAGTTTATTACAGGCTGAGGTAGTGCAGGTAATTATTCCTGTAATATAAAGTGTATGAGTGTGTGTGTGTGGCCATCGCCTTTTAATACTCAGGGGACAATTTCCCAAGAATATGCTACATTTTGGGGACTCATAGGTACTTATGGGGACCAACAACTGGTCCCCATAAGGAAAGTTTCTCTTCTCGGGGTGGGGGTTAGGTTTAGGACTCAGGTGTGAATTGAGTTTAGGTTAGGTTTAGGGATAGGTATGTGTCGGTAATGGTTAGGCGTTATTAGACACTTTCTCGATGACTCCTCCACTCAGTCCGGACACCCGAGCAGCTGGCTAGATCAAAGGCAATGCACGGGCCCACGACGCTCGCTGGTATCTCTCGGATCCATAGCCAAGCCAGTTTGTAAAACTTGCAGAACTAGGTTAGCTTCTAGAGGCAATGGCTGGATTTTAGGTTAAGGCAAAAGCTTAAAAATTAGGTTTAGGCAAGTGTCAAGGCAAGGGGTCGGCTAAGTGTAATTCTAAGGCAAGGGTCAGGTGTTAGGGTTAGGCATGAATTCCACTAATATTAGGGTCAGTAGCTAATTGGTCTGGTAAGTTGATAGTAAGGGCTAAAATTAGGTTTAGGGCAAGTGTCAAGGTTAGGGATTGGGTTAGGGTCAGTGTTAGGTATGTCGGTAATGGTTAGGGTTAGGGCAAGGGTCACCGTTAGGCCATATAAATTAGTGGGGAAATGAAGGAGGGCAGGAGACGGATCAGGTTGTGTGCTGGGTGGGTGTCATCCTTCAAAATTGTGAGGGCTTTGCGGGTGAGTAGCGGCTGGGAGTAGATGTCTTGCAGGGGAGGGAGAGAGGTGCCTTGATGATCCTCCCAGCTGTAAATATACTAATCAGCAGATTAATTTAGAAAACATGCTGAGCATAGTACATAGATCCTGGCTTGTATATAAAGCAATGAATGCATTTAAACTGTGCATGAAAACTGTGGGTCAGAAATCGATCTATGTGAAATTCCTACATAGAAATCCTAGCCAGGGGAAAAGGCGGCTGTGGGGCATGAACCAAACAACTTCAGCAGCGGTTTTAATTCAGCCATACTGGAAGCTTTTTTGGCTTTAAAGCAAATGAAAGGTAATGCATTTAAAAAGGCAATGCTGGATTAAAATCAAATTGAAATGGTTTAAGAACAAGGTTGATGTGGGCAGCTTTTAAACCATATCTTTAGTTTTTTTTTGTTTTTTTGGGGGTGATCATTGTCCTGCTGCTTTAACTAAGCAAACAGTCACAATGCTGATGAAGATTCTCAGTCATCCAGGTCATAGTCATTCCGTAAAAGTTCAAAAGTTCACTGCGGATCCAGACATTTGAATTGAGAAAGCTTCCTGGAGACATGGAGAAACGTCTTCAAATCTTGGAAACCAAGTCCAGTGGATATTTTTTTTTGAATTTTTACGGAATAAAGTCACAATGTAATGGTCTTCCTTTCTCCCTCTGGATTCTCTGAATGCTCTTTTTCTGAAATGCCATGTTTTAAAGCAGCTTTATGAGTCTTAGCTCCTTGGGAATCATTAAGAAGTTTCCTGCTTAATTAGAGATCCATCTTTTTGGTCAGCAGTGATTTTGCGTTAGAAACTCTTCCCTAGAATCTCATTTTACCCTGTCTTTCTTTCTAGTAGAAAAAGCATAAACTCTGACCTTAACTGAGTGACGTTAGGCCTACAGAGCTGTAGATGTTGCCTTAGAAATTGTTCTGTAATCCCATCCAGATTGATTGATGTTGATGATTTTGCTTCTTAACTGTTGTTGAACTTCTTTAGTTCAGGACATGCATTTGTGACACTAAAAACAAAGTTGGGTGCTTTGCTGATCTAGTGCAGGCAAGCTGCAAAAAGCCCGCTTGTTAAGCTTCTCTGTTTTCTGTACCGCAAAAGCATCTTCTCTGGTCTGAGTAAGATACAAAAAATTCTGTCAAATATTGTTGTCATTTCTCACGGTTATTTTATGTAAATATAACGCTATGAAGTGTTGTTTAAAGAGTTTGTCCCAAATGTAAAGCCTGAGGAGGACCATTCCTCCTGGATCTCGAAGCTTTCAAGGGGTTTCACTCGCTAATCAGTCTGGAGACTCTCCGCTAAAGAAAATGTACTGGAGCCGCTTCACCAAAATCTAACGCCCAATCAGCTTTGGCTTTGAGGCGGTTGATAGTGTGACGCAAACGAAGGCCACAGTTCAGCCTAAAGAACATGAGCAGCTTCAGCCCCATGAAATCCAGCTGCTAGCGCGGCTATCGATATCGAGCAAGTTTTATCGAATTACAGAGTATTTCTTTTCTTCACTGAAAAGAAGAGCAAAACACTGCTCTGGGAGGCTTTTCTCAGAGGAAAAGATAAGTTTTTTGCTCTTCTCCCGACTGGTTTTGGCAAGAGTAGCCTGGCTTGTGGTTGTGTTTTCGCTGTCGCTTTGTTAGTACGTCATGTGCTTCGCTGATCTGATTGGTTTATTTGGCCCGCTCTATCACCAACATAGGCCAATCAGCCAACGCCAGTATTTTTTGATGGATTTGTTCACGCATATACCTATCTTGGCGTAGTCAGGTTATCCCAAATGATCTCTTCTTAGAAAAATAACCAGAGTGAGAAAGCTTCAAGGTGAAAACACAGAGCTTTCCTTTACAGAAGTTTTAGGGCAAAACTCGTAATTCGTGCCTAAAAATGTTTGTTTTCATCCTCCGATAGCTCCTCTGTTTCCTCTTGTTTATTTGTTTTTTGTTTTCTCTAGTTAGGTTAACATAAACTGAATCTGACTTTTCTAGTGTGGCTCATATATTTGCTGCTGCTTCAATGTCTCTTAGATTTTTATTTTTTTTAACTGGACCATATGGAGGTTATATATACTAATAAGAAAATTAAAATAGACAGGAAACTAATTACAGGAAATTGGTAAGATTGCTCTCCCACATTCTCCCACTTTTTGCATCATATGTATACACACGTAGATATATGTATATAGATATATTATGCTTAAAAATTGTGTTTGTGACATGCATACTGCTTTGCTTTGTGAAACAGAATTCAATCAATAGATCAGATGTATTATTTTTAGTACATTTTTTTCTGTATATTTTAAGTTTTATTTTAAATGCATGTCATGTAATGCTCATGTTCTATATAGGTCTGCACATGTTAATATAAAGAAAACACTGTTTGGTAACAACTCATTTGTCAAATAAATAGTAAAATATAATGCTATTGGAGAATGAGTGGCTCAGAAAACTAAAAGGGCTGACGTATATTCAAAACAAAGGTTTGGTGAAGGTTTTAGCTTTAGCTATAGTAAATATAGACAATGATAAATGCAAATGCTGTTTTATGTTCATATTTAACGTGGTGACATTCTTTAAAATATGTACAGCACTTTGTCCTATGTGTTTGCTTAAAGTGCTTTGTTAATAAATAATACTGAAAAGTGGATATGTCTAAATGCAGCTATAATAAAGCGACACTGTAACTTTTGCCCACTAGAGGTTGCTAGACCTTTAAATTTCAGGTTCAGCAGCCCTGAAAGAAACTGGCACTATTACACTGCAGCAGTAACACTGTTAACAGCAGTAACAGTAGCTATAACAGCGTCCCTCTGCTTTGGAAATGGCTTACAGATCACTATAGAACCAGCACACTGAGAAGTCATGGAGCTCCTGGTAAATTCAAGGTCCCAGTTCACCCTCCTAGATCAGGGGGTGCTGAAGTCCAGTCCTCAAGAGCTACTATCCTGCAACTTTTTGATGCAAACCCTTTTAACACACCTGAATTAATTAAGTGGCTGGATTAATAACTCACCTCTGTTGTGGTTAATGAGGGGATTGAGACTTTTGATTCAAGGGGTGCTAGAGAAGAGATGCATCTAAAGGTGACAGGATGGTAGCTCTTGACGACTGGACTTGAGCACCCCTGCTCTAGATTATATCCTACATCAGAGAGCAAGAGGTACATCTGATCATGTTTGTCATATCTGTTTTGATGGCTAACAGCAACTTTTAGCTTAGTTAGGTCTGGTGTTTAAGAGGCACTCTGGGTCACCATGACTCTTTTTTAAGAAAAGAGCAGCCTGCAGGGAGCGATGATAAGGGACCAAACGCCTTATATTGACCCTTAAAAAATAATTGAAGTAAAGCACAAGTTAAGCTAATAGTACACCCAAATGTTTTGCATTAGCCTTCATTTTCTACTCACACTATGCTGAACTCTGGAGTCACTTTTTGAATGTGTTCCATAACATTTTGGATGATTAAATGAGGCATTTCAGGTTGAACAAAGGTTTTCTCAAATAATGGTGGTCTATGGCCGAACAGAACTGTCCACAAAATTGCTAGCGTGTCAATCGCCCCTCACATACAGGCTTTCAGAAAAAATGGTGTCTGAGTGTCCGTTGGGGGGAGCGTCACTCATAATTTCTCCGAAACTGCCAGCTATATTTTCTGTGTTTCAGTGGCCTAAAAAGTAGTGTTTAATATTTCCTTTTAACGCCCCCATGCGAGAAAATACACCTGAAACGTAATCAGTGCAAGTCAGTTCATTCAGATTATCATCCTGAACTCATGCAATATTTTTTCTGCACTGGAGTCGCTTACAGACATTTTCACCAGTTGTTTGCTTTCTTTGCACGGGTAGGAATCCCATTCAACAGCAGCCTTCTGGCCGCTTGCATTATCGGCAGAGCAGGCGCTGAATGCGTTTCTTTTCATCTCGGTAATCCAAACTGCAGGCAGCAGGATAATAAAAGCTTAACATATTCTGCCGGCAGATTTCTGCATTTTAGCTGTTAATCCTAGGAGTCACTAAACTGTTTAAGAGGAGTGATCAAAACGTTCTGATCATGAGCTTTGTTTCTCTAAATTCTGGATGCTACCCAGAGCAGCTTCACTGATTGGTTGACATTGGACGTCGTATGGAGCAAAAATTCACGTTTTGTCCACTTTTGTGGAGCAACGCTGCTCGCGGCGCGTCAGATGCTTAGTCATTATTTGAATGTCAGCTTCGTCTGCAGAAGCCTCCCAAAACAACCGATGCATTTTGAGATGACGGAGAAAGTACTCCAGAGTGTTGAATTCAGCATGGGCATATTTACGCAAAGTGCACTTTAATCTCATGCCCTTTGGGTGTACTATTCCTGGAAAATCATACTTGGGTCAAATGTTATGCAGTGTCTCTTTTAAGTCTACTGTCCATAGTTTATATAAGACAGCAGCTGCATCTGAATGTACGCCCTTAACCCCGAAATATATAACACAATTTTGTAGGGACGTCCGAATATCTAGTGAAGAAGTAGTGCACTCAAAGTTTCCCAAAAATGCATCTTGACTCTTTATTGATGGGCATTAGATTAGGAGATATATTCCAGAATGCTTTGCATGAGCTCTCCTCGAAAGTGGGATTTTTATTGGACGGGGTGAGAGAGAACTTCGTACCTAACTTGGCTTAGTTAGGATCATTTAACTAAGCCAAGCGACCACTGGGGAGTGAAAAGTAGTGATTATCTGTCTGAACAGAGTGCAACATAAAGTGCACATTTGCACACAGTGTTACAGTTGTGTTCTTGACATTGGTTAAGATATACATATAGTTTATTAAAGTGATTTTGTTGCTCGAATAAATATTGTAATTGCTGACACATGCCCATTCCACTGATATTATCCCAGAGATTTCATACCTTTTTCTTTTTTTTACCACCCTGTTGTCATGGCAAAACGCTCGATCGAGGGACATGCAGCACTTTAGGTAATACTTTTGAAAAAGATTAAGTAAACATGCTCAAGGGCTTTCAGATAAATCACTTTATCAACCGAAATAGTTTTATTTAATTCAGTTCTGAATGATTTTCACTTTTTAATTACGTTTGAAATTAACCTGCAAAGCAGTTTGTGTATAATTAAATACATCTGTACAACGTAATAATTGTTACGAATCTATGAATCATACCTGTCATTCAGTCTTATTTGATGGATTATTTTTTTACCTTGCTGAAAATCATGCCACTTCTCGTGTGCATTGTTTACATTAATTTTGACAACACAGCAGTGTCTGTCCTCTTCTGCTTTTTTGTTATTTTAATATGAAATAGTCAAAATTAAGTCCGATAAGGTTTTTTGGTAATGTGACAGAATCTCTACTTGTCCAGGATCTTTTCATCTATCAGACGCCTCAAAAAATCTTTGGGAATTTAACAACAGAATATACACTCACCGCCACTTTATTAGGTACACCGTCCAACTGCTCGTTAACACTTAATTTCTAAGCAGCCAATCACATGGCGGGTAATCCAGTGCATTTAATCTGTAGACAGGTCGGGCACAATCTCCCTGCAGTTCAAATGACACTGAAATTTGCATGGGGAAGAAAGGTAGATTTGAGTGACTTGTAAAATATATTCATGATTGTTGGTGACCTAAAAAAAATGGTCATTGTCATTATTTCTACAACCGTTGCAATTTCATTTGTTATTTTCTCGCACAACCAGCTCTAGGGTTTACAGATTAATATTTCAAAAGATTAAATTTTCCAATGAGCGGCAGTTCTTTGGGCGTTTAATGCCTTGTTGATGCTGTTAGAGTGTCAGGATCTAGAGAATGGCCAGACTGGTTGAGAGCTGATAGAAGGGCAACACTCCAAATCAATTTCACCCTCCTATAGACTCAAGGTGGGCAGAAGAGCATCTCTGAACGACAGTATGGAACTTTGAGGCAGATGGGCTGCCAGCAGCAGAAGACTACACCAGGTGCCACTCCTTTGAGCTAATGGATTGTGGAATCTGAGGCTAACAATCCTGCACACGCTCATCTTAGTGTGCGACAACGTGAAGATTGGAAAAACGTTGCCCGGTCTGATGAGCGCCGGATTTCTGCTGGCGCATATTCGATGGCAGGGTCAGAATTTGGCGCTTTCCCTACGCCCATTAATGCTACGCATCCATCCTGCCTTGTATCAACCTTGTTCAGCTTTCGTGAAGGTGGTGTCATGCTGTGGGGAATATTTTCATGGCACCTGCATTGGGCCCTTGGTACCAAAAGAGAAAGCATCGATTGGCAACGTGTTCACAGCCACAACCCATTGCTAATTAAGGACCATGTCCATCCCTTTATGACCACAATTTAGGCAAATTTAACTGATGGCTAATCAGCAGGATAATGCTCCATGTCATGTAAAGCTGGCAAATCATCTTCAGACTGGTTTTCGAACATGACAATGAGTTCACTGGTAGTACTCAAATGGCCTAAACAGAAAAATCACCAGATCTCAATGAAATAGAGAGCATCTTTTGGGAAATGGTGGAACGGAGATTTTTAGATTGAATGGATGTGCAGCCAAATAAAATGGCGGCAACTTTGTGACGCTATCATGTCAATATGGACCAAACTCCCCGATCAAAAGCTTCCACCACCTTGTTGAACCTATGCCACCAAGAATTGGAGCAAGCAGTTCTGAAGGCAACAGGGGGTTTAACCCGTCAGTAGCATGGGGTAATTCAATAAAGTGGCCGGTGAGTGTATGTGATTTATTCATTAAGGCCTTTATCCAACTAATTTACAAATGATTCGATGACAGCAGAGTGTCTTCAACCAGAAGCTTCTTTAGAACAACCGTAAAACGGCGGCGACAGGAGATCTTTTAATGACAACAACCATTGATATTGATGAGAAAAAATGTAAAAATTACAGTTTTCATAGCTTTTAATTTCCATTTGGGATCAACAAACTGTTTTATGAACTGATTTACATTAACATTAATGTTTTTAAATTCTCATAACCCAAAGAAAAAGGATTTAGTAACTCTATTTCCATGCATCCTCGTCTTGCTCTGGTTTAGTGTTTCTGATTTCTTAATATGGTTTTGTTGATGTTTAATCATTAGTCAAAATAACAAGTATAAATATGCAATGAGAACATACCTAAACTTTCAGAAGAAATCAAGTTTCAATGTTCCTACTTTCCTAATGTAAGTAGATATAATTATATCCTTATCTCACCATACAAAACTACATTACTAGGCTTAATTAATGTACAAATGCACCATTTATGTGGAAAATTCAATTGTATAAAAGCATTGAGAAATTAAATATGTAAGAGGGGGACTCTGTTTCTGTAGTAAAAGCTGTAAAAATAATTACAAAGAGTAAGTGTTTTTACATGTTAAGCTATTTTCTTTTAACTCAGCAATAGCATCTAGTTAAATAAACTACAGAAAAATAAAAACAGAAAATAAAAACGACAGGCTCTATAAATTAAAAGTAAAAAAAAACAAAAACAGTAACACAGTGATCTCCTGTCTCCCCACAAGCAGAAAGCAGCTTCTCGTTGTAGTGTCTGCTAGAGCACGACTGTCCGGTTGGAGTTTTTTGGTGCCAGAAGTGTCACTGTTTGTATAAACTCCGGTCTGCGATGACGTGGTTTCCTCTCCTCCTGCCCAGTTTGTTCCCATACCCTTACATCCAGGTGGCTGATCCAGCCTTGCTCTTATTCCTGTTTCTCTGAGTCTTTGTTTCAGATGATTTCCAGGACATCACAGGGCACATAGCCTCTCTTCTTTCCAAATGCCACTCTGATGAAGCCGCCGCGCTCGTCCTCGCTGCTCACACAGATCTACACCAGAAGAAAAACCATCAATTATTGTCTGTAATATTTGGTTTTATGGTTTCTAAGCTTTGCCAAATTAACCTTTTACAGCCACATTCTGAATTACTAAATGCAATGCAGCTTAAACCGAAGGCATCCAAGAAAAACTGTGCTTCATTCCTGTTTATTTTTCATGCCTTTGTAAGATGATGTAACTGTTATGAAGAAATATATAATCAATTTAAAACTATCTAGTTTAAATGTCACATTTAAATTCATTCCTAAATGTAAAATATGATTGAATTATTCTTTTTATTTCTGATAATTTATCAGTAATGTCTCCCCTCAATAAAAGTACAAGAGATTGCTGCCAAGTCAATGAGACGACAGTGAAGATCAACAGTTTGGTGTTGATCTGTTTTCAGGTAAAATCTACTTTTTGTTTAAAACAAACAGGCTTAAAATTGAAGACAAATTGACTTTTGCTCAGTTTTTTTGATGACCTATCAAAGAGTCTTTGTAAATTCTGTTGGCTCGCACCAGAGGAAACTGTACTTGGAGTGCTGATGTATTTAACCAGCACTGAGGTCCATCCTCCTGCTCACATTCCAGGCCAGATGCAAGTCAAATATCCACCCTTTGTTCCACTGGATTGTTGGAGCCTTTTGTCGTGCACAGGCTCTGTGATTGGTCTTTTGAATTTTTGTATAAAGCCTTTTTAGTCTTTCTTTTCTAAGTTTTTGGTTTAAGCTTCTGGAATTTAACATGTTTCCCTTTTACTCCTTGATTCAAAGGAGTTTTTATCAGAAAGCAATTATAAAATGATTATTATAAAATAATAATTAAAACAATTATACAGTGAAAACACTCGTCAATCCATCTTCTCCGACTTATTCTGACAGGATCAGTGTGTCCGGTTCCGATCTCCGGCAGTGTACGGGTGAGAGGTGGGGTACAGCCTGGAGAGGTCGCCAATCTGTTGCTGGGCAACATAGAGACACACAACCATGCACAGACACGCCCCCACCTAAGGACAATTTAGAAATGCCAATTACCCTACCAGTCATGTTTTTGGACTGTGGGGGAAGCCAGAGTACCTAAAGAGAACCCACGCATGCACAGGGGGAGCAAGCAAACTCCATGCAGAAAGACCAGGGGCTGGGAATTGAACCCAACAACCCTCTTGCTGCAAAGCAAAAGTGCTACAAACTGTGCCACCATGCAGCCGACAGTGAAAGAAATATTCAACATAAACTAGCCAAACCCAGGCACCCCTTACAGGAGGAGAATTATATTGTTAAAGACCCACAGACTGTCTGCAGAAAGCCTCAGAAAGACATCAAAATAGTCATTTTTTTTGTTTTGTTTTTCAATAAAAAGGTACTGCATTAGTGGCATTAGTGAACACTTGCTGCACAAGACTGCACTCCTGAAGAAAAAGCTGTTTAAAGCTTGTTTAGATTGTTACAGAGCTTTTAGAATAAATCAAGGATATGATAGGAGAATACAGTAAAGTAGTCAGGTTACACAGGACCAGAGGTTGCACTAGATTGTCATTTTTACTCACAAGTTAAAAACTATCTCCACCCATTACTATATCTACTTTGTTAATAATTAAACCATCTAAAGTTATTTTTATTCATTTCAATTAAATCCATTCCAAAAAAGCTGAGCAGAGAATCCATCTCTACCATGAGATTATGTGAAAGAAAAAACATAGCCTCACTGCTTCCTCCTGCTCCACATGGGACCTGTATTGTGCACCTGCTTGTGCAGAATTAAATATCTCAAAATTGATCCCTGCAGAGGCTTTTCCCTATGACAGGCAACTTTTTGTCACTGTTTAGGTGTTCTGCCGCCACATTTAACACAATAATGACTTAAAACTTGGGAAAACTTCACTCACATTAGGGGATCAGAAGTCTGCAAAATGAGCGGTTTCTTGATCCAGCATGGCTTTGAGGGTTCTTGGTGTAACTGAGAAGCGACATCTGTTCAGTCTGAAGAACATGCCAATTTTTAGTCGATGTACGCTACTGAGTGATCAGGCTGGGAAATACTTTCTGTCTAAATAACAGGGGGCTTTCCGTCACCTTAAAAAAAAAAGCGACTTTGAAGGCTTTCTATGAGGAAAAGATGTTTTTGCTCTTCAGCACTGATATGCAAGAAGTAAAGCTGTGGCGCTGTGGATTTGAATTAAAAGTGCCACTGTTAATCGTTAAATGCTTGTATTGATCTGATTGTGCCTTATTTGGCCCGTCAATGAACAAATAAAGTAGGCGAACTCAGCTCACCAGTTTTTCACGTGAACTGAACGTACTTCGTATTGGTTAGGGATGGATATCTTGAAAAGCCGTTCCAGATCTTCCGATTCCATGGCATCGCTTGGCAGCCACATTAAAACAAACTAATGACTTCGAAAACGCCTCTTCAGCCAGAGCTTTAAAATCTCAAGCCGGGCAAATCTGGGGAGCAGAAGTCTTACGTGAGCGTTTTTTGATTAAGTTAAGAAAGTTGGAAGAACAATAGTTAATTTCGAGTGAGTACGCTACTGAGTGATGGGCGTCACTTTCTGAATCAAAGCCCCGTGGCTTTTCCTGTTAGCCCACAGAGGGGTAGATCAGGAAATCCAGCATCTGTAAAAGCTACAGTTGCCCTTCCCCCATAATGGTGGGATAGCTTTACACTGTGGTGGTGGAACAAGCAAGATATCTTGCCCTTGTTATCTGGACTGGCTTGAAAACTACCTCTGTGTGCAGGCTTCCTTCCTCCCATCTGAGAGGGTGTTCTCCACGGCTGAGACACCTTTGCCCTGAAAGACTCCCGTATCCTTCCAAAAAAGCAGATATGCTGGAATCTTTCTGCAAAAGAACTGCGTTCAATTTTCCCTACTACTGTTTTGTTAATTAGTATTTTTGTTATTTAAAAATAGGTTATTATCCCATCATTTTTCAATAGACATTGTTGGTTATTAAGGCTTGTTCTTGTATTCATTTTTCATTTAAACACAGATGTTACCCAGTTTCAGATATTATTTCCTGTGACATCTTGATCTTGTTGAGTTTGTAAGATTGTGCACTAGTTAAGTAAAACAAAGTTGATGCTGATAATCAAAATCCGTTTGTTCTCCTTTTTCCCCAAAATTGGAATCGAAAAAGAATCGATAAAGAATCAAATCGCTTCACATAGAATCGAAAAGGGAATCTGAATCATGAAAATCTTATCAAATCCCAACCCTAATACAGTATTACTGCCTCTGATGAACGCTATTGTGAACTCGTTCATCTCTGGTGTTCGTGAACGCGCTCCTCTCAGTTCAACTCTATTCAATAGGGTTGCCAGGATTTCTATAGAGTCCCTCAGGCTTAAAACCCCGGTAAATCACAACCGTAGAACAGGCCTTAATATGAAGCGGGAAAAACACCCAATCTGGCAACACCAGCTACTCAGCTGCCGTAGCCTACAGCCGCGCGTGCAAGTTTTAAGTCATCAGTTTTGCTGCTAGCTGTTTCTCACAAACTCATAAAAAATTTTAACTTTTTTCCTACTTTTATTACTTACTGCATCTTCATTTATGGTTTAATAAAAAGGTGGACAGAATAACCAGAAAATTTACAGTTGTTATCATTTATAACTGGGGGAAATACCATATATAAAGATTAACCAACAGAAATCATTTTATTCCTCGATGCTTTCTGTTCCTCAAATCAGAAAAGACTGATTCCAAGTTTTCACCTTTTTTGAACCTTTGTATTTTAAGCATCGACCCTTTAATGGAACATAACTTATGAATCTCCATGTTTCCTCTGAGCTCATTTTCCCCCGGGTCTGCATGAATGGAAAAGAGAGTCAGCAGGTCACAGATCCATCTTGCTTAGTTGGTTTTCATCCCCACTGGGGCCTGCTTACTTTAGGCATCCTCAGTGTCATCGACACAACATGCCCTGAGAGGCATTGTGGGAAAAGAAGGGCTGGTCTGAGATCTGCTTTGAACCCAAAATGCTAATTCAATGAAAACTCCTGAGAGGAATCGTCTGTCGACTCCAGATGAACTTTACTCTAAACAAGCGGATGCAAGGGAGTAAGAGGAAGGAAATAATTCAACAAAAGAGCTTTTGAATCATTTGAGGCTGAGGTTCTCAATAGATGAGCTGTGACTTTGCATTAGAAACGTTTAATGTATGCAGCTTCATCTGAAGCTCTCTGCTCCTTTAAGCCTTGGCACAACTTATTAACGTTAAGTGAGACTTCCTTCCATTAAATAAGTACATAATTGTGTTTAACTGACCATGTTGCACTCAAAGCAAATCTTGACATGAACAACAATCTATTTTTAAAATATGAAGATGATTTCAAATGTAAATTGAAGCAAAGACGATGCAATTCTGATGGGCTGGGAGAGTTCTGGCATCACAGCTCTGCAGCTGCATGAGTAGACGGCAATTATCAAGCATCTGCGCTATAATTTGTTTTTCCACGAACTGATCTACAGCAGAAGGAATGCACTGTTTTTTAATATCGTATAAACATTAACTTAAAAGTAGAGTGTAAAAATTACAGGGATTAACTGACAGATCCTTGACAATGAAATTTTTTCACAAAAGTTACATGCAAATTTCACTTTATCATCTCACCTCTGTTACATAGCTGTCAAAGGTTATTATCCTTGAATTTGTAACCAAGAAAAAAAAGTTGAATTCAACTATTTTATTAACAGTATAACATCTTGTCACTATTGCAACTACAAACTAAAGATCATGTGTGACCCCTCGCCGTAACTCTTATGCTCTAAAATAAAAATTCCAGCCCCAACATCCCAACTTCAGTAGTAGAAGTGATCTAACTAGAGCAGACTGTGCGTAACAGTCTGGCTATGATTCCGATTTAACAGCATTATTCTGGAAGGAAAATGTGTAAACTGCACCACTGTGCAGCGTGCTGTCCCATCCAGCATCTGGACATTAAATCTAAAATGATAAATCAGGCAAGGAGAACATTAGTCAAAAAAGTAGCAAATAAACTGGAATAAAACTCCCAATCAAGTTAACTTTTTCCACAGCTCAGGTGGCAAGAATCCTCTTCTCGTAGAGGGACCAACTATTAGTCTGACCATTGCTGAAAATGACAAACCGCTAGCTTCAGTGATTGGAGAGACTCTCCATTAAAGAAAATTTGGAGCCGTTCACCAAACGAACGTCCAATCAGCGCTTGGTTTTGAGGCGGTTGAGGTGATCGCCTAACGGCAGCGCGCACAGTTCAGTCTCCAAAGAACATGTGCGGGCTTCAGCCGATGAAACTAAGCGTTAGCGTGGCTATCGAGTAAAGTTTTATCCAGAATTACAGAGTATTTCTTCACTGAAAGAAGAGCAAAACACTGCTCTGGAGGCTTTTCTCAGAGGAAAAGATGTTTTGCTCTTCTTCCGACTGGTTTCGGCAAGAGTAGCCTGGAAGGATGGTTGTGTCATCTGCGTCGCTCTGTTAGTATATGCGTCATATGCTTCGTTGATCTGATTGGTTTATTTGGACCGCCTATCAAAATGATAAATCAGGCAAGGAGAACATTAGTCAAAAAAGTAGCAAATAGACCCATGATAACTCTGGAGCAGCTGTAGAGAGCCACAGCTCAGGTGGGAGAATCCTGTGGCAGGACAACTATTAGCCATACACTGCACACATCTGTATTTTATGGAAAAGTCACAAAAACAAAGCCATTCCAGACAAAATCCGCCCCCCGAAAAATAAAATCCTAGTGGTAATTTGTTACAAAACAATGTGGAAGAGGCTGATCTGAGCTTGAAAAATGCAGTTATGTTTGTGGGGGAAACCAAAGCACACAATGGCAACAGCAAAGCATTGTAGTCGCAGAATAATGGTGAAGGCATTCTTTCATGCAGAGAGAGACTCTCCATGCAAATAACTTTGATGGAAATCAGAATCCAGATGTGCAAAGCAGGCAGAGACACATCAACCTAATGCTTTAGTTTATAACTTTAGACTTTTAGTTATAAAGTCTTTTAGTTTAGTTATAAAGACTTTTTAGTTATAAAGTCTAAAGTTATAGACTTACAAGTCTCTGCCTTGTTAACCTTTTTGTATTACACTTGTGTAAACAAAATGACAAATAAAATCTGTCTAAAGTCTAAAAGCTGGTTCTAAAAAGCATTGGGTGGAAAAAGTGCTCATTATTTTCACAGTGGATTTGTAAAGAAATAGAAAATTGTTTGTTATTTTTCTTCTGTTTAAAAATAAAGTAGTGAAGGCTATAACGTACTATCCCAGTAGTGTTGGTTTTATTTAGACAATAGGTTTAAAAAAGGGCTTAGGATACTTTCGTATAATTTGCAAACAGGCTGTAAGTTATAAAAATAATACAAAACAGGTAACGGGATTTTCATAACAATGACTAATTAATTGTTAAAGGAAAAAAATGTTATTTGCAGATGTTGTGGATTTACTGCATCAAATATATTGACTCCAGATATGTTTTAAAAACAAAAGTGTAAAAAAGCAAACTAACAAATATCTCATATTTAGCAAAACACTGGATCGAATACTATAGCAGTCAGTCCTACTACCATAATGGTGGATGGGGGTAAATCAGTTTTAGTACCTGCCCCTCCTTCAGAGTGAGCTGTCCTTGTTCTTTGCAGCCGATAAACGTCCTGTTGCACCTGAACACCTGATCTCCCTCCTGCAGCTCATGAGCAAAGGCCGCTGGGAAGTAGCCGATCCTGTCCTCAATCACCCCCTAAAAACAACCAAAATATTTTTCATGCATCAAAATACGACATATGTTTGCAGAACGGGATTTCAGAAAGCTATAATTCAAAGATATCAATACTTATTGACCTGTTTTTTCCTGTCTAAAGTCTACAGTAAGACAGAAGACTTAATATTTATGCAGCAAAGTAGGTTAAAAGGTATGATGAGTTTCAGCAAAGTCTGAAACATGCTGTCTCTGCTATTACTGGGATTTACTGCTCAGTTTCCCATCATTAAGTATAAAATTGAATTATTTTTCATACCTACCTTCCACCAGTCATCATTGGAATCATCTGCCAGCAATATTCTGTCTCCGGCTCTGTAACGAAAAGCAAACAATATATAATGAGAAAAAATATATTTATGCGCATGAGCAAATGGATCCACTAGGGGGCTCTGGAGCGACGCTTGTCCCCATGGTAATAAATGTTCCCTGTAATGGTTTTGATCCTAAGGCAAAAAAATCTTCCTGATGTACTGTAAACTGTGTCAGAGGACAATTAACCAGGGCAGCATGACACAATAAATGATTAATTGAAATCTACTCGGTCCAGTAACTCCCTGAAGACGAGTTTTCCTGCTGCTCTTAAAAATTTTAACATTAGAAACATCTTAATCCCATTTCCTGTAAATAATTCCCCTATTTAATGTCCCATATTCGTTGATTTTGCTTTATAAAACCAAGTATCATTTTATTTCTGAGAACTGATATCGCTTTTCTAAGAAGTGACATTTGATTCATGAGAACTGAGGATGTCCTAAAATGTTCTCTGATCTTAGAGTTAGTCTTGGATTAAGTTTGTTGTTTAAAGCTTTTTTTTTCAGTTTATGTGACTACAGAGAAAAAAACTGTGATTGCCTTTAGGAAGACAAGAGAAGGACAAGTGCATCTTATTTCGTGTTTCCTCAGGAGATTTTTGTGAGAACCGGACACAAATTGATAGTTAGGCTGAAGGACTCATCCGTCCCAAAAGCCTATTTTAAAGCATCCTGTAGATCATAGCCAACAAGCCAAGCCTTGGACAGAGGAAAACATTTAGACCTTATAAGAAGTCTTGGGAAAACAAGAAGTAATCCATCAATGTCCTCTACAAGCTTTCTCTGAAAGTCACACAAACAATCAAATAATCCTCATAAGTTTACCAAGTTTCACTATTTAACCTGTAAATATTTAACTTAAAAGGAAAAATAATTCTCACTATTTAACCTGTAAATATTTAACTTAAAAGGAAAAATAATTCTCTGAGAATTAGAAATCTCCCCTGTGTCCCATTGTTTAAAGGTAAAGCATCACTTTAAGAAAACACAATTGCATTGTCTTATTTCAAGTGCATTTTAAATCTTGTTTTAAGAGTAAAAATACTCATTCCATTGGCAAATTGTCTCATTTAAGTACTCAAATTAAGGGTAAACACACTTAATTTAAGAAAATTTTACTTATTTCTAGATTGTTTTTCCAGTGTTTTCCCTGGTTCAGGTGAGTTTGCTGCTTTTTTGCCATGGTCTCCAGCTCTGATCCTGCAATGTTTATGCACAAAAGTGTTTGACATATCTCAAGTCACGTTGCATTTGACGCTAATCACTACAAGATGAATGGACACAGATTCGGGCGTATTCATTGGCGGCAAATCATTCTTGGTGGCGGTGGCGCTAGCATAGTAGCATAATGAAAATGAACACAACGGAGAGACATCCATTTAAAATGTTTGTTTGATCCAGTTGTGTTGGAACAGGGTTGGAAGATGCGGAGCTTAAGATGGGGAGGAATACGTTTATATACCTTCACTCTTTTTAACCACACAGCAAGGATATACTGAATACTGCTGACCTCTATGTGACCTTCCCTTTAATTAGGGTATGATTGGATGTCGAAGTGTTAATGGAAATTAATTAAATACATAATACATTTGGGTTTCAGACTCTGTCCTTAAATTTCAAGATGCGTCGATCCTTTAACCTGCTACAATCAAATGGCGTAATTTCCTTTAATTATTTTAACTCACTTCACTACATACCTTTTTCCTCTGGGTGGGATATCAACCCCTTTGCAAAGAAAAGCTAACTTTTTTAGCTGATTAATGATTTTAAAGTACCTTTTTTTTTACTTTTTCGCAGAACATTTTATATGCATTAATGCAATAATTCCCAAATTTTGTTTCTTTTTTCATGTTTAAACTTTAAAAAAATGTGGTTGCCACCACAATCAACAAGGTAATAATTTCCTTTTTACAAATAAACATCTTTAAAATGTGAAAAACATCTTTAAATCAGACTTAACTTCGCTGCTCTAAGTCTCCAGAGTTATGCTTCTATAAGCTTTGCACATCTAGACACAAAACAGCTGCAGCTCAGTCAGATTAGACCATTTGGTGACAGAGTAGAGAGGAGCTGAAAACAAACGCAAAGAAAACTTGTCTGAATTTCAAATATAAGAAGTTTTTAGCAAAGGCCGTCTGTTCCCTTAAAGCTATGTATGAATTTCTATTGGCTTATAGCACAAAATCATAATATATTAAACATTTTGCATGAGCAGAGAATATCATTTTAAAGTAGCTATGAACAAAAAAGCTGCATTTTCCTCTGATTTATCTCCTATTTGACTTTTCCTCACATTTTAAATGAAGGCAGCATCTTGTTCTGTGCTGCGCTGAAATAGATGATTATCTGTCCATTACAGGGCTATAAATCATATTTGTATTAGCTTTTAAACACAGCATAGTCCATCATAGCCGCTGACAGTGTAATACGCTGATGGGAACTATTAATGGAATTTCAGGACATCATCCATCTCATTCAGGTTAAAAATAAATAAAGTTAATAGATTACCCAGTTTCCTCTCACTCATGCAGGTGTCATTAATGAGGCCACTGCAGATCTGAATCTTCGAATTTAGAAGCATAACATGAAAACGTGTTATTGTGTTTCATTTATAAACATGTGGAATATATCTTTTATAGTAATATAAAATATATATATATATATATTTACTATATGTAAATAAGCTCTGAATCCTGTTTTTATTTATGCATTTGGTAGATAGTTTTATTTGTTGGTATTTAAAAATTAGGACATAATGCAGTTAAAGGTACACTATGCAACCGGTGTTGATTTTCCAGCGAGACTCCCCAGAGGGCGAGAAAGTAAAAGTGCTGTATGTAATAAATATGCTCAGCTGTTCTCCTAGTTTCTCCGTCAAGCCAGAAGGAGTTGTTCTGAGCTTAGCTTGACACTTAACGCAAGCGCAATGCACCATGTCTACTACTCTGTAAGTGACTATTTTGTTCCAATTTTTGAGTTTGAAAATTTAGCATATTTTTTTCATACATTATTTGTTATGCATGTGTTTAAATAACAAAGATTGTAGTTAGCCAAGTTGGAGTTTCCCATACGTTTATCCGACTGTCGTTGGGGGAAGGGGGTTCTTATTTCTGTGTTTTTGTACCTTGAGCACTGAATTAGTACATTTCAAAGAATTGAAAATGGTCTAAACAACCTTATGCATGCATCAGAAATATTTGAAATAGTACGGTAGATAATCAGACTATTCTAGTCTGCCATAGAATGACTAGACACAAAATCGTTTGAGGCTCAGGACTTATGAGCTATTATAGGTAGGCTAAACTTGTTATTGACAACAGCTCTGTGATAATATTGCAGGAATCAGCTTCAACATCAGCTTCGTCTGCACAAATATGGCCACTGTGCTAGCAACGAGCATGTCTTTCACTGGGGGTGTGTAGCAGTTCTCGCCGTAAAGCAAGACCGACTCTCGCGATGCACGAGACTTCTGAGCCTGTGGGTGCGGGCCGAGGGCTCCTGCAATTGCAAGTACGGTATTTCCCCTACAGACCACCAGGGCGGCCGAGAATAACCTTTGTTCAACCTGAAATGACTCATTTAATCATCCAAAACGTTATGGGAACTGAATTAATGAACTGAAAAATGTTGCATAGTATGCCTTTAAACTTAAAGGTTCCACTGAGTTAAGAGGAAAACCACCAGACAAGTCAGGCTCTTTCAGCGGTAATAGTGTAGGAATAAAATGTAGGCATAAATTGAAGTAAAAAACTGCATTCTACCACTATGCCACGCAACTTGACCGGCTGTGAGTGGAACGCAGACCACTATGATGAAAACAATGACAATCAGTGATCAGTAGGAAACATTAAAGTCTGTGTAGAGTAAAACGAAAATGAATTATAGAAAACGCATCTAAACAAATACAATCAGGTTTCAAAAGTAATAAAAATAAACAGTTTTCTCTGCCTCGAGATTCTGTGGGCGTGTCCTCTAGGGGTGCTTAAACTACGCCAATGAACAATTCTACGTCAGTGCAACAGCTTTATAGAAAGAAATGCTAAATATTATAATTACATTCTGAATATAATTCAGGAGGGATCAATGGAGGCTTTGTGCATGTCTGACTCATGTTCAATGGAGAAGCAGGGAAGAATCGCTCTACTCTCTGACTGCAGACATGGGCTGCAGCTGCTGCATCTGAGTCCCTGTTATTTTGGATGAGGGAGGGGCTCGCTCATTAACTGCTTGGTGAAGAAGCTCTATGTGTTGTCACCAAAGTCTCCAAAAAAACTAGCTAGATTGGTTGCTGCATTGGCCTTCTATCAGATCAAATTCTCATTTTAAAATTCTAGTTTTTAAATTTAATTGTACTTTAAGATCATTAAATAAAAATCTTGACATGGTTCCCCACAACCAATTCAGAACTGGTAGTGACTGCTCCTCCCGAGCATTGAACCCAGGCATTGGATGGGTAAAGACATTGTTTTATTCTTTTGTCAAGCACTTTGTGACATCCTGTCTGTGAAAACGTGCTATATAAATGTATTCTTATTTACTTAGCTACTTACTAAGTAAGGACAGAGCATAGGAGTTGAGGTTAGTGAGGGGTTTACCTGGATGACACATACTGGTTAACCTGACTCCACCAGATGGATTTGCTCCAAGATATCCATCTGGAAACCTTCCGTAGAAGTAATTTTGGGAAGGGGCTAAAATACTGGTTAGCTGATTGGCCTATGTTGGTGATAGACGGGCCAAATAAACCAATCAGATCAACGAAGCATATGACGCACTAACAGCCAGGCTACTCTTGCCTAAAACCAGTCTGGGGAGAAGAGCAAAAACATCTTTTCCTCTGAGAAAAGCCTCCAGAGCAGTGTTTTTGTTCTTCTTTCAGTGAAGAAATACTCTGTAATTTCGATAAAAACTTGCTCGATAGCCACGCCTAACGCTAGTTTCATCGCTGAAGCCGCCATGTTCTTTAGACTGAACTGTCGGCGCTATCTCGTAAGGTCACACACCTCAACCCGCCTTCAAAGCCAACGCTGATTGGACGCTCGCTTGGTGAACGGCTCCAAGTTTTCTTCAACGGAGAGTCTCCAGACTGATCTGGGCGAGTGAAACCTTGAAAGATCAGGATGGTCTCAATGAGGCTACATACTGGTAGGGATAGGGATACGTTTCTTCAAAGAAAGATTTTGTAAGTTTTCACTGAAACATATCTTTTAAATAGCCTTTTTATTTAACACTTTCCAAGTAAAACCTTGTTTAATGAGCAGACTGACACCTCAGTAGTTCAGCGCATGATCATGTACTTCTGATCAGAAGTTCCCGCACTGTTTCTGCAGATGTGACATCAAGCGTGTCCATGTAAAATGGGTCCAATCTAGCAAACGAACAGCTATATTTGAGATGGATTTTGTGGATACTTATAAGTGACTGGCACCCAGCTTAACTCAGTTACCAATAGCAACTCCAGGTGAGGTGAAAAGAGAAATAAAAATACCTTGTTAAGTTTGAACCCATGCTAGGAAATTGAGCAGAAGAGTGCTGCAGTTCTGTGTTTTGACCACAGGTGGCAGTATTATTAGAAAATGGCTCTTTAAAGGTCCCATATCCTGCTTTTTTAAGACTTCCGAAGTCAAATTTAGGCAATTGAGGAAACATTGTCTTTGGTACTATAAAATATACATTTATTAAGAAATTTTGGTGCTGTTTTTCCAATCAAGAAGGAAGACGTTTGCCTTTGTTTCAACGGCTCATGTTTGTGCCGCCCGTTTAATGACATCACAGTATTACACCGCTTCTTGTTATTTAACTGTTCTGTAGGAAAGGCTGAACTAAGTATAAGGCCTCAAAACAAAAGCATATTTTTTAACATCAGCTTAAACTAGAACAGTTGCTGTCAATGTGAGGTTTAGCTGCTAAAAGAACCGATTTGTCGATATGATTATGTTCTGCCTCACATTACCACCAGCTGATCTTCTTTGATCAGTCTCTGAAAGCGGGTGTGTTTTTTTACCGAGCAGGCGCAATACTGTTCAGGCATGTGCTTCCTGGTGGGGGCGGCTAATGAACCATCTACCTAGACCTGTTATGGCCACTCATTCTGCGGATGCTGCTGCTCAGAAAGCAGAATTCAGTAGCGTTTCTCAGACTATTTGAATCAAGCAGAATACAATTTTTGGCATGGTTTTGGTAAAGGAATAACATTATAACGTAGTTAAAGCTCCTTAAATCTGATCTTGCATGATATAGACCCTTTAAAAACTAACTTGTCCATTTTGATTCATACTGATGTTTGAATTTAAGGGACTTTGAAACTGAACAGAGAAAATGCTTGATGCATCCATTAAGATAGGAGACTGTAAGATAATTGCTGCTCTAAATACAGTTCATGCCCTTAACTTTTATCTTTCGACAAAGTGCATCAAGGTACATGCTGCTAATTCCTTTGTAGATGAATAAAGGTGGTGGGAGTTTTCAGCACTAATGGATGTAATGAACAGGGGGAAAAAATCAGATTTTTCAGGATCTGACCTGCTAATGAGAACAGATCAAGGAGAAAATAGTAGAATGTGATGCTGCTTATTAAATTCAAATCACTGAACTGAAACTCTTATATTTAAGAAGTGGCGCAGATCTCTCACAGTTTTATCAAAAGTTTTATTTTAAAGTTGAGTCTTAGTTCCCCCTGAGAGGTGAGACTGCTGTGCACAGTTAGCCTCCGCCTCTTTGTTTATTTCACATTTTGAACAACAAAGAAAAATCATTGAGGAGATGTCAGACTCAATCAGTCAGCAATCTTTCACCCGCCGGCCAGGAAAGCTGGTGGCTGTTATTGTGTGTGTGTGTGTGTGTTCTTGTGAGCTAGCGAACCTCATCTCCAGGTCATGGCTCTCTTGGGCGCTGAAATCATACAAGGCCACCAAAGTGTTGAGCTTCAGAGGATCTTTCTGCAGCTGGATCTGCTCCATCTAAACAAAACAGAGACACAGCTGAAACCAAATATTTACATACACATAACCTTAAGTGACATTAAACCTCTCCTGAGTTGGTTCCACGGGGATATCTACACTGTAAAAACTGATCTAAAAAGTATTTGTTTATATATAATAAGCGTCTATAATAAGAAGATCTGCCAGAATGAATATTTTTGCCCTTAAAGCAAAAAAATCCAATATAATATACTTGAAATAAGATAATGGAGATGTTTGTCCCTATTTTAAATGTAAATATTAAATTATCTTGCCTGCTCAAATCAAGGGACAAACTTATTTCAAGAAGAATTAACTTACTGAGTAAAGAAACACCAACCAATATAATTTCACATAGGGTATATAAATTAGTTTGTTAAAGATGCAGTTATATAGAAAAGTAAATGCACAGTTTCTTACAATTTAAGTCTAATTAAATATTTTTTGGCCTATTAAAATCACCTTGATATTATAATTTATTATTATTTACTTATTAAAAAGGTTAAACTCATCAGCAGACATTGGGAAAACATAATTATTTTATCATTTTTTGACAGCTCTGAGGTTGCTAAATGGCTGGGATGTTTGAGTTGCGGGCATTTTTTTGCGGTGGTTCTGAAGTGAAAACTGCAATTTTGCAAAGTCTGCAGCGCATCCAAATACTTCAAATTGGTAGAAAACTTGAAACATACAGCGCAAAAGCGCCATACTACATTAAGAAAAAACAAAAAGTATGTAAAAGCAAGTGGCTAACTACACAAGAAAAACCTGTTAACATTAACCAGTCGGAATTGAGGTACTCCGTGGAAACGGGATGTATGAGACACGCTGATTGGGCGCCGCACGCTTTGACTCCTTTGAACCGAAGTCATTCTGCCTGCTGCGCGGCTTTCAAAACATGGATATTGCTCGGCGGCCCAAACATAGCTGCCGTTATCCAGGAATACTTTTTTGAATCAGGACATACGTATCGGTAGGCGCATACTGGATACATGCGCTCAAGACTGAAATCAATTTTTGAAACTTCAGTTAGTTTATGCGTACACTGAAGACACACTTAAAAGAAAGCTGGATCTGTTCAGGTATATCTGATTGTATAACTTCCGGGTTCAAGCATGGGTCAAAACGCAGCCGCCGCCCAATCAGCTTATGTCTCATGTTTTCCACTGGTACCTACCTTTTCCGTAGGTAAAGGTTAATGTACATTTTCTTTCTCTTAATGTAGTTGGCGCTTTGCTTTATGCAGTTTTGTTTTTCTTAACGTAGTTGCTAGCTTTGCTTTATCAGTAGTTTTGTTTTCCTTAATGTAGTTGCATTTCCTTGACATCTGGAGGTTGCCGCGCTTTTAGATTTGTAGTTGCAGTTTGCACTTCAGACCAGGCAAATAGCTGGGGAACGGGACATAAAAAGAGCAGGAGAATGCAAGTGCGCCCCTCAGTGGCCAGGATGAGTTAAACTTGTGTGTATTCTTATTTTTTGTATTTATCATCTAGTTTCAAATGTTAATCTGACATGCCAAAAACAGTAACATTTTGTTGTCCTATATCTTCTAAATCAATGTGAGCCACTTATTTCTGTTTCTCTGTAAATCCTTTGTTAATGTGAGAAGGAGAGGCAGTGCGCCTCCTATTTTAACTTCATTAAAACAGGATGGAGGAGGTGTAGGGAGGAGAGACTTTTCACAGAACTATTTGAACAGTTAGCAGTGAAGACGCTGCCTGACGCCTCTATGGCATTCCCAGCGACCGCTGGGAAAGCTGGTGGGTGGGCTTTCCTTCTTCATCACCCAATGCTTTATCAGTTAAACTCCCACCTGCTGTTTCCCTGGAATTCATCTAGAAGCTTCTCCTGTGCGGAAACAGCAGGAAACTCTCCCCTTTTCAGGAGACAATAACTTTTTCAGAAATTGAATCCCCCTTTTTTTCTTGGGGGACACCAAGCAACAGCTATGTTAAAGCGAAATGGCTTCACAAGCGTCACCAACAAGGTCGGCTAATGTGGATGATGGATGAGTCGAATCAACAGAAGCCATGAGGTAAACTGCCTCAATGGCCTCAGGGCTCACACCATGATAGTAGCTATCTATTACAGCCAATGAGAAGCTCCTCGGGGGCCTTGAAAAGGGCTCCAGATGCTATATGCTGGAATGGTTCACAGCCAAGATAATAGAATCATTTCTGTTGTGTTTGATATAAGGCACTATTCCACCGGAGCACAATGCATAAAGAAATGAAGACCAAAATACCAGCTCTGTTTTTATGAGTGTACATATACTCGATATGCAGTTGAAGTAAACGTTTACATACACTGCATAAAAAGACAAACATTCAGTACTATAGTCACCGTCTTAAAGCAGTGATGAAACCCAGATCATGTCCTCATAGATGTGTAAGCTGGGTAATTCTCAGTATTTGCGTAAATGTAAGCCTCAGTGTGGTTCTTTTTTAAGGTAACATCTAAAGCTACAGCTTTATTATATAACATCATGATAAAATCAAAAGCACTCACTTCATAAATCAATAAGACCTCAACAAGTTTGGTTTTTTGCTTGAGTACAAGTTCCATATGCCTCATGGGGTTGTCTGTATCTGTTCAAACCATTTTACGTCAGCATGAACGCCAAAGGAGTGTTATGCCATTATACAGTTCAGGAAGGGGACTGGTTCTGTGTTCCAGAGATGAATGTGCTTTGGCTCCACGCCAGAACTAAACCAAAAGGCCTTCTGGTAGCAGAGTGTTATGATCCACAGTCAACTGAGTTCTGTAAGAAGATGGACTGAAAGGCCACCCAGAGAGGAAGAAGCCTTAAGTCCTGAAGCAACATAACAAGCCTGCTTACAGTTTGCAGATGTTCTCAGGAACAAACACCTTAAAGCCTGGATACTTGTTCTCTAGCCTAATAAAGCTGCATTTAGAGTGTTTGGCCTTAATGACCAATGTTGCCTCTGAAGGAAAAAAGCAGAAGCTTGCAACCCTGAGAGCATCAGTGTGAAACATGACGGTGAATTAGATGATTTCCAAAAAAACTTCAGGAGGTGTAAGTTTCAGTTTGAATATCTGAAAATCAAATACTATGAAAAAAAAAATAGATTAGCACCGTTCAAATAGACGACCAATCTTGGTTTTGACTGATAGACAAAAGCTTCCTGAGACCTTTGATCTGAGCCAGCTTCATCTGAGCGGATCAACCAATCAAACGCAGACTTTTTGCGCCTCATATAAGGGAGTCTAATTCTAACCACTTTCCTCTCTGGAAAGTTAGAGACTTTAACTCCTCCTTAATTAGCATATATTGAACTGAACTCGGTGCAAATTTTTCTTTAAGGTTAATATGAAACAGTATTTACCTACAAAGTTGTTTTGAAAAAGTAATAAAATAATGTTGGTCAGCTGAAGCTGGTAAAAGAGCAAAGAGACTTTGTAGGTAAATATCCCAAATCCCATGGCTAGCTCATGCTATACATACTGTATATATTAATTACTGTTAACACTACCGGCATTACTTTACTTCTTTTTCTAATAGATATACTGTAGAGACTTATAAAACCTCAAAACACTGAATAGATCCACCAGTGATGGAAAAAGAAAAACTCTCACTCACTGGAAAAAATCAAAATCCAGATAAGTCATTATTTCTTAAATTTGTTCTTGAATTGAGATGGTAAAAGACATTTTGCTTCATTGGAACAAGACAATTTGGCCTTAAAGGCACACTATACAGCATTTTCAGTTAATTAATGTGTTCCATAACGTTTTTGGATGATTAAATGAGTTATTTCAGGTTGAACAAAGGGTATTCTCGGCCGCCCTGGTGGTCTGTAGGGGAAATACTGTACTTGCAATTGCAGGAGCCCTCGGCCACGCACTCCAGAGGCTCAGAAGATCTCGCGAGAGTCGGTCTTGCTTTATAGGCGAGAACTGCTGCACGCCCCAGTTAAAAGCATGCTCGTTGCTAGCGCATGGTGGCGATCTTTATTGCAGTTATCATGGCGGAACCAAGCGTGAAAACAGCGAAAAGCCATGTCGAAGCAGGCAAGAAGAGAGGAAAAGGGCTCCGGACAGAGAGAGGTAGTACAGCGCGGGTGAACATCGGGCAAGCTTTTTCCGAATGGCGAGAGCTAAAAAGAAAAACAAGGCTGGCGCTGGACCACCAGCGTTTCTGCTGATGCGATTGCTAAGTAACATTGGAATGGTTTCTCTCTCTCTGTGTGCATGTTCATACTTTCACTGTGTTAGTCATTAATTGCGTTCGCCTGTCTGCTAAGCTCAAAACAACCAGCGCTTGGCTTGACGGAGAAACCAGGAGAACAGCTGAGCATATTTACGACAGTGCACTTTCACTTTCGCCCTCTGGGGGGAGCCTCGCTGAAAAATCAACACCAGTTGCATAGTGTACCTTTAAAATAAGAAAACACAATTGCATTTTCTTATTTCAAGTGCATTTGATCTAAATATCTTATTTTTAGGAGTAAAAATCATTCCACTGGCAAATCACCTTATTTACCTACTTAAATTAAGGGTAAATACACTTAATTTGAGAAATTTTACTTCATTCTAGATCATTTTTCCAGTAATCAAACAATCACTGTTCGACTTAAAGGCATCGTGGAGGCTTTTGGCAAAATTTTTAAAAGACCCGCCCTCACCACTTAAAAAAAAAAGTATGCTTGATGATCTTGCACCAGCCCATTTCTTGTTGTGCATGCTCTGTTTAAAAGTTGCTGTTGTCATTGCTCATACTAGCTTACTGTGCCCGAACTTCCACTCTAACCCCTAAATCCCTCAATAGCTATATACTGCGGGGACTATATAGTGGACTTTATAGCTAACTGATCGTTTGCACAAATGCTCATTGCTTTTTGCTCCGTTGATCACGTAACTCCTCCTCCACCGCACGGTTCCTATTAGTCGCCGCTGTCGGGTAGTGACAGCAGGCCGCTTCGACAGCAAATCCTGTAATAGTTTGTGAGGAAAGCTCTGCCTGCAAATAATTTCGTTATATATCTGCCTCTTGTGAGGCCTTTCTTTTCTTCTCATACACTTTGTAGACACTTTTTCTCTTATGGCCATTTTCAAAGAACCACTGTGAGAAAGGTGAGCTTCATTGACTGAAACCATAGCTCACCACTAATATTAGGGGTGGAACGGTTCACAAAATCCACGGTTCGGTTCGGTTCACGGTTTTCGGTTCGGTATATATTGATTGTTACACCGAAATACCATAAAAATTTATGAAATTAATGAAAAAATCCCCCAAAAATTAATGAATTGTAATTATTTTTAATGATTCGCGTAAACCCTGGATCATTTCCGCATGTTTTGCTGCTTTGAATTTAATCATCTCTGCATGCTCTCAACCATCTCCAAGGAACTCAGAGGGAGGCGGGGCCGGGGAGCCACAGTGGAGGCTGTAGGCTTTGCTTTGAGGCAGCCAGTCTGGAGGCGCTGAGGCCGGGCGGAGGCGCTGGCGGAGTATGAGGGATTTCGGGGTTAGCATGACATGTTGGTCGTGTTGCTGTTAGCGTAAACAAAACGTGTTGCACAATGCTTGCACACACTGTTTTATCCCCATCTTTCTTTCCTCCTGATCGGCATGGTAAGGTCACTCTAAATGCAAAGTGGTCCCCCATACAGCAGACCTATAAAAGTGCTGCTGGCGCTGCGTCTTCAACTCCTGTTCTTTCCCACTCGCCATACCCACACAATTCTCCACAACAACTGATTTTTCTGCTACACCCGGCTACGCTGCTTCGCTTCTTCTTCTTCTTGTTTACTACTGGTGGTTGGCTTTGGTCGCGCAGTACCGCCACCTTCTGCTCTGGAGTGTAAGCAGCAAGCCTATGAGAAAAAGGAGCAGCGCATGAACCAAACGCCCAACACACGCTAACCGAACCGAGACAGTCGAACCAAAGCGGTTCAGGACGGTTTTCATAAACCGTTCCATCCCCTAACTAATATATACCTGAAAGTGCGAATGCGCAGAAAAAAGACGAGGTCGAGCAAGTAGGACGGCCTTACGTAAACATATCACCAAGAATGATTAACAATTAGGAGGCCCACTCATTTAGATGATCCTCCTGGAAATAAAAGATCACCTTCTGTACCTTTAAATATGTGCTAGTGGACGATGATCCTCTGTGCATTCCTAAATCAGTATCTAAGCCTCTTCTTTGGAGAAGAATGAGTTTTCTTTGGGGGTTTTTATGTTCATTACCCCACAGAGCCTCCATCTGCCCATTCGCCAGCCCGAGCTAATGGACCTGTCGGCTGACAAACAGCCTGCTGCCAGCTGTGCTCGCTCCAGAGTGATGGCACTGCACAATACACTTCCAACCACCTCCCTGTAACAGATGACTGAACCAGTATAGAGATAGATCCACAAAAGCTTCTTTTTCCCCATTTCATTCTTTCCAACCACAACCTTTCATGCATATTATTGGCATTTTGAGAGCTAGACCAAATGTAGTTATCAAGTAGAACTAAATCTACCCCCCGCCTCATATATCAATATAGTGTGCACTTTTATTAAATGCAAACCGTATTGATTATAATGCAAAAGTCAACCCTTTATGCACAAAACCCTCAAATTAAACTAGTGTAACCAACTGCCTTTAGAAGACAAAGTCTATATGAGTTTCAAACTTATGACAAATTAGTAGGAAATAAAAAGCATCTTGAAGGCCGATAGACAAAGGAGAGGTGTCAGGGAAAAAAGGTGTGCGGGGTTAGGTTATAAAATATATGGCAAGCTTTGAAAATCTCCAGGAGGTTCTGTTCAGTCCATCCGAACACAGAGAGACGATGGACCCAAATGTAGAACTACCAAAACACTGAGTTCCTCCTAACAGGCAAGGAGAGCATTCATTTAAAACGCTTAGATTAACAAGACAATATAAAATGCTTTCACCAGTTAAAACCTTTACTAGATTTAGACTTAGTCTTAGACAACATTTATTGTCATTTTGTATATGGAAAGAAATTCTGTAAATTCTTAAAGTGCAGCCGTGATCAAATGTAAAAACTGTGGGAGAAAAGACAGGATACAAAAAAACTAGGGATGCACGATATTGGGATTTTGGTCGATATCCGATATGCTACGATATTTTAAAACTCATGTAGCCGAGTAACCCGATATCGATACCGATGTTAAAGCTGGACAAAATAAGTAGTCATTGAAAATAGCAGTTTTGTTATCCATTTCTGACACTTTTGAAAAATAATAAACTCAAATATATTTTCATATGCTGATATCAAATAGATTTAAAGCGCAGTATCGATCTATTTTACTTTCAAAATCTGGTGAGAATTTACATACGTTCTTATTTACAAACTCTAGCGTGATATTTTTGCAAATTCTTGTGAGGATTTTTGTTAGTAAAATAGATCGATGCAGCGTCAATATATCAACATATAAAAAATATGGCAACATTTGGTGAATTTTTCGAGGGATTTCGTAGCATAACGATGACATATAGCAATATTTCATTAGTAAAAGAGATTGATATGAGTGTTTTTAAATGGCAATATATCAGCATATGAAGAAGATATTGTGATATTTTAATGGATCAATATTTTTTTTCCTCGTCTTTAGAAATTTTTAAGTCTGTAAAAAGAAGTTTTTTGAAGAAGAAGTAGTATTTTTATTTCTTTTTTGACTTTTTAGAAACTCAGAAGCTGAATAAATATCGGGTTTAACGCATATCGGTGGGGTGGCCGATGTCCGATATTCAGTTTTAAGGCCGATACCGATAGGGGGCGATTATATCGTAAAAAAAAAAAAAAACGAATAAATATGGTCAATTTAAAGCAGAGTCTGTGACATTAGAGCTTTTTCAACATTCGACTGTCTGATGGCGTGGGGAAACAGTTGCTCGAAATCTGCTTCAACACTTTTTCACGTGGCATGCTGCTTGTCTAAAATATGCACAGTGTTCTTGTAGTAAACTGTGACATAGAAAACTGTGTTACAGCAGCGCAGTGCTGTGAATACAGCCTTTCTGTGAAGGGTTTCAGCAGCCTTTCAGCTTGGCTGGTGGCCGCAGTCATCCTTAGCACCAGGTGTGTCTCTCATCAGTGTCATTTCTTAATTCTGCCTCCAGGTTCTTTAAGGGCAAAACAGTTATGGGGCTTCAAACTGGTGAAAGACGGCCTGTCAGAGGCTAAATAAGACCTTTCAGCAAGACAAGGCCTAAATTGTCAACGTGGGAGGTGAGGTTGTTTGAGGACCCAAATGCAGAGATGAGCAAGCAGAGAAAAATTTGTGTAGATTTAATGAAGAAGAACACAAAAATACTGAGAACCAGAGGCGAGTAAGCAACAAACAACAAGAAACCAGCACTGAAGAACCGTACATGGAGAGTATATATGGGAGACAGAACAAAGACTGGAGTAATTAATTGATATGGAGCAGGTGTGGATGGAAGAGATGAGAAGGGACTGCTTGAATATAATGGAAAATAAACAAAGATTAACAACACAGAATAACTGAAAACTAAAAACTCAGAGTCCCAAAGTGGAGAACCATAACAAAAAAACATAAAATGAGCCATTTTAAAATGGTTTAAATCAAAGTTTTTCACTTTAACACTTAGGGCGGGATCTAAAGGTTTGCGTGTATAAAAACGTGAGCTATTTCACTCACTGCGCACGCAGCTAAAAAATTTACAAACTGATCTTATCAACAAGCGTGCATAAAAGGATTTGGTCTTTTAAAAGCGTGCTACAATAAGCGCCCCTCTTATCCATTTAGTACTTTTTCTGCAATGAATATGCAATATGGGCGTTTACACGCGTAAGTGACTTTCTTGTAGGAGGAGAACATGTAAATGATAGTAATTTAGCACTGCGAAAGTGATTTATTAAACCAGAAAGCAATTTTGCTAACGGTATACTGACTCTATATTTAACACCTTTCAAAAGAAGGTGCAAATGGTCTGTAAGGGCGAATTAAGCGCACACACATGGCAGCGTGAGTTATTATCGCAAAGAAGGAGGACATGGAAATGAAGCAAGGAGACGCAGAGAACGCATTTTTTCACTCCGTGTGAGTATATTTTGGAATGAGCGAGTGAGCCATCATCAATATATATCGTTTATCCAGCATTGCCATTTTGGAGCTGTTGGGGAACTCCGCGAAATGGATTTGGAGCCAGCCACTACCAGGAGTGACCCGCGCAACACCAGATATCACTAAACTCCTTGCAACATTGCACTTTTTGCATGTGGGTCATTCCAGCTGCACGGTAAGTTGCAGCTTAGAGCTGGGATGTCCCAATCTAGCTTTTCAGAAGTGCTGTCTGGCGTTCTAAATGCCATGCCCGCCTCTGGACGCCCCTACCCGAGGAGAACTCCGACCTCCCCTGGCGCCTGTGGAGCAACATGCCAATGCTGCTTGAGGATGCATTTGCGCAGTAATCTCATCCACAGTCAGTTCTTGTGAGCCATTTGGTAGCGTGCATTTTTTCTTTAGGCCAATACAAAACACCTGTTTTTTTGTTTCTTTTACCGCAGTGAAGTAGAAATTCAGCCACATACCACCTTAGGGAATAAAGGTTACCAAAGTTTTTATAACCAGTATATATATATATATATATATATATAGCAGTATATATATATATATATATATATATATATATATATATGTATGTATGTATATATATTTTTTTTGAGGGGTGGGAGTGTCACTGTAAGATTTAAATTTCTTAATGCACTAGTTTGTACAAATCATAAACTACTTTTCAAGAAAACCACCAAAACGCCAAGAAAAAACCATTTCATCATTTAAATAGGCGCCTCCAACGTTTTGCACTCGCCAACAGTTTAACGCTTCTTGTTAAATCACCCGCAAACCATGTTTCAGCCCCTCGCGCAAAATCCAGTTTATGGTGCTATCAAATTACTGCACGCAAAATTGATCTTGATAAACGGCCCTATGTCCTAGTTAAAGCCTGGACCTAAATATAGCCAATATATTCTGTAAAGACAATAGAAAGGCTTCAGTGTCACAATAACAAAGCCCAATAAATATACCCAAAAGAACTTGCAGCATAAGGTTGTCAATTTAACAAAACATTGAAGTTTGTGACATGTAAATGTGTTGTCATGCACTCTATCTGGCTAAAATTTGGGGGTCGCCCAAATCATCCAGGCTTACGAAACTAAAACCGTTTTTACTAGCAGACCTGCAGAATCAAGAAATCCCTCTTTGCATGAAGGAGGATAGAGACATTTCTAAAAGTAATGAAAGCAGACCATGAAATATTCATTGCTGAGCTACAGGAGGTGGTTCATAGAGGCTTAACCTTTTTCTTTCTGCAGCTTGAAATGTGCATCATCAGCACAGCATGGCAGCACAACTGCAGCATAGAGAATGGCAGCAGATCGAAAGTTTAAGGTCAAGGCTTGACTGTACTCGCACAGGGTCATGTCAGAGTTTGCTGAAGATAGCTAGGTTTTGAAAGGCGTGAGTTTTCAGATTCATAAAATCTGCTGTGAGTAATGGTAGAGTATAAATTCTCATACAAACTATGCAGAGTTCAAGCACTGGTCAATAAATGGAGACGCTTCTAAGAGGTTTTCAGAGAAACGAAGAGTAATGTCACAGAATGCAAAACACTGGGAAAACCTGGGAAAAATGTAAGAGAAATGCTGAGACTTCAACATGCTGAGGACTTTGCTAAATGTTCAAAAGGAAAGTCATGCATTTTCAGTGCAATGCAGAAACATTTGGAGGAGAGTTTCTCACCGACAAGTCATCTGCTTTGCTCTCTGGCAGGTATAAACACTCCGCTCCGTTCTGAATCACTGCAAACACTAAGAAAACAAACAAGAAAGAAAAAATGGCTCACAGCAGAAATTTGAACTCTCAGCAGAGTGGAAATCTGGAAGAAGTCTTTTCTAAGAATTGATGGATGAAGAAATGCGTGTTATGGTGAAATGGACGGGTTTCTGGAAGAGATACTCACCATCATCGCTGTGTTTTCTCGACAGCTCTTGCCTACTGCTGTGAGCCACAACCTCCTCTGGAACATTATCCAAATCACTGGTCTAAAACAATAAATCAGTGCAAACGTTTATTAGGAAAAGATCAATAACAATTCTTTGTTATATATTTAAACAGTTACTTGCACATAAATTTCAGATATTAGAGGTTTTCTGCTCTCTTTATTCTCATTTCCTTTAAATTTTTAAGCTCAAGTCTATGGAGAGCCATTTCAGCCAAAATTAAATAAATAAATAAATAAATAAATGGGTGAAATAAATAAAAAATGAGTAAAATAAATCAAAAAAATGAAGAAAATGAGTGAAATTAAATAAAAAATTTGTTAAATAAATAATTTAGCTTTTTCATTAAACCAATTTTTAATTTATTTTATTTTTCATATTATCAATTTCCCAATTTCTCTTTTTCATTTATCTATTTGTCATTTATCCCTTTATCCATTTACACATATTTTTCATTAATCTAATTTTCATTTAACCACTTTTCAATTTCCTTTTTTAAGCCAATTTTTCTATTTATTTATTTTTCAGATTATCTATTTCTCAATTTTTGTTTTATCTATTTTCATTTATCCATTTTTCATTTATCCCTTTATTTATTTAAACATTTTTCATTAATCTATTTTTTAATTTAACCATTTTTCAATTTCCTTTTTCCATTAACCCGATTTCCTATTTCCTGGTTTCATTAATCAATTTCTCATATATCCTCTTTTTCATTTACCAATTTTTCTTTTTATCTATTTTTAATTAACCATTTGTTTGAAAAATTTTTAATTTTCCCATTTTCCAATTTCCCTTATTCATTAAGTATTTCCTTATTTTTTAATTTTCACATTCTATTTTCCCCTCTTCGCTTCTGCTTTAATATGATAATGAGGGGCGGGGTCCTTCAGGCTACAATGGCAGCCTATTGGTTGGTTAGATGCAACTGCAGCGCTCACTTCCTGTTCAGTAGCAGTCGAAGTTGAAGCTGTTTTTTCCAAAAGTAAAAGTTAAACAAAACTCAAAGGACCATAAAACACGTCGGATATTAAACTCACAGCGTTCTAGTTCATCTATTTGATCGGCAGCTTCCCTAAAAGAACCGATACAGAACGTGCTGCACCCTCTGTGTTCGCCATTTCTAGACTGCTTTTCGGAGGGAAAGTCCACAGTATCGGTTCTTCTTAGGGAAGCTGCCAATCAAATAAATAAAGGGATAAATAAAAAATGGACAAATGAAAAATAGATAAAACAGAAATTGAGAAAAATAGATAATCTGAAAAAAAAATGGTTTAATGAAAAAGGGAAATTGAAAATTGGTTAAATGAAAATTAGATTAATGAAAAATGGGTAAATGGATAAAGGGATAAATGACAAATAGATAAATGAAAAAGAGAAACTGGGAAATTGATAATATGAAAAATAAATAAATTAAAAATTGGTTTAATGAAAAAGCTAAATTATTTATTTAACAAATTTTTTATTTATTTCACTCATTTTCTTCAGTTTTTGATTTATTTTACTCATTTTCTTCATTTTTTGATTTATTTTACTCATTTTTTATTTATTTCACCCATTTATTTATTTATTTAATTTTGGCTGAAATGGCTCTCCATTCAAGTCCGGCCTAAGATTCTAATTGTAGGTCTGGACTTTGACTAGACCATTAAACACATCACGACTGCAACTCTTCCAAAAAATCTAACAAATCACCTCAGCTTTTACCTTATTTTCATTTTTCTCTGACTCATTGTTACAAATACAATAATTTTGCCCCCCTTATTAAATTACCTGTCTTGTAGGACTTGTAGGTTAAGAGAGACACAAAACTTCACATGTTCCATCAAATATTACAGATAAAATACGCAACAGCTAGTTACCTAAAATATAACAGGAAAAGAGGGAAGCTCTCCTCCACCACATGTGGATCATAATAGATCATAAACATTGTTTGACAAGCAGAAAACAAAACAATAAAAATTCACAACTTCAATGACAAATTTGTAAATAATCTCCCGAAATATCAAATATTCAAGCAGAGGTGGGTAGAGCACACAATAATTTATTAAACTAAGACTAACACTACTTTATTATATCGGAGTAAAAAGAAGTAATTCAAGAAATCACACGAGTTAAAAAGTATTTTGTAAAAGGCTATTCAAGTGCTCATCATAATATCTAATTTAGTATTTGAAATTATGTGGACAAATACAGCAAATTTTGAAAGTTATGTGCAAATTCCACTTTTTAAAGTATATACCGGTAATAAAATCATTATACAAACAAATAACATATATGAAAAAAAAAACAAATCCAGAAACAAAAACTCTCTCCCCAAAAAAATCATCTATACAAAGAACAAAACACATGAAAAACCAGTAAATCCTGCGACAATACTTGCTGCATTAGTTCGAACAAAAAATGTTAATCCATTAGGTTAACCTGATATCCAGATGTTTCTTACGTACAAAAACACAACCTTTTATCATTAGCTGAGTGTCTTCATCTGGATCGCTTTTGTTTAAAAAAAGATGCACCGTTTATTTAATACGTGCTTGATATTTTATTTTGGATCGTGACCAACAATCTGATCGCACCATGTTACTCTAATATTGCAGCTTTAAATAATACCCAACCCTGATGTCTAACCTCAAGATGATTAAGGGAGGCAAGATATAAACGCATGAATAGTGATGATTGCACTGTTTTTCCGATATTTTAAAAACGTCCATGTATCCGACTTTTTTTCGATCTGCCTGTTAAAGCTGGACAAAAATAAGTAGTTTTTTGAGGAATAGCAGTTTTGTTATCCATTTCCCTGAATAACGTTTGACATATATATACATGTGTATTTCAAATATATTTTCATATGCTGATATCAAATAGATTTTAAAAACGCTGCATCTATCTATTTTACTTTCAAAAATATCGTTGAAATATTCATCGCTGTGTTAGCAAACTCTCGGTATTTTGCAAAATTCTGTGAGATTTTGTCAGTGAAATAGATCTTGCACCGCTACAATATAACACTAACATATAAAAAATATGGCAAAATTCTGTGAATGATCGGGGGAATTCTTTTGTTTAACGATGACATATAGCAATATTTCATTAGTAAAAGAGATTGATATGGTAAGATTTATTAAATGTGGCAATATAACCTGTATGAAAACATTGGGATATTTTAATGGATCACAAAATTTTTTCCCTGCCTTTAGAAGTTTTTAAGTCTGTAAAAAGATGTTTTTTGAGGAAGATAGAAGCAAGTAGTTTTTTTAGACTTTAGAAAACTTAGAATCTGATCAAATATAGAAGTTACAATATCGAAGGCTGGCCAAGTCCTGCTATTCAGTTTTAAGGTCATACCGCATTAATTACTTATTTTACAGTATAGATATGATAGGAAGGCTGACAATTTGATATTTCTCAAACAAAGAACAATACTTTACATCAGATATGAGAGGAACTGACTAATGCTTCTATTATCTTTATAAGAATTGAGATTTTGGAGAAATTTTGATGCAGTCTTTAATTTTTTGGCTGAAATCTGATTTTTTTTTATAACAAAAATTTTTATCTGGACATCTCTAATAAAGATATGGCTCAAGTAAAAGTAGAAAAGTAGAACTGATTCTAAAACTACATTTTTTTTTTTGTCCAAAAGGTATTTAATTTAACAAGTAGGGATCTTCTAAAGGCAGTCAGCTGCACTAGATTTTATTCAGAGGAATCAATGAAAATACACACCATGCTTTTCAGAGTTTTATTGTATAAATTTGCAGAAACGTGTCACTTTACTTTCACTTGACAATTATGGCTAACTTTGTTTTATCACACAAGATCTCAGTGAAAAAAACCGTAAAGTTGTTTTGATTATAAATTCACCAAAAAGCTCAAGGGGGTTTGAATACTTTTCCAAATGAGCATTTCTCAACAAACAAACCTCAACAAACAAATCTGTTTTCTATCTGGAACTGCAGATGGGAGTAACCGTGCTGTTTCATAGTCTACATTTGGAAGCTATTATCAAGCCCCTGCTGAGATCACATTGTCTCTAAAGCCTCACAAACACACAAAGATACACACACGTCTCCACCAGCTGCACAGGACACCAGATGACGGCCCAAACCCAACAGCTTTCAGACGTCATCACCCAGAGGCACACATCCAGATGCAGTTCACCTTACAGAACGATATCATAGAGTATGAAAACAGATTCTACATGATTCATCTTCAGAGCTGTGACACCGCAGTTCACTGTGACATCTTCCAGCAAGCCTGCCTCGGCCACACTGCCTTTATTGGTAGTGTTTGCAGCCCTGCAAGTCCGTATCTCTTTAAACCATCAGCTGCATCGTGTCTGCTAAGGCGGGATAAAATTTACATGAAGCCCAAACAAAAGTAAAGCTGGAGATATCACATAAAGCCGAGCGTTGGGTTCTTACTGAGTGTCTGTGTGGAGAATCGGAGTCGCTGGCCCTCTTGGCTTTTTGTGCAAGTGATGTCCCAAACCTCAGAGCTTCATACACCGGGTCCACTTTATTCCCACAGGCTTTAAAGCAGAATATCACAAGATATGAAATAAGCTCATGAGCAAACAAATATTAAACTTCCCTCTCAGTCAAGTGTTTTGCCTCTTTTTTTTTTTTTTTACAGAACCATAAAAAAAGAATACTAGATACGTTCTGCATGAAATGTGTAAAATAATTTGGAAGAAATAATGAAAAGCTGAAATAAATACACTAGATTAATTTTTTCCTAAAATAAATTTGCTCTTGGATTGAGGAGGTAAAAGATATATTTTGCCAATGGAACAAAACACATTTACAAATAAGATAAACACAATTGCATTGTCTTATTTTGGAAGTGCATTTAATCTAAATAACTTCTTTTAAGAGTAAAAAATACTCATTCCATTAAGTAAAGCATTTCATTTACCCACTCAAATTAAGAGTAAAATACACTTAATTTAAGAAAACTTATTTTCTAGATCATTTTTTTCACAGTGTATTAGGTGATTAAAGCTTACCAATGGGCATGACTTCTTTAATGCATCCATACTGCTCCTGGTTCAACAATGGGGAGCTGTAGTATCGCCGAAAGCCTTTAGGCTGCAGAAAAAACATACATAAGAGAAAAAAGTGTGTCTGAGAATTTTTTTGGATAAAAAAACCTTAGAAAATCCTTAGAATAAAGAAAAAGAAATAAGGAGCACTAAGCAATCATTTTAATTTTTTATTAGATTAGTGGAAATGTTTTCAGATTTGTTTTTTATACAACTGTGCAGCAAATGGAACTAATTTTCTCACTTCAGATCAGAAAAGGTCAGACTAAACTCATCAAACACTTCATTCACTATTCATGCGAAATGATAATGCTGAGACGGCCGCATATAAAAGGAAGTCCAAGGGCAAAGTGAACAACAGATGCTGGAGGCTGCGATGCTGTTAACTAAACGATGTCAGACTCAGACGTCACAGTCAGCAAAGAGCTGCCCTCAGGCTAACTTGCATCGCCGTTTCCAAGCATTCGTTTTATCACAATATTGTTTAAATGGAAAAATATCTGTCATTACAATTTTATAGTTTCCAAGCTTGTTAAAAAGTAAAATCTATTTTGTCACACCTAATATTAAAATGTAGACATGCATTCATGTCTCAGCTGGAAATACTTTCTTTTTTACAGCATCAGTTGTGACTCAGCTGCCTTTAAACTTAAAGGCATTACATAAAATACAGAACAAATATTCTTGTGAAATGGTTTTCCTTCATATATATCTTGAATAAACTGAAGCATTGTTTTCTTCTCTAAAAAATTAATGGATGTTTTTGGAGCAGATTTCCAAAACATAATCAGCTTTGATTGCACTTCTCATATCTGGCCTTTTTGTTCCTTAATTAGTCATTCCTTTCACCCGTCATTTTTCCCTCCCCTGCCCTTCAATTATAACTTATTCCTCTCACCTGCTTCCTGTTGGTTATATTCAGTTCAGCCTGAGCATTCAGTGCCAGATCATTTCTTGACTTTCTGTCGTTTCAGTTTCAGTTTTAGGCCCCGGGCCCCACTTAAGTCAAACCCTGCCTAAATTCACTAATTTTTCACCAAACCAGCCTCTCATCCATACGAAGCCGGCGTTTCGGGGGTCTGTAAACAATTTTTTTTTTTATTAAGCCTTCAGAGTGGGAAGATTTTGAAACGCCGTTTTCGCGTTTCCATCTTTAAGCTCTAACCACATTTTTTTTCTTACACGCATGCGTCATAGCGTCGCCTCTAAACACG
>JAGKQL010000009.1:35310181-35324859 GCA_018398635.1 Cyprinodon brontotheroides
AGTCACCTGTGCAGGCTTTTTGATGTTTTGTGTATTATGCAGCATTTTGCTTTCAGTCTCAATGATTTTTCTTTTGGAAGTCGGTTCCTTTTCAAAATGGCCATGCAGTTATGTGTAAAAATATTCAAGTGAACCAACAAATATACCTTTAAAGTAATTACATAATAGAATTTTGTTTAAGATACTTTAATATAGATGCTTAGTTACTGTACCTTGAAAGTTAAGTTTAGGGCAACTGATACAAGGTTTTTCTAGAAAGAAAGCCGTACCTTCTACCTGACTGATGGATTTGTTTCTCGCGATATTCATCTGAAACTCCATTGAAGAAATTTTTGGGAAGGGGCGTAATGGTTGCCAGCTGATTGGCCTATGTTGGTGATAAGGACGGGCCAAATAAAACCAATCAGATCAACAAAGCATATGACGCACTAACAGAGTGACGGAAAACTCAACCACAAGCCAGGCTACTTTTGCCGAACCAGTCAAAAACATCTTTTGAAAAATATCAAATCAATAAACATTCCAGAAACAGTGATTTACTGCTAATTTCATGTGAAGAATTGGCTTTTTGCACTGATTTCTGCACTTGCTGAGACAAACACGCTTAACGTTTGCATTCCATCAAATGAAGCTGCAATGTATATTGTCAGGATTTGGTGTTGGTTTGGAGGACCCAAAAGCAGAGGCAGGTAGGCAGAGGTGAACGCTCCAAATGGGTTCAACGGAGAGATTCACAGGAACTGAGGCTGTGAATAAAAAAATCCAACAAAAATAACAAATGAACCAGAACCATGGAGACATCAGGGGAGTCACCTTTCATCCAGGAGCCAGGGAGAGACTCAGCTAAGTAGACTAGATGTTAGACGGGGATCCAGCTGAGAGGAACTGAAGAGGTAGGCTTTTAAAGGGGACAGAGGACAAAGAGAGGGGCTAACGAGAGGATTGGAAACAGGTGAAGACAGAGCAGAAAACAGAGCAAGGGAAGGTCGACACAAGAGGGCTGCATGGGACAACAAATGGAAAACTAAGACTGTGACATATATGTTTTTATTTTCATTCAAAGAAAATCCTTCCTTTGTCTTCATTCAGGTGAATTCTTCATTTCTGTTACATTTAAATAACTGATATTGATTCGAAATTCACAAACATTGAAGCAAGCATGTCATAAAATATGTCTTTTATCTTAGTCATTCCAGAATAAAGAGAAGCAGTTAGAGAAATAAACTTATATCACAGCCACAATAAGCATCCTTTATGACGTAATATGACTTTTTTGTTCAGGTTGCACTTTAACTAAACCTGTCTAAAGATAACTACAGGCTTCACTTTATTACTCTGTGTACAAATTAAATAGCAGAAAGCCCCACTATAGCAACTACCACTGACTGTAGACAACTGTACAGTCTTTGTGGTTCCAGTCTTGCATCACAAGCTCTTCACAGTCTAATCTATAGGCACTCTTCTTGTTAGTGTGTGAAAATAGAGTTACGCAAAAGGACAATTGAAGTTCACTAGTAAGCCGGGGAAGAGCAGAGATGACTGAAGATGATCTGGTCTGAATGTATCGTGTTTTAATGGTTCTGCAGAATTAGTACAGTGCACTGCATTTTCTTGGGTTAACAGCTCTGCATAACTTACAGGCTATTAAATAAGACTACAAACTGTATAAAAAAAAATTTCAGGTCCATTAAGCTGCATGAACCCATCCTAGAAGTCACCCTTTAACAAATCTAAAAGCTTACATGTTTTAATGAAACCGTGTTTGAGACCTATTTAAAAATGATAGTTTCTGCAAAGGTTCCGTCTGCCTCAATGCCAGAGAAGTTTGAGTATCCTGCTGGATTAAGTGTTACATTTAAATATGCTGATGGGGTATGTGATGGTGAAAGAGCTCAGCTGAATGGTGAACATTTAAAGCCTACAGCATGTCAAGCGTAAAATGCTGCTGTTTTATCTTAGCTCCTGTTAGCCTGGGGCAATGCGAAAGAATGAAGGGGTTTGAGGAATCAAATCACATTAAATCTTTACTGCCTTAATGACTAAAGTTGTAATAACTTAAGAAATCAATGTAAATCCTTGGTTTTGCTGGAGGTTGCTTCCTTTAACCGCACAACTATGCAAATACTTTCAGTTAATTAATGTGTTCCATAACGTTTTGATGATTAAATGAGTCATTTCAGGTTGAACAAAGGTATTCTCGCTCGCCCTGGTGGTCTGTAGGGAAATACCGCACTTTTGTGAATTGCAGGAGCCCTCGGCCCAAGACCCACAGGCTCAGAAGTCTCACGCAGAGTCGGTCTGCTTTACGGCGCTTAATCAGTGAACGACCGTTTCAGTTGCTAATGCATGCTCGTTGCTCTTGCACAGTAGTATGCATCTTTGTGCAGTTATCGGCGGCGAACCAGCGCGTGAAATGTTTCAAAGCCCATGTCGGAGCAGGCAAGAAAGAGAGGAAAAGGGCTCCCGACAGAGAGAGGAGTCGTACGACACCGGTGAACATCGGGCAAGCTTTTTCCGAATGGCGTCGAGAGCTAAAAAAAATAAAAATAGGGCTGCAAGGCTGACGCGGACACTTTAAATAAAAGACAATGGAATTGTGTTTTTCTATTTTTATGTAAATTGTCTTGTTCCATTGGCGCAAATGCTCTTTTTACCTCCTCAATTCAAGAACAAATGCATCACCAATTTTAAAGAAAAGCTTGACTTATCTAGATTTAGATTTTTTGCAGTGTGGATTTCTTGACGGAGAAAACCAGGAGAACAGTTGAGCATATTAATACGACAGTGCATCTCTTTACTTCGCCTCTGGGGAGCTCTCGCTGGAAAATCAACTGTTGCTGCATAGTATACCTTTTAGGCCCCGGCCCAATCACGGTATCAAACGTAACAATCTAAACGCTTACATATTTTCCAGCAGAACGCTTTTGCCGTGAAAGACGGAGACGAATAAATGTGAGCGCCCCACATTTAACGCATGAAAAACGCTGCAAAATGTAATATGCCAGGCATGTAAGTGGCTCTGTTGTGCCAAAGCAAAAAATAAGCTAATTTAATGTGGTTAGGTCATGCGCACTAATATTTATCCATGGTTGCCCTGCGGGTCCATTTTGGTGGTTCAGTCAAATTCAGGTGCTGAAACTATGTGGCTCGATATTGCTCTGTTCTTCCTGGAGATATTCCAGAAGAAGAAGATTCTGCTGTAAGCCGAACAGCAGGGTGCGCAGTAGCATTTCAGCAGCTGTTGTTGTTGTGATACTGCGTCGCCCATGCGTTGTTTAGAGGCTATGCGCTCATGACGTAAAATGCGTGCAAGTTAGAGATGTAGAAGATGGAACGCAAACGCTGAAAACGGCGTTTTGTGAATCTTCCCACTCTGAAGGCTTGAATAAAAAAGATCATTTACAGACCCTCCAAACGCCGGCTTCGGTCTGTGGATGTGAGGCTGGTCAGTGGTGAAAAATTTTATGCGTTTAGGGCTAGGGCTTGACTCTCAGCGGGATCGGGGCCTTAATAAGGAGAAACTAATAATCTCAGCCCTGCTTTTCTGACGTGCAAACTCAATCTGGGCAGAAACAAGTTATCATTTTGGCTGATATGATGGTGGATCTTGGTGTGATTAGACATTTTCTCCCTAGCAAAAAGTTAAAGCATTTGCCTGCCAACCATAGATCACCACAACAACACCAGCAGCAGAGGAAGCAATGCACAAAACCTGCAGCAATCCTTCAGTCAGCATGGAATTAGATCAAGTAATTAGATCTTTAACGAGCACCTCATGTTTCACACCAATACAGGTCAGCAGACTTTTAATAAAGGAAACCTTTTTAAGAAACTGAAATGAAGCTGTTATAATGTCTCTATTAAACTGTAGAAACACTGTGAAAAATGCTTTCATTGGAAACCTTTGATGTTAACCTGATTAGAGAACAAATAGCCATTCATTAAAAAATCAGGTTTGGTTGATAAATATCAATATCAAAACACCAGCAATGCTTTTGTCTATACCACAAATCATACAATAATAATATGTATCTTTGTTTTTTTTACAAAATGATACATTTTTTCAGCATTAGCTAGTGGCCATTAGCTATGCTAATTACAACCAGGCTGCTCCTTCACTGAAGTAACAAACCAGAGAGAAAATGGCAGCATTGTGCTGCAGAGGTAGAGGTCTGTCAAAGATCAAAGTCGTTAATAACGCAAAATCATGTTTGTTTTTAACTATAAATCTATACATCTACTAAATGGGTTCCCGATTGTCTATTATTATACCTTGAAAAGCCTTTCTGTATGCAAAAAAATTAGGTCTGCAGGAACAGTCCACATACTTTTACAAGTTAGTAAGAAATTTCAGGGTATTACTTTAAACATTTAAACATTTTCATTTAAACAAGTTGAAGTTGAAGCTTCATCTTCATTTCCTGTACAATACTCTGGCTGAATCATCTGGCCAGATCTTGTTTTTGTTTTTTTATTAAAAAGGTCTTTTGGTTATCCTGCCACAAAATCCCAAACAGATTTAAGTCCAGATTTTCTTCAGCTTCTCCAAAACCTTCACTTCTGGTTTGTTTCACATAATAAATCAACTAAAGCTTTTAGAAAACTGACCTTCACACTGCAAAAACGTAAGTATTATTATTTTTTCAAAAAATTTACCCCTTGATTTCTGTAATGCAATAAAGATATTAGGCCTGGAATGAGTATTTTTTACTCTTAAAAATAAGATAATTAGATAATATGCACTGTAAAATAAGACAATGCAATTCAGTTTTCTTATTTTAAACATTTAAATTATTCCTTGTTCCACAAGTAAGAAGTTGAAGCTTTATCTCCCTATTTCAAGAACAAATGCACTTATTTTAAGAAAAAAAAGGACTTCTTATCTAGCTTTGATCTTGTCCTGTGCATTCACATTAATTTTAACAAAAGGGAGCAGAATATTTTTTTTCCACCAAAGAAAGTTGTCTAGGTCCTCACCCAGACCTTCACACCGCCACCGCCGTGTTTCACTATCTCTATTAAGGTTTTTTTGTTCTGCTCTGTTAGTTTTACCAGAAGCATCATGCCGCATGCATGTAAGAAAGTTCTAGTCAGTTTCCAAAATCCCAGGGGATCATCAAGATGTTTTCAACAACGTGGGACAGACGTTTATGGTCTTTTTGGTCAGCAGTGGTCTTGGAGCTCCCACCTGGAGGCCATTGTTTGCTCAGTCTCTCTGACTTATTCTCGTTGAATTAAATAGCTGAGAAAGAGAATCTCTAAGCACTTTAAGTATTATTCTTTGACTGGAGTCGCAAAGTTAAAGATATGCTTCATTACCCATTTTATACTGATAGATAGTGAGGGGTATTGATTAGGATTTATACATTCTATTACTTTTAATGTTTCTCTAGATCAATCTGGTATTTAATTTATACCCTTTTTGATACTTTTTTAAATCAGGGTAAAAGGCAAATAATGAAATGGTTTATTTTTCTAAATTTGGAACAAAGGAACACAAATTAAACTTAAGGTACAATCATATAATTTTTTTTATAAATAAACGATAATGGGAATTTGCTATATATCCGATATAACTATACAAGGAAAACTATTATAACATCATAATCTAAAGAGTTACTGTTGTATTATCATTGAAAAAATCTATAAAAGTAAACCAGAAAGAGATTAAAAATACCCTAGTTTTGTTAATCCATTTCTGACACTTTTGAAAATAAGTATACTCAAATATATTTTCATGATGCTGATATCAAATAGAGTGAGGCTGTGCTATTGATCTATTTTACTGATCATAATCTCGTGAAATTTCATTTATCGCTGAAAATACAAACTCTCGATATTTTGCAAATTCTGTGAGATTTGTTAGTACAAATAGTAATCGAGGATCAAATCAATCAAATATATAAAAATATGGCAACACATTTGCAATTTTGGGGATTTCGTGAAGTATAACGATGTCAGCAATACCCTGTCATTAGTAAAAGAGTTTGATATGCAGTTTTTAAATGCCCAACAGAATTCATCATATGAAGATATTGGGATATTTTAATGTATCAATATTTTTCCTTGTCTTTAAAAGTTTCCAACAATGGCAAAAAAAAGTCCCTTGAGGAAGAAGTAGTAGCTATTGGAAAAAAAACTTTAGTTAACAACAGAAGCTGGATCAGAGTAGGTGAACAAGTGAGAGCATATCGGTAGGCCCTGGCCCATCAGTTCAGTTCAAAAGGCCTTTTCACAGGATAGGGGTTTGATTAGCAGGTTCAGCATCCCTAAGCCAAGCCTATAAATAAACTTTTTGCAACAGTTATACAGTATGAATAGTGTGTCAAGAGTTTTTTTATAACACTGCATCTTAAAGTATATGTTGTATTATCATTGTAAAAATCTAAATTTGTAAACCAGAAAGAGATTAAATACAAGCTAGCTTTTGAGGGTTTGGGGATCATGAAAAATGTCCAGGATTAATATTATTATTACAAAATAAGTGTAACCCATTTCAGCGCATATTAGCAGAGGCGTCCAAAGTGGATGAAGTGAATGAGGATGACTGAGGCTGTGCGAATCAATGGCAATGATCTATTTACATGGAAGAGTTTTAGTGAAAATAAAAACCCATTACTTTAAAGATTACGTAATATTTACCACAGTTTGTAATCCAGGAAAGTATCAATGGAAGCTTTGCTCATGCATGACTTTTTATGGGGAAACAGACTGGAATCAGTCTCCACCCTGTCTGTAGGCAGAGTTTGCTGCAGGGCGAGGCTGCCCTACAGAATTAATCGCTTGAGTGCTTAACTAAAAGCGATCAATGCTTTCTCTTGTGGCAAAAGTCTCCAACAATGCACAGAAAAGTCCCTAAATTCATCACTAGTTGCTTCTGGAAAAAAAAGGTTAGTTAGCAACAGTGTTGGATAAGAGTAGGTGAACAAGTGAGAGCAGAATGTTAGGCCCTCCCATCAGTCCCCTTCAAAAGGGCCTTTCTCACAGCAGCGTTTGCAGCGAGGTTCAGCACACAGCTGAGCCTGTGTTCTGCAGTTCTGGCTTTTTGCTGCGGTGCTAGCTGAGTAGTTTGACATTTGTTGTCTTGTCTGCAGCAAAAAAGGTTCTTTTAATGTTGCAATAAACAAAAATGTCAAAGACAAAATAAAAGATAACTTTTCTTTTTGGGGAGCAGAAAGGCAGTTCAGGACTTGTTCTCACCTGTGAACCAGTAAAGACCTCGCATAGTTATTTGCGGCTCGCTCTAAGAGTGATAGGAAGGTTGTAGTGTGTCACTCATCTTTATCATCTTAAGAGGAAGGTTGCAGGTGTTTATTAGAAGGTACTTAATTTTACTTTGGAGACGCCGTAATCTAGGAGTGGGATCCCCCCCGGTTATCCAGGTTGGCACCATAGGATTGGTGTGTATCGGGCAGAGTTAAATTGCATATCGGGCAGAGTTAAATTACCTGATACGGAAAAGGTTTGCAGTTCTATGGTAGAATTGTCAACTGCCTAAGGAGAAATTTTTGATCAAATGCTAACAGCTTAAGATAATTAGAAATCAAACACTGGAAAATTAGCTCAAACAAAGTCCTCTTCTTCTTCATAAAAAAAAGGGGGGGAAAAAATCATCAAATAAATAAATGTAATCTAACAAAAACTTCCAACTGTTTTTAATATTCTTTTTTGTTTCTGCATTTTTTATTTTATTTTATTTATTTATTTTTTCCTTGTGAACTGAGCTTTCGCGAATTCTGGTTTATCTGAAATGGTTTTTAATCATGTAAAGGCTTTGCATTGTCTTTGTACTGAATTGTGCTATTACAAATTCTTTTTGTTTATTTAATTACCTTGTCTGCAGCAAAAATGTATCTGTCTTGTGCTAAAAGGAGGCCGCTAAACTGTGATGGTTAGGAGAAGAAGTCCTCGCCTCCCTCTCTTCAAGATGGATTTGGCTGAGACTGAATCTCGAGGCCGCCATCCAGTAAATTTTGTCTAGTTTTTTGGATACCGATTTTCCACTGATAGGGACCGTGTGGTCCTGTTTATCATCTTATCTAAAAAATAAAAATGTTTATTCCTTTTTAGGCAACTTTTTGATTCATAATATATATATATATATATATATATATATATATCGGCTGTGCCTTCACGTTTTGTTCTAAGCATATCGCTTCCAGGTCCATTTCAATGGCGCATAATTTTTTCAACGTGAGATTAACACTATGACTTTTCGCGGTACAATTTTTTAATCCCGTTTCCGCGGAATGGGCGGGCTATTTTCCCCAGTCTTAGGAATTTTCCAGGCTTCCAGGGATGAGTTGAAAAATAAAAAATTGAACCTCATACACTTTTGTCTAGCGGCCTTAAATATTTAAGCCCCACCACCAACAAACGCATTGAGTGTCTGGTAACTAGTAGCAACCTGAAATGGATGGTTTGAGACAAAAACAGATTACTTAAATCAAGAATAAACTTACCGCACCATAGCTGTCTGTGTGGCTTTTGCACAGGCCAGTATCGTGTGTGAGGACGCAGGGTCTCGCCAAAATTGTTCGGATTTTGTTAACGACTGGAACTAAAAATTAACTTTCTAGAAAGATAGACTACCTCCATCTAGTGATGTCGGTCTATTGATTTTGATGTATTGATTGAAAATTGTTCATTATTATCTTGCTAATTGACATCTAATGTTAACTCTACTGCATTTTATAGCAGTAGGGTAAAATGCTTGTCTTTTTGTTCAAAAGATCGTATTAACTGTAAAGACTGTCTTTTTACATCAGCCTGTTTCAGGGCCTTTTTGGCTACATATTTGTTATTTTTTGCTACATGCTCTCCCCATCTTCTTGCCATGTGTTTCTATGGCATAACCAGTGTCTGTGACCTGGCTGATTTAAAAGAACATTGGCAATGTAAACTCAGCCTGTATGTGTTTTTTGTATGTCATCTAGAGTATTTAAATGATTTTCAATCAGAAAAATTTATGATTAAAATGCTTATTAATCGCGAAAGTTACTTAGGCATTGATATTAATCACATTAAAAAATTTAATCGATTGACAAAGCACTAATATATATATATACTTTTTTTTACACCAGATGACTAATTAAAAAATAGTAAAAAATTGGCAATTATGTTTTGATTTCATAATAATATTTAATAATATTCATTTATCAGATGCTAAAAAGCAACAAAACTGTAGAGAGGAAAAAATATTTTTTCACAGTAAAATTTGCCTAATTTTCTGCGTTATATTTTAGCTAATTTCAGTTCCTACTCAGGACATTGCATTTTCAAAGCAGAGGCAGCCTTTTATTTTAAGTCTCCGTCTTTACGACAAACTTTCTGGAAAATATTAGCGTTTCCATTGTTTGTTTTGACTTCTTGTGGGACGGGGCCTAAAGCTTTGAGAACAGAAGTTGGTGTTTGACCCATACCTACTATCATGTGGTTGCAGACGTCGCAGAACGTGGGTTTCTTGAAGATATGCTCCATGAAGCAGTGTCCAGCCGAGTCTACCTGCAGCGGATTGCGTGCCTGGGAGCGGGACGTGGGGGGAGGAGCGGAGGGAATGGCTGGAGGGACCGGAGGAATGGGCAGGCTGGTAGTGTGCGGCGGGGCCATCCCAATGTTGCAGAGATGGCCTGTGCTGCTGCTCACATCAGAAAGGAGCTCCGTCTTGTTCTCGCTGCTAGTACGGAAGAAGTTGTCGGCGCTCTTGCTGCGGATGCTCTTGGTCTTGAAGGAAAGGGAGCGTTTGAGTTTCTGCAGCTGGAAGCAGAGAGGAGGAGATGAAGAGGAGAGAACAATGCGGAGCAACTCACTTTGATGAGAAAGGAATTAGTTTGTCATAACCCAATAAAGGACAAGTGCAGTCTGTAAGGCTGTCGTTGACTCAGAGCTCCATGGGCATAAAAGACTTCCACATGGGTCAACCTATCACCTCTCAGCGGGGGAGATTGCTTCCTACCTGGAATGTAATAAGATTTCCAGCTCGGGTCAGTGCATTAAATTTAAACTGCTGCTTACACGCGATGTTGCCATTTATGGCTGCAGTCAGGATCAACCTCATCAGGCTTCAGCCTCAAACTGCTGATAATGGCCAATTTTGTGAGAAGCTCATTCCACCTCTCAGCATGCTCTTCCTGTCGTGTGACATTCACTTACATGCAGGTTCACACTGATTATAAAGCAGTAAACAAGCTGAGTTGATGTTATCTTTCTTTTACACAATAACAGAAAGAAGTGGATTACTAATTATCCTGTAGAAGCTTTTCCAAAGAACAAACTTTTCCCTCCCTCCCCGCAAATATAAACAACCTGGAAGGATTAAAGGTATTTACACTTCTTCTCATTTTTTTGTCATGTTAGAAATAAAAAAAGGCACCATATTTTACAGCTGTTCCTGTTGGTTAACTGGTAAACTCAGTGCTCGGTTTAGTTGATAATTCATTAGATGAATGCCTTTCCAGTTAGTAGTAAAGGACAACAGAAGGTAAGAGCAACTATCCATGAGTTAAAGTCGACTGCAGCTGGAATAAAACTTATCTGCTGTTTGTTTATCCAGTTTGTCCCTAACAAAGTAAAGACGTTTTGATAGAAGCAGTGCTAAACCAAAGCTGCAAAATGTTTTCTTTAACATTCCTCTCGGCCTGAAGCCTATTTGTTCTTTCATTCATTAACATGCCTTAGACAACTTTAACACACTAAATATAACATTCCAATGAAAAGGGGCTCCGTTGAATGCCAAAACAAGAACTTAAAGTTGCATTTAAGAATAAAGAACTAAGATAAAATGCTTCTCAGAAGTGTCTGTACTGCAAAAATGGTCCATCTAACCAAGTCTTACAAACTTCTATGTAGGAAAAGACTTTTTGATCCTGTTCAGAAGTTTATATACCAGACCAAAACTGACTCTCTTAGATTATTAACCTTCGTTTCATAATATTCGACTCAAAACAAGTGCAATGACCTGTCAGTATAGTAAGCCAAGTGCACTTGATAAGATTTCTTGTTTTGATAATCTAGATAATGATTTTAAGAAGGAATTTCCTCCCTGCATTGATAGATTATTGCAATATTTGGGGTAGATTATTCACAAAAGATCAATCATTTAATATAATCTGCTTTGTCCTTAGTATATTAATATTTAAAACAAGTTCAAAAACACATTTTGGTTTGATAAAAGATTGTAAGATGGAAAACTTTAGCAGTGCAGACATTTCTGAGAGGTGTTTTATCTTGGTTTTTATTCTTAAATGCTACATTATGTTCTTGTTTTGACATTTGACAGAAACCCTTTTCATCGGAAACTTATCTCTAATATATTAATATTATCTTTGGCATAATGAATGAATAATACCAACTAAAGGGACAAATAAGAAGATTTTACTGCAAATAATTTCAGTCATCTATCAGAGCAGTAAGTTAATAATATCTTTTTAAATCATGCTTTATTTTTTATTATTTTTTGTTAAATTGCCTTACTGCACTGGTAGATCACTGTGTCTACTGATGGTTATAAGTTTCCCGACCAAACGTATAAGTAGAAGATTAATAATCTAATCTACTCTTAGGTGTCAATAAAAAAAAAAACCAAAAGATCAAAAAGATTTTATTGTCTGAAAGTAAGATAATAAGATTTGCTTAGATGGAAAAAATTTTGCAGTGTAAATTTTATTTTTTTATTTGGTAAAATCAAAAACATATTAAAACATAATAATACTGGACTGCTGATGTTGATGGAAATGTGTCTTACATTGCTTTGCAAAAGTATTCACACTTTTTACGCTAATGGTTTTCACTGTTTCAAACTTAAATGCTGTTGAATGATCTTTACGTGACAGACTGCAACTAAGAAAGATTTTGCATCTGCAAGGAGCAAGCACTACATCTACTGCTCAAGTGGGAGATACGTTTGATGAGCTGCAGAGAAAATTTAATGTTTAGGGAAGAACTGCAACAAGTTAAAGTCATTTTAAAAATAAGACCTATATGTAGTTTTCTTTTAGCCATATTTAAGACACAATAAACATGTGGAAGAAGTTGCTCTGGTCAGATGAGGCCAAAATGAAGCTTTTTGATCTAAATGCAAATTGCTACATTTGATGGAAAATCAGCAACCTGAACCCATTATTCCATCATTTAGGAACATTTTGTGAAGCAAAGAGGAGGCAGCATCATGCTGTTAAAGTCCACCCTGCTGTTTCCCTAAGAAAAAGAGCTAAAAACAAGAACATTCTGGAAGAAAATCTGTATGAGGCTGAAAAATAAAGACTTTCTCCTGAGGTGGAGATTCACCCGGAAAACCATTCTAAAGACGGGGTGGTTTCAATCAAAATAATGTTCATGTGAAAAAATAGAAAGCTTGAAACTAAGTCTGACTGAAAACCTGTGGCAAGACTTTAAAACTAATTTTCACGATGCTCAGGATTGAGTTTTTCTTGTTTTACAAAGAAGAAATGGGCTATTTTTTGTTCTCTACATGTGCCAGTCTTTGAAAGATACCACAAAAGACTGCAACTGGGATACATACAGATGCATGACTAACTTTTTAGAGTTAGAAAAATAAAATTTGTTCTTTTTTGCACACAAACCAAGTCAAATAGATTAAAGGAGCCCAGTCAGGATCTATGCCTAAATAAAAAAACTACCCGATCCGTACCGGAAGCACAAGCTGCAGCAGCAACTCATTTTCGGATAAAACTAGAGATAAATCCGGGTCACCATCAATCGCGCTTTGTAAAAAGGACTGAAATTATTTTCTTTCTCTCCCTAATAATAATAAGTATACAAAACTACATTCTGTATCAATTTTATTAGTCTATTTTCTGAGAGAATGAATGTGTTTTCATCCTGTATGTACTCGTCTGTGCCCAATCTGTCTCAGAAATGGGATCTTACTCTTCTTCTGGCTTTTTTAGGCTTTGGGTTTTTAAATAAATGGTGTAATTTTAAGTTCTATGGTTCCCTTTCGTTTTACTTTTATGATAAATAATGTATGTTCTAAAGAAAGGAGCAAATAAAATGCAGACAAACACTAAGTAGTTATATTCTGTCAAACTACTCTGATCATGAACCAAAATGATGTCACACAAACAATTAAACAGAGAGAAATTAAAACGGTTCTCTCAGAAAAGCCATTAGATCATTTTTATAAGATGTATTTTAGGATTCTTTAATAATTTAAATATAGAAACAAGTACTTTCACTACCATAATTACATTTTCTTGTTTCTTTTCTGCGGTTTGCTTTGCTCCATTACTTGCTTGATTACTATTTACACTCATGCACAGTTGTGTATTTCCTGTCAAGTAATGCCATTATTATAAATATAAATAACACTTACTTTTAATAACAAATGAAAAAAACAAAGTATAAAACATAAAAAAATATTATTTATTTGGTTAGCAGGGTATAAAAACTTAAAAAGAAAGATGGCAACAAATTAAGTCAGTTTTTCTTGAATTATTAATAATATTTCCCTTCCTTTGAGAAGTGAGACAATATGCCAACGGAATAAGATGAATCATGCTTAAGGTAAAGAAAAGACAAAACATCTTATTTTGAATGAATAATATTTTAATATCTGATTTTTAGGACAGAAAAACGCATTTTATTTGAAGATCAAATACACCTATTTTAGTCATTTTTAGCTCATTTATTTTATTTTTATTTTTTTTGCAATGTAGCCTTTGATTGAGCTACTGTCTTACAAATTCATAAATTCAAAGTATGTGACCCCTTTACGGTTAGTGGTCATTTGTGACAAATTGGGAATCGTTCAAAAGCTATAAATACGTTGTCCAGACACCGTACACTTCTCTTGCATATGGATTCAGTTTAATAGCCACACACATTAAAGACTTAAACTGGAGCGCTGTCGGCTGAAATACCACATTGTACACACACTGGTTTTGCTTGTCATCTTTCTGAACATGGTTGTGCAAATTGTTTCTGAGTCACTGCAGCTGGGCCATGGTGAATCAATTCCCCGGGTCACTCTGGAAACAATCAATTTAGAGCCTTTCTCTACCATTACCAGCCACCCACCCACCCACAGACACTCACATTCTTTCACAAATAAACAGACAAACATAAATCTACAACAACCAGATCTCCTGTTGCAGCATCATTGCTGCAAAATCTTTGCAAATGTAGTTTAAACACAAACTGATTATAAAAATAAAGGTCATTTGCTGAAAAATTATGTATTTCGTAAATGCTAAAAAGAGAAAAACCTTAAATTTGTTTCACTTGAAATAAAATGAATTGCCAATAACCAAAAAAACCAGCAACGATTGTTCCTTAAATACAGCAAAAACAATAATTTATATATATATATATATATATATATATATATATATATATATATATATATATATATATATATATATATATACATACCATATATAACCATTCAAAAAAGTTTGGGGTCACATTGAAATGTCCTTATTTTTTGAAGGAAAGAAAAGCACTGTACTTTTCAGTGTGAAGATAACTTTTAAACTAGTCTTAACTTTAAAGAAATACACTCACTCATTGCTAATGTGGTAAATGACTATTCTGGCTGCAAATGTCTGGTTTTGGTGCAAACTATCACATAGGTGTATAGATGCCCATTTCCAGCAACTATCCTTCCAGTGTCTAATGGAACAATGTGTTTGCTCATTGGCTCCAAAAGGCTAATTGAT
>JAGKQL010000009.1:35327716-35349390 GCA_018398635.1 Cyprinodon brontotheroides
CAGCAGAGACTCCCAGACTTCCCTTTCGGCAGGCACCTCCTTGAGCTCTGTGGGGTGAAGCCCGAGGCCCTCGCAGGCCAATCAACAGACGGGTGTCCTGGGTCATCCCCTGGGCCTCTTCCTAGTGGACGTGCCTGGAACACCTCCTAGTGGGGGCGTCCAGGGGGCATCTGAAAAACATGTCCAAGCCACCTCAGCAGACTCCTTTCCATGTGGAGGAGAAGCGGCTGTACTCCGAGCCTCTCCTGAATTACCGACAACTCACCCTACCTCTAAAGGAGAGTCCAGCCTTCCTGCGGACAAAGTTAATTTCAACCACTTGTATTCAGGATCTCCTTTTTTCATTTGCTATCCAGATTTTATGACCATAGGTGAGGGTAGGAACTAGGGATGGAACGGTTTATGAAAACCGTCCGAACAGTTCGGTTCGACTTTCTCAGTTCGGTTCGTGTGTTGCGTTCGGTTCATGCGCTGCTCCTTTTTCTCATAGGCAAAGCGTTTACACTCCAGAGCAGAAGGTGGCGGTACTGCGACCAAAGCCAACCACCAGTAGTAAACAAGAAGAAGAAGAAGCGAAGCAGCGTAGCCGGGTGTAGCAGAAAAAAATCAGTTGTTGTGGAGAATTGTGTGGGTATGGCGAGTGGGAAAGAACAGGAGTTGGAAGACGCGCCAGCAGCACTTTATAAGTCTGCTGTATGGGACCACTCTGCATTTAGAGTGACCTACGATGACGGCGGAAAGAAAGATGTGGATAAAAGTGCAACAATGTGCAAGCATTGTGCAACACGTTTTGTTTATGCTAACAGCAACACGACCAACATGTCATGCTAACCCTGAAATCCCTCATATTCTGTCAGCGCTCCGCCCCGCTGCGCTCCAGACCGGCTGCTCAAAGCAAAGCCTACAGCCTCCGCTGTGGCTCCCGTCCGCTCCGCTCTGAGTTCCTTGGAGATCGTAGAGGGCATGCGCCAGATGATTAAATTCAAAGCAGCAAAACATGCAGAAATGATCCAGGGTTTCCGCGGATCATTAAAAATAATTACAATTCATTAAATTTGTTTTGGCCTAGAGATCTGGACATTGTTCCACCTAAATAAGTGGTTTGATAGCCAATTATGAAACAGGCAGCACCAGAGCCTTGAGCAGGGCAGACTGTGAGGTGAAAGAAAATGGAAAAAAAAAACAGGTTGTAAGCCTGGCACAAATAGCCATGTATTGGTAAACTGTGTGGATACTCTACTAGTCTGTTGTTTTGAAGACAGAACTAAGCAAAAAGGAAGGCGTTTCGATTTACCGGTCGGTCTACATTCCTACCCTCACCGTTGGTCATGAAATGTGGATTATGACTGACCCTGCGGCTGAAATGAGCTTTCTCTGCAGGGTCCCTAATAGACAGGATGAGGAGCGTCATAATTGGGTAGAGGCTCGGATTTAAGTCGCCTCTCCTACTGAGGTTGCTTGGACATCTCTTTTCGGATGCCCCCCCGGACGACCCAGGAAACACTGGAGGGACTACGTCTTTCGCAATGGCCTGAAAGTAACTCGGGCTTCTACCATCGGAGCTGGATCGTTCTATCAGGAGAGACAGGAATCTGGGAGTCTCTGCTGAGATTGCAGCTGGATGAGGCAGAAGACGATTACAAAGACGACAAAAACATATCTAAATTAATGTTAGTTGCCTACAAGGGACTTGGCAAGGCTTAAAAGCATTCAGTACTATATGAAGATTAGCGTTGGTTGATTTGTGATTGAAATGAGCTTGTTGTTTAGTTTTCTCATAAAATCTGGGGACCCTGCATGAAAAGTTGGAACCACTGTTTTAAAGGTCTTTATACTCCAGTTATCAAGTATTTAATTACTAGATTAATTTAAGTTTTTCCTTTTTTTATACTCTTTATGGTTTACCCTCTGGTGTGATGGCCTTGTGTAGCAGCCATGTTTGTGTGGTAAAAGTGACAGTGTCAGTGACTTTGCAATGGATGTGCCAGATGCTCAGTCAAGGAGTGTAATCATGGACTAACAGGAAGGCTTTGTGCTTATTTCTGCAAAGCTTTGACACAGAACGTCGTCCTCCTGCTACATGAACCCCAAACAAACATTTAAGCTTTTTTTTTTAAACATAAATTTTTTATTTTTTTTATTTTTAAACAACTTTGGATATACTTGTAAATTATTCAGTAGTATTAAATTTCAAATGTTACCTATAAAACACCAGAAACATCAGGAATTTCATAAAAAGACGGGTGATGCTTTGCAGTTTAGAGAAATGTTGGTATAAGTTCATCCAATAAAATCAGATTTTAAGTCGATAAAGACTCTGAGACCTGATATGATTTACTAAATAAGAGCAAGAGGTTCACAGCCTCATGTGTGGCAGCTTGTGACCCTGTGCCAATGTTAATGACAGCTCCTTTCACACATCAGACGTGCAAACACCGCCAACAAGGCAGTGACTGTTAATTTTTCAGCTTCCGTCCCTTCTCAGACAAAATTGGGCAACACAAAACTTTAGATTTTATTTCTTTACAAACTGTTTATGCAGCAAATGGTTGGAAATTTTGTTTATTTGCACTGATTAGATTGAATGATGCACCAGGAAAGCATTGAAGAAACAACAGTAGTGCCCTCACCCAGTTTCATTCAAGTTAAGTTTGATGAGTTGAAAAGTGACATTATGTTGTTTTTAATGTGAGCTTGGGAGGAGACTAACTAACAGTTTTAGTCACAGGTTTTAAATTCACTTACTGTTAAAAGGAATGTGCCATAAATAGGGATGCACGATATAATCGGCCCCCTATCGGTATCGGCCTTAAAGCTGAATATCGGACATCGGCCACCCCACCGATATTTTAACCCGATATTTGATCAGCTTGCTTTTCAGTTAACATTGAAGTCTAAAAATAAAAATAAATACTACTTCTTCCTCCAAAAACTTCTTTTTACAGACTTAGAAACTTCTAAAGAGCCAGGGGAAAAAATAAATTGATACATTAAAATATCCCAACCAATATTTCATATGCTGATATTTTGCCATTTAAAAAACACCATATCAATCTCTTTTACTAATGAAATATTGCTATATGTCATCGTTATGCTCTGAAAATCCCTTGAAAATTCACAAAATTTTTTGCCATATTTGTTATATGTTGATATATTGGACTTGGGTATGGGATCTATTTTACTAACAAAATCTCACAAGAATTTACCAAAATATCACACGAGAGTTTGTAACAGAAACGATGAAAATTTCACGAGATTTTTGAAAGTAAAAATACAGATGGGATACCACTGCGTTTTAAAAATCAATTTGATATAGCATATGAAAATATATATTTGAGTTATAATCGCTTACATGAGTTTTAAAATATGGGCAAAATTCGAGATATCACCCAAAATCCCAATATCGTGCTTCCCTAATCATAAACATTGGGCCTCAGTTTAAATGAGTATTTTTGTTGGATGAAATGACAACACAGTAGCTTCAAAGATTCTTATGAAGATAATTTGGTTGCCAGGTTTTAAATTCAAACAATACACCTCTTCTCATTTGTGGTTTAATGCTAGTTATCAAGTTATCGACACACTTTTAATAGCCATCCACAAGCTTTTGTTCTAATTTTAACCACTCTTCATGGCAGAGCTGGTAGAGTTTATTGTTTGTTGGTGTGTGAAAGAGGGGAAAGAAGTCCAAAAATTCCTTTCCAAGCAAATTGTTATTTATACTATATAATTATAGCTTAATTAGATTGTTAGCTATTTAGCTGTAACCATTACAACATTTATTATTTCGCTCTATAATTGTTTTTTATTTAAGTTATTTTTTTCTGTTTTGTAATGTACTGTTCGCACCATTTAACTAACAAAAACACCCTAGGAGGTCGATAGCATGCTTTGTTCTCAACTGTTCGAGTTGCACAATATATTTTATGATACCAATATGTACATATTGTTAATTACTGATATGAAAAAGATGTGCGCATGGACACACATCTCTACTGTAATGTGAATTGCTGCCTCTTGGCCAGGTTGTGTAAAAAAATTCTGATGGATTTGGTAAAATAAAGGTAAAATAAATAAAAATAAATTGCTTTCTAATAAAAAAAATTATTTGAAACCGTAAACTCAGAGTTCCCGACATTCAACGTTTGAGGTGAAGAATATTTTACTTTACTACTAATTGACAGCAGCCGTTATTTTGAAGGAGATTTTAGTTAAAAGTGCTAAAACCCTGAGTGGCTTTAAATCTAGATTAAAAATGAATAAATTTAGAGATGCATTGACTGAGCTATCTAAACATTATCAGTTTATGCTTCCAGTCAAATTTCTGGTACATTTAAAAAAAATATTTTTTCATGTCTGGCCTTTGATTGGGCTATCTAAACATTCTCTAGAGTTTGAAGTCCAACTGTCTTTCATCCATCCATTTTCGAACACGCTTAATCCCAAGGGGGATAGCGAGGGGTGCTGGTGTCTATCTCTTGCTGTCAATGGGCGAAAGGCAAGGTACACCTTGAATAGGTCGCCAGTCCATCGCAGGGTCAACTGTCTTTCATTTCAGTATAATCAATCATTGTCCTTTATATTTATCTTGTAATGTTTTTTTTCCTGTGTGTGTTCCCATTATGTGCAGCACTCACAACTGTTTTGCTGCTGAAACATCCAATAAATATAAAACTGTGTTTCCTTCTGGGGATGGGAATGTAAAAAATGTCTTTTAAATAACAAATCTGTTTAATTTAGGTTAGCCTAGGTTAGATTTGAAAAAAACTAAAGATGACAAATGATGCCATGATTCCTTAAAAATTACGGACCAGCCCCTTAAATCAAGACCAAATCTGATAAATCAGTTGTCAGTCTGAGTATTGTTGCTAATTTGTGTTTTCTGTGATTACACCAGAGCATAAAAAGGTTAAAAAAAGAGCTAAAAAAAGTTTTTGCTGGATAATTGTCATTTTGTTGCCTTTGGCACCCTGAGTGGTGAGCCATGCTGCCCATATTAGGAATCACCAGATTGCTTTCTAAAAGGGAAACACTGAGCACTATGACCCAGCAGAGAGCCTTCTCCTCCAGAGAGAGAGAGAGAGAGTGTGGATGAGAGTGAACATGGTTGTGATCAGTGGCGCTTGTTTGATGTCAGAGTGTGTATAAAACGAGGCGTCAGGTCGGATCTCTATTCAGCCACAAGGGGCTCAAGGAGTCACAACTCTGGAAAACACCTGGTCTCCATGCGGATCTATGATGACATGTTTCCTGATGGTTTAAATCATCCCTGCGCATCTCTCTACATTTTCTTTTTGTTTTTGAATGGGATCATAGATACAGAATTTTTTTATGGATAAAAAATGGAAAAGATTTATGGACATCTGGCTTTATATTTTTCGAGCCGAAAACGAATAAAAAAAAAGTATGAAGTGGAGTTTTTGTTTCCATCCAGCTGTGCCATTTCTCTGACTGGATGGCGCGCAGCGGGCACCTGAGATGACTTCCATCAATGGATGACATAAAAGTGGAAGTTATGGAACATTCTGGGCAACTGGAACCAACTCAACCCGTCAACATCTCTAATGACAGTTTTGTTTCCCACTCACCCGCTGCAGCCGAGAGCGCAGAGAGCCTCGTCTATCAGATCTCTCTGGCTGCGATCCTCTCTGTCATTACGCTCGCCACCACTTTATCCAACGCCTTTGTCATTGCAACTATTTCCCAATCCAAGAAGCTGCAAACTCCAGCGAACTTTCTAATTGCCTCTCTGGCTGTCACTGACCTCCTGGTGTCCATATTGGTGATGCCCATCTGCGTCTTGTACACGGTGATCCACACCTGGACGCTGGGGCAGATCGTTTGCGACATTTGGCTTTCATCGGACATAACATGTTGCACCGCATCCATACTGCATCTATGCGTAATTGCGCTGGATAGATACTGGGCCATCACTGACGCAGTGGAGTACTCCAAAAAGCGCACGCCGGGGCGCGCAGCCGGCATGGTTGCCACAGCCTGGGTCATCGCCATCTCCATCTCCCTCCCGCCTCTCTTTTGGAGGCAGGTGAAGGCAGACGAGCTAACAAGCTGCAGTGTCAACACAGATCACATCTTTTACACCATATACTCCACCTTCGGGGCGTTCTACATCCCCACCCTTCTCCTCATCGTCCTTTATGGGAGGATATACGTGGAGGCGCGTAAACGTATTCATAAAAAACAGTCTCCAAAGAAGGTTGGGAAGAGACTCACCTCCGCGCACCTGGTCACCAACTCTCCTGGATCCGTGGCGTCCACGACCTCCCTGCAGTGCGGGAGGCATGACACCCCGTCCAGTGATACCGGCTCTGCAACCAGTGAGAACCAGGTCAAAGTTACGGTATCGGACGCGCTTCTGGAGAAAAAGCGCATTTCTGCAGCCAGAGAGAGAAAAGCGACCAAGACTCTCGGGATAATCCTCGGCGCTTATATCATCTGCTGGCTTCCATTTTTCATTTACACCTTGCTGGTGGCCGCATGTGACTCATGTTTGAACCCTGAGTTGTTCGACTTTTTCACGTGGTTAGGATACCTGAACTCTCTGATTAACCCCATCATTTACACCATGTCTAACGAAGACTTCAAGAAGGCTTTCCAAAAACTCATCCGCTTCAAATGCTGCAGGTCCTGAACCGTTTCCTGAAATAGGCTTATGTATGTTTAATATAGAACCGGGTCAATTCACCTCACTGGAGATTTCTTAAGACTTTCTAAATGACGCATGATGTTCCATTTTGTACCTGTGAACGAAGCATTGCACTTTAAGCGGTTTATTTGTCATTGTAGTTCAAATATTTAATGAATTATATAAAAAAATAACAATTCAAGAAAATCCAACCTACCACAAATAATTCAATATAATTGTTATCAATGAAATATTGGTCTGAAAGATTTGCATAATCCTCCCTTTTCATTTTTTGTTTTCTGGTCATATCCTCCTTTTTTTTCTGGTGCCATAGGAGGTTTCCCACCAGTCATGCATCCTAACCCGCCTTTACAGCCATTATTTTATTAACTACTTTTTGTCTACTGTAGGGAAATATGATTTTATGAATCTATCGACAAGAGGCCACTTAGATTTATGATTAGATGTCATTTTTTTCATATTTCATATGAGTCAGAATGCCCAAACTGGGATTAGATCTAAAATAGATGGAAACGCAAAACATCATATGGGTGAATTAAAGCATACATTAAATTTAGGAGATTTTAAAGCTATTAAAGGGCTTTAAATAGTTGTAGGCAGAGGTGGATAGAGTACCCAAAAATGTTACTCAAATCTAAGAGTAGAAATACTTCATCACACTTTTACTTGGGTAAAAAAATTACTCAGGTAAGAGTATAAAAGCATTTGGTAAAATGGCTACTCACTTATTGAGTAAATGATCTACTTACTGCCCATGATTAAGACAACGGATTTAATATTTTACAAAATGATGCAAAATTTAACAAAATATTAAGTAATTTGCAAATTCTGATGTTTTAAAGAGTGGATAAAATTAAAGATAAAACGTACGATAATTACGCAATACATATTTGGTGGAAAGAGCACTCTTCTAAATGCACTTTTTGAGTAATAAAACATACAAAATCAATTTGCCTGTGTTAATTTGCTGACATTCGGGTCATGGCAACCACAAAAAGGCTTCAAATGAAAGAAGTGGACAAATATCCAAAGACTTGACAAAAACTCCTGGATAAATGTTGACAACCTGGTTGCATTCTAATTTAAGCCCACTTGTGGTTACAAAATAATAGTTATAATATGTAAGAATACATTAAATTGCAGTATATTGTTTACTTTATTTTCACTAAACCTCCAATTGAGCAAATAGCATTTAACCAATAAGCCTTCAGTACAAAAAAAGAATAAAGCGTGTCTCTCAGTGGGGCATATTTGTTTAAAACAAGTTTGTTTTCATGAAGCGAAGTTACGTATAATGGATGGAGTATCCAGAAAGCTGACTCATTTAGAAGTAGCAATACTTCATCATCTAGAAATACCCAAAAGTTAAAAGTGCAATGCTTTTAAATTACTCTTAAAAGTCCTTTTTTCAAAAATTCACTCACATAAATGTAACTGAGTAAATAGCTACAACTAAACTCTGTCTATAGGAAGTAAATGGATGGATGCCAGGAAGGAAAGGTAGCTTTTTGGAAAGCTATGACTTCTTATCAGACACACAAAAAAATACAAACCTAGATTTTTACGTTTATTTGAGCCATAAAACCAAGTCTGTATTATAATATATATATGTAGGAAAATAACATAATATTTATTACTTTGTCATTGAAAGTTGACTCTTGACGCCCCCATCGGGTAGGAATAGCCAGCAGGTAAATATCCAGCATTGCACAGAGCTATTTAATAGCCCAGCAATACTGCAAAGTTAAAATGAACACAGCACCAGTTAATGATAATCCTGTACAGGTTTAATGATTATGATTATATGCATTCAATAATGTGCATGAAGAGAAGAAAATCATGATTTACATCTATATCAGCCAGTTGTGTCCAAATGAAATGAAATTTCTGCTTTTATAAAAGTTAAAGGTATAGGTGGAGGATTTTGCAATTTTTTGAGAAGACCCTCCCTCTCCACTTTAAAAAAGAAATGCACAACCCCACCTGCTGGTATAGTAAACTATTAAACTTCCGTGCAAGAGCACGTACAAGCCTATTTCAATTTTTAAGTCAGATTCACCACCGGTAAGAGAAAAAGGTGACGAGGACGTAGGACGGCCTTCCGTAAACTTATCACCAGAATGATTGAAAATTAGTAGGACAACTTATTTTGATGATCCACCCGGAAAAAGAAAATCCCCCCACTATACCTTCACATGTAGGACTAATGCTTTGGATACATCAGCCATGAATCTGGGAAATAATATTTTTAGTAAGAAAATGGAAAAAAGAAGAACTCAACAACCTTAAGCACCTTTATTTTCTGTGTAGAAATGGACATTTCAGAGTCTAATAGTCTGCATGAATGTGTGCACATGGATGGTTGGATCAGTTTATACAAATTATCAGCACACATCAAGAGCAATTCATAAGTTTTAGTTTTAGGTGTTTTTTGGCTTCATGAAATTTTTTTTTATGCATTAGATGTTTAAATAAGATGCATCAATCAGACAGTTCTTGCCAATCTGCAGCTGCTCACCTTAAGGCCTGACCTGCTGATTATCTTTGGACAATAAAAGAGAATAAATATACTGCAGCATAGCTCAAGTCCACATTGGAAAAACGATCTAGAAATAAGGAGAATTTTCTTAAATTAAGTTTATTTACCCATAATTTGAAAGCCCATGATTTTGGGTTAAAAATTTGATCAATGGCTCAAAAAAATGTTTTTTCATTAGTTGGTATCGGAGCCAATCGTGAAAACAAAAGTCAATTATAAAGCCTTGCAGATATATTGATGCCTTCTAAAAAAATCACATCCTAAATGTCCATGTTAAAGTATTGCAAAGGCAGCATCTGTTTTGATTTTGATCCCAGACTTCTTGCTGTTTCACTGTATGATTTGCTGGTTAGAAAGCAAAGGGGGGAAAAAAGCAGAAACAGAAAGTCTGCAGGCTGCGCCCTACAGCAGGAAAACAGTCACATGAAATCAATGTCAAACAAAAAACCCCATACTGCATCTGATATTTGCCAAGTTGGATGCCGTGACGACTTGATTTTGCATAAAAAAATATCACCCTGTTTTGCAGAGCAAGTGTGAGTCTGTCAGCAACATTAAATCTGAATCTACAGTGTGTAAAGTGGTGATCTTACAGCTGCAGAATCTGAGATGCAGTGCAATGCAAAGAAAAAGATTGTTTGGTTTTCTACTAAAAATAATCTGAGAACAATTAAGCCCATATTGGGGTTGTATGTATGTCTGTTAATTGTGTTCTGTAAGGAAGACTTATAAGTTCAATATGAAAGATTATTGGTCTCAGAATAAAAAAAAAGATGGTAAAATCACATTACGGAATGTGTTATGAATGAACAGAGACTGTTGTACTAATTGGATTCTCCTCCATCTTCCATTGCTTCTAATTTCACTACTTGCCTTCCTCTGGGAGGAGTACACATCTATTTGATCAGCAGCTGTCAGATTTTAGTGTGATATGACAGCGGGAAAAGCTCTCCTGCCCTCATAATGTCAGCAAATGCATAAGCATATCCTCCTCATGGGCTTCTGTTGGACAAATTTAATATGCATGAAAGATGAGTATATTTAAACAAAGCCCTTTCTTAGAATTTCTCACACTACTTCCAGATACGTGAAGGGATAAAAAGGGCAGAATATGAAAGGATGTAAAATAAATCTCCCCCAATTACTGTTTCTATTAGTTGTGTTTATAAAGATATATATTGCAGAATCTAATAATCTATGTTAATACCTAAAAGTTTTGATTCAAAGCAAAAAGGAAGCAAAAGTTCATCATAACAAATGGATGAACCGGAAAAATAATCCTTGCTTTGGGATACACCCATTGGACTAGTTATAATTGCTCTTTTAAATCTTAGGATGTGGAGAAGCAGCAAAATCTTCTGGAAAAATATACTAGATAGTTGTAAGTAAATCAGTAAAAGTAACGGAAGGTAAAGTTGATATAGTGAGAAATTACAATGTAATTCAACTGGGTTTTTTGGATGTTAAAAAAAAATCTTCTTTTTTTTTAAATGTTTTGAAATCCCAAGAACTTTTAGGAACTTTGAGGAAAGAAATGGGTACACTGATGTAGAAAGTATTTGCGCCCTGATATATATATATGTATTTATTTATTACAGGACTTCAATAATATGCCTAGGAAAGAACTTAAATGAAGCTGAATAGACCGGAGAAAACTTCAGATAACAATGATGCCATGGGAAACATTAGCCTCGTGAGACCATCCTGATCTTGCGATCTTTCAAGGTTTCACTCGCAGATCAGTCTGGAGACTCTCCGTTAAAGAAAATTTGGAGCCGTTCACCAAACGAATGTCCAATCAGCGTTGGCTTTGAGGCGGGTTGAGGTGTGACGCAACGAGAAGCGCGACAGTTCAGTCTAAAGAACATGGCGGCTTCAGCCGATGAAACTAGCGTTAGCGTGGCTATCGAGCAAGTTTTATCGGAATTACAGAGTATTTCTTCACTGAAAGAAGAGCAAATCCATCTGGCGGAGTCAGGTTAGGGAAACATAGCCTACAGCTACCTCTAAACAGTGAATGGCAGAATAAAAATAGAACCAAAACTATGGAATGCTTAACAGAAGACTAAAAAAACCAACAAAAGGAATAATTTAACTAAGAAGAATCCAAAAATAACAAATCTTAATAGCAAAAACAGAATAACATAATTAGAAAATCCCTTTATTGTCTCACAATGAGGAAGTTGTGGCATTGCAGCAGCAAAAGCATTGCAGCAAAATTCACAAAAATGAGGAACTTACAAGTGTATAAAAATAACAGAATAAAAGTGACAGTTTAAAAATAAAATACTGTACAGAATATTTACAAATATAAATACCGGACTACACTACACGACCCAATACAGTAGAAGAATAAATATCCAATATACAGCTGTGGACCTCTTTACAGTTGTAGATACGATAAAACAGCAGCAACACCAGAGGTATCCAAAATGACAGCAGCATGCAGCAGTAAATCTAAGCTTAACCGAAAACCCAAAGTGAAAACTTGGAAAGAACCAAAAATCCAGAGCAGCAGATCATTACAATAAACGATTGGTCCAGCCACTGCAGATATATCTGCTATTGGATGGAGGATTTCCAGCATTTAGCTGGTATTCTGGGTCATGATTCTACACTTTTTGGTTCTGTTTAAGTTTTCTTTTTTAGTTCTCAGTTTCACCTTAATTCATGTCTGTTTTTTCTAGTTTATTGGTTTCATTTTGGGTTTTTTTCTTGTTGTATTTCAGTTCTGATGTATATCTTGTTTAGTCTGTTGCCCTCTTGTGTCAGTCTATTTCCAAGGGCTCCCTTTTAGAGTCTTCTGCTCACACCTGCTCCCAATCAGTTGATTCCCCCGGTCTTTGTTCTGTTTGACACATATGCTCTGTACGAAAACCTGGGACGCGTCCTTAGAAGGCCAGATTCGAAGGATGATTACGTCATAGTGCGGCGCCGAGGTCTGGTCGGATTCCAAGAGTTCTCGTTATGCGGCCTTAAAATGCGTCCTTCTTTTTGCCCGATTTGAAGGACGGGTCCGATGTATCCTCGGTATTCTTGGTTTACCCAGGATTCATTGGGAGACCAAGCAAGCCGGCTGCTCCGTGATCAGAGGAAAGGTTACTTGGCACCTAACTGTGAATATTGGAAGTTCAGTTTATAATACAAGCATGTGAATAGTTCCGCCTGAAGATGAATGAAAATAGTTGTTTTAATGGTTACTGAGTCAGATATGTGGCGGTAATGTTTGGTTTATCTAAAGTTGTTTTTATCTGTTACTGTGTAAAAATGGGTTTGGCTGTAATTTAAGGACAGATTCTAATAGATCTGCAGGGTGGGACTATAAATCTGATATGATTTACATTTTTTTTAATTGCTGTTTTGAACAATTTGCTTAACTATTTTTTGTTGTTGAATATTAGAGATTTTGCAGATAGATTTTTATGCATGCATTGTTTATATTCACTTATATATTTCTAACCCTTTTATAGAATACAATAGAAAATCCCTTTTTTGAGCCACAATGGGCAAATTTACAGCAGCAGAAAGATTAAAAATGGTCACACAAATGAGGACCTTAGAAAAATTTATAAGAATAACATAATAGGGAAGAGTAAAAAAAAAAAAAAAAAATACAATTCTGTAAAGTGCTTTAACAATAGGGTGACCAAACGTCCGTATTTCCCGGGACATATCCGTATTTCACGTCCTGTCCCGGGCGTCCCGGGTTTTAGAAAGTGAGAAATGTCACCAATTTCACTCTACGGCGCTCGTTAATCCCCTGGCCGTCCCTACGTACTTTCTGTAATCACCAGAGAGGCTCTGTTGTTACGGCAACGGCCCAGCGGTCTACTGGAACTGGATCGCCCGAAGTCCTTCAAAATAAGGAGGCCGGAAGAGTTTTGGCTGTGAATTCGACGCCGGCGGCGGGTTTTACCGCGGTTGTGCTCTGTTGTGCCCGTAAGGATTGACTTGCAGGAGGAAGGCTGAATACCGAGGTTTTCAAACTATTTGTTTTATTTATTTATTTTTAAAAGTTAAAGTGAACAAAAACTACACTCATGTGGAATAAAGGTTCCAACCACGGGGAGCAGGAACAAAATAAAATCAAATATGTAATGATATTAGTCAGTTAAATATACCAGCTGCCATGCATTTTGCATCTACTGATGTTTTCACTTTATTTTCAAATATCATTACTGTCCGCCAGCTGCATATATGCTATTGGTTTATATTCACTTATTTTTATTCCTTTCTTGTCTTTCCCCAAATTTATTGTGACCACTTTCAATATATTTCTGCTGTAAATTTGCCCATTGTGTGCGGACAGTACCTACATAAAAGGGGTAGAAGGGTGAAGTAAATCTAAACAGTATTTATCTACCAAAATATATCCTGCAAAATCTCTAATTTTCTCAACAACAAAAATACTTAGTTAAAGAAAAGCATGTTGGTACTGAAAGGCACATAATGTAATAAAAAATTAAGCTCCTGTAATATAATATCAGTTTCACCACTCTCTACTTTGAAGATCTATTAGAATCTGTCCTTAAATTACAATGAAACTCATTTTACACAGTAACAGATAAAACCTTTAGGATAACCAAACATTACCGGCCACATATCTGACTCTATAACCATTAAAAACAACTATTTTCATTCATCTCAGACGGAACTATTCACAGAGTTTTATTATATTAAACTGAACTTCCAATTTTCACCACCACTGTTCTGCGCCAAGTAACCTTTCCTCTGATCACGGAGCAAATCCCGATGATGAGACATTTGTTCTTTCAATCAACCCCCCTACCCCCCACCCCCGCTCCAAGGTGTCCTGGTTTTCCCAACTGAAAATATGGTCACCCTATTAACAATATAAAACTGGAGGATAAATAACCAATATGCAGCTATGGACATTTTTACAGTAATGTATATTTGAAAATAGCAGCCACCAGAGATGTGCAGAATGACAGCAGCAGGTTATTTAACTGACTAAGGTTTCTATCATTACATTTGATTTGATTTGTTCCTGCTCCCGGTGGTTAACCTTTTATTCACTCTGGATTCTTGTGAGTGTAGTTTTTGTTCACTTTATAATAAAAAAATAAACAAACAGTTTTGAAAACTTCGGTTTTCATTCTTTTCCTGCTTTGTGTGTCAACTTTTACGGTTGCTAAGCAACAGAGCATACTGTGGTAAAACCCGCTGAAGGGTAGACCTGGTCGAATTCACAGCCTAAACTCTTCCGGTCTCCTTATTTTCACGGACTTCGAAGGATCCAGTCCAGGTAGACCGGGTCCTTGGAGGACACGTCCTAGGAATTTGAACAGAGCCATATACTCCTCCTCAGTTACTGCTTGCTGGTTCTTTGTCATTTCTTGGCCCCTTGTGTGTGTTTTCCCTGATGTCTCTTGGTTTTTTGGATTTCTGCATTTTTGTTTAGAGTTTGCTTCTGTTGCCCTAAATCCTGCATCAAATCTGCAAGACACACAGACTTGACAGTTTATAAAATAAATGCCCCTTCTGCCACAAACCAGGATCCCTCACATCGAGGAGTTAGTGGCACTAAGTAAAGAATAGCTGAAAAAAAAATAACATGTTCAATAGCCTTGAATAGCCATTCAGTCCTTTATTCATTTACATGTTGATGGTGTTTACCTGTGTTGTCTTAGACATATATTTCAGTTTATATGTGTGGCAAGCATGTGCAAAAAAAAAAAAAAAAAAAGGAGACAAATATAATTTCACAACACTTTATACAAAATGTTCCTAAAAAGGTGCAATTACAATTGCAATTACATAGCCACTTATTTTACATTAGGTGCATGACCACATTTTTGATTGTGGGGTATTATTTTAATCTTGGCCTTTTAACCCACTTTTTATATTATCTATGATTATTTTTGTTTTTTAATTTTCTCTTCCCATCCTGCTGCTTTGCTGTATTTCAATTCCCCCTTTGGTTGGAAATATGAAGGTTTTCTGATTCTGAAAACATCAGAATCATAAAAACCTTTGCTGCTCAATTTGCTTTATTGCAAAGATGCTTCAGAGACAGACATACAGGTGACATACTGTAAACAAAATTAGAAATGTACAGGTTGGTATCGCTCATTTAATGAAAGACAAACTCAAATTGGTCACAAAACTAACTTGAATCTGGCAAGATATATGATAAATAAAAATTCAATGAAAATTAACTAATGAAAGTCAGACACTGCTTTTCCACCATACTTCAATATAAGGTTTTAATAAAAATAAACTTATCAAACTGGCCTAGACAAAATTGATGGTACTCTTAATATTTTGTTGCTCCCAACTATTGAGCCAATCACCACAATTAAATGGTTCCTTTAACTGTGAGACTTTTGCTCCTCCCAGCAGGTGTGTTTTTATATTTATATTTTTCCGCTCATATAAAAACTGCTCCAGTTTTCTTAGGTTTGAAGGCTGCATTTTCCAGATGGCCTGTTTCAGATTCTTCCAAAGATGCTTAATAGGATGTAGGTCAGGACTCATAGAAGGCAACTTCAGAATACTCCAATGTCTTCCTCTGAGCCACTCTGGGTCTTTTTGGGTCATTATTAAAGGTGTCAATTAATGAAGTACTTTGTTACTGTACCTAAGTACACTTTTTAGGTATCTATACTTTACTCCATTACTTATTTTTTCTTTCCTACTTCTGACTTCTACTCATTACATTTTTTCACACAGAAGTATCTGTACTTTCTATTACATTTTAGAAACCAAAGCGCTACAAATTGTTACTCTTGGCTTTCGGTTTAATGTTTCTAAATATTTATTTCCTGTCATGTCCTCCATCCAATGCAGATCATTGGCTCCACCTACTTCCAGTGAAAACTCGTGTGATTGGATGAGTCATAGACTGCAAACACTCATTATGGGTTAGCTAAAGGAAACCATCAGAAGCAAGCAGGTGTTCTTCTTCAGAGCACTGCTAACGTGGGAATCTGCTATGCACATGCTACAATGTAGGATTCAGGAAAAAGATGTTGTGAAAATGTCTGACCCTTTTCGGACACAGGCGAGAGCGATCGGGAGATGGAGAACCAACAAGACCTCCCTGGAAATACCCATGAATGGGCGGAGTTTTTGTGGGGGGGCCCCCCTGGTGGCCTGAAACATGTAATGACATAAAGTCAAGGAAATGGCAAAATATATATGTTAAAAATATATACGTGTAACGATAGATTTGTAATGTTTAAAAAAAACAAAACTTTTTTTTTTTACGTGATGGTAACATTAGAGGACTATGCTTTTATTTTGAAAAGGGTCCGTAAAACAGGAAGTCAGCTTAACACAAAACGGGTCCGTAAAACCGGAAGTTAGCAAGAAAACGTTGGAAGAGAAACTGATTAAAGGACCACGGAAAGTCATTTAATAGTAAAGTTTAAAGCATCAGTCAATTAGGGAACAAGGTTTGTGTTAATTAGAAAATGTTTAATACAGAAAAGTTAACAATGTAATTAGCTAAGCATGGTGTACTAATTTGTAATTGTAAATTGTTTATATTTGTAGCTCTTACGTTGGTTGGAGGCACGGACGGCTCAAATAAACCTTTCAAACTCCAGTTCTGGCCTTTTCTAATTGCACTGGATGCAACAATACGTAATGATATTTGTAATGTATTGATTAAAATACAGTATGAAATTAATATGAATCCTAGTACATTTTTATAATAGATTTATTTTTCAGCAATCATGTGACATAGTGACGTTGACTACTGTTTCCGTCCACTACTTGGTGGTTTCCCTCTCATTATCAATCTCGCTAGCCTGTGCGTAAACGTTATAGCATGCAGTTGCCTCATGTAAGTAAGTGAGAACTGCAAAGGGACATTAAACGTTTTTTAAAACATCCTATGACCTCTGCCAACACCCTGCAAGAACTCGGACCAGAGCCAGTACCAACAAATGCTAGTGTGGAAGCACCTGGGATCAGCTCTGCAAACCCAGCTAGCGCAACATCGGATCTTGCAGGTAGGGTTGTCACAATACTAAGCTTTTCAACTCGATATTGATACTAAGGAAAATATTCGATACTTGATACTATTTTGGATACCATAAGGATAAAAACTAGTGTTGCGCCGATGCCATTTTTGGCCCCGATACCCGATACCTGGCTGTGCGGTATGCGGCCGATACCAATACCATAATAATGTAAAATGAAATTGCCATCATGTAGCTTTGTCAAGCTGCTGCCTACCTTTGTGAAGCAGGAAATCTAATACAAAGTGAATCCAGTAGAACTTTTGTGCCTTGCTACTTCCAGGAGTGGTGACAACAGTTGAATAAACCTTATGTTGAATAAACTCAAAATGATATCGAGGTGCCTATTTGTTTGGAACTGGCCCATACTGATACCACCATTTAGGGCAGTATGGGGCCGTCGATACTGAGAGTATGCGACGCTCCGGTGCAACTTAATAATAAAACAAGACTCCAAAATTCTACAAAAATATTTTCATTAATAAATAAAATACAATAAATAAATACAATAAACAATAAGAAAAATATTTGAGATTGTATGCTGTGTGCAATATTAAGCAAACTTGGGAAAAAGCGATTAAAAAATTAAGAATGAAGTTTTTCCTTTAAAAGCAGCTATACTTTGCGCACACTTAATGACACTAACCAAACGGTTAGAAACAAAAATAATTCTCATAGCAGCTGCACGCAATACTTACAAAAAAGTGTGAGGAAACTGAAAAGTGCGCCAGAAGTATTCAATCACACAGTGTTCCAAAAGTGCATTTTCCTCTATTCTGCACTTTAGATGAATGACTGTTTAAGTTTCACTGGTGGTAGCACTGTATCAATACTTTTGAAAATGAATATTGTATCCGATAATAATCGTTTCAGCATCATACTTTAAGCATCGACATTTCTTTGACAACCCTACTTGCAGGCTGTCACGGGTCGCTTAGGTTGCCTACAGCTAAAAATAAAGCACAAGCAACTGCCATTAAATGATCTTGGTGACAAGCACTGCTGTCCTAAGCAGCCTATTCTTCCAGATTTTCCTTCAAGATTGTTTGGAAAGCCTAAACGAGCCTTTTCCACGTGCTACTACAAAAAGTACTGTTGGCTTGAATACTCGGTTTACTCACTTACTTCTGCACTAGGTAAGACTTTCTTTAAACGAATACTCCTAGCAACTACGTTGTACTGTATACAGTAATGTAACAACTTATGTTGAAAATTGTCTAATCACTTGTGCAATCATGCGTAATGAGCATTGGCACTGCCCTCACGATTCGATTCGATTACGATTCACCAGGTAACGATTCGATTCAATTCGATTCTACGATGCATTGCGATGCATCAAAATTCCATTGACTTCGTAAAATCCGAAATGTGCCCAGATATCCGCTTTCCAAGCTTTTGGTGCGTTTTTAATTAGGCCTACCCGTCTATCGCGGTCATTTCCCTCCGCCTCAGCCATCTTGATTGTTGTTGGTATGCCCCCGGAAGTAATTGAAACTTCACAACTTGTCCATTTGAGGCCAGAAAATAAACAGTGACATAATCGATTATGGCACGTTGCCGCATCGATGCTGAGTCGTGCATGCCCCACATTGCAATGCATCGCTGATCGATTACTGTTGACACCCCTAATGCGTAATGAGCTTTATTTGTGTGTGTGCACGCACGCGCATCATAGTGAGAGCATGTTCGTGTGAAAAAAAAATATTTTTGCCCCCCCTGAGGCAAAAGTGAAACTCCGCCTATGCCCTCATCCTTGGTCCTATCTCAAAGAATTTCTTCAAAATAGTCAAAAAATTTAGCTTTAAATTCATATAATGTGATCGGGCTGTTTTTTTTTTTTAAAAGGTTACTTTATACTTTAAGTAGTTTTTGAAGCACATACTTTTTCACTTTTACTTGATTAAAGAGGTCAAGTTGATACTTCAACTTTTACCAATTCAATTCAATTCAGTTTATTTATATAGCGCCAAATTCACAACACATGTCATCTCAAGGCACTTTACAGTTCAACCAGATCATCCAGTCAAATTGATACAAAGTTTTCTATCTAAGGAAAACCAGTTGATTGCATTGACTCATTGACTCAAATACAATCCCTCACACTAAGCATGCTTGTAGTGACAGTGGAGAGGAAAAACTCCCTTTTAACAGGAAGAAACCTCCAGCAGAACCAGGCTCAGTGTGAGCGGCCATCTGCCGAGGCCGACTGGGGTTCAAGGAGACAGAAGCAGAGACACAAAAAGCAGCTGTAAAAGGCGGCCCCGTCCAGGAAACACACAGCCAGGCAGACGAGCTCCGAGCCAGCTCCCATTCCAGAGGACGAAGAGAGCACATCCACTCAGTCACGGTCAGAGAAACAGGACTACACTGGAAAACAGGGCCGATCTCCAACATCTATAAACAAGGGTGTTGATGGAAGCAGCACAGCTGATGTTTCTTTCCAGGATGGAGTCACAGCCAAACAGGAACAGACGAGGCAAAGCTACTCTGAGGAAAAGCAGAGAGAGCAGAAGGTTAGAGATTGAACTAACAGATTCTTCAGAATAGGAGAACAGAGAGAGAATGAAGCAGAATGATGAAATGGGGGTCCCTACCAGTGTTTTTATCTGCAGTATCTATACTTCTACTTAAGTAACAAATGTGTGAACTTTAGACACCACTGATCTCTTGATACTCCAACATCAACCACTGTTCCATGATTCATTATAACCAATGTTAAAACATTTGTGTAGTGTTTTTTTAACACAATTCTACAGAAAAATTAAAGAGGTAGATAAAAACATTTTTAAGTAAGACAACATTTTACTCACATCTCAGGTTTTCTAAAATCTATTGTTTTAATATACTACTGTTTAGTCATGCATGCAGAGGGAAGATTCTCCAGAGTGAACATCAACCAGAGCAAACCAGACCAATTTTTATACTCAAACGGTTTGTGATTGACTGAATTCAGTAAGCACAGCATGACTCATGCACAGCAGCTGCAAGCCACATTATCTTACCGTTCAAACAGAACAACTGTATCGTGCAATAATCATACTGGACTCCTTCAGGTCTGCTGTCAAGTGAAGGACACAACACACAGATAATGAAGCTGTAAAGTACGATTTCATTTTATGGAGTTTGGTTAGCAGCTTTATTGTTTCACCCTTTTCTGATTGATGGAGGTTTACAACATTCATCACAGGAAAACAGGCCACCTGCTCTTAACGAAGGAGCTCAGCAAGGGGACAACAGCTGACCTTGGTGCTTAGTGAAAAACAATAAGCAATCTATTAGATGAGATGAGAAAACAAGAAACCGGGGTGAAACAAAAAATGCAATGCCAGTTCTGATTATTGTTTTTTTAGTAATCTTTTATCTAATTAACGTGTGGAAACACCTATCAGAGTAATATATACTCTTTCTGATTAAATTCTTCCGCTTTTCTATGGCTTTTACTTCAAACGAATGAACAAATCCTTCATATATTTATATTGTAAACACATCCCAACACCAATACTGTAAATTAACATTTAATAAATACATTTCAAATGAAAGTCTACTAGAATAAAATCTATAATCTCACAGATCAAGGTTGAAGCTTTTTAGTGCTTTATATTTGGCCACAAACAAAACTCGGGGGTTTCACAGATACCCTCCATTTTATTGCTTGTGTGTGTTTAATCACAGCTCTCAGTAGTGCGTGTTATTTTCTTTCTTTACAGCAGCTCAGTGGCCATGAGCATGAGCAGTCTTTAAAGGTTAACAGCACTTTGCATTAGTTTCTCCTCCACCTCACCTACACATCCAATAATACACCTCTCTGTCCACAAGATTTTCAGAAATTACACTGCTTACTGCTTTTATATCATGTAAACTGCAATGCAATAGAATAAAAGACATAATCTTCATCTTTATTTGTAGAGCGCTTTAAAACTGCTACAACTGAAAACAAAGTACTGAACTCAGCTAAAAATGATAAAAGAATAAACAGCATAAAATATAAAATAAAGCAATAATAAGATTTTTTTTAGCTAAATGAACAACATCACAACAACTACGACCTGCCAGTGTTAAAAGCCAGCAAATAAAAGAGAGTCTTGAGCCTTGTTTTAAAATTAGGCAGGGAAGGAGCCTTCATAATGTGCAGCGGGAGGCTATTCCATAAACGGGGAGCAGCGATAGAGAAGGATCTGGCTCCTCGGAGCTTCCTCTTAAACCTTAGTACCTGCAGGAGCTGCTGTATTGCTGACCTGAGGAGGCAAGAAGGGGTGAAGATGCTCAGAGAGGTAAGATGGGGCACTTTAAAACAGAGATAAGAATTTTAAAATCAACTCTAAAATGAACAGGCAGCCAGTGGAGGGAGGACAAGACAGGAGTGATGTGATCATATTTTGAAGTACCTGTTAAAAGACGAGCAGCTGCGTTTTACACACTGCAAAAAATGGAACTTTGCCAATGGAATGAGACAATTTACATTTAAAATAAGAAATAGCAA
>JAGKQL010000009.1:35359390-35370251 GCA_018398635.1 Cyprinodon brontotheroides
TGAATGTGAGAGTGAATGAGTGTGGGGGTGAATCTTTTCACAGGGCGAGTGTGAAGCGTCTACTGCAGAGGTGATTATTGGAAGTTCATGCTTTCAGCTTAACTTTCTGCAATCAGCTGCTGCAGCTGGCTAACCTCTTCTATGGGGTGAAAAGAGGAGGTCAAAATCTCCTCCTGCCAGTATATAGCCTCCACCGCCAAGACCCTGCAGTGCCTCCCCTCGCGGCCCCACACGTCACATCCGGTACTCTACAGTCCCAGGCTAAACTGCAGGATCTCGGAGCAACAGTGGCCCCCAGAGAGGCGGTGCACGTTGTGTGGCATCAATGGAACAACAATTCCAGCTATGGACAATAATAAAGTTATCTCCATATAAAGTATCTCTGTTAGGCCTCTATAGCCAAAATAAGACAGAGGCTATGAGAATACATCTCAGCTGAGATGTAGGTGGTGCGCCTAAGGTAACTCTAAACTGAGAAGGGATCTATTAGTCTTCTGCAGCCATGATGGCAGACTGGTTGTGCTGAGCCTTACCCCAGGCTCACAATCGACCATGTTCACTGCGGTAAGCGGTGGGTGCGGCGCCGCGCGGAGATTCCAAGTCATTAAAAGACGTAAACCTCTCTCAACATATGAAGAGATGTTTTAAAATAGTTCAAAACTTGTAAATCAATACTAAATAAGTTTGCCTCATGCATACCCTTCAGTATGGATCCCATGTTTAAAAAAACAAAGTTTTTCCTCAAGAATTTGAAATGAGGTTAAATGAGTTTTAAAACTGTAGAGTAGCTACTTCAAAACTACCTCAAAGAGGCGGATAAACCATCATTTTTGGTAAAATAATGTTTAAAGGGGGTGTGCGGGAGTTGCGGTCTCCGTCGGCTCGGTAACTGCACCGGAGCCAGTGTGAGCAAGGGGTTAACCACACCATCTGCCTTCACTGCAGCTGATTAACAGTTACAAGTTCAGATTGTCTCCAAAGACTTGTGCATTGACAGTGAGTTCCAGAACATAATAATCAAATGCATCAGCTGTCTTTATGAGACTGGGTTTTTGGTAACAATAACCTACATGGGAACGTATGGCCCACAGATCAAAACCCTTAAAATGTGGCATCAGTGCATCATGGGAATCACTTGGTATGACTACTACACACTGAGATACTCAGATAGGTCCAGAACCATACCACAGAAACCTGATTGGAAGACATCAAAGCAGCTGCTCATTGTTTAGAAGGCATTTAACATTTTTTAATACTCTTACTGATGAAATTGGTTTGAGATGGGTCTGTAGTTCTGAAGGACCAATTTGTCCAAGTTTCTCTTTTACAACAATGGTTTGATAATTGCTGTTTTTAAGGCTCAGGGGAAAGCACTCGACATAACGAATGAATCAAATCAGACAATTAAAAAGCAAAACCTTCTTAATAAAAGGTGGGGATAAAACATCGAGACAGCAGGAAGATGAGCTTAGCTGCTGAACAGTTATTCTAAACTTTTTCAGTTTGTTGGGCAGAATTGGGACATTTTAACAGAGTTTATTTTAACCAGCGAAAACATTGGTACTGCAGTCGGCATTGATGAGCAGACTTCTTTTCTAATATCCTGTATTTTTTAAGTAAAACTTTGTCATTGCAGGCCTTTTTAGTGTGGAGTTCATCGGCCACTGTGATGGGAAGGTTTGTTAACCTGTCAACTGTGGCAAATAAGGCCAAATAAGTATTGTTGATGTTTTTGTTGATAATCTTAGAGAAGAAAGATTCTCTTGCATCTTTCTGTTGTGAATTATACGTTCAGAACAAGTTTCTCTTTATAGATTTCATAGTGAGCTAAAGGGTGGTATTTATTCTTCCTTAAATAATTGTGGTATTTTTGCTTCAAGTCTTTAAAGTTCCGCGTATAATCTTTTGTCTACCTGATAATTTAATTTTAAGCATGTTTAAAAAATTAATCCACAAGTTTGAGCAGAGTTTTTAACAAACCCTTTGCTATTCTTCTTCTTATTTCTTTTAATTTCTACTTTTGTTTAGTTAAACCATGTTTGCAGTAGTAGCCATTACAAATTCCTGTCATGATTTGTGGACATTAAAATCTAAAGAGAAGTTTTATCTCCTGTTCAGAGCCTGTAGTTCAGTGAAAGGGTGGAGTCAGAGTAAAGAAAATGCATGCCTAGGAGAAGGCCAGTGGCTGGAAGTTGGAGGGGACTTTGCTGGGAGTCATAGGAGAGTAGGCTGCCATTCTTCTGGCATTTCACTGGGAAGGACCATTTTGAAAGGCTGCTTCTGTAAGCAGAGCTATTCTTATATTTTGTCAACTGTACGTGTTTGGCATCACTGTATCTGAAAACAAAAATAAATAAAGGCCTTTTCAGCCCTTTTAGCTCTACCCACCCTTCCCACAAAAAATACCCTTCTGTTATGGCAGCACTGTAAATAATCTTTGATGAAAAATTTGGCAAAAACGCTGGCGTATGTTGGATATATGGCACACATTGGATACAGGGCAGGAATATCTGCTAATTTGATGCTTAAAATTTTTTGACGTATGCCAGCCTATGCTCATGCATGGGCCATAAGTTACAGGTAAGTTATGTGATCGTTGACACATGTAAGTTCATAAGTCGTGGTGTCTAACTTAATCCAAAACCAATGAGTAACTTGTGTATAACTGATGCATAACTTATCAAGAACTTATGTCCAATGCATATCAATGTATGCAGTTGTATTAGACGTGTCCACTAAACGTGTTTCTAACTTCCAGCTACTGTATAATGGTGTATTGTCAGCAGTTTGGTATAAAAGGGGGTTCAAAGGAGGAAAATGGTCAGTACTCCTCCAGACTTAATGGTGAGCAGACATTTGAGAAGAGATGGAGAATCTGGCAAGGCTGGCAAGGGAATACATACTAGCTAGATCTCATCAATTTGACTCTCTTCCAGTTGTAGGTCGAGAGTGAATGTGAGGGATCCTCCTGTCCGCGCAGCGCCCCCCCGGCGCAAGTTCTTTCATCTATCTTTTTTATATTCAGTAACCTTTCTTTTTCTTTTCTTTTTCGCGCCAGTAAATAGCAGCTAGATTAATACCGCTGACCGGCGGTTTAGAGGATTCTTCTGCGCTCGAATGCTGTATGCTTCCTTCAGGCGCATTGTTGCCCCTCAGGACACTGGCTTGTGACATTTCATGGACATTACATTGCTGTGTGTTATGCATAAGTTAGGCTGTCATTGGACATAAGTTCTGAACTCTTTATGAATACTATATGCATACACCCAAAATTGAAGAATACATATGGGAGAATTATCCTCCCATAATGGCAGGAGCACATAATTTCAATTTGAGAAAAGAATTTCATCTTTCTTGCACTCAAAACTTATAATGCCTACACTCAAAACATGCGCTTTTGTCTCTCAAATATTTCTCTTCTCTCTCTCAAATCTTTTGTTTGTTCTTCACTTGGGTGAATGACTGTATTGTAAAGCGCTTTGGTCAAGACTCCAGACTTGAATAAAGGTGCTATATAAGTACATGCCATTTACCATTTACATTACATTGCTGTGTGTTATGCTGCGTTCACACCAGACGCAGCTGGCGCGACAGAAGCAGCGAGTTTACATGCAAAGTCAATGGTTGACGCGCGTCAAGGCGCAGCAAAAGGTCCCGCAGCGCGTCTAACCAGCTGAAGCAGCGCGTCGGGCGCGTTTAAGCAGCTGACGCGCGTGACGCACCGCAAATGCGCTGCTGCTCGAGATGAAAAAAATTGAATTTTTGCTGCTCGATGCGCCGCGTCAACCAATCAGATAAGCTGATCTGGGAGCTGGCAGGGAGAGAGACACAGCGCTGATGATCAGAGCGCTATGATCACTCCTCTTAAACAGTTTCTTGACGCCTAAATTAACTTAAAATGCAGAAATCTGCCGGCAGAATATGTTGGCTTTTATTATCCTGCTGCCTGCAGTTTGGATTATTTAGATGAAAAACACCTACCAGCTGCCGCGGTGAACCGCGAGGAGGAGACCCGGCCAGAGGCTGCTGATGAAGGGATTCCTACTGTCGGCGCACCGCTGGTATGTGGGGGTCTGAGCGGCTCCGACAGAAAAAATATTGGAAGGCAGGATGATAATCTGAATGAACTGACTGCACTGATTACGTTTTCAGGTGTATTTTCTCACTTAAAAACATATCGACAATAAAATGGCTTTTAATTTAAAAGCTAAGTTGTAAATAAGAAGCTGGAAAAAAAAGGAAATAATCAAGAATCATCAATGAAAGGTTTGCTAGTCAGGGTAGATGCTAATTCTGCCTCCAGCAGGAAATTAAGTGATTCTTTTCATTGGTGATTCGAATCACCCTTTTATTATTTCCTGTCATTGGACATTTTTTTTTCACTCTTTTTAAAGGCTTTTAAATTAAAAGCCATTTATTGCCTTTAAATTTAGACAAGCGCACCCTTTCTGAGGCTGTCGCTCTATTGGCTGAAAGGTTGCTAGGCTTAATGATCCGGGACTGCAATCTGAGAGAGTATAAAAATCTGAAAGCAGAGCTCACGGTTTATGAAATTTATCTGAGACTGGAAAGCGCCGTGTTTGTGCGCTAAGAGAAGGAGGCGCTAGAGGAGAAAATATCTGTGCAAGAAGCATTAAATCTGGGAGAAGAAACCAAAGATTTGAGAGAGAAGATAAAATATTTGAGAGAGAGCGTATGTTTTGAGTGTGAGCATTATAAGTTTTGAGTGCAAGAAGATGAAATTCTTTTTTTAAATTGAATTTTTGCTCTCTCTGCATTATGGCAGGATAATTCTCCCATAAAAAACAGATCAAACTAAACCCCAGCGTTTTAGAAGACTCTGGGATGTCAGGGATGCGCTGGATTGTCAAGGTGTGACTGCGGCATTGAATTATATTAGAACTAGCGCTGACACCTCCTCATGTCTTCTCTATGACACCAGAACTTAATCCCTATCCCGTACCAATGCTGCGGAACTGGGTGAAAGTATTCCTTGCACACACACAAAAAACAATTCTTATTCCTCAAATAATTATGCTAATTCTAACATCTTCACCTAGTTCTTACCAGTCTGTTAGAATTTATGCAGACATCCTACTCTACCTACGCCACTGCTGTTTATCACCTCACAGCCTGCTCTGCCTCTGATCACTTCTCAGCTTCTGAAGCCAACAGTTCTGCTGCACTTCTTGCCCTGAATAATTCTGCTTATCCTCAGCCTCTCTCCCTCCGCAATGTTTTTTATGGTGGACATGAAGTGACTCAGACATGGGACACCGCTCAGCTGGAGAGTTTGGTAACTTGGTTAAACAGTGAATGGAGAGGGAAAATAAGCAGCTATGTATAAGGTCTCATATAGCCTATTGATGATTTCAATAAAACTGAAAGATAAATTGTTTTACTTATACACTAATTTTATGAGTTAAAACAGGCTCATGCTCCCATCTGTTTTCATGTATATAACAAAATGCAATAAATTGCATAACTTTTTTTTATATGTTAAAATGTTTCCAATTAATTAAAATTAACATTAAAGTCCTGGCTCATGTTATGAGGAAGGGAGACAAACACAAAAACAAACACACAGACAGGAGCCTTGACATAAATAAATTTATCAGATTGCAGAGGATTGAGAAACAAAATAATTGTCTTGCGTAGACAAGATAGCCTTGCACCCCTCTGGTACCCCCAACAAAAAAAAAGTCTAGCTCCGCCACTGCATTTTAGGTATGTATTGTTAAAGTGGCAGCACCCTGTTGCTGCACCGCAGTGCCTGTCCAGATTTTTGCAGTTACCTATTTTTACTGTATCCATTCTCTCACTGCAAAGATCATTGTTTCAGGGAACTCAAACAGAGAAGGAGACAGGAGGTAAAGAGGCAAAAATAAAACAATTATCCCAAAAGGCAAAATTATAACTAAATAATAGCAGATATAATGGGGAATAGCAGATATAGGGCATCTGGAGAAGCTGCTGATAAGGAGCAGCCAAACAGGAGAATCCAAGAGAGAAAAACAAACCAAACATTCATATACAGAGAAGACTGAGGAGGCAGGACATGGTGAGCAGGTGAGAGCAATCAGATGAAAATGAGAAACAGCTGAGAGGAATCAAGGCAAGAAGCTGAGGGAGAGTGGGAGTAATTAACAGCAGCAGGCAGAGAGAAACATCTAACGAAGATTAATTACCCAAAATACCCAAGAATGAGCTAAAAATTGTATCCAGAGATCTTTAACAGGTGATGGAGGTACTACAAGGATGTCTGAAAATTTTTATTACAAGAAAATTACCATACATACAAACCCCCACCTTCAGTTTTCATGAAACCTTAAAAAAAAAAACAAAGAAATATATGTATATGAACAGTCAACTTTTTCTATTACCTGTTTTTTTTGTTGCCATGAACAGAAGCTGACGTGTGTCTTAAGTTCTCATGAGCCAACCTAATTTATTTTCAAGTACATATAAGGCTGTATGGTGCAGGACCCAATCTGCAGAAAGAACCCAGTTGATTAGAATACAATACATATTTATTTTTCTGGGGCTGAGAGCCCCGTACAATAGGCTGGACTTAAGCACACACTGCGACCTGAGGGATCACATAAAAATACTGTCAGCAGGCCAGCCTCTGCACGCACAAACATAGAATGTACTGCAGTGGTGTGTGTGTCTCTCTGTGTGTTGGTTCAGGCATGAATCTAACTGCAACAGACAGCAGAGAGAAGACCTTGAGATTACAATAGTAATCTGTTTCCCTGCTCTCTGTATGAATGCAAAGAAAGGCGACATGAAACACCTTAAAACATACAAAGAGCTGATGCACAAACTAACCGCTGCATTTCTAGTGTCATTTCAAACATGGTTAATAACCAATAAATGAGTAAAATAAGTTTAGATATTAGTTTTTTTTAAAAAGTATATCTTAGCAAAAGAAAAAAACATTAAAAAGTGATAGTTTCACCTGAAGCACTTGAAAACATAATAGATTTAAATTTCATACGAGTCATTGTGATCTTCCACTCTTTTTTCCAATCGCCCCACATTCTTCAAAACGCCTAAACCATCCAAAATCACCCTTTTTGAGCTTTCAACTATGTTATAATACTATTTCTTAATGAAGGTCTTCCCAAAATTGGTATTTCACTACATTCATGCATGTCTGAGTAATCCTAATGAATAAATGATCCCTTTGCTTGTTGGGAATTGGAGGTCTGTCCACCTTTCTCCAGCAGAGGGCGTCCTAGGTCTCATGGAGCTGAAGCTGACTACCACACCTGCGGCTCATTTGCTCATCTGGAGACCAGCATTTAAGCAGCGGCAGAGCAACACTCCAGTGCCAGAGTGTTAAGCCAGTTACGGTTAGCCTGAGCCAACCAACCTGTCTGATTCTCTGACTCCCCTGAAAACCTGAATCTGATCCTAACCGGTTTCTGTCCTCTCTGCTTCCTAGGAAGAACCTGACTGAACCCTGGAACTCTGGAAGAGTTTCTCAGCTAAGAAACCTGCCACCTGCTCTCAGAAGCACATCTGAAGATCAAACTGTCTGAACCTGCCTGCCCACTCTCAAGAAGAGAATCGGAAAAAACCCAAGATCTGAACACTGTCTAGTCTGCAGTCAAGCCCTGCCGCTGTCTAACCCTCTGCCGACCCTCAGCCTCTAGACCCTCCTGGTTCCCTCCCTCTGCCACTCAGCCTGAATCACAGAACAGGTACAGACCCAATCAGCTAACAATATTTGCCTTCCCAAAAATTTTCCAGATGGATATGAGGAGCAAATCCATCTGGCCCGAATCAGAATTATGTCTGAGTAATCATATGAATGGTATTACTTTGAGCATCAGCCTCTCCCTTACATGGAAAAACAAGTGGCCTTCACCATTTTATACAGGACCCCACCTCCTGCAGGAACTATCTATCTTGACTGCAAAATACCTGCCTAGTAAACAGCCCTGCCATGTTGAGGCGGACCGCGATCATGCAGCTCAGACTTAAGATGAAGTGATGCTTTTAGCAGCCAATCTGCACTGCAACAGTAACTGCCCTTATTATAGCAGCTGTCTAAGTTGTTAAACGAGGTTTACATTGCAAAACACGAGCTAACAAACAACAAAATAAAAAAATAAAAGATTCATTAAGTGAACATAAACTAGTTTCACTCAGATGTGTTGCTTTCTGCTGACATTTGAGCTGAACTTTGGATGATTTTGTTCAAAGGTCATGCCCACTGAACTTTATGTTTCTGTTGGGGGACAGACAGAGGACGCTGCCATAACAGGAGAGATTGTTTTTATCCATCATCACCTATTTGCTTAACATTTTTATTGCATGCAATACTTCATTTTCTAAATGTTATTCTGAGAGATGGCTGGACCCTGATGGTTTTACCCTGTTGTTTGAAGTTTAGTGACAACCAGCTGTCACCCATCTTCATTATGATTTTCAGCAATTCATTCGAGCTGTGTGGTATCCAGCATGCTTCAAACACTCTACTCCCTTCTGCAAGAAACCAGAGATCAATGAACAGAATAACCGCAGACATATTGACTTAACATCTGCGGCCCAAAAATCCTTTGAGAGATTAGCATTGGCCCTGGAAGGCATGACTGGACCTGCTCCAGTTCGTCTAGCATGGAAACAGGTCAGGGGATGATGCAGTCAACATAACATCCCCAAACATCTCAATCTTGCAGGCAGAAAAGCGTCCCTTTACTGGACTTTTATTCTGCTTTAACACTATTAAATCCAAATTTCATCTAAATGCCATAAAACTGAAAAAAATAGATTGGAAAAAATAAAACCAGAGGAAACTAAGTTCCTAGAGGAACCATTACAGTGAGACACCACATCAAGGAGAAAGATAACTGCTTAAAACTAAAGTGTTAAACTTGTTTTATTTGCTTCCTTTGAAACTTTTTGACAAGGAACAATAAAAAAAAAAAGCTGAATGTGACAGGATGCCAGAAGCAGAACTTTTTGATTCTTCAAATCATTTAATTTTCTTCTAACAGTATATTTTCCCTCTGGGAAATAAAAAAAAACAAACAGAAAAAACAGAAAACGCAGAATGTTTCAGACCAGATGCATGAGAAAAATGTTTCTTAAGATGCAGCTGCATGTGATAAGACTCTCAGCACCATTTAATCTTTGTAGAAATTGTGGCGCCGGGCAAACCGAACAACATCCACCTCCATCGCCTCCAAATTATAGCCATCATTACAGAGAGAGTAGGAGGAGGATGGAGACGAGTTTATTTACTGGGTGTGCTGCCTTCCACTTTCAGCTGCTTATCCAGGTCACCTTCCTCTCGCTTGAATTTTCAACAGATGCAGAACCATCTTAAAATGAAATAAAAAAAATGAAGGTTTAAGACATATTTACAGTGTCTGTGTGGGTCAAAAAAGGACTGTTTCCTTTCTTTAACACACTTCATATCTGAGAGGTAAGGTGCAGTTTCACACAACCTGTCGCTTTAGCAGAAATAATAATTAAAAAAAGGCTAGCTAAGTTTAATCTAAGGTTATTTTCAAAACCGCAAGCTCTCTTTGTGGGAAATGACAATGCTAGAGGGGATTTTAAACGATTGGCAGCCTGAACTGAACATGTAGCGACAGAGCAAAGCCTCTCAAAACAGAAAAAAAGGCAAATCTAGGTTTTGGAAAGCTTCAGTAGTGGCATATTTTTTAAATCTGATCCTCTTTATGCTCAAGGAAACCCAAAATGTGCAGAAATATTTGGGTGACTTTTTTTTAAACATATGTTGCCCATTTTGATTGACAGATCAGTCTCTAAATAAGTAACATAAGGTAGCTGTTATTAATATAAATATATGTCAAAGTTCATAGTCATCTGGGTTTTTATGCAGCTTCCATCATTCTGCTGCAAACAGGCAGGGATTACCAGCAGGGGCAAAAAGCACCCCAGAGGTTCTGTTGGTTGACCTGACCTCCTTCTCTTCTTCCTCTTTTGCTGTTTGTTCCTTTGCCACACTCAGCACCATTCTTCCAAGTTTATTTCTTTTCTTCCTTCACCTCCTTTCATGTCTGTCTAACCTGCTTTGCCACCTACATTTTTCACCAACTTCCTTTCGCATGCCCTCAACTCACCTTCTTTCCCTTTAGCATATTACCGAAGCATCAGACTTTTCTAAGTATTGAATATAAAGAAAGACTAGAGGGAAAATGAAAAGCTATTTTTTTTCTGATGCAGTGTAAACAGTGGTTTCAGCTCTTTTTTATCTGTTTCAACCTAAGAAAACAGACTCTTTCACCATGAACTCTGACACCTGGAAGCAACCCCTTAAGGTGTCCACCCTGGTGCCTCTAATGATTAACAAAGAAAAAATGGTTCCTTCTCCTAAATCAGACTTGTTACCTTTAAGGAATTGAAGAGGATTACTTGTAAAGCCAAGTGCATCATGTTTCATAGCTCGCTGATTTATTGCTGCTTTTAGACATGTGGTCTCAGAGTAGAAAGATCGGTCTCACTGTAACACTGTGCAAACATGCTTAAGTTACGTTTGGTCTTGAGGTAAAAAAAAAAGAAGGATTTTACCGTAATGAAAGAGCCAGAAAATGTTCATAGTGGTAGCAAGGCACAGACCAATTTGTTTTGAAAGGTGGCTGAAAATGGAGAAATGCTGAGACCATTTCAGTACTACACACTGTAGCAACAGGAAAATGGACAACAGAGTACCATAGATTTTCCTGAATACCTTGCTAATAAATCTACACACATACTTACACAACTGTGCTATCTTAAAGGGATAGTTCGGTATTTTTGACATGAATCTGTATGGCATCCCCATCACCAGTGTCATGCAATCACACTGACTTACCCCTGGCAGCGTCCTGTGAGCAGAGTT
>JAGKQL010000009.1:35390251-35410471 GCA_018398635.1 Cyprinodon brontotheroides
GGTTGAGGTGTGACGCAACGAGAAGCGCGACAGTTCAGTCTAAAGAACATGGCGGCTTCAGCCGATGAAACTAGCGTTAGCGTGGCTATCGAGCAAGTTTTTTTCGGAATTCAGAATATTTCTTCACTGAAAGAAGAGCAAAACACTGCTCTGGAGGCTTTTCTCAGAGGAAAAGATGTTTTTGCTCTTCTCCCGACTGGTTTCGGCAAGAGTTTGATCTATCAATTGGCTCCTCTTCGTCGTCGCTCTGTTAGTACGTCATATGCTTCGTTGATCTGATTGGTTTATTTGGCCCATCTATCACCAACATAGGCCAATCAGATAACCAGTATTTTCGGCCCTTCCCAAAATTACTTTAACGGAAGGTTTCCAGATGGATATGCAGAGTCAGGTTAGAGGACTTTACCATTGAATTTCACCAGAGCTATACTTAAACTGACGACGCTGACATGCATGGCATATAGGCATTTGATGTTGTAATACATTGCATAAAAGTCAAAATAACATTTATTATTTCATCCGATTCCTGATCCTCCACGGACGGGTTCGACGTTGGATCGCCAACTTGAAGAGGGAGGATTTGATATCGAACTTCTGGCCAGAGGAAAAAAAAACTCATTAATCCGTTATTTTCTGCTTCGCATAGTGCACTGGTCATCGCCATCATTGATAATAGCGCGTTGAAACAAACACCAGATTCAGCACTGGGACTTGATCAACAGCCGATACGACGTCACTAACCAGTAGGTGGCAGTAGTGTTCTTTAACAAACATGGATGCCTCCAGTAAAGCACATTCAAATGAAGTTACTCTTAATTAAAAACATAATTTATTAAACAGCATGTAATAATTTCATACTTAAAGTACTTTTCAAAGTTTTTCTGAATGTGACCTGACTTTTCCTTTAAAGGATAAGCAAACTGACAGTTGCAGCGAAAAAAAATCAAAGATTGATTGATCCGATATAATCAAGTTTCACTTTCTGCGTCTATATTTTATTATAATAAAGGCTGATCAAAGGTAAGAAACATTTCCGTATGCATGTTGTGTTTAAAAAGGGGTAGCATCACATCTAGGAAAACAATTTTTTTTGTAGAAAATTTTATATAAATTTTTTTTATAGAAAATAATTCTATATGGATCTTACCTCAATTCACCTCAAACACCTTAAGCTGCTGGTTCTTTCACAGCCCAGTGTTTATGTAATTAATACTAAGTTGTTGTTATTTTCCTTTTTGTTTTTTTTTAGCCTTCTCAAAGTTTCCTAATCCAGGAAAGATCATAGTTTGTTATTCGGGTCCAGTGACCTCCACAGACTGTGTTTCGGGGCTCATAAATCCAGGCTTATTGTCTTAAGAACTTCTGAAAGATTTGCCAGCTGGCATCACAATGAGGTCCTTTCTTCTGGAATAGATTTATTTAACAGAGTGGCCGTCCCACAGATTTGGGATTGACAGGCTGGCATTTTCATGCTGTAAACTTGCTTTGTTGATTTACCTAGTAGTTCTTACTGGGCTCGGCTTCAAAGTTTTCTTTCTTTTTTTTACTCGTAATCTGTGCTTAAGTCCTTTGCTGTGCATGAAATGTATTTCTCTGACAATAATCATAAACAGCTAAGATAGTAAAGTGCTGAACATGTCAATGTTTTTTTTTTTCAATAAAATATTCTGCCTGAAATGTATTTTAATCTGAAAAACGAACACGAAAAAAAAAAAAGACAATTAGAAGAATTCTATTGAATTATTTTAATCTTTGGCGTTCAGTACTGTGCAGGAAACATTAGCGCTGAATTTTGCCTTGGTACGCATGAACAGCAGTACAGGACAGGGCTGTATCCCCCCCAGGCTGGAAACTGGTGGTGGAGTGGTGATGGATGAAGTTGGTCGGTCCATTAATGCTGAGATCCAGAGGACTGCATGAGCCGATACTAGTGCTTTACGAGGGGACCTGAAGATGACAACTAGGTTGCATGAATCTGTCCATGATGAGCAAGCATGAAGCGACAGTGGAGAGAAAAAACTCCCCTTTGGGATGAAATCTTTGGCATAACCAGGCTCAAAATGGCGGTCTTCTGCTGGACCGGTTTAGATGGGACAGGCAATGAAGTAAGAGTCCGGGAGGAATGACATTCTGATGAAGCTTTATGTACGATGGTGGAGGAGGGGCTGGAGGTGGGTTGAATAAGGGAGTCAAAGTCTGCCACAGCGAAACCACTGCCTGCGCCTGGGTACCAGACTGAGATGTGGATTTGGAGACCTTTTACGGATGCTGATTGGCTTTAGTGGAGGTGTAGTTCAAAGCTGATTGGCCTGTGTTGGAGGCAGGTAAGGGTGAGTAATTTAGTAGTTTCTTCAATTGAACTTCCACCTAGGCTCCATTTTATGCTTTGTTGGGAGATGTTTTGGGGAAGTTTTAGGGGGGCCACAGTAAGCTGTAGAAATGGTACCTGAAATAAAGAAGCTACAGATCTGATTGCACAAGTTTCTGACCTTTGGACCTTTGGACATTTATCCCTCTTTCTTCCTCTCCGCTCCTTTCCAGTCTAACCACTGTAAGGACATCCCATTTGGGGGAGTGTTGGCCTAGTGGGTTAGAGCAATGCTCTTGTCCTCTGAGAAGGTTGCGAGTACCCGGTTCAAATCCCCTTAACCCCTGATTGCTCCCCAGCTCCTCCAGTTTGGGGGTCACTGCCCCTCAGGTCTAAACACCTGAAATCATCCTTCATACATATCGGGAAAGCAGACAATGAATTTAGTTTTAATGCAGAGTGACACAATGATTACCTGCAGAGTTTAATAGATTCTATCTCAATACATTGAGCTTTCTTACTATTTATTATACAGGGGTCCCTTGTTGCTAAAGAAGATCCCAGAAACAACATGAAAAATCAGACTTGCATGTCTCAGTAAACATGTCTAGGAGTTCAGTTAAAGCTTAAGCGAGTTGAAGCTGTTCACCAAAGTTCAGCAGGTCAACCCGTAAATCAACCACAACCTCCCCAAAAGCAAATCTTACAAATCACAGTGTACTTCAGCAAAGATGGCTATAAACACATGCACATAGCCTACAGCTTTATGCATGATAACACTACAAAGATACATTTATATACAATTATTCTAACAGTTGCAGAGGTAAATTTTTCCAATGTGAGATTAATAAAGTTCAATTAATTAATTGTGCCACATATACAGGAAAGCCTCTTTGAAAAGGACAGCTTGGGGATTTTTTTTTTTTGCTTAGTGGAGTTGGTGGTCCAGGGTGGAAGGTTTCATCCTTTAACTGGTGGGTTGCCAGTTTGAGCCCCCACTCCATCCGTCTCTGTCATTTGGTTCTTAGGGGAGGGACTTCACCTGCCTTGCCTACTGTTGGTGGTCAGAGGGCCCAGTGGCCCTGATGTATGGCAACCTTATCTCTGCAGCTATAGAAGTACAGATCATAAAACAACCATATTTTAGCCTTTATTTACAAATGGCTTGATGTTTTCTGCTCCAAGCTTGTGTTTAGGATTTTGGGGTCATGTGCATTACGATTCCTCTACCAAATAAAGTGGAATGACTTCCACAGCCCTGTTCTTAATCGAGGCTTTGTCACAACCTGGGCTGAATCCTCCAAGGACGCCGCCTACCTAGACTGATCCTTTGAAGTCCTTTGACAATACAAGGGAGAGACCGGAAGAGTTTTGTCTGTGAATCAACAGGTTCACCCCTTTGGCTGGTTTTACTGGCCAGATGCTCTGTTGCTTAGCAACCGTAGGCAAGCATGAAAAGAATGAATACCGAGGTTTTCCAAACGGTTTGTTTATTTATTTATTTTTTTTAAAAGTTAAAGTGAACAAAGACTACACTCACAAGAATCCAGAGTGGAATAAAGATTCCAACCACCGGAGCAGGAACAAATAAAATCAAATGTAATGATAGAACCTTAGTCAGTTAAATAACCTGCTGCTGTCATTCTGCACATCTCTGATGTTGCTGCTATTTTCAAATATCCATTCCTGTAAAAATGTCCACTAGCTGCATATTGGTTACATTTATTCTCCAGTTTTATATTGTTAAACACTTTTACAGAAATGTATTTTTATATTTTTAACTCTTCCCTATTATGTTATTCTTATACATTTTTCTATGTCCACATTTGTGTGACAATTTGTAATAATCTTTCTGTTGCTGTAAATTTGCCCATTGTGGGACAAATAAAGGGATTTTCTGTTCCATAAAAGGGATAGAAATATATATAAATCTAAAACAATGTATGTACAAAATATATCTGCAAAAATCTCTAATATCTTCAACAACAAAAATACTTAGTTACATATTGTGCAAAACAGTAATAATAAAAAGATAAAAATCCCATCAGATTTTATAGTCCCCACTCTGTAGATATATTAGAATCCGTCCTTAAATTACAGTCAAAACCCATTTATACAGTAAATAGAGCCAATAAAACCTTTAGATAAATCAAACATTACCGCTACATATATCTGACTCCAATAACCATTAAAACAACTATTTTCATTCATCTCATGATAACACTACAAAGATACATTTATATACAATTATTCTAACAGTTGCAGAGGTAAATTTTTCCAATGTGAGATTAATAAAGTTCAATTAATTAATTGTGCCACATATACAGGAAAGCCTCTTTGAAAAGGACAGCTTGGGGATTTTTTTTTTTTGCTTAGTGGAGTTGGTGGTCCAGGGTGGAAGGTTTCATCCTTTAACTGGTGGGTTGCCAGTTTGAGCCCCCACTCCATCCGTCTCTGTCATTTGGTTCTTAGGGGAGGGACTTCACCTGCCTTGCCTACTGTTGGTGGTCAGAGGGCCCAGTGGCCCTGATGTATGGCAACCTTATCTCTGCAGCTATAGAAGTACAGATCATAAAACAACCATATTTTAGCCTTTATTTACAAATGGCTTGATGTTTTCTGCTCCAAGCTTGTGTTTAGGATTTTGGGGTCATGTGCATTACGATTCCTCTACCAAATAAAGTGGAATGACTTCCACAGGTTGGTGTCATCTGATCACATTTACTGGTTTCCCCCAAATATGCTAAAGCAGACTTATTAAATTCAGCATGTCCTTTTTTTCCCTTTTGCAATGTCTTCTATTGTGGAGTTTTGGGTGGTGCGCATTGTGTATTAGTTTCATAGAAGCCAAGAAAAAAAGTACTAATCCCAACTTATTAAATGTCTCTCTGCTGGTAATCCTAGTTGTTGTTCTTATATAAGTCTTTGATTACTCTTAGATACTTTTCGTTAAAAAATTCTTGTGGTCATGGTTGGTTTATGGTTCCACAGCTGCATCAGCTGGAACATTTAGAAGCTTAAACACTTATTTCTAACCTCTAACCAGAACATTACATGTTCTGCATTAGTCGGGTTCCAGAGGATGAAGTCCTTTGCCTTAACTAAGCAATTAAATGGTACCTTTTTACAGCCCAACAGCTAGTAGCAATGCTGTGTGGTTAATTTTTCATATTTATGTCACTTTTGAATAATGCATAATCAGTAAACATGGGACAGTATTGCCTTTTAAAGAGTTTTTTCAGGTGCATTCAGGCTGATGGTTTGATTAGTTCTTACAGCGTAAATTTAATGTAAATAAGCCATATTAGTCAAGGTCATGGTTGCAATCAAATTAACTATACTAAAAATACACCCTACCTGGACTTAAGTACTGCATAGAATAAATGCAGGGATACTTAGCATGAAACTAATATAAATCACAATATACTGTACGTAAACACAGAATAAAAACACAAGAAATGGGGTTATCTAGAAATGCTTCCAGATTTACAGAAAAAATAAAATATTATAATGTTATCTCTTGTTATAGTTCATCTAAAATTCTTTTGCAAAGCAATGATAGCTGATTTTCCCAGCAGATCCTCAGCAGCTTTTCCTTCTCGTTGAGATAAAGTTTTGCATCTTTCCCTAATTTTTTCCACATTCAAGCTTACCTACCTCCAGCCATAAACTAACAACTTTCCATGCTTTAGATTAGGCCGTATCACATTGCAGTGCAGCTATAAGCTTATAGCTCATTTTGCACCTTAAAGACATGCAAAATCCAACACACGCACAACGGATTTATGTTTGGCACTCAATCCAAAAATAGACCTGTTGTTGCGTTCCATTTGTGGTCTGCTTTTCACTGCACCGCCACAAAGGAGCCGGAAGGCAACTGAGAGTAACAAATGTGCTGAACTGAGGAATCACTTTGCAGGATTAACTGCCAACCAAATTAAACTCTCCTTAGAGATAGAGATCCTTGGCTGACCCATTCAGAGACCTAAGGGGATGAAGGTTAATTTTTTAATACTCACTCCTGTAATTTAATCTTTGAGCTCCGTTCACAGTCACAAATGATACAGATTAACGGACATGCATGTGTTTGGACATGAGTGAAATTGTACCAGGTGTATTTTATGGTGAAATCTCCAGGAATCCGTTTTGAAATTATTCTGTCATTAAGTTTAGGTCTGTTGCTTTGTATTTAGTGTTTATTTGGTGTTTAGATTTTGTCCTTTTATTTATAATTTTATTTTTGTAATCTCAGTTTAATGTTGGCGATCTGTGTCTTTATAGAGTACTATTTCCTAGTATAGGTATCCCTGAGTTGCTTTTTTATTTTTGTTGGTCAGAACCTTCCTAGAAATTGTTCCCCTGTGTGTGATTGTATTTTGTCAATGTTCTTAGTCATCCCTCCTCAGTAGCCATTCAATTCCTGCCCCCTCAGTAGCCGCCCTGCACCAGTTAATTAGCCACCAGTTTATAACTCAGCAATAACTCCTCCCTGTTTATGGTTTCTTGTCCATCTTAGGTCTTTATCTTATAGTTTTATTTATTTATTTATTTTTTAGCATAATATTTGATTTCAGGGATGTTATGCTCATTTTTTCTCATTTCAGTTTAGATCTGTGTTCCTCAGGTTTTACAGGTTTTCAGTCTTAATTATTCTACATAACCGATTCAGAGGCCTGCCCTTGCATGCCTGCATTATGACCAGCGGTTGAGCCAATAAAGCTGTTTAAAAGATGTCCAAAAACACGTCCTCATTGTATTAGAGCTGATCGGGAGCCACAGTTTTACTGGGGGACAAATGTCTGATTATCTCTGTCATCTTTACCTCCATCATCCTCAGATCCTCAGTTTTTCCGGCAGTCCTCTCAGCCTGGACCCCATTTCTAGTCCCTAAAAGCCTGGCTTCAGTATCTGGCCATCTCTCCAGATCAAAGTGCACTTACAGGGGGTGGAGGAGGACCTTCCTATCACAGTGACCTCTCCTGGGTTCTCAAAGTTAATAAAGAACAACCCAAATCTACTACTTCCTGTTGTACCTTGGCAGCCATTGCAGTCTCTGAATCAAACGTACAGGATTCTAATTGGACCCATTGATCACTGAGCCTCCACTGTTTAAATTGTCTATATTGGTACATGGGAATAAAACCTGGAACACGGAACAACTCGGGAAGCTGACCTGGTCTTATTAAGTCTTTTTTTCAGTTTTATTCAATAACCTTCTATGACTATAAAAAAAACTATTGTCACTGGGAACCACTGGTTTAGGATCAGGAGTGAAAATTGTTTTGAATTCTTGCTAAAGAAAAAAACAATAAATTCTGATATTGTTGGACCAATATAACCTGTATATGACAACTAAATTACACTTCTCTTTTCTAGATTTTTACCTTTTTGCTTCTCCATTTTGAGAACTAAATAATAAATATCAAAATAAACAATCAGCGTTGACTAATATTTAATGAATAATTCAATATAAAACTTCAAAGGCATTCTTTATCGTCAGGATGTTGTTTATAATTCCTGCGTTTTCCAATCCCGTTTAGAAATATTTGACGTTAAATGCCCAGCATGTCCCCATTTATTCAAACGCTTCCTCAGATTGAAAAGCTTTCATTGGCGTGATTGCAACAAAACTTAGCAGCGTGGGAATTTTAAGGCCACCCTTAAGACTCAGAGAACTCTTTGTTGAAGGAAACATGCGGAAAAATGTAGGACTATTTTAACTCATGATAAACAAAAACTATGTTTATGGTTCTAACAGTTTCAGGGGAGAGAAATATCCTAACAAGGTCTGTGGGGTTTTTTTATCAGAAAATTTGTATCAAAATTTTTCAGTTAAATAATGGAATATTTATTCTGGATATATTATATATGTTGAGAAAACAATGAGCAGGCAGAGTCCACCACTAGCGCAGACACACAGCTATGTGCATGTGAAGACATTAAGATTCATGCACAAGCACAGAGCGTTTGAGATTTAAACAATGAACAACAGTCTCACTGCAAACTCAGATTGGTAACTGTGCTTTGAGGGTGGTGACACAAGACAGCTTGCAGGGGGTGGCCGAAAATCAGACCAAGGTCAGTATAAACTAATCATACGGTAGCAACTACAGAAGGAATGACTTAAACATCCATATTTTCCAACAAGTGAAGACAGACTTCGATTAAATTTAAATTAGGTTTGCACCAACTACTATTTGCAGAAAATCGATGAATTGGACGATTATTTTTTCGATTAATCGATGAAAGCGCAAAAAAAGACATTTTTGTTTTTAAAGCCCCTAAGGGGTTCAAACAATAGGCCCCCCCATTTCAACAAATGAGGTTTTTTTAGACTAGAAGAGTTCTGCCTTTTAAGACAGGAAAGTATAGCAGTTAAAGTTGCTACTTGAGAAAATACTGAACCATAGAGATAAAAATAGCCCTGTGATTCAAATTATAAATTGTATTTGGAATAAAAATGAGAGAACTAGGGGTGCTAAAAAACACATCCTCCAAAGACAGATATTTACATGGGAATGTGGCAGATAATTAATTGACATATTACTGATCTTGCTGGATTTTATTCTGCTTTACTTCCATAAATTGCAGGATCTTCTTTACTTTATCTTTGCCAGAAGATTTAAACTTTAAAAGCCTTGCCCTCATAATTTGCAAGTTAATTTATTTATAAAGAAAATATAAACGCTGCTTAAGCTAATTCAAATGAAATTAAAAGTAAAATAAGTAGCCAACCTTATCACTGTCTGTAACCTACTAACACGGTAAGGAAAGCATCAGATGAGCTACCTGAGAAACTAACGTTACGTTTCCCCACTTTAAAACCCTGCTGATCAGCTCTCTTCACTACCATCGAAGGCTCCAACGCGTTTCCATTTCCAGGTGCTGCATCATAACAGTGGTTCCGTGCCATGTTCATTTGTTTTACAAAAGTTGCATGTTACGACTTTTTTCACTTTACAAAGCGCAGGCTATTTTAATTATTGTGATCAATTTGCGCCATCAATCCCGGCGCATGCTGGCGCTTCATTTGCAGTCTGGACGCTGAGGGTAAACATCCTGCGGCTCTGACTGCAGCGCTGAGAGGAACTCCTGCGGGAGAAACGAGGGTTGGGATGGGGGAGGGCCCGCGGCAGCAGCTGCGGCTGGAGGACAAGAGTAGGAAGAGTAGGAGCAATACATGCTTTCACATAAGAGTGAAAAAGCCACCAGTGACACCATAAAAATTAAGCCAGATTTAGTAAGCTGGTAAACGCTTTTGAAAAATAATGAGTCAGCTGGAGGGTCTGAAAGATGTTAAATATAGCGACAAAGTCGCTGAGTTAACAACTTACTGCATCTCTTGGCGCTGGCTAATCCTGCCATTATTTTTTCTTCTCCTGTTTCAGTATTTCTACATGTATTTTGTGTAAGACAGTTACATTTTTGCATAGTATACGCATTGAATGGATTAACCAGTTGTTCTTTATCTCTAGTTTGATAGAACACTACATGATGACTGCAAAAATTCAGAATTTTCCTCTTCTCCCCCATAAAGCACACAGCTTAGTTAAAAAAAGAGCATGAGTTCTGTTTTGATTCTTATTTAACCTAAGTATATCTGAATAATTCATTACTGTGTCAGTTTATGGTTCATATACTAGCCAGTGAAAAATCCAATTAGCTAGGTTATTCCATAGAGTATCCCCCCTGTTTTAGGGAGGATGTGCTCATTTTGGATAGGGTGAAGTCTGTTACCATGGGAACAACAAAAAACAGCTAGAGGGGTTAGCCATTGGGGTGGGTAGTGAATGTCTAACCATAGCCACCCATGGCCCCCCTTCTAGCTCCTCTCCTGCATTGCTGCTTACAGCCCCTTTTACCTTTACGCAGTACCATACGTCTCCTGTTTACCTTCATCTCTGTGGGCATTTATTTTAGATGATAGCTGGACAGGTCAGGGATCCAGGGGGCCACCACTCTGCTGGGTAGGTCCTAATATTATGCCTGACTGGTATATTTAAACTGTATTTATTGTATTAAAATAAATCTTACACTGACCTTATAGTTAAAGTTTTTTTTTTTAATCACATAAAAAGCAAATTTTGATTAAAACAAAAATCTAAGTAGAAAAAAATATGCCAAGATAAAGTTTTTACAGCACTGGTGGCTCCTTTTTCTGATAGTAGGCTGACAGGAAAGCGGGTATGAGAGAGAGGGAGAGACATGCAGCAAAGACAGACCCGGATTCGAACCCGGGTCGGCCATGTTGAGGACAAAGGACTTCAAACATGGGTTGTGCGTGCTAACCACTGCGCCACCAGCCAGAGGTGGAAAAAAGTATTAAAATATCATAATCAAGTAAAAGTATCAATACTTGGATGAAATATTACGGTACTCAAGTACAAGTTAAAATTACCCATCAGAAAAATTACTTAAGAAGAAAAAGTAATAAGTAGCTAATTTTAAAAATGTATTTTAAGTAAAAGTTACTTATTTACATAAAAAGAAAAAAAAAACTTTCGCCAAGATAGTGCTGCGGGAAACACTGACTTAAATTAAAAACTTTTTTTTTTCAGCAATTTATTTTCCCAAACCACTCAGAGCCGCAGTATAAGGATGAAAGAGAGCTTGGCGAGTTGCCGACCCCTATGAACAAAATTAGCAATGCCACGAAACAGGTTGTTTTGAAAATTGGCTGTCAGTCTCATGAAAACTTAGTTTTGAAGTACCAATGCACTAGAAGCTTACTTACCCAAACATGCTTCGCGGAGATTAGATGTGTGGAGTTATTGAATGCTACTGATTTAGTCACCTTTAGCGAACACATCTGGCATTGCATGATGATACTGTTGGCCCTCTTGAATTTAAAGGGTCTTTCAAATGTGGCCAAGGGTTTTCATCGTTTTGGGCAGCAGAATTCGATGTTTCAGCTAGCATTTCTAGTGAAATGTTCTCTGAACCGTCGTGGCTCTCCTGATCCACCTCCATCTCGTGTTGCACCGATACCGATACCAGTATCGGACGGTGCCCCGATACTGCCCTAAAATGGTGGTATCGGTATCGGCGAGTACCAACAAATAGGGCACCGATACCATTTTGAGAGCCATAAGTTTATTCAACTACAGTATTGTCACCCACTCCTGGTAGGCAATAAAAAGTTCTACTGGATTCACTTTGTATTAGATTTTTTTGTGCCTCACAAAGGTAGGCAGCAGCTTGACAAAGCCATGATGGCAATTATTTTACATTTTTATGGTATCGGTATCGGCCGGTAGTGCACAGCCAGGTATCGGGTATCGGTATCGGGGCCAAAAAATGGCATCGGCGCAACACTACCTCCATCTCGTTCCCAATCTCCTACAGAAAGACTTGGCACCTGGTAGCCTGGATCTACATCCTGATCACGTCACTCACCGTAGTGTTTCAGGGCCCGATTTTTTGTCTTCCTTTCGGTTTTCCAAGGTTTTTTTTTTAACTCAGTAACGGATGGGATTTGTAATGTAACGAAATACAATACTTCACTCAAAACATAATCAAGTAAAATTAAAATTAGCGATTTTAAAAACTTCTGAAAAATACAAAATACACAAAAAACCTACTCAATACTAGCCTGGGTCATTCGAACTTAGTCCCATACAAAGTTTGAGTTAGGAATTCCGGTCTGGCTCTGCTCCATAGTAAGCGTGTCCATAAACACTGTCAGCGATCAATCAGTGCTCAGGCGGGCTTTGCATCGGTGATGGATGGAATGTAGCGGCCGCGTAATCAACCCGTGACCAAAAGCGGCGGCTTAGCGGCAATAATGGCTGCGGCGGGAGGTTTGAGGTGAGTAGATTCTGCACTACTTAGGATATAACCGCAGAGATATGACGGCAAATTAATTTGCAAAGAGGAACAGGAAACCGATCCAGGAAACCATCTTTTGCTTATTCTAGGCGTGCAACTGCACACTTTGATTTTTGTGGACAACAACTATGCCTAAGCAACATAGATCACGCCTCCGTTGCTCTTATTGGTTGTAGGTCTATCAGTTGAGTGCAGAGGCATTTTTTTTTCCTGGTTACGTTCAAAACACGCCCCATAATCACAGCTCTATGGAGCAGCATCAGACTCATTCTGACTAGAATTGAGTCGGACTACGTCAGGCTAACTCAATACAGTAACTTAAGTAAATTTATTTCGTTACTTTCACCACCTCCTCCACCTGCACTCCCTATGTGGAATATCTTTAAAGCGAGCACAATATCTTGGTGTGGAGAATCTCACCATTGGTAAAAATTAAAAGAGTTGGAATTGATTGATAAATGTGAAAGGAAACAGGATACCTGACAGATGAAGAAATCATGTTGTAAAATATGACCTGGTTCGTGGAAATCATTTAAGGTGCATCAAGGCACAAGATCTTGTTCTGGGTGTCTCATTGAAACTGAACCAAAAATTATTTAGGATATTTTTTAAATCATAAAGGTAATTGATCAACTTGCTCTCCCAACTAATAGTAATAAGAAACCTTAATTTAAGGATAAAAAAGGATTCAGATTCACAATAAAATAATTTAGTCCAACTACCTCCACATTATTTGTTTTGTAGTTATTGGATAATAAAAACTTTTCCCTCCCAATAATGACATTAAGATGATGCCTGCAAAATTACAACAACCTATAATAACAATAAAAAACCCTTAATCCTGTGGCTAAGTTAGTATTCCTCCCGTATGCTGAGTTTTCCCTCTTCTTATTTTTCCTCCTGCAGAAGTCCATGACATAAACTTCTTCTGGCCCTCAGGGACGTAAAGTACCGGCATTTTTCTTGAAACCTCTCGCCCCCATCAGACATGCAACCAACGTCCGAGCCTAAAGCAGGGTGGACAGCGGGTGAAGAGGTCAACGCCCCACACTACGGGCATCAAACTGTGTCCTCGAGACACCATGAAAACTGTCATTGGAAGCCACCGGGCCTATTACAAACTAAGAGGTAGAGGTTTGATTATTGTTTTATATTATTATAGTTGATTGAATGAGACTATTTCTTCTAAAAAAAAAAAGCTTTTTATCCAGTAAAAAACTTGATAGGCAAGGTTTTTAAAACCAGAAACATTGCTCATAAAATTGCAGAAAAATTAGACCGAGGCACTTGAAATATTGACAGTATGGACAAACATCCTGAGTCTAACAGCGCTGCTATGTGGGTGTTTTAAGAGGATTAAATGGCATTGTGACTGCTACAAATGGGTTGTTATCCAAGTCATCCCCAACAGCTGTTGCGGTGTGTCATTTTAACGTGAGATGGATAAAATTGTTCTATTAGAGGTAATAGCATCGCTTCAGAAATGGGTTTGTTGCAGAATAAATTTCCCACAGGCGTAAGGATATTGGACAACGTGGCACTAATTACATGCAGGGAGCAGATGGAACATGTGGTTGCTTCAGTGTTCTCTGTTCCAATGATTTTAATATTCTCTCAAATATCATCAACAAGTGGTAAATATACAGTTTTGGAAACATCAGCTGCTGTAATTAAAACTTTACACTCATCGCATTTAGGTGGTTCAGTGCATATAGAAATGGTAGAATAATGTTTACATGCATATATCATATATTTTCCCTAGGGAAAAAAAAAAAAAAAATCTTAAATAATAAAATATTAATTTATAAATGTAAATATTCTATAATAGGTATTAAATTGTTTTATTAATTTAACTATTTTATGAAAAAACATCTCTGTATTTCATCAGCTGTAGGCTATAACCATGAACTGAACCAAATTAGACACCCGTAATTAATTTGAAATGCAAGAGATTCACTTATTCATTCATTCATTTATTTATTATTCATTTATTCCAAAGCATTTGTATTCTAATAATTAAATTTTATTTTTTTTTACTCTTTGTAGACTCTTTCAGTTATTTTTTGGGTTTATTTGTTTAATGTTACTTTTAACTCTGGGTAAAGACTTTTCTTTTTTTAATTTGTTTTTACTTCATTAGAATAAAAAGCCCAGCGTAAGCCTTTCCTTTCATTTTCTTATCCATCATTTTATTATTAATCTTTTAAATCATGTTGTCATCTTAATTATCATTTTTGTTATCCTTAATTATTCGTGTTTGTTAATTATTTACCTTTATGCCACTCTACTGTACTTTTCCTATAATGCATTATTTTCTTTGTCTTGCTACTGAAAGGTGCTATTTAGATAAACTTGCTGCTGTTTTGCTTTTTTAAGAGTCGATTACGCTAATGCTGGAAATGTAACCCTCAGTTTGTCAGGAAGCAATCTGGGAAGCATTCAGGATCTTTTTGGACAGAGCCCCAAACCCAGAGGAGTACCAAGCCTGGGTCTACACCTGCCAGCATGAAAACCTTTGCATGGAGGAGCTGGCCCAAAACTTTAGCAGCTCCCAGGAGCATCTGGACATGGTGGCCAGGGTGAGCAGCTCCGACTCAGTGCAGCTTTATATTTCTATCTTTTGGATGTTAAAATAAAACTATTAAAAATTATCCTTTTTTTTTGTCATTTTTAGAGAGTAGCAGAACAGGCTGAAAGTGAAGGGTAGGTGCATTTACCATTTAATATTAAATGTGCAAAACTGTGATTAACTATTTTTGTTTCATGTCTAAAAAGTCTAAACAAAAACTTAAACGCTTAACTGTATCTTACAGGTACTGTTTCCCACTTTTTAATCTCTTTGCCAAACATATCGATACAAGAGATTTTCTACGACTCAAATGACTTAGATTTCTTAATGATCTATGGAGCATAAAACCATGAGGAATGATTGCATTTCAGGGATGGTGCTTTTTCTACCAGGGATGCTTATGCTTTATTGAATGTCTCTTCATTTACTCCATCACATACAGAACAAAGTACTTGTTAACTGTCAGTCAGCAGATGCCTGAAACACACTCACCTGATCCTGCTGAAATATTAGATTTAGGCTCCATTGAAATCCCTGCATGATGGAAATTAAATTTCAACCTACTTGCAAATCAAGAGCAGCCCAAAGACACTCTTGCAGACTAAATGCTTAGGGTTAGCCGTTTTATGCACGCCAGCTCTGAAATATGAAATGGAAGAAAAAAAAATTTGCTTTTCAGGTCGCATGTTAAAACAGTTAGACCTAACAAGAAAGGAATTAGGTGGGTTTCCTTGCAGACAGGTAAGTTAAATGACCATGCGAATGCCGTAGGAAATTAGAAAAACTTTGGGCTAAAATGATGGACTCTGCCTCCTGTCACCCGCCCCCAGTTCGGAGAAAGTGGGTGTTTGTTAACAGTGCTGGCACAGCAACTAAGTTAGTTGCTTCCTGGAGTGGTTGAAATTCTCCAACCCCTCATTTTAACATGTCAGGGAGGGCTTCTGCTCAAACAGCAGAAATAAGATTACTCAGAGACGTGTGAATCAAGCAAAATGACTATTATTAGAACATAGTTAAAAGCTAAATAAAGCTGATTTTGCATGATATCCACAACTACGGAAGCCTAAAAGGTACGGTTTCATCATAAGATAGTTCTGTGTTCAAAATAATAATTCATGTTGATTGGATTGGAATGTTGCTTTGAAAATGTTTTTTTTATTAAACCTATATATATATATATATATATATAAAAAGAAAATGATTGACTGGACTTTACAAGTCCAGTAGATTGTTTTTTAAGTGTTTTGGAATGACTTTGACCTGGATGACTGACAATCTTCACCAGTTTATTAAACCTACTACACCAGTGAGAACCAAACCAAGATAGAACCAGTTTTAATCAGTCAGCTTTCTGTGCCAGAACATCCAGGGATGCAAAAGCAAAGAAAATGCACAGCTTGTGTTTCTATTCTGGGGGTTCTGTCACCTTGATCTTCCAGTAACAGTCAGCACGGCCCCTACAGTGTTTCTGTCAGCTTCAAGTCACCCTGAACATCCCAGTTCGTGCTGGTCTCTTCTGGGACAGGATTTTGGATGCCCGTTGTCCGTGTCATCTAAGTTAACTCAATTTTTTTTTATGTTTTCCTTGTTTAGGGTAGGCAAATTTGACACAGTAATCAGATGATTAACATAAAAAGGCTCTGTTATATAATTTTTAGTGTGTAATATCTCTTTTTTATTTTAATGGAAAAAATGCTAATTCCATTGGTAGATAATCTTATGTTGTACCTGTTTAATTAAGAGCAATAGCTGAATCTTTTTCTATATATGTCTTTACCTGACGTCAAACCACTATCAGGTGATCAAATAAAGCCTGATAAGACAAGTGCACCTGTCTAGTAGCTTTGAGTCTGATGAAGGGTGTGATGCCTGAAATGTCACATTTCTGGGGGAATAAACCAACTTGGGAGCTATAATTAGTGTTTAAATGCATTCTTTTCATTCTGTTACCTGCAAATCAACACACATATTTCCAGAGGTGGAAAAAGTACTCACTGAAAAAAAAATTCAAGCTTTTTTTTTTGCATTTACTTGTCATATTTTTTTACTTTAACAGAATTTTTGAAGTAGTTATGAGGGTAGGACATAATAATATATTCTGTTAACCTAAAGCACTTTTATGCATTAAAAGGTTGTCCCTACGTCGTGTGCATTATTCATTGGATCTTGATCAGAGTACCCAGGGCTCGATGTTAAGCATTCCCTGACCTGCCCGGGGTATTGGTAGTGCATGAAGAGGTCAAATGTCGAGGACATAGTGCTCATTTGCAAAAAAATAGCTTTATCATTCAAAATTACTTTGATTTTATTTTATTTTGCTCAAGCAGCTCGTAAGCCCACATCCGCCAAATGTTAAAGCGGCAATATTATTGTCATTACTGTTAATATACACTCACCGGCCACTTTATTAGGTACACCTGTCCATCTGCTCGTTAACACTTAATTTCTAAGCAGCCAATCACATAGCGGCAACTCAGTGCATTTAGGCATGTAGACATGGTCAAGACAATCTCCTGCAGTTCAAAGCGAGCATCAGTATTGGGAAGATAAGGTGATTTGAGTGACTTTTGAACGTGGGCATGATTGTTGGTGCCAGAAGGGCTGGTCTGAGTATTTCAGAAACTGCTGATCTACTGGGATTTTCAACGCAACAACCATCTCTAGGGTTTACAGAGAATGGTCAAAGAGAAAAAACATCCAGTGAGAGGCAGTTCTGTGGGCGGAAATGCCTTGTTGATGCCAGAGGTCAGAGGAGAATGGCCAGACTGGTTTTGAGCTGATAGAAGGGCAACAGTGACTCAAATAACCACCCGTTACAACCAAGGTGGGCAGAAGAGCATCTCTGTGGCGCACAGTAATGGTGGACTTTGAGGCAGATGGGCTACGGCAGCAGCAGAAGACCACACCCGGGTGCCACTCCGCACCATGCTAAGAACAGGAAACTGAGGCTACAATTTGCACAAGCTCATCGAAATTGGACAATAGAAGATTGGAAAAACATTGCCTGGTCTGATGAGTCACCGATTTCTGCTGCGACATTGGGATGGTAGGGTCAGAATTTGGCGTCTACAACATGAAAGCATGGATCCATCCTGCCTTGTATCAGCGGTTCAGGCTGGTGGTGGTGGTGTCATGGTGTGGGGAATATTTTCTTGGCACTCTTTGGGCCCCTTGGTACCAATTGAGCATCGTTGCAACGCCACAGCCTACCTGAGTATTGTTTGCTGACCATGTCCATCCCTTTATGACCACAATGTACCCAACTTCTGATGGCTACTTTCAGCAGGATAATGCTAGCATGTCATAAAGCTGGAATCATCTCAGACTGGTTTCTTGAACATGACAACGAGTTCACTGTACTCAAATGGCCTCCACAGTCACCAGATCTCAATCCAATAGAGCATCTTTGGGATGTGGTGGAGCGGGGATTACGCATCATGGATGTGCAGCCGACAAATCTGCGGCAACTGTGTGATGCCATCATTTCAATATGGATCAAACCCCTGAGGAATGCTTCCAGCACCTTGTTGAGTCTATGCCACCAAAAAATTGAGGCAGTTCTGAAGGGCAAAGGGGTCCAACCCGTTACCAGCATGGGGTACCTAATAAAAGTGGCGGTGAGTGTATAGTAGGTATTCTAACCATTCAGCAAAGAAATGTCATATCGGTCTCTCGCCAAGTGGCCGTCAATTGTGTTTACCTGCGGTCGCGGTACACTATGCCTTTTCGCCCTAAAAATGGCGTCTTAGCAACAAATGTCACGTGACTGGCGGAGACCGATTTTCCTAAATCCGCCCCTGTTTTTCAGGCTTATGTTAACTGTAATGACTTATCTTGGACAGGCTGCTATGTAAACAGGCCTTTAGTCCTTCGTTTAGCTATACTGCGGTTGTTTACACTACACCTTTTACCCCCTAAAATAGCCTCTTAGCAACAAATGTCAGTGACTGGCGGAGACCGATTTGGCCACATTACAAAAGTCATGACATTTTAAGATCTTTTAAGAAGTGGTCCCCCACCCCCTCCTCCTCAACTTGAGTACACGCTTATATGCTTTTATATGAGTTTTTAAAGTTCATGTGATTTCTAAAGAGGTTAAGAGGTAAGGTTAAACACATTCTAGGAGTCAACCTGGATAAACTAAAAATAAAAACAAGCACTGAAATGCAGCCATGTTATAGGTGTCATAGGTTGACGTTTAAGAGGTCCAGAAGCTGGCTGTCCCTGGTTCAGATCCAACCAGAATGTAATACCACAGAGCGAAGTCATCTCAGCAAATCATCATGTCAAGACATGGACTACTTAGATGAGATAAAACAGTCTAGGTGTCATTACGCTGAGACTTTCCTGCAGCCACAAGCTACTTTCTGAACCAGCAGGATATGTCATAGGTAGTTAAGACTCACGTCTTACTTGGTCCAAAAAGGCTTCTGTGGTTCAGTGTACTGAATCTAACACAGAGCTCATCTTAGCTAGCTCTGCTCCAGGAAAGGAGTCATGGACATCCAGGTGCCATGGAGTTAGGCCTAGCCATCTTCACTGCCACCCGTGTGTCTGCGTGTATGAATAATTCATACTTTGAATCCCAAAGTGACCAAAACTTACTTTTACTGGATTATATCACTAATTCATAAATAGCTTTAGAAAAAACATACTTGGATGCACTAATAAATCTGTATGCTATTTCCATATTTTGCGTAACTAAAACACCCATTATACTTTGTTCCTGCATTTTCCATCAGGTTTGTTGCAGCTACTGAGGAACCACACAGTCAGTGTAAGTCCTTCCTTTGTTCATCAGAAGCTCTTAAAACTTCTCTGTATCTCTGGAATCTCAGTATCTTTGGTAAAATGTTTAATTTCAGGCTCATGGACTCATCTCCCAGTGGAAACCGATGAGGTAAAATTTAATATTAAATTCACCTTGAGTTTTTAATAAAACTAGCATAATAATCTGACTGTGTTTAACTTCTTACCCCCCCAGGTTAAAGACCCTGAACTGATTAAGAAGAAAAACGAGGAATATATTGTTGAGTTCAGCATCACCATCACTGACTCGACGTACAGTGAACTGCTTAGCAACCCAGAGGCTCTGCAGTACGACAGCATCACCACAGAGCTCAGAGACAAGGTGAGATTACACGCCTGCAGCAAATGTCAGCACTCCTCCAAGCTGTTGTCCTCACCTTCATGCAAACACCAGCAGCCCGTGGTTCCCCTTCAGCAGCAAATCGAGCTTTGAAGGGGGTGTTAAATAACAAAGCAGGATGGAAATGCCAGTTGTTATTGTTCTGTTAGGTGTAAACCTCCCCATCTGGTGATTTCACAGCTTTGGGGCAACCTTGGAATTTAAACTTAAAACAAGAGCAGGGAAGAAATGCTGACTAAGAAAGAATTATTATAGCAAAAAAAAAAAGGATTATTGATGTATTTACCTTTTCTGCAGCTTTTTTGTCTTTTCATAAAACAACCTACACTCACCGGCCACTTTATTAGGTACCCCATGCTAGTAACG
>JAGKQL010000009.1:35415471-35429690 GCA_018398635.1 Cyprinodon brontotheroides
CAATTGTCAAAATTTTGGTGTCCTTCATTCGATTTCATCCTGGACACTACAGAAAATGGGCTTAAAGTGTAAAAAACAGAACTTCTCCTTTAAGTGTGTAAATAAGAAGGTTTGCCAATGGAATTAGTATTTTTACTATTAAAATAAGATATTTAGATAAAATGCACTTGAAATAAGAGAATGCAATTGTATTTTCTTATTTTAAATGAAGCTCTAGCGGAAGTTCAATTGAAGAAACTCTGACTTACCTCCATCATTTAGGAGCTGATCCGTCTCCGAAGCGAGCCAATCAGCTTCGAACTACTGCACCACGAAGCCCAATCAGCATCCTGCTTCCATTTTACAAACTCCTTTCAAATCTCATCCCAGCCTCTATCCTGCAATCGCAATGTCGGATTTCGATTCAGACGACAATTCACCCACCTCCATCCTCTTCTCCGCCATCGCAGCTGAATCGTCCTTCATGACACGACTTCACCTCAACCTCATCAGAGAGGATTGATCCCAGTTGTCACCATCCCTCGTCTCATCGCGTGGAGGTCGGCAGAGACCACCATGTTGAGCGGTTCTGCCAGAAGGTTTCTTCAAAAGGGGAGTTTTTCCTCTCCACTGTAAGCTTCATGCTTGCTCATCATGGACAGTTCCCGAGTCTCTGAGTGACCAGCCCCGGTGTCTAGCTCCCGAGTCTGAGTGAAGCCCCGGCGTCAGCTCCCTCAGTCTTCTAGTCCCACAATTCTGCCCAGCAGATCACCTTGTCAACCAGCTCGGATCAAACCACCACCAGTTTCAGGCCGGGGGGAACATCCCTATTCTCATTCATCTACTCATGCATGTTAAAGCATAATTCAGCATGAATGTTCCTGCCGAGGTCTGAGCGCCAAAGACTATACTTTCTTATCAATAAATTCTTCTAATTATCTTTTCTCTCTGTGTGAGTTTTTCAGATTGAAATGTAAATTGTCTTGTTCCATTGGCAAAATGTCTCTTTTACCTCCTCAATCCAAGAACAAATGCACCTATTTTAAGATAAAATGACTTCTCTAGATTTTGATTTTTTCCAGTGAAGTTAATTCATTTTCTGTTTGATGATCTCATATTTTCCCTCAGCTGTTAAAAAAAGGAATTCCAACATTGCTGTATGTATAAAAAAAAAATCAAACATCATTACAGCACATAAATCCAACACTGATTCTTCCAGGTAATAGAAATGACAGCACGATTCGACTCGGTAATATCACTATTTCCTTTGAAAATGCTTCAACGGGGGAGCATCTGGCCACACGTCAAGTCATCATATGTCCTGCTGCGCTGCAGTGAAATTCATCAAATCAATGCTACATGTTTCTGCTTAGATCCAAACTTTAAAGACATGGGTGAAAACATACATCTACCAATGTCTTCATTATTAAAAATCATTTAACTTTTAAGCTACAGAGGACTGGTTCTGATGTTCAAGGATTTATACTATAAAAACTAAACCAATTGAGATAAAAATAAAAGCTTGCCTTGTTTGATAAATGAACTGTCAGTATGCCGAAGCTTTATTTTAAGGACAAACCCAATTTAGAAATGGGCATAGATCCCACAGGGACACTTGAGCATTAAGATATCTTAAAAAAAAAAAAAAGTGACTGAACCAAATCAAGTTCTGCTTATACATTCTCTCACACATGTAAAATCCATCACCATTGGCTTTGGATCAGAACTGTTAACTTTATTGAAATTGGCGGAGGATGTGTAAAAATGTTAGATTTGTTATTTATTTTTAAGATTGCTAGTTCCCACATAGTGACAATAAAGGTCTTAGTTTAGTTGGATTATCATAAAATAAAATTCCCTACACTGCAAGAAATGTAAATCTAAATAAGTCATTTTTTCTTAAAATAAGTGCATTTTATCCTGATTTGAGGAGCTAAATGAGACACTTTGCCAATGGAACAAGACAATTTACATTTGAAATAAGAAAAATCAATTGAATTGTCTTATTTCAAGTGCAAATTATCTAATTAACTTATTTTAAGTGTAAAAATACTCATCCCATTGGCAAACTATCTTATTTACCTGCTTAAATTAAGGGTAAATACACTTGATTTAAGAGATTTTTACTTAATTTCATATTTTTTTTTTGCAGTGTATGTATCATTTTTAGAGTATATTTTTTGAACACAAGACCTACACTGCAAAAACCATCTAGAAATAAGTACCGGTACGAATGTCTTAAATCAAGTGTATTTACTCTTAATAGTAGCAGGTAAATAAGATGATCTGCCAATTGAATTAGTATTTTTACTCTTAAAATAAGGTAAGAAGAAAATATGCACTTGAAAGAAGACAATGCAATTATTGTTTCTTATTTTAAATGTAAATTGTCTTGTTCCATTGGCAAAATGTAACACTTACCTCCTAATTTCAAGAAAAAAATCACTTACCGTATATTAAGAAAAAATGACTTATCTAGAATTCAATTTTTTTCCAGTGTAAACCCAGTAGATCAGTAAATAACAGATGATAATGTATTATTTGACACTAAAACAGATATAAAGGTATGTGGAAAAAGTCAACCTGTCCTTAATCTTGGTGGTTTTCCTACCATATGGCATACACTGCAAAAAATCTAAATCTATATAAGTCATTTTTTCTTAAAATAAGTCCATTTGTTCTTGAATTGAGGTAAAAGAAACATATTTTGCCAATGGAACAAGACAATTTACACTTAAAATAAGAAAACACAATTGCATTGTCTTATTTCAAGTGCATATTATCTAATTATCTTATTTTAAGAATAAAATTACTCATTCCATTAGCAAACTATCTCATTTACCTACTCAAATTAAGGGTAAATACACTTAATTTGAGTAGAAATGTTTACTTATTTCTAGATCATTTTTGCAGTGTAGGGCTTGAAATCCTGAGGTTGTGAGTTTGAAACCCACTCCCAGAAACCCCCAATTCCCCATGCGCTGCACAGTGGCAGCCCACTGCTCCCCAAAGGGGATTAGTTAAATGCAGAGAGTTAATTTCTCCATTATGAGATCAATAAAGTTCAATTTATTTCTATTTTTTAGGGGAGTGTTGGCCTTGTGGGTTAGAGCAGAGCGCTTGTGCTATGAGAGGGCTGCTAGCACCTGGTTCAATCCCCACAGCCCCAACTCTGGGTTCCTGAGCAACACCCTTAACCCCACATTGCTCCCCGGGCGCCATGGCAGCCCACTGCTCCCCAAGGGGACGGATTAAAGGCAGAGATAAATTGTAGGGGATTTAAGACATACTGAAAATTTTACCAGCTAGATAATAATAATAATAATGATAATAATAATAAAAATAACAAAAATAGTATAACAATATGCCTATTATTATCAGAGTAAGATATTGAGGCTGTAGAATGATAATCCCTATGGTCTAATGTAATTCCTTGGAAAGGTGGAGCGCACATCAGCTGATCTAAATAAAAGAACGATGCCATAAAGTCAAACAGCATAATAGGCTAGTATCCGTAAAATATATAAAGAAGTTAAATAAGTTATTGTACAATTTTTGATATCATAGGCCATCAAGTGATTAAAAAAAATAGAAAAACATTTAAGGCAACAAAAATACACTTGGCCACAGCTGGGACTGAACCCTCAACCTTTTACACTGCAGACCACTCACTCTTTGGTCTACGCTATCAGCTCTCAACACGTTATACTCCTCCCAGTCTGTTCCTTGACCTATCTAATCCTGACTCATGGGACGCCAAAATGGACTCATACTGCCACCTAGTGGCTATAGTAGTCACATGTTTTTCACGCAATTCGTGAGTGAAGTGTCCATTTCCAACCAGGACCCACTGTAGGGCTTAGAATCCTGAGGTTGTGAGTTTGAAACAACTCTTTTTGGGGAGCAGTGGCAGCCCACTGCTGGATTAGTTAAATGCAGAGAGTTAATTTCTCCATTGTGAGATTAATTAAGTTTACATTATTTTAGATAATTTATTTTCTTTAGACTAAAATCCTAACAAGTACTAAAAAGAAAAATGTGATGGTTGTCACCTGTAATAAGGGACGCCCATGGCCTGACTATGGCCTATATATAAATGACATCCTTTGCTCTTATATTTCTTTACTAGATCTGGATCTGGTTCATGGGGACAGCACAGAGCATCCGAGAGGAACTTCAAGCTCCCAGCCTGTTGAAGATCCAATGGATGCTCCTCCTGAGGTTAACCTTGACCCACCACAACCTACAGCTCCCACAGCTCAGGAAGTAAATACCTCTGAGCCAGCTGTCCCAGCTTCCACCCCTTCATCTGGTGAGGACACCTTCCACGGCAGCGAAGCTGAATCAGATGAGAGGCCTTTGCCCTTCCCTGTGGATCGAGATGAAGCTGGTGAGGTCAGGTATGATCTGATTGGAGGGAATGGTGAAGTAACCCCGGCCAACGTAACGCTTCCTATAGATAATCCCAACGCCAAAGAGGCAGAGGGAGTAACAGACCCTCAGGAAGAGGAGAGCGGTAGTGGATTTGCCTCAGAGTCCGATGAAGGTCCGTATGGATCTACAGCCGCTCCTTCCATGAGACAAGCCAGCACACCTCTGATGACAGCTGTGGAGAAGAACAAAGAGTTGGTGGTTTTCTTTAGCTTGAGAGTCACTAACATGATGTTTACTGACGACCTGTTCAACAAGAGCTCCCCGGAGTATAAATCACTGGAGAATACCTTCCTTGAACTGGTAGGTACACCAGCTTTTATCTTGGATATTATTCTTCTGCATGTCTCATTGTCATACTTTATTTTTCAATAATGTGCTGTTTTTACAAAATGTTGCAATTGTCGTTGCACCATATTATTGGAGAGGGAAACTGGAACATCTGTTTGCTGCGGCTAATGGGACGCATAACCGGAGATATCTAATTTAATGGTGTATACTATTTTTGTAAAAAAAAAAAACCCTAGGCGATGCATGGCTTTGAAAATAGTCAAAAATCTGCAGTTTGCTGACTCTTTTGTTTCAGAGAAGTCACTGTCTCAGCGTATCATTTGTGGTATGAAATTGTTCTGTTTCACTTAGACACAGCACTTTGGGTCCACAAACCAGCCCAACCCTGGAGCTTCCAGTAAATCTGGGCCTGGGAGACAGACGACTTTAGCCTCCATACCGGTATATTTTTACATGATTATCTTTTCCATATTGGAACTTTCTCTCCGCCTTGTAAAGCGAGCACAACTTTTCACTTTGTTCACTAACAAACTTCCAGTATGCAGTAAAACCAAAAGCACCTGATCTTACTAACATTTGCACATTTCTAACTTTGCTTTCATCGTTGTATTACACTGTAGTTGCCTGCTATTCTTTTCTGCTGTTTGCCTTAATCTTTTGGGTAACAATGCAACTTTGCTTTTATTGAAGGTTATACAAAAATGTATATTTGATTAATATTCATTTCATATTGCTATTGTTCTGCTCTATCCTTGCATTACATTTCTGGTATTATTCTGAATACTACATGCTTTCATAACATGTGTTTATGTATTTATTTTATGAGTGTGATTTTTGTCTGATTTTAATGTAAGATTTGAGTGAATATGAGAGAAAACATTTAGGTAATGATATAAAGCCAAGCAGGGTAAATCCAATTTACAGAAATTGTACATATCTAAAAGTGTGCAACACTCATATTGTTGCTAAACTGCCTGAATTTCTGTTTTCCAAAGTATTGAACTTTTACATTTTTGTTTGTACCAACGTTACTCTTCTGTTAGATTTTTTTTTTTTGCATTTTCAAAGCCGAAAGCACAAATAACCACTGTATCAGAGTAAAATAGTGTTACAGTTGTTCAATTACAGGCTCTTATTGTGTAAAACAACAGAAAATGCACCAAAAACAACTAGAATATAGATACAAAAGAAAGTAATTAAGAGGGCAAATAAGGACAAAACTGGGTTAGAGCTTTTCCCTTGTCATAAATTTCCACCTTGGTTGCATTTATGTATTTTTGTAAAAAATGTGACAATACAGATTTATGTTGAAATAAAAAAGCTTTTAGGAAAGAGGTATTTGCTTTCTTTCTCAGCAAGTTTTTGGTTTGCTTGTGAAATGAGTCCATATTTTTGACCTCCAAACAAGCTGCTGATAAAAAAATGCATAAAAATGCAGATCAGTAGTTAACATTATTTCAATCTGGGAAAAAATCAGAGAAAAGACAATTGGGAGAAATTTATTGATACAATTACTTTGTTGTTGGCGCTCAGACCTCGGCAGGAACCATAGCGCTTAAAGGCATACTATGCAACATTTTTTCAGTTAATTAATGTGTTCCATAACGCTTTGGATGATTAAATGGTTCATTTCAGGTTGAACAAAGCCACTCTGGTGGTCTGTAGGGGAAATACCGTGCTGCAATAGCAGGAGCCCTCGGCCCGCACTCCACAGGCTCAGAAGTCTCGTGCATGGCGAGAGTGGGTCTTGCTTCTGGCCGAGAACTGCTACCGCCCCAGTGAAAGGCATGCACAAGGTTTGCTAGCACGGTAGCCATATTTGTGCAGTTATCATGCATAACAAATAATGTATGAAAACATGGAAAAATTTTCAAACTCGGAAATTGGAACAAAATAGTCACTTACCACAGTAGTTCGCCTGTCTGCTGGAGTGAAGATAGATGAAGTTGGTCAGTCTGTAGACTGCTGGTTGGAGAGACGGTCTGCTGAGCTTTATGGGGAGATCCAGTGGACTGCGTGAGCTGATACTAGAACTTCACTCAGAGACCCGGAAGATAGAAGTCTAGTTTGGATAACACAGGGTTGTGAGAACCTGCCATGATGAGCAAGCATGAAGCAACAGTGGAGAGGAAAAACTCCCGTTGGGAAGAAATCTCTAGCAGAACCAAGGCTCAACATGGCAGACCGGTTAAGATGGACAGGGGCAGTAAGAGGAATGACACTCTGGTGGGTTGAAGCGGTGAGATCACCTGGCGCATCTGCCGCCTGCGCACAGGAGCAGACTAGTGCGTATCGGAGGCCTGTTAAGATGAACTTTGGATGCCGATTGGCTTTCGTGGAGATGTGGTTCAAAGCTGATTGACTGTGTCACTGGTGGATGTATGAAAAGCAATGAGTTTCTTCAGTTGAACTTCCGCCTAGTCTCCATTACCTTCGTAGCAATGACAAATCTTCTTTAGCGGCGAGTAATAACATGTGAGAAACCAGCAGCACCGCAGAAGTTGCGGGGATTGGTGCACATATGTGCAGCAATATTAAGGTAGTTCTATTCATCAAACTGGCTCTTCATAACTTTTATAGTCCAGGAGCCTCTCTTTAATGGAGAGGCTGTGAAAGAAATCACTTCATGTCAGTCAGTAGGAGGGATGGGACACTTTCACAGAATATACATGCTATATTCCTAAGCTAAATGCTTGCTACTTAGGATTTTCCTAAAATGAAAACTTTCAGCATATATGGAGCACCTCCCATGAGCCCTAGCGGATACTTTTCGGGAACTTCTTTTTGCGTATTGCGTACTTCTATTCATTTTTATTGAAAGTGCTTTCCCTGAAACTTTCACTGATCTGGCAGATATTTGCTACATTCTGGGTTTTTCCTGGAATTTAAAGATCACACTGTTGAATTTGGATAGTTGCTTTCTTAGAACTTGCTCACAGCTGGTATTCGCTACTTTTCTCACAGTTTACTGATGAGGAAGCAGTAAGTTTGGTTACAGTGGCTCTTCTTATTGAAAAATAACTTTCCAGAGACATCTTTCAACTGGCTGGTTACTTGTATGGAACATTCATGTAACTTTTCAGGAAGTTAATGAGTATCTTTACAGACTTTAGAACTGACTGTATTTTTTATTATTAGGTTTACTGCATGTTTTATTTGACCTCTCATTGAACTTACTGGTTACTTTTCTGAACTTTACCAGTACTTAAAAATAATACTTATTTTACATAATAGTACTAGAATATTTTCAATAGTTCCTGTAATGGAACATACTTCTTCGTGCTTCCTGGTTTCCTAGATAACTTCAATTTAAATTACTGGTAACTTAATTAGGGATGCACGATATCGGGATTTTGGCCGATATCCGATATGCCGACATTTTAAAACTCATGTAGCCGACAACCGATATCGATACCGATGTTAAAGCTGGACAAAAATAAGTAGTCATTAGAAATAGCAGTTTTGGTATCCATTTCTGACACTTTTGAAAAATAATATACTCAAATATATTTTCATATGCTGATATCAAATAGATTTTTAAAAAGCAGCGGTGTCGATCTATTTTACTTTTCAAAATCTCGTGAAATTTCATCGTTCTGTTACAAACTCTAGAGTGATATTTTTGCAAATTCTTGTGTGAGATTTTGTTAGTAAAATAGATCAATTACAGCGTCAATATATCAACATATATAAAAAATATAGCAACATTTGGGTGAATTTCAGGAGGATATGGCAAAATTTTGATGACATATAGCAATATTTCATTAGTAAAAGATTGATATGGTGTTTTAAATGGCAATATATCAGCATATGAAGATATTAGGATATTTTAATGGATAAATATTTTTTTCCCTGCGTCTTTAAGTTTTTAAGTCTGTAAAAGAAGTTTTTGAGGGAAGAAGAAGTATTATTTATTTTTTTTTTTTTAGACTTTAGGAAGCTTGATCAAATACTCGGGTTAAATATGTCGATTGGGGTGGCCCGATGTCGATATTCAGTTTTAAGGCCGATACCGATAGGGGGCCAATTATATTGTGCATCCCTAAACTTAATTACTGGTGACATACTGGTAAGATTTCTATAACTTGCTTGGTAAATCTATAAAAATTGGAATTGCAAATTATTAAACACTATTTATAATTTCCAGAATAGTAATAATACTTATAGAATTCCAGATAATTAATTTACCAAATGTACTAATTACTTTCTAAAATTAATGGGCTAAAAATACAAAATCATACTTAAACCTTCAGGCTTTTTTATTTAAAGTTTCTTAAATTGTACTGTTTATCCCCTCCAAAAAAATTTTTTTATAGAACTTTCTGCTTGTTGTTAGGAGTAAATTTATGGAAATTACCAAACACTTTCTTTTTATACTTCACAGCATATCTTGGTTTGAAATTCAGAACCAGTTTTAGGTTATTATTGGGGATTTAATATCCAGTGAAAACAATTCAGTTTCCCTATTCCCTCCCTGATATGTTACATGCAGATCTGATTTTATAAAGTGAAGAAATTACTGCCACAACTACACTATTGAGCCGTAATTATGTAAACAAAATTTTGGGATTTTTAAATTTATTTATTTTTTCTTATTTTGAAACACATCAACTGATTTAGGTTGTAATGTATCCTAATGTAGCACCAAGCAATAATTTTACTCTGAATGTTTATTGGTTTTGATAACAATTACTAATTAATTACATGTAATGCCTTTAATATTAATCACACAAATATATGCATATTATTCTAAACCATAAAATGGGTATTTTTAAGGATGAGGTGTTACCAGTTGTTTTTGTAAAGACTTTAGGAGTGTCTTGCTGGTCTTTATGCTGTTAGCATGGCTGAAACTGTGTAAGCTTTCGGTCATAAGACCTTCCGCTTCCTGGTCTTTGGTTTGTGACGTGGAGTAAGTAGCTTACATGAGTTCCCATCAGCTCTTGCAGCACACACATAGTGTCAGTACTGGTTTCAGTCTTCTTAGTTAGATGGTGTTTGTGTTAACATGGACATCTGTATGCATTATACCTAAACGTACAACAGGAAGTGGAATATAAATTATGCATTTGAAATCATCAGTCATTTCTTGGTTTTTTGTTCTGCAAAATTTATTTGGAAATATGCGTTTTGATTTGGTATGCAGGTTTGTTCTGCATTTAATAAGAAAGAATAACACAAAAGCATCATCTTTAACATGAGCTGATGCATTGAAACAGTGAATCAGGCGGTTGCTTTAGGGCTAACTGGTGGAGGTGCTGGGTAAGGTGGACATTACTCTAATATCATGGAGGAGATGGGAAGAGAATATCAGAAAAGATGATCATATCTGTTTGAGGCTACCCGTATGTCCTGTACTTGCAACAGCCCCACATCAAAACAAACAATGAAATTAAACGTGCTGTATAAGTGATTAAAGTGACACTCCATCTCCAATTTTTAGTGGTTGCCCAAACCTTGGATTTTGTTTGTTAACAAATTCATTTAGCTTCTTGGCAGAACTAGTTTTCAGATGTTTGATCCGGTAAGTATTTATCACTCTTTATCAGCTGTTGGTGATGCCTTAGGAGTTGAAAAGATATTTTCCTTTAAATGGGCTAGGTCTTAAATTTTCTAAATGATCTAAGCTGGTTTAGAAATAAATAGAACCAAAGCAGGCGTCATTAGGAACTGCTAAATATTACTACTTTTTAATCAGCCCATTTAAACGGACAGTGAATGCTTTACTGGCTGTTTGTCTATCCTGCATATTAAATGCCTCCCAAACACCTGAATGTAGATATATGTATGTATTATTAACCCCTGGTAGCTCAGATTACTCCTGTACCTACTGGTTTGTGAAGCAACCCTAAAATAATTGGACATGGAGTTTAGAATGTGTTTATTTCTCCTAACATCAAATCAACATATCACCTGTGACACGCTGATGATTCCTGCAAGAGGGCACTGCACTTTTGTTTCAAAGGAAGAACCAGTAGATACATGTGTAACTATGTATGTGAGCATGCAGTTTTGGCTCTGGATGAGGTTTGACGTCTATGGAAGGTTTGCAGCAGAAATGGGAGAGATTTGTTTCTAAACCATAGGATTGTTCTCCAAAGTTTTTTTTTTTTTTTGCACAAAACAGATCACAGCTGAAGAATCATTCCTGCTGTTGCAGTTGGACAAGTAAACACTGTCCAAACTCTTTGCAAGTTGTTCCCCTCTAGATCATCTGGTAGCAGTTCTGCAATACTGTATGTTTTCAATAGCAAAGAATCGGCTTCTGTAAACTGTTGGACAGTGATAGTAGAACTAACCTGTCTAAAGCGAAGCTCCTTAAGGACCTTTATCTCCTCCCTCAGTGGTCAAGCCTGCTAAAGCATCGTAATCTCTTCCTCTCACACTGCAGCAGGTTGACGGCCGTTTCATTTGTAGCAAACTTGGAGAGGTTGGAAAGATTCCAGTTCAGATTAATGACATCAGCGGTGGTCCATTACTTTAGCTGGTCTGACTTCCTCCCCGTCCTAAATAACCTCACTGTTGTCAATTCTTACAGTATAGATTCAGATTTATCAGAGTATAAATATATATATATATATATATATATATATATATATATATTTTACAATTTATCACATAGAAGATCACATTCTTGTATCTCTTTTAGAATAGAATAGAAATCCCTTTATTGTTTCACAATGGGGAAATTCTTGATGTTTACAGCAGCACAAAGATTGTAGAAAAAAATGGTCTGTCCACAAATGAGGACCTTAGAAAAATGTATAAGAATAACATAACAGTGAAGAGTTAAAAAATAAACAAATAAAAATACTGTAACTGTAAAAGTTTTTTAACAATATAAATACCATATAAAAACCTGGAGGAAATGCGAAATAACCAACATGCAGCTATGGATTATTTTTACAGTAATGGATGTTTGACAATAGCAGCAACATCAGAGATGTGCAGAATGACAGCAGCAGGTTATTAAATTGACTAAGTTTGAAACTGTGCAAAATTAGCGTGAATGTAACAACTCATTCTGTCACTGGAGGAGCTGTCCATTTCAGCACCAGCTTCATGCATGGGGTGGGAGACATTATCTAACAGAGATGTTCATTTAGTTAGATGTGAGTTTTATTAATGAAAAAAAAAAAAGTGTCTTGCTTCAATTTACTACTTTGACTTCATAAAAACAATCCTGTGAAACCAACGCCTTCAAATGATTAGTAAATAAAACAATTTTAAGATTACTAACCACCAATTTTAAAACCATGATACATATTATTAAAGTAGCATTAATAAGAGAAACACTCTGTGGCAATTCTGGAGGAGCTGAGGTGGTCAGGTGAGAGAAATGTTTTCTATGGCAACTATTACAATGCTGAGAGCCTGGCCTTCATGGAAGAATAACAAGAAGAGAACCACACTGAAAAAATAACCCTTGAGCAATCTTATTTGTTATTCACCAAGTAAGAGCAAAGCAAATATGGAAAATGGTGCTCTGCTTAGATTAATTATGCTATTGGGACTACATGCAAAGTACCAAAGTGTGGCAGAAAACATTGAATATTACCCCAAAAATCCAGAGTTGCTTTGAAAACAGCTAAAGATTTAAACCTCTGGATGTGGAAAGCTGGTCTTTCTCCAAAAAAATGCAGCTGTGATTGCTGCTCCATTAAAAAAATATATATATATCCCTGTAAATCCAGGGAAATTTTCCAAACTTTTGTTAGCCTATCACCTAAAATTCAGATCAAAATCACTGATTTTGAGAGTTTATAATAAAATATCAATAGTTCTGTAAAGTGTTTTTTTGCATCTGAAACTGAAATAGTAAATAGTAGCAGAAGTAGTTTGTAAACTTTCTGAGTCAGAAGTTAATGTACAGCTTCTGCTGTTGAAATAACTGGACAATTTGATCATTCTATTAAAATTTTAGACTTTTATAATGTAATTTGATAACAGCATCAATTTTCTCTAGTTAGATGTAGATTGGGATGGCACTGTGCAAAGCCAGACTGTTCTATTTGTCCTAGCTCCCTTATCTTATTAATATGAAATACTACAAGGCATGCATATTAAATATTTAGGCTGCAATAAAAAGATAAATGACTAAATTAGATGTAGTAGAGTGTGTCTTGCGCCTTGCCTGTAGCCCTAGTATTAATGCCAATTTCTAAGCACACACACCTTTAAAGTGATTCTAACAAACAAATAGAGCATTCTTCACCTTCAAGGACTTAAAGTCAAATCAAACCAATATAAAAAAAGTCTTAAATTAAGTTATAACTGAGCTGGTATGCAGCATTTCACCTTATATACAAATATTGTGTAGTCAAATGTGAGGAAGAAACATGTCTGATCGCTAAAGCTGGACTTAATGGAAGCTTTTAAAGCCAGCAATGATCCTAAAACACAGAAGGAAAGAGAAAAGTAGGAATAGCCAGAGCAGTCCAGAACGTTACAGACCTTCAGCTGGAATCAATGCTGGTTGTTAACCAATGCCTGCATCAATTTGCATGTTGAGAAGCAAGGAAACTGCCTTGTCTAGCACTCTCAGCCTCAAACTGTGATGCCAAGACCAGACATTGAATTGAGAAAGCTTCCTGGAGGGGAAGCGAAACATCTTCAAACCCTCAGAAACAAAAGTCCAATGGATTGTTTTTTTGTACCCCTTTTATGCCATCACCGCAAATAACGATCTAGAAAATAACTTAAAATTTCTTAAATTAAGTGTATTCACCCTTAATTTGAGTAGGTAAATGAGATAGTTTGCCAATGGAATGAGTAATTTTACTGTTTAAATAAGAAAATTAGACACTATGCACTTGAAATAAGAAGACAATGCAATTGTGTTTTCTTATTTTAAGTGTAAATTGTCTTGTTCCATTGGCAAAATGTCTTTAACCTCAATCCGTATTAGAACAAATGCACTTATTTTAAGAAAAAATTACTTATCTAGATTTAGATTTTTTGCAGCGCAATGCCTACCTCATTACATCAAGGCATCATTGAAAAGATCCACAGGTCTTCATGAATGATGAGCAAAATAAGAAATCTCCTGATATTGAGAGTTGTTCTACAATTCACTCAGCCAGGAGACATGGATCACCTTTTACTGAAAAAAAAAAAACTGGCACAGTTTAGGCTAAATTAGTAGTAAAACCGCTTTAGAAGAGATATTCTGTTTTAAACATGACATGCTAACTGGGATTTAGTGCAACATCAACTAAACTTTACATGCTGTTTAGAAAGCCGCTTGATGCTTATGTAAAATCATATTGAGTTTTTGCCAACTTAAAACTCCTAAAAGCAGATTGTGAGAGAACTGGGACCGGCTGGACCAACGACATATGAGGACCAATATAAGAAAAACATCAACAGATATGAAGCAGTTAAAGTTTTAAGTTGTTATTGTTAGTTTTGACCTCTATTGGTTTATTTTAAACCTGTCAAGTTGAACTTAAAGGAATAATACACCCAAACCATGATTAGCCTTCATTTTCTACTCACCCCCATGCTGAACAACACTC
>JAGKQL010000009.1:35444690-35462783 GCA_018398635.1 Cyprinodon brontotheroides
CATGAGTTTTAAAATATCGGCATATCGGATATCGGCCAAAATCCCAATATCGTGCATCCCTAATCTCTGTTGGATGTCTCCCAGCCCATGCATGAGGTGTTGCAGAACTAGACAGCTCCTTCAGTAACAGACTGCTATACCCCTCTAAATGCAATTCACAGGAAGCGTTATCACAGATCCTTCCTCCCAGCAGGAGACTCTATAGCCATTACTGTTCCCAATAACCTCAATAAGTTTGTCACATTCATGCTGAGATTTTTGCGCAGTTTCTTAGCTAGTCAGTTAAAACAACATGCTGCTATCATAATGCACAAACTATAAATATAAAATCTATATAGCTGTATATTGGAGCATATTTATTCTCCAGGCAATGCAGCAGGTATCATATATATTGTTACGTTGATACAAAAGCATGGCTTTTTTATCTTTGCAATTAGTTGATCTGAACGTTTGGATGAGAGTAAATTTTGCATTTCTGGGGTCTCAGATAATGATCCCGAAAAAAGGGAACTGACCAGATCTAAAACTTTGAGAAACTTTCAAGATGAAAAAAAGTCATTAAAAGCAATAATGCAGATTAGCTAAAAGGCACTATTAAGATAACCAGGGCTTCCTGAACACCTCAGGTGAGCATTGTAATCATACTGTTGTAGTATTTTGTTTTTATAATAGAATGATTTTTATGTTTTCATCTGCTGCCAGCTAGACACTTTAAATATTTATTATGTGCAATGGGGCACCGGTGGTAAAATAAAAAGGCTGGCCTGAGTTTAGAAGCACAATGCTGCCCATCCAAAGGCAAGACTTAAATATCCCATTATTTGTTTTTTTTATGCGTCTGTCTAAAATTCAAGCAGCCAAAGAAAGAACAGCTGTGTTAACGCTGTAATAACATGTTAGCATACCCAGTATTAATTCTTAGACTATACCCTTTTTTTCCCCACTCAGGAAGATAATTTTAACTTAATGGTCTCCATGGAATTTTGGCAACATTTGGAAGCAAAGATGGTATATGAATACTTCAATAATTTAGTAGGTGAATGTTTTTTAAGTCCAAAACTAAAATGGTAAATGACTATACTTATACTTTTTAAGTCAGGAGACTTTGTAGAGTTCATCTACATTCAGTCATTCACCCATTCACTCACACACTGATGGTGGCAAACTACATAGTAGCCAAAGCTGCCCTTGGGCTTACTGACAGAAGAAAGGCTGCCGTACATTGGCGCCACTGGGCCCTCTGACCTAGCCTGGGTGCCATTCCGAAACTTAGTCCCACCCACAACGTTTGAGGTCGGGAAGTTCGGTCTGGCATTGCTCAACAGTAGCGCGAGTATGCTCGCCCAATATCCAGCGGGCCAATCAAATTGTCAGGGCGGGCTTTATACGATGATGGACAGATGATCAACAGTAACGTAATCAACCACGTGACCAAAGCGCGCTTGGGTGACAACAACAATGGCTGCCGCTGGAGAGTTGAGGAGAGTAGATTCTGCTATTAGGTCTGTTCTAGAAGATATCGACAGCAAATTAATTTTAAAAGAGGAACAGAGAAACGCGATCAAGGCTCATCTTCTTATTCTAGGCGTGCAACTGCACGCTTTGATTTTTGTTTACAACAACTATGCGTGGCTTAACATACGTCACGCACTCCGTTGCTCTTATTGGTTGTAGGTCTATCCAATTGAGTGCAGAGGCATTTTTTCTCCTGGTTCGTTCGAAACACGCCCCATAATCACAGCTCTATGGAGCAGTATCAGACTCATATTCTGAATAGAATTGAGTAGGACTACGTCAGGCTACCTCTGACCACCATCAGTAGGCAATGTGGGTGAAGTGTCTTGCCCAAAGACACGACACTAAAAGTCAGAGGTAGGGCTTGAACTGACAATCCTTCGATTGCAGGGCAAACTCCTGCATCCACTGTTGCCACCAACACCAAGTTTCATATATTACATCAAATTGTTTGGTTGAAAAAAGAACAAACAATGGCATAGAATTCCAATGTAGTGAAAAAAAACCTTTATATGTTGTTCCTTTCTCCGTTTTACTAACCAGAGTAAACAAGCGAGAGACATGTTCAAATATGTATGGAAAGAAGTATGGCATCACCTTTATTTTTTAAATTTCAGTACTTTGCCCACTGATGTTTTGTCGATCTAAGAAGGCGTTCGACCGTGTCCCTTGTGGTGCCCTGTGGGGGGTGCTCCGGGATTTTGGGGCCAAAACTAGATCGCAAATAGAAGCCGCGGAAATCAGTTTTCTTTGCAGGATGTCTGCGCGCACCCTTCCAGGCAGACTGGTTGTCTGAGTCTCATCTACACCATCTGCTTTCACTGCAGCTGATAAATGTTACTACTTCAATCATTCAGATTGTCTCCAAAGACTTGTGAACCATAATGATCAAATGCATCAGCTGCCTTTATGAGACTGGGTTTTTGGTAACAAAAGGCACTGCAAAAAATGAAAATCTGTATGAGTTATTTTTGCGTAAATTGAGTAAATTTTGTCTTGAATTGAGGAGATAAGTAAGACACCTTGCGAATGGAACAAGACAATTTACATTTAAAATAAGAAAAAAAAATTGCTTTGTCTTATTTCAAGTGAATATTATCTAATTGTCTTATTTTAGGAGTAGAAATACTGATTCCATTGGCAAATCGTCTTATTTACCTACTAAAATTAAGGGTAAATACACTTATTTTAAGAAATTTTGTACTTATTTCTCGATGGCCTACGGAACAAAGCCCTAGAAAGTTACCATCAGTGCATCCTGGGAATCCCTTGGCATGACTCTACTTAACACTGAGATACTCAGTAGCTAACCTTTCCATTGCAAAGACCCCAGCAGCAATCGGCCACACATGGAAACTGGGTACTCTACAGTCCCAGGTCAAACTTGAGGGATATATGGGCAACAGTGGGCCCTAAAGATGCCATACAATAATGCTGTTGCACCAATCAACCAGTGTTGCTAGTTTCTTCATTCAGATTGCCAGGTCAGGGAAACAGATCATAACAAGTAGGCTTCCAGGAGTCCGTAGCCCAGGTTCAGGGTTCCAAGAGTCCAACAGCAAGTCCAGGCAGAATGTTAAATTGGTAACAGGCAAGCTCAGTAGTTCAGAGGCAGAACAAGACATGATATCAGGAAAACTACTGTATATTAAAACTAGCTCACTCATCTGAGCCAAAACAGAAACAGGGCATGCTCAGGAACACTTAAACAATACTAAAAATCTCTCCCACCACCGGCCTCCGAGACAGAGAAAATCAAAGTTGAACTCAGCAACACAATCTGAAAGTCAAAACTCAGAAACAATGATCTGGCCCTGATAGCTGGGATTGAGCAGAGTATAAAGCAGCAGGAGCAGGTGGATAAGATGAGTGATAATGGGTAACCGGGCAGAGTTAGGCAGGTGAGTGAAATGAGCAATTAGGTCAGCTATTAGGGTCATGATCATGACATACTGTAGATAACTTAAAATGGCCCTGGGTGGTGATGTTCATGGATTGGAACGAGGCCGGTCACATATATCTATGTTTGTGATGACTATCTATATTAGATGAGTTTTACTTCGAAAATGATAGTAAATATTTTAGCTTACTTGAGATTACTTCATCAGTAGCACGTAAGAACATATCCATAGGAATGCACTATGAAACTATTCCAACCAGTGTATACAAAACGAGATTAATTGTGTATACAAAATGACAATAAAAGTTCTCGAAGTCTAAGTCTAATCTCGGTTTTAAGATCTTTTTCACAGATTAATTTGGGGGCAAGTAATTTTCTCTCATAAACCTTTTCCCAGACAGTTTCCTCACAGTTTGTCCACTATTCCTGACTGGAATAAAGAACAAAATGTGGTTACTTGCTTAGCAACAGGAAAGAGGGAAAACATTTTTTCTTTTTTTTTTATTCATCCATGGTTTCAAAAGACTGAAGTGATTATCCTAAAACAATATCCTTGTGATAGTATGAAAAAGAAAGAGCTGATGATTCACCTGCAACCAACACAATGGGCTGTTTATCTGGATGAAGCTCCATCTGTCTGGCGATCCAAGGCCCATCAAAGTGAGCGTACCACCAGCCCTTCTTCTTATTCTGGGGGTCCTTGTACTGGTCAGCAGGCCGGATGAACGGAATTCGAAAGTAACGCTGCTGTCGGTTCATTGCAACTTCGTGATGCTGGGTTGTTGTTGGAGGAGCCGGGTTCTGTTCAGCTGCAAAGCAAACATTTGAAAAACAAATGTGTAATACCGGGGGGCGGAGTTCACCATAGAAACAGATTGGTCTTATATAGATTTAACTTCACTTTTCCATGAGCAATAAGAACAAAATAAAATATACATGGAGCTTTACTGAAACAGGACTGAAGAATAACCTAAAAAAACGAACAAAAATAAATGGAAAAACTTAAAAAACAGCTTCTACCATCTTATTAAGACTCTAAATATATCTTGCTGCATCTGTGAATACAAGAATAGGATCCAATTTAGAAACAAACAAAATGCAGAGGCCTAATTAGGGGAGCAGAAGTTAGCTTTTAATTTTCCATTATCCATTAATTTTTTGAAGATCTCATTCAGTTTATTACAGTGCTTAAATTATATTGAAATATTTGCATTTGTCCCTTTTTTTAACATTGAACAGTCATTTATCCATTAGGTCAGTTAAGATTAAAATCTTTTCCAAGAGACATTTGGCCAAAAAGGAAGGTGAAACTAGAAAAATCTAAATTGACTTTGATTTGTTAATGAATTTTAAAATTAGAGTTAGAACAGAAAGAATATAAAAACAAGGTCCAGCTTAGGTAACAAAAAAAGCACCATCAGTTAAAAAAGCTGTATAAATACTTACGTTTTTCAGAGAGATTTAAGATTCACTTTTAATCTGTTGAATCTGGATTGAGTAAAGTTTAGACCGAATGCTGCGTCCCTAATGCCCGTCACACCTTGCCGATTTAGCCAGCGTATGCCCGACGACCCAGAATCTCTTGAAACATTGGCATACGCTCAACTTTCTATGTATTTTTTCAATTTTACATACATTATTCATAACGTCTGTCAAACGAAAGCCTAACTTAAGCATAACACACGGCAGCCTAATGCCCATGAAATTATGCACAAGCATCATTTCATCAGCATTACGAAACATCAGTTCAAGCTGCTGTGCCTGAGGGGAGGCGCCCGGTCTGCACAAAAAGATGTCTTTGATCATAAAAAAAAAGAATAAATAAAAAAGAAAAAGAAAGAAAGAAGGTTTGCAGTCGCAGCAGATTCTGTCTGCTGGGAAGTTTGTTGGTTGTTGGCGCGAACGCAGGGAGGATCCATCACACTCACCTTCACGCTCACCCTATGACGGCGATGCAGGAGAACTTTCAGTTTCCCCCCTTTTTATACCAAAACGCTGCCAATACGCCATTATACTGTAGCTGTAAGTTAAAAACACGTTCAGCGCTCGTCTGGAACACGTAAAATACGTTGATGTGCGTTGGAGAGAAGTTCTTGATAAGTCACGCATAAGATCTGCAAAAGTTACTCATAGGTTCTGGATAAGCTAGACGCCACGACTTATGAGTAACTTACACTCAACGAATGTCAACGATCAGATAACTGACCTATAACTTATGCCCCACTTATGAGCATATGCTGGCTTACGTCGGGAAATTTTAAGCATGCTCAAACTTTCTTGACGTACTTGCTATATGTTGGTGTGCCAGCGTGTTTCATCAAATTATTTCTAATTATGTCGATAGTAAAGATCAGTGATCAGTAGGGTTTGTAATCCTTTGACCAGTCTAAACTTGATCACTGAGCACTGTGCCATGCTGTGTTTGTACAACGCTACTCTGCTCTGCCACTCCACAAATAAATACTCAACCTATAAAACCTATAACCTAAACCTATAAAAACCCTGTGTGATCCAACCTGAAGCCATTCAGATTTTCTTTCTAAGAGTGTACTCCATCAGTGAGATGTTTTATTTTAGATTGAAGACTCCATTATCAACAGTTATGCATTTCCAATCCAACATTAGAGAAAATAATCCTGCAGTCAGTGTTGAACATGGTTGAGGGTTAAGTTCTCAGTTTTTCCATCAAACTCAGTGATACATAAAATCATTGCTCTCTACTGCAAGTGTCTAAAGTGCAAATAAGACATTACAACACAGCCTGCTGTGTCTGCAGAGAAACAAGCCTGTATGACAGCTGACTTGGTTTACAATATGCACGTGTTTCTTCCTTCAATCGACAAGAGTGTGACAGGAACAATATAATACAAACCATAGTCAGTGATGGATTTAGGAGCCCTCATGTCACTCCCGTCGTCGTTCTGTTTCTTGTTCTTGGACTTCCAGGCATGGTAAACCTTCAGACGACGGTGAAATTCCTCTCTGCAGGCTGCCAGCAGGTCAATGTCTTTAAAAATAAAAAAATTCAAACAATCAATCAATTTTCTAAGTACTTAGCCCGAAAGACGATTCGGAGATTATTTATTACCTTCGGCAGTCATCAATCTACACTCTTAAAAACTTTTTAAACCTTCAATATTCTGGAGAGATTCTTTAACAGTTTAAATATTAGATTCTTAAGTCATGATTTTTTTGTGTTAAATTAAAAATATAATTACACCCAAACCAATTCTTCAAGATTTGGTTTCTTGCTGAGCATTAGATTAAATGTTTGTACCCACTCACATCTTTTCATTACGCGTCCAACTGGTTTCACTGCTGGACGTCTAAGAGCAACAAAATTGCCAAAATATGAAGGTAACTGAGAAATGATGGCGTTTGGATTTCTCTCAGTGTAACCAAAGGATGATGACAACATGAGAACCAACTAAAATACATTCAAATTCATTCATAATAACATAGCAAAGAGCATCTGTTAGATTCCTAGTGTAATATCAGTGAAACCATCATAGCTTATTTTCAGATGTTCTCAAAAAGCCAAGAAATGATAATTATCAGTAAAGTTTGGAGAAGTAATAATAGAGAAGCTTCAGTTTGGCTGAGATGGACCAGAAAAACTTTACAGTTCCTTGAGAAAAAGAACATTTCCTCTCTGCAGATGTGAAAAAATGCTAAACTTTACTTTTTTAGATATCATGTTCACAGCTGGACCCCGAGATTTCTAAAACACACTGGCAACTCCAAAAAAACAACAAAAAAAACAATAAAAACCCGGTGGCTTCAAACTATGATGAAGTCATTAGAGACATAGCAAAAAAAAAAAGTTCTTTTATATCACGAAAAAAATAGTCATCATATCAAGTCTGCAAGGATATAAATGTAAAATGACAACAATAAAGCTGCAAAATTAAAAGAATAATGAAATAGCATTACAAGATTAAAGATGTAGCCAACGTTAATGTAAACTCTAACAAACGAGTTAAATGCTCGACTTACGCTGCAGTTTAGTTGAACACTCTGTTGGAGCGCCGGTCCTATTAAAATTACATTTTTGTCATATCATATTTTGACGTTATTCTCATATCACTATAACTTTATTCTAGTAATATAGACTTCTGGTTAAATAAAGACTTTATTTCTGTAGTATTTTGGATTGACAATATGAGAACCAACTAAAATAATATTCAAATTCTGCGTTCACAATAACGAGCAAAGAGTGTTAGACTAGTGAAGCAGCGAGGATTACCATGCATAGTCAATGGTTGATGTGCGTCAAAGGAGCCAAGAAATGATAATGGCGGCAGTAAAATTTGGACAAAGAAGCGTGGCGGCGTCTCTGCAGTTTGGCTCTGATCGAATCCAAGCGGCTGCTTTAGAGTGGCTTGAGAAAAAGAACATTTCCTGCTCTGCACCTGTAAAACAACGAATAAGAGTTCTTTTTTTAAGATATGCTTGCTCACAGATTGACAGACGAGATCGCTCAAACAGGCTGGATCACTCCAAAAAAACAGTTTGATGGACGAATAAAATTAACTTTGCTAAATGCAATGATGAGTTCTGTAGAGAATAGTCAATATTCAAGCCGTTTTTTTATATGGTGCCTGCAGTTTACACATCATAGTCTTTTCAGCACTCCATATCAGCTGCATGATCGAGAACAAGAATCCAGCTGCAAAATTATGCCATTTTTGAGAGCATTAGAAGTGTTTAACAGATTCGTTAGCCAACAGCGCACAGTGGGAATGTAACACGGAAGTGAGCGGGCTCTGACACAACAGGCTTGTCCGTTCGGCCTGATTGTAATCTGGTTGAATGGGGCCCACAACTATTAAGAAGTTCTCATTTTTTTCATCAAACTCAGTGATACATAATAAAACGTTACTTTCTTCTGCAATATGATCTAAAGTGCAAATATGACAAGAAAGGATAGAGTAGCTCCGCCCAACGCGCTTCAGACCCACTTTTGCACCGCGCAAAATTCTCAGTAAAGCTCTAATACTTCCTTGCGCTGCACAGATGGGAAGCCTGGATGTATAAGGTAAAACACAGTGGTTTTAATTCAATTTAGTGCCAAAATATTGGAACTATATATATTACATAAATTAGTAATAAATGGGGGAAAACAGCAGAATTGTAATAAAGGATTTAATGCACATACAAGCAAACTTGGTGCTGAAATAGGATTAAGGATTTTCTCACCACAGGAAGTGTTGATGACATCTCGCAGCTCAGCATACTTCCACTTGCTCAGATCATACTTTTTCACACCAGCAGCAGCTTTGGTGGCCTGCACCTGAGGACCTCTGTGGTTAGGAACAGATACAGTTGGATGAGAAAGGAGAAGGAGAACCTGCAGATGCAAGCAGGTGATTTGGGAAGCGGAGAGCCGTGGTGATAGGCGGGAATGTTTCCAGAATTTAAAGCTGATTCTGCATTTTGAATTTCAGGACGGAGTCAAATTTGATAAAGCAAACCCAACAGGATCAGAGATAATCTGGTGAGATTCAAACAGCAGATATGGAATGATTCAAACCTGCAATTAGGAGAAATTTTAGAAAACATTGAATCTTTTTGTACGTCTAAGAGCAACAAAATTGCCAAAATATGAAGAATAACTGAGAAATGATGGCGTTTGGATTTTTGCTCAGTGTATACCAAAGACTGATAGTAACAGATGTCATTTCAGCTACCTAATAGATTGAGTTTTGTCTCCATTCCCTCATAGCAAAGAGTTGATCCAGCTAGATTCTATATGAGGAATATCAGGGATTTGCCTCTCCTAGCTTACAGTCAGCATAGTGTCTCTGGATAAGGGAGCCTGTTAAGAAATGATAATCATCAGATTATCTTTGGAGAAGTAATCTTAGAGAAGTGGAGAGATAAAATGAGTTCAGGATCCGAAAATCATTACTGTTCCTTGTGAAAATGAACATTGCCGGTGTGCAAAGGTGTGAAAAAATGCTGAACTTTACCTTGATAGATATCATGTTCACAGCTGGACCCCGAGATTTCAACGGTCAGCTTTTGGCTCCTGCAGCAAAAAAACAAAAAAGTAACTTGAGGCTTATCTCATAAGCAACCATCAGCTATGTACATTGAAACCTAAACTTGACCTCAGATTTTTAAGGAAATTCAGCATTTTATCCAGTAACCCTAAAAATAAATCTCCAATCTGGTCAGCAATATTAAAAGAATAATGAAATAGCATTTCCCGGTTCAAGATGTAGCCAACGTTAATGTAGACTCTAACAAACGAGTTGGATGCTCGACTTACGCAGCACTATAGTATGAAGCACTCTGTTGGACAACATGAGTCCTACCGAGTAGAAACTTTTTTGTCCTATCATATTTTGACGTTATCCTGCATATCACTATAACCCAATACTAGGAATATAAACTCTCCCGTTAAATAAAGACTCCAGTTCTGTAGTATTTTGACTTTTTTTCTCTTAGATGTAATGATGAATGGTTTACACCGCAAAATTCTCAGTGGAGCTCTAACACTTCCTATCAGCTGAACAGATGGGCAGCCACCATGTATAAGGTTCAATTCAATGCAATTTAATTCAATTTAGTGCCAAAATATTGGAACTATATGTGTTACATAAATTAGTCATAAATGGGAAGGAAAATTACTTCTAATTTTTATAAAGGGTTTAAATGCACTTTACAAGCATAGTTGGTGCCCAAATAACATTAAGGATTTTCTCACCACATTAAGTGATGATGACATATAAGAGCTCAGCATACTTCAATACTTGCTCAGATCATACTTTTTCACACCAGCAGCAGCTTTGGTGACCTTGACCTGAGGACCTCTGTGGTTAGGAACAGAAACAGTTGGATGAGAAAGGAGAAGGAGAACCTACAGATGCAAGCAGGTGAGTTGGGAAGCGGAGAATATTAATGATATTTTTTAGTGTGTGCAGAATTTAAAGCTGATTCTGCAACCTGAATTTCATGACGGAGTCAAATTTGATAAAGCAAACCCAACAGGATCAGAGATAATCTGGTGACGATTCAAACAGCATCTTTGGAATGATTCAAACCTGCAATTAGGAGAGTTTTTAGAATGCATTGAATCTTCTTTGCATTTACAGTATCATTGCTTTGATTTTGAAGAATAGAGAAGAAGGAAAACATGCTTTTGCTTTTAAATAAAACAGACTGATAGTAACAGATGTCATTTCAGCTACCTAACAGATTGAGTTTTGTCTCCTTCCCTCCTGCTGAGTTGATCCAGCTAATTCTATATGAGGAATGAAGGGATTTGCCTCTCCTAATTACAGTCAGCATAGTGTCTCTGGATAAGGGAGCTGTTAATCTATGAATCATCAGATTATCTTTTAGAAATCTTACTGAGTGGAGAGATAAAATGAGTTCAGGATCCGTATCATTCTGTTTGTGACATGTGCCGGTGTGCAAAGGTTGTAAATCTGAAAAGCCTTGATAAACATGTAAGAAGAAGCCGAGGCAACGGTCAGCTTTTGGCTCCTGCAGCAGGTTAACAGGAAAACAGGAGGCCTCTCAGAGTCCATCAGCTGATCTTAAAGACAAGCCTGCCCTGAATTTTTCAAGGAAATCCAGCATTTCCTGTTACAACCTTAAATAAATCTCCACTATGGTCAGGAATATTTTATCTTTCCCGGTTCAAACAGAATTGAGATCCCTGGAGGAATATGCAGACTATGCTATGAAGCACCTCTACAACATGAGTCTGACCGAGTAGAAACTTCCAAAACCTGGAAAAACATCCTGCCTTTATCCCAATACTAGGAAAAAACTCTCCCGTTAGTCCAGTTTGTAATTGCAGCGGAGATGTAATGATGAATGGTTTAATGAAACAAGTGGACCAACAAACCTATCAGCTGAACAAAGCAGCACCATTCAGTTCAATTCAATGCAATTTAATTCAATTTAATTTATTTAAATTGTGTTCAAATCATAAATGGGAAGGAAAATTACTTCTAATTTTTAAATGGGTTTAAAAACACTTTTCATTTATAGTTCACCCAAAAACATAAACTTCATAATTAAAGATGATCTATAAGAGGCGGCTGGTCAATAGAGGGCGCCACTCCACCCACCCAATGACCTTGAATAAGACATTAAAAAAAACAAATAAAAATGAAATTATACAATTAAAATAGTTGGAAAAATATTAATATATTTTTTAGTTGTGCAAAACAAATATTTAACCTTTTATGACGAGTAAAGCCGTTTCGTTCGTTGTGCAGATTGGTGACGTAAATCAAAGTTGGCTTTAGCTTATAATTAAACTGTTTGTATATCGCAGTAGCTCCTCTGCAATACAGAAGTATAGGATGTGTTGAGGCATAAGGAGAGCTGCGAATCTGAGCTAAGTGACAGGAACTATTCAGGTCATAGTTGTAGTCCTGGCTGATTGAGACGTCGAGTCCGCAGAAGTGAAGTCCCTTAAAGCAAACTTAGCAAGAAGCTGGAGGTGAAACTGTTTGGACCTGATCAGCTGCAGAATGTAAATTACTCAGCTAACTTGCTCGATAGATGGACTACGGTTCATGCTGTCTTTAGACTGACCTGTCGGCTTCTAGTTTAGGTACAAGAGTTGGCTAACTGCATGCAGCGAGGCTAAACGGTTTTATTCTGCTTTCCCTGCATCAATTTGTCCTAAACATCAGGATCTGACCCAGCATTCGATAAAGACAGGTAGGACTGATTTAAAGTCCCTTTTTTTTTAGGAAAGTCAAAGAAGAACGAACAATCTGAAGGATTCAGAGGTGAAGAAGCGAATGCAATATAGTGTACTTTTTCTAGGTGTTTGTTAATTTGCATAGCTGCTCTTAAATAGGAGCAACTTTCAGCTCATAAATAGTTTTTATATATAAAAAAATATGAACATAAGCCACTAATGTGGTTCTCCATTATTAAACTTGGTACAATATTGTTTTTTAGATTTGTGAAACCATATCTGTGCCATGCAAAACACAGATTTCCCTCTGACAGGAAGCCTCAGAGGGGCAAGATTTATGTACAAAGCCCTGAAATCCTGTATCCTTCCAGAAAAAACAGATATGCTCATCTTTCTGCAAAAAGAACTGTTCAAATGTCTTCCCTACTGTTTTAGAGTAATTAGTATTTTTTCTTATTTAAAATAGGTTATTATCCCATCATTTGTTATTAGACATTTGTTGGTTATTAAGTTTGTTCTTGTATTTATTTTTTCATTTAAAGACGGATATACTCCATTTTCACATTTCCTGTGGACATCTTGATCTTTGTTGAGTTTGTAGATTGTGCAATAGTTAAGTAAACAGTTATTGATGCTTATAATCAAACTGTTTGTTCTCCTTTTTCCTCCAAATTGGAATCGAAAAAAGACTCGATAAAAGAATAGAATGGATTTCATAGAATCGAAAGGGAATCGGCTCTATCGCGAAAATCTTTTCAATTCCCAACCCTACTGATTGAATGACTCGCTTGCGATCACGCTACAAAATTTTCTTTTTTAACGGAGAGTCTCTAGATCTCTGATCTGCAGTGAAACCTTGAAAGCTTGAGTTTAAGTGGTGACTGTGGGATGATTCCGCGCTGCTAGGTTTACATTACAAGAGTTGGCTAACTGCATGTAGCATGAGGCTAAAGCTTTATTCTGCTTTCCCTGCCTCCTTTTCCAAACTTCAGGATCTGACCCAGCATTGATAAGGACAGGTAGGACTGATCTAAAGCACTTTTTAGGAAAGGAAAGAAGAACAAACAATCTGGGATTCAAAGTGAAAATAATACAATATAGTGTACTCTTTCTAGATGTTTGTTAATTTACATAGTTGCTCTTAAATAGGAGCAACTATAAGTTCAGATTTAAAAAATATAAAAAAAAATATATGAACATTTGACTAATGGCTTCTCCATTATTAAACTGGTACATTCGTTTTTTAGATTTGTGATACCATATTGGACCATACAAAACACAGATTTGCCTTTACGAAGCCTCAGAAGGGAAAGATTTATGTACAAAAAGTAAACCTGTAGATAAAATTATGTTTTTATTTTATTAAAGTGTTTTCAAATGTCTTTTGTTGTTGGCATTCATGTAAATATACTGGTGTGATAACTTTGCTAACTATACATTTGATTGGTTTTTGGTATACGTCTATTTTGAATTTATAGCCCCCCCCTGTGATCTATATGATCTAGTTAAGCACACTAGGCTGAGTCTTGGAGCTGTGAAGAAGCTAAGTGTTTTACACCTACTAATACAGACAGAGGTGAGTAAAGCATTAATTACCACAGTAATTTTTTTATTTTGGAAGCGGATCTATTGACTGGAAAGTCCAAGAAAGCATGAAGGCATTCTTTTACCACCTCACAGTGATTTTAAAAAATCAGTTCCAATTAGAGAGACAATATGATCTTATATATTTGAGTTTCATTTTCTACCCATCTTAAAATTAGATATGACAACATTTGAGCATAAGAAAAAAATTACCATAGAATCATTAATACAATCATTTTTAAGCAACTTCAATAACTTTGTCTTAAAATTCGTAGGGAAATGGCTGTTCAGACTGTTGCATTTCTGAATTCTCCTGAGTGGTGCACCCGACTACACAGTGAATAAAGTAAATGTGATTGAGTCGTTTTATCAAGAGGGAGGGGTTCTTGAAGCGGAAGGTTTGCAAGCTTTTTGGTTGTTGTGGCCGGTTTGTTGGAAGCATCTTGCTAACTCCAGTTAGCAACTTAGTGCTAGTAGGTTCCCAATGGGGAAATTCCATTGGGACCAAGCAGCGCTAAATTGGTGACTTAGCACTGCTATCAATTTCGAATTCTCGAGCAGAGCCCGGCTTTATAGGAGTGAAGAGGGCGAGATTGTTGTGGCGAGGAAGGTTCCAATGTGAAATTCCATTGGGAGCAACTAGCACTAAATTGGTGACTTAGAAACAACACTGACAAGGAACGCTATGGACAGCAGAAACATGCAAGAGGAGGAGAGTTTAGTGTCGGAGGTCGTGGATGAGTCTCCTCCGTCATCCATTTTTTATTTAGGAGGAAAGCGAGGGGCGAAGATGTTGTGGAAGAGGACGCCAGGGGCAGCAGAAGCTTGGTTTGGTGTAGAAGGCTTCCAGCCGTACATGCTTGAGCCCTTGCCTCAACGCTGCCAGTTCTGTTAGCTTCACGCCTGCTCAGAAGACACACGTCCATCCGCGTGAACACTGGGGCCGGAACTCAATGGGAAAGGAAAGGATTCTGATTTCAACTGTTGCGTATATTAGCTGCGAAATATGAATCAAGATGCTATGACAGTGAAAAAACTGATTGACAGATGACCGTTGATTTATGATTTGCCGAATGTAGGTGTTCAGGCTGACATATAATCTAACTGGCCTGCATGAATGAAATAACAACAACCAGATATTTTAAAGACGGGATTAAAATCGAGAAGCATGTCCTAAATTTTGGGACAATATCGTCCTGATAAAGATTTGTATTATTTATATATAACGTTTAAGCCAGAATAATTTGACATTTAAAATGCTTTCCCTACGACTTTAACCAACAATCAAAAATTACTCTTTTTTACTGTGGCAGTTTATTCTTTTAACAATCAAAAATTACTCTTTTTACTGTGGCAGTTTGTTATTAGAGGAGTCTAGAAGTAAGTGGACATCTATGACTGGTGTTAGTTACACCCGTTTCAGGTATCTTACATGACTCTGGCTGAGGATGAAGAAATAGGAAGACCTAAATAGAAGTCATCACTGGAAACAAAAAAAGGAACAGGTCAGGTACTTATGCATGCCCCGGTCAGCATGGGCCGGCACTGCATATTCACTGTGTAAACAAAGGGCCCTGTACTCTGCATCATGCAATGACCCCATTTAACCATTACCTGCGCAGGGCGGCATCCAGCTGGCCCTCTTCACTGATGAGTTCAGCCTCACTTTGAGCGATTCTCATGGCTAACTCCCTGTCTCTTCTCTCCTGTTCTATCTGACGGCAGAACGCTGGACCTGCTCTCCGCTGGGCCTCCAGGAGCTAACTTGTTTTCCCACTTCTGCCTGTTAAATACTAAAGACCACAAAACAGATTTGATATATAACCTACATTAGCTACCCCCCCCCCTGTCAAATATATCAATGCTACTTTGAACCTTTTTTGTTATTTTCCGTTATGTTGATGTGATGATGAAGCCAGAGTCGGAACAAAGGGGCTGTATCAACTCTAGATGCTTGAATAAGTCACTAAAAGGTGAGTGTTTAAAAAAGGAAAGGGGCTGCACATTGGTTTGCATGGAGGAAATCTTTGCTTTTTAAGGAACAAAATTTCCCTGAAAGAATGTAGACAAAGGAAAAGACACTGTAGGATGCCAAACAAAACTATATTTTCTATTTTCCTTCTTGGCTGCAACATATTTTTCCTTTATTAGAGAACACTAAGCTTTATGCAAACAGTGCAGCACCGAAAGAGAAATGCATCAAAAAGTATTTACCAGAAGATATTTTTTTGTTTGATATCTAAATGCAAAAAAGTGGTTCTATGATGAACCAAACATAATTCTTTATTGAAGGATTTTCATCTCATTATCATGCAGGACGGGCCAATTATCTGACTAGCGATAGATCAAAGCTGACAAGGGGATTAAGGAGATTTATTAGTCAACTTTCTAAATTAATTTCAGCTGTCATTTTTGCACACATTTGCTTCACAACTTGGATAAAAGAAAAAAAAAATCACATGGTTTTAGTTCCAAACCTGAATAACTTTCTCCTCTTCCTTTCTCTTCTTTCGTTCTTCCTCTTCCTGCTTTCTTTTTACTTCCATCTCTGCTTTGCTAAAATGTAAAAAAAAAATGTCTCATTAAAGAGAAGGAAATAAATTAAAGTAACCAAATACATTGCATAACTTATAAAACACATCAGCAGTTAGATTTGAATATTTTCCGCTCACAGTCTCCTGTCCTCTTCCTCCTGTCTACGTCTCTGCTCTTCCTCCTCCCTCCTCCTCCTCTCTTTCTCCATCTCCTGCTCGATGTGTTTCAGTCTTTCTGTCTCTTCCTCTTCCCTCTTCTTCTTTTGCATGGACGATAGAAGCTGCTCAGAGCGTTTCACCAGCCCCTGGTACTCTGCGTCGATCTCTTTCCAGGTCATCACCTTTGCCTGGAGGTCAAACAGGCACAAATCTAAGGTCACACATGCCCCATGTCCAAACTCAGTGGATTATGCAACCATATAATTTGTACATAGTTAAAATCTAAAACAAGAAGGAAAATTAAGACGTTTTTTTTTTTAAAGATTTACACCTTAAAACATAAAGATTTGTAGAGTCCAACCATCTCTGCAAATAGTTTTAAAACAAGCTTCTCTACCACAATAATGGCTTAAAGCATGAAAGGGTAATAAATTAGTTGGATCACATGAGCAGGTGAAGCAACACCCTTTAGAAAAAAGACATTGACCCCCAAAAATATTTTCCCTAAAATATGTTCAATATGAAATAATTTATCTTTAGGTGTATTTAAAAATGCAAATAAAAAATTAGAGGACAAACTGGAAATCAGGCAGCTTATTCCTTAGAGAATGAACATCAAAAGAAAGCAAACAACAAAGGACAGAGGTAACATACAGAGATGGCTTCATGGCTGTTTGTATGAACACTACGGATTTCTACTTTCTGTCTCCAGCTGTGATCCGGCGTTTGCACAGGACAAGGGAACAGCTGGACTTAAAGAACTCTTACAACAGAAAATACCCCAAAACAGGAGTAAAGCAATAACCTTTCTACTGTGCCATGCAAACACTGATGGGAGGTCAAATAGTATTGCAGCACAGCTTGAGGACAGTTATCATGAAAGTGCTTGGCATCTTAATGAGGAAGTTGACAAACCAAACATTCCATCAAAGCTCATTGATTGTAGAAAATTTTAAACCGCTAAGAGGAAATAAAAAGTCCCTGTCATCCAAGCACCGTGGTGTCTGTCTGGGCTTGGAGAATTTTTGGACTAATCTATATGGAGACATGTACCAAAACTATTCACATTTTGTTACCTGCATGAAGCAAAGCTAGAGATAAAGATAAATAAAAAAAAAAGATAGAAAAAAAATGTTTCCTCCATAACCATTGTGTTTTTTTCTTCAGAGATTAGAGGCTTTTTTGCTCTTACCATGCAGTGGCTATGGCATTATATCAGGGAGGTTTCATCACACAGTTATCCATTTTATTCTTCTATTTATGTTACTGACAGTCAGTTAGGTGAAGCATATGGATGACCAACTCTGCCATATTTAAAAATAAATACAGAAATAAATAAATGCTCAATAAATATATAAGCATACAATTAATTGCCAACAAAAATACAATAAACAAATAAATGTAAGTAGAAATTAAATCATACAGTGAGACATAAATGTATACAACTCTTTTAATTAGCTTCTTTATTTATTTGCCTTTATAATATTTACCTTATTTATTTTTTTGTCCTTTATATTTTTTTTTACATTTCCGCCTGCCTTTTTTACATTTCTGCCTGCCCTTTTTACATTTCTGCCTGCCCTTTTTACATTCCTGCCTTCCCTTTTTACATTTCTGCCTGCCTTTTTTACATTTCTGCCTGCCCTCTTTCTGCCTTCACTTTTTACATTTCTGCCTGCCCTCTTTCTGCCTTCCCTTTTTACATTTCTGCCTGCCCTTTTTACATTTCT